>JABTXL010008166.1:5498815-5519748 GCA_025134845.1 Neodon shergylaensis | reverse complement strand
CAGCACACAGACACGCACAGCGCACAGACATGCACAGACACGCACAGCACACAGACACGCACAGGCACAGGCACGCACAGCGCACAGACACGCACAGCGCACAGTCACGCACAGCGCACAGTCACGCACAGCTCACAGACACACACAGGCACGCACAGCGCACAGACATACACAGGCACGCACAGCTCACAGACACACACAGGCACGCACAGCGCACAGGCACGCACAGCACACAGACACGCACAGCACACAGACACGCACAGCGCACAGACACGCACAGCACACAGACACGCACAGCGCACAGACACGCACAGCGCACAGGCACACACAGCACACAGACACGCACAGCGCACAAAGAAGCCTATCCCATACTGGATTGCTGACATCCTTTTTTCTTTTTTCGAAGCAGCATCTCTGTAGTGCTGTCTATCCTGGAACTCACTACGTAGCCAGGCTGGCCTCTAACTCCCAGAGGTCAACCTGCCTCTCCGGGGATCAAAGGCATGAGCTGCCGCACCCAGCTTTGCTGGTCCTTTCTAGCTCCACAGCTAAGAACAACATTCAAATCTGAATACAGAAACCTGAGAGATCTCAGCAATCAGATGAAAACTATATCTTTTCATACCACACAATTACAAATATTTTATCCTAGAAATATGTCTTCCAAAGAACACACTTAAAATCAAACACAAATGCATGCTACACGTACGAAGAGATCCAGCGACTCATGAAGGTGGGAAACTTTAGAGTCAGCTTCATGACAGAATGACCCAACCTACTTGAAATACACTAGTGTAGATGTTTAAATACCATGGTTCTTTGAAGCCTGAAAACACTAAAGCTCTTAACAATACTCCACAGGAAACCTATGCTAAAACTAATCCTGGTAAGTATTAACCCAACCGCCCAAATAAATCATTTTAAAACAGTTTTACTGCTTTGCACTTGCCTAAAGCTACCAGGATCGCCAAAACACTCGGCACAGCACGCTGCTCTAAGCGTCTCCCACAATCCCCACCTGCACTAAGGCTCTCATGTCAATGATGGGGAGACCTGATTACATTACACTCACGTAGACTTTTCCCCTTGCAAAACACTTTCGCATACAAATGCTCAATCTACTTCATGACCACCTGAAAAGTTGATACAACTCCTTTTGCAGTTGAGAAAACTAAGACCTAGTGAACTCTGTCATGATCAGACAGAGTCTGGGATAGGCCACCAGTCTCTCCTTCGGGCAGCTCTTCCTGGGTAGAATTGGAGACGAAATGAACTACAAAACTGGGGCAAAAGGAAATCAAGGCGTTATTAATCTCAATTCGATTTTCTCCCAAGATCTTAGAGGAAAGTGAATTATACAACCTAATATCTCCCAACTTTGGTGCTGTGTCTAAGGGGAGGTTACAATGTAGGTGTCAGAATCAAATAAAAGCCAATGACAGCATACCTAAATATAACCCATAGGACAAGCTCTAGTAGGAGTATCACCAGAGTTGTGACTTACAAGAGCCATGATAACTAAGTAAAATCTGAATCACTATCACTAACAAGGCAATTCGACAAATCAGTTTTGACTCATTTTTAAGATAATCAGAACCACAAATACTAGGTCCATGTCATCAGTCACGGGCTCCAGATATAACCCAGTGACAGAGCCCCTCACACAGCCTGCACCAAGCCCTGGCTGGATCTCCTAAGAGTTAAATTCTTTACATTGCAGAAAACGACTCTGAACACTATCAGTATTGCTCATACCAACCTCTAATGCACACTGCATGCACTTAAATGTTTATATACTGTTATAGCGTTATAGCAAGTCATGGAAACACAAAATTAATAACATGGTTTTCCCCTCAAGAAATTTTGCTGCTTAAAGGAGCAGCCAGGGAGACTATACCCAGTCCAAATATGCTATAAAAAAAAGGTCAACATTTTCTTCACAGCAAGGAGGTCCTGCTATGAGAAACTGATAAGAGACTCCCGAAATGAGTCAAGAACATCCGTTCAAGCTCACAGAAGCCAGGAAGGCCATTATATTGTCAAGAAATGCCACCCAAGGGTGGATTCTACCTGGTGTAGTAACTAAGATGGAGATGCAGAGGACCGTCCCCAAGGGCAGGGGCCGTTTCCATAGCACACACAAATACAGTCACTTGAGGAAGCCCAGATGGGCAGCACCCTGGAGCTGGACTCTCAAGTTCCAGGGATGAGAGGAACAGAGCCAGGAGTGGGTTGGAAATAGGACAGTTTGAGGGACTAGGGGACCAGGGAAAGACTTCTGAGGGTCACATACTAACTTTTAGTGGAAGATGTGGGAGGCCAGTAAATTAAAAAGAAAATTTTTAAATGTGTACATCTAATAATTATGAATCACTAACCAGGAGATAAATGCAAACTAAAACATAGGAATCCCATAAGCAGAATGGGGAGATGGTCCAGGAATGGGTAAGATGCTTGCCAGGAAAACGTGAGTGAAACGGGCAAACAGTGAACAGCACACTGTTGGCAGCCTAGGATCCCTGTCTGTGCCCAGGCTATGGTGTGTGTAAGCCCTACTCCAAGCAACAGTGTTTCTCCTCCTCTTGAAGCCATCAAAATTTCGCCTTTCGAGGGCGTTGATTTGTAAAAAGCAGGGGGCCCGATCCAGCCTAGACTAGTTTTCAGTGCAGAGAAAGAGAAGCTTTGTCCGCTGAGCGAACATTTAGGGAAACCCACTATTTACCATCTTCTGCCTATGCATAGTTAGGAATGTATATGATTAAAATCAGATGCACCACGGGAAGTAGGAAACAATGGCTTATGTAATTTAAGCCTGCCGGTGACAACGGAGAACCACCACGCTATACCCCTTCAGGACCACGTCCCCTGTCCTCTTGAGCACTGTAAAAGGAAACCCCCGCCAAATAAAAATCAAGATCCTTGAGTACTTTCACGTGGCTGCTGTCATTGTGGCAATATATTCTGAACTGAATAAAGTTCCCTTGCAAGTTTACACTCTGTGTGTGCCTATTTCATTCTTCAGCAGACACCCAAAAAACCTGAAAATCACCAGCTGAAACCCCAACTGGTAACATAAAGACATGAGTTAAGGCCCCACATTAAAAGAGCTGGGCATGGTGGCCCAGTCTGGAACCCCAGCAGGCAGATGACCCAAAACAGAGAGTGTCTTCAGAAAGAGACACTCTCTCAAAAAACACAGTAGAGACTAAAAATTAATAGGGGAATACACAACACAGACCTTTTAGCCTCTACATGCACATGGGTGAGTTCACCGGCACACACACATGAACACAAACACAAAACAATAGAATAGGAGAATCTCATAAATGAAATTCAACCCCTGCTGTGGGGTTGTACCCTCTCACTTATATTTTAAATAAACGCTGACTGGCCAGTAGCCAGGCAGGAAGTATAGGTGGGACAACCAGGAAGGAAGTAGAGGCAGAAAGTTTCAGTCTGCAGTCATCACCCAGACACTGACAAAGCCAGACACAGAGCAAGCAAGATGTGATTGCCTCGCCAAAAAAGGTACCAACAAGCCACGTGGTTAACACAGACAAGAATTATGGGCTAATATTATAAGTTATAAAAATTAGTAAGAAGCCAGAGCTACTAGGCCAATCAGTTTATAATTAATAACCTCTGTGTTCATTTGGGACTAAACGGCTGCAAGACCGGGTGGGACAGAAACATTTAGCAACGAACCCTGAAGCCAAACGACCAGAATGCTTCCTGCAGATGGTATGCCAGCCCTTTAAGAAGGAGTAAATCAGCTGGGCAGTGGTGGCACAAGCCTTTAATCCCAGCACTGTGGTGTCAAGAGGCAGGAGGATCTCTGTGAATCCGAGGCCAGCCTGGTCTGCATAGCAAGTTCCAGAACAACTAAAGCTACATAGTGAGACGCTGTCTGGAAAGAAGTAAGATAAAAAGGAACACAGAGTGAGGAGAGAGGGCTGCACTAAGGATAGTAGCAGTTTAAAAGGTGCTGAGGTTAGCTGGCACTAGAGACCCAGGAGAGCAGGCATTAGCGTGGCGAATGGACAGTAAGCTAACACCATCTCTCACCAACTCCAGTCATCCCTTCAGAAATCAAAGCCAGCCCAGCAGCACAGCAGCAGCGTGCCCAGAAGGCAATGCGGGACCACTGTTCTCAGCCACAAGTGTGACTCTTAGTAATTCCCAGCCACATGAATGGGGCTCATCTGACAATGAGAAACACAGCTTTGGAATTTCTGTCTCTAACACAGCATCCCCGCTGATCTGAAAAAACATTTCTGTTGGTGCAACTACAGTCATCTATCTATCAACTCAGAAAAGTAAAACAGAAACTGGAGTCTTACCTGAAAGCATAGTTAGTGGGGAAGGAGAAGAATACATGTAGGCTCCTATCTTTAATCAGCAGTGCTACTACCATTGCAGAGGGATAGCTGTTTATCCATTAAGTTAAAAAGAAAACCTGGAGAAATTCTGATATCCTTCTGAAGCGGACAATAAAAGGATGAAATCAAAATCATTTAAAATATCCCATCTATTATGAAAACTACAAGAACTGCATGGCAGAGACCTGTAATCCCAGTTATCTGGGACAGGAGAGTCCAAGTTTAATGCCTGCCTGACTAGCTTGCAGAGGTGGAGGATTTGCCTAGCGTATGAGATCCCGAGTTCAAACCCAGGTACCACAAAACTAAGCAAAGTACTACGGTGGCAGTGGAGGAGAGGAGCAGGAAAGTGAGTGGCAAGATTAGAGGTGACATGGCCGAGACCTCCTTATCTCTCCTAAGAATTTCCACTCACTTGATGAGAGTGACAGGTAGTCTCATACCTCCCTTACTGGAAAAGCTAGGGGAGAGGAGGGGTTCCTCTCTCTGGAGGCCATTTTGTATTATTTCACTCAGCTTCCTGAAAACTCATTTGGTGTTTAATATTTATTACTAGCCTTTCATAAAAATTAGCAGAAATGCACAAAATGCCACCCGCATACTTGAGGTGAGGCATAAGCCAGAACAGTTTTCAGTGCTGTCCATGAAGACTGATGAGCCGTACCCAGACAAGCTGGAAGGAAGGTAAACGCTGGAACATGTGTTTACTGATGCTGGCTTTTTACTCCGGACACTGCAGCGAGTTCCTCCCTGGCATCTGCCGTGGGGTGGACTCGCCATCGCTGGACTCTGTGGCTGCCAATCTATCAGGGCTTCTCCCCAGCCATCACGAAGCCCATTCTCTCAACTAAGCCACCTCACTTCTCGTCTCCGAATCCCACCAGAACTGTCTCTCATCTTGACATCCACTGATAGAATTAATTGGCACAGCTGTGCAAATTACAACGTTAATGATGTAAAGGACATCACTGTGGCTGCCAAGAAGTAGCACTGTGCAGACCCCATGCCACATAATGACGGCACGCTTCCTCGGCACACAACAGAGGATAAACTCAGGGGGATAAACTCAGTATATGAGCCAGAAATAACCACACTGGCTGTCGATTATCTAGACAGGTAGATAAATAGACACAAAAGATACAATACATAGATACAGAGATGATACACAGATGGATAGATGGACAGACAGATCGACACCTGATGTCATTAAGAAGCTTTTACAGTTTTGTTCATAAAGAGATTGAAGAATCTGAGTTTTGGTACACACCTGTACTCCCAGCATTCAGAAAACTGAGGCAGGAGGATGAAAAGTTCCAGCCAGTCTGATCTACCTAGACTATGTATCAAAAAAATAATCAAACTAACAGTAATAATAATAAAGGCAATATGATGATAGTTTGGAAATCAATTCCCCCTTCCCCACAGTATATCTACAATATGGACCAACAGATACTCATTAGAGTTATGAAAGCTTTGGTCCTTCCTTGGCCATATCTGGGAAGAAGAAAAGTAACTGAGGAAGACAAAAGAGCTTCCCCTCTGCTGTGTCTAAACAACAGTGAGATTCTGTCATGGCCTTCTATCCTGTCCAAGAGCTCCTCAGCTCAGATTTCAAGCTTCTAGTTTTAGAAGATGGGTTACATACCTGAGCGCCACATCAGCCAAAGCAGCAAGACAACAAAACAACAGCCAATCCACAACTATCCTCCTATCCTCGGCCCAGTGTCTTCCTCACTGACTCCCGCCTCACCAGCCCCAACCAGTCTCTTACAACATGACTATCTCACTTGTAATAAGTACAAAGATGCCCAAGTGCCCACCCTTTCCTCACAGCTCACTCAAAATCACAAAAAAGAGAACAATACACAATCATTCACAACCTGAGCCACTGCTGGTTCCTCTCCCTCCCAAATCTGTGTTTTGATTAAACTTAGTGTATGTGGGAAATGACATTGTCAGCGAGGCAACATTGATCTTGCTAAGAATTCCCTCCCTTGCAGGGCGGTGGTGGCGCACGCCTTTCATCCCAGCACTTGGGAGGCAGAGACAGGTGGATCTCTGTGAGTTCGAGGCCAGCCTGGTCTACAGAGCAAGTTCTGGGACAGGCTCCAAAGCTACAGAGAAACCCTGTCTCGAAAAACACACACACACACAAGAATTCCCTTCCTTTAAACAGGTAACTTCTGCATACTCAACTTAAATGTTTCATAAGCCTTTACTGTTATTATTGGTAACCTGAAGGACTAAAATTACTTATTTCTTTTTTAAGGCATTTAAGAAAACAAAGCTAATGTATGCACAGAATTTTATTTCCTACTATTGCATATATCACATTAACCAATCAACAAGTGTTTATTTCTAAGTTAACAATATGTTTTCAGTGAAATGAAAAACAAACAAAAACTCTTCTATCATGTTAAGCCGCCCTGAGATAACTAAGGGATGGAAATAAGCAGAATGCACCGAGAACAAATTTACACTATGGAGACTACACTCAGAAATGAAGACAAAGAAAGGCTTTGTTCTGATAGTCCAGTCACCAGCCAGCCACCCTCAACTGGAGCATGCCCACTCCTCACCCCATCAATTACATGAAGGAATTTTCCACATTGGATGCAGGACTGGAAACGCTGCTCAGGAGTAACCCCCAAGCCACAATTCCCTGGGACATCAGAGGCAAGCCTGGCTTGTCCACCGCTCAGTTCAGTCTCTGCAGCGGGAGAGCAGCCACAGGCTGGAGAAAGAGCTGAAGTGTCCTAACCACACTGCACACAGACAGCGCTTCGGGATTTGCCCACCTCCATCAAAGGGATTAATTCATTCTCTAACACCTGACAGCTTTGTTCCAAAGACATGGAGAAATTCCCTTAATCCACCTTTGGAATTTATTTCCTTTCCTCAGGACTCCAAACTAGATTTGGGAATTCAAATCTGTTTTTAGTGATGAATGTCTCTGTTCTAGTAACAGTAAACTGTGGAAGCACGCCAGAGGAAGAGAGCCAACGCCAACCTTTGGCCTCCGCATGTACCTGCACCTACAGAAACGTACGCACATACATGAACATGTGGACGCGCAAATACATAACTGTAGACAAAAGGATGTTACGTGTTAAGGAGTTACCTCCTTGGAAGTTCATTCCTTGGTGCAGATATTTTGAAACTGTCCTGCACAGGGTAGTTCCACCAGCATCTAATGAAGAGGGAGTTCTGGCCTCCTGGGACCCTTCTGTTTTATCTTTCAGAATTGCAAAACTATTTTTATATTTTGATTGCTACAAAGAATATTTTAAATTAATGACATAACTAAATTAGAAAATTTAGTTTTTGTTTCTAGATTCAGCTTTCTGGTTGGTTTTTAGAGAATGAAGCCTTGCAAGGTTCATTTTGATATTGAGGGCTTTTTAAATTAATGGGGGGTTAATCAGAAACATAATGCCATGCTCCAAAAGTCTTGATACATACTGGTATTTTCATATATAAATACATAATATATATTATATAATATGTAAAATACATATTATAGTTATTTGTAAAGATGTGAATCTTAATAAAATGCATTCTAGGTAACTTTTATTTATTTTTTTACCAATTTTAGTGAGAAACAACTTAGTGTAATACTTAGTAATAATTTCACTCTTTTAACCTCATTTCCTAAGAGTCTCTCATTGAACCTGAAGCTTGCCACCTGGGCTAGACTAGCTGCCCAATAGCCCTGCCTCTACCTAATCAGCTGTGGGATCCCAGCAATACCCATCTGTGTGCAGGGGTGATGGAGACCTGAACCCAGGCTCTCATGCTTGCTTTGGTTCATTTTCTACTGAAGACCCTTTAAGTTGTATATTGATTTACATGTATTATGAATGGGAGGGTTATCAGGAATATACTGATCATGTCCCAAAGAAGTTTTAGGTTATTTACTGGTTTGTATCATTTTTAAAAATGTATTTAAAAATGAACCTTAATAAATGTATTCTAGGTAATGTTTGTCTATGTTTTACACTGTATTATTAAACCATCTCCTCAGTCCCTGCTGCTATTTGTTTCTATGGGAGAGTACTTCTATAGAAATTGAACCAAAAATTACTGTTCCTTCTTGGCTCTTTTTTAAGTTGCTATTAATGAGTAAGTCTATAGTATCTTCCTTGCATCCATCAACTCTCAAGGAAAGCAAGACTGAGTCCTTAAGCATATATTAGCTCCAGTTGCGCCTAAGAGGCACTCAGCACTGAGCCTTAGGGATGAATGCTAATCCCGGCCCAATAAGCGCTAGTCTAGTAAAGCTAATTGGTGAGCTTCAAATTAATCTGCTAAAGACAAGACATGCTAGGGAAGAGTAGAGGCCATTTATCCTCTTTACATATTCTGTTTGCAAAGACTGTGTTTTGGTAGGGCCTAGGATATGCTAGAAGCATGGTCTTTGTTTAGACAAATAAACATTTCGTGAAGACTAAGGCTTCTATTTTTACCAGTAGCCCTTCCTAGTCATCGGCTTCTGATAGCAAATTAATCCCACTACAAACCGCCAAGAGCAGTTTATCTATATGTCTGGAAAACCTTTATGGCAGGATGCACTACAGGAGCGCACACGCACGCACGCACACACACACACACAGATGGAGGAAGGGGGAAATAGTTCAGGCTGAGTAGAACAGGCCTGTAAATCCTAGCTTCTTAAGAACCTGAGGCAGGCAAATGGTGAGTTCTAGGGATGACTGGGCTAGAGGGTGAGCCAGCATGGGCAAACACAGTGAAATTGTCCCAAAATAAAAGGTAAAAAGGGACCTGATGCTATACTAAGTAGAACGTTTACCCACCATGTGTGAAACCTCAGGGCCAACCATAGCAAAAGATAAGGATAAAGACAGGGGGACATAGAGACAGAATAGAAAGAGAACGGGGCAGGAGAGGGGGGAATAGCAATTTTTAAAAAGAGAATAAATTTGAAACAAAAAGAATTGCTTTAGAAATACCATAAGCCAGTATTTTCTCTGTGTGTTCATGTAGAGCTGGTGTGGGATGTCCTTCTGTACATGTATTGCTTTTATTGGTTAATGAATAAAGCTGCTTTGGCCTACAGCAGGGCAGAATAGAGTAAGGCAGGAATTCCAAGCAGAGACAGAGGAGAAAAGAAGGCAGAGTCCAGCTCTCCCTGGATCCTTACCAGTAAGCCACGAGCCTTGTAGTAAAATATAAAATAATGAAAATGGGTTAATTTAAAATATAAGAGCTAGCTAGCAATATGCTTAAGTAATTGGCCAAGCAGTGTTGTAATTAATATAGTTTCTGTGTGATTATTTCAGGTCTGGGCAGCTGTAACAAACAAGCTTACAGCTTACACGCTGAGTGTTCATGTATAGTGCATGTACATGTTCACGTGGGTATGTGCTCATGTCTGTGGAGGCCGAAATCTGACTTCAAGCACACCCCTTGACCATTCTCCACCTTATTTTTTGAGTCATCAACTCAATTAAAATAGCTGGCCATTGAGTTTCAGGGACCTGCCTGTCTCTGCCTCCCCAGTACTGGGGTTACAAATGCATGTTACCAAACCTGGCTTTTTTTTAAATGTGTGTGCCGGGGATCCTAACTCAGATCCTCATGTGTATACATTTTACTGACTGAGTCATTACTCCAGCCCTAAATCTGTATTTTGTATTTTTTAAAATAATATATGACATGTTTAAAAGCCAATTACCACAGAAATTATAGTTACAGGCCATGTTTTATAAGTAAATATTTAGAGATATTGCTCATCTACTAGTGTATGTATCCCTATCTTTAAACAAGAGGCTGAAATTCTAAAAGCAAGCGTATACCTATGAGAATCAAGTAGTTGAATACATCCACACGATTCTGTTACTGAGCTACATTAATGCAGCTCTTTAATCCAATAAGACTTTCAGAGCAGTCTCCAGAGGATCACTACATAAATGTCCTACAATCATCTATTTCTTATGCAAAGTAAATTAGACAAATACTATCTGCTCACAGTAGCCATTAATCTCAATCTCTTTCTTCCCCGCCGCTCTGTATTGAGAGGCTCTAAAACACTCAAATATCCAACAACCTTTGCAAGACAACAGCATCAGGCAAAGCTCTGGCCAGCAACAAAAACTTACACAAATCCTTGCACAATAAAAACAGGGCTAGGGGTCCGCCGCAGTGGTAGGAGAGGCATGGATGGGGGCGGGGTATCCATGACAATATGGAGGATGACGGAACAGAACCTTTGCCAAAAGGATCCTCACCCCTTCTCTTTCCCAGTTGGCAGTGCAACCTTGAACCTGTGCCTTTGAGGACTAAGTCATCCTGTGATCCTTAGCAACACCCTAAGCCCAGCCTAGCACTACTGAGCTTTAGATTTCTTATCAGGCCACCAGCCACTGTGTGTTCAGTGTTGTGTAATTTGTAGACTAATGTAATTCTAATGTAATCAAGGCTATGCTCAAGCCTACCTAACCAACTTACTATAAACCACTCAGGAGGATAAACTATGAGATAAAATAATAGTAAGAGGTCATCTATGAAAAAGCATGGCCAGAGTGGTAAGTGCCAAATGCTGGGAAACAGAAATAAGGGCAAACACGTTTGACATGCTCCACTCCGGAGACAACAATATGGAGTTTGTGGCATCATTATTTCTGTCCACTGTAATTTTTTCCTCATCTTTAACAAAGGGCTAGAAAGAACGCTTAGTGGAATTCAGTTCCCAGCACCCATGTCAGACTCTCACGATGCCTGTAATTCCAGCTTCAGGGGAGACAACACCCTCTTCTTACTCACGTACAACATGCCACACACATACATGCATGCATGCAGTATTTAAGACTAAAAGCCTTTGACAAAAACACAGCTAGCAAGGTGAGACAAAGCTAACAATACACTCAGATTATCATCTGCTTTTACAAAGCATGAAAGTAAAATGCTCATTAAATGAAAATAAAGACTCTCAAGTTTACACTTACTCCGACAGGCTTAGATGGCAAAGCATGCATGTGGCCAGCCAAGGTCAGGGCCACACTGTGTTAGGAGACTATGAGTTCCTGCAGTGCCAAAGCCTGAGCCCCAACCAAGGCCAAGTGACTGGCTGGAGTCATAAACCAGGATGTTGACAAGTCCAGTATCAAACCGCCCTATGACAGGAAGAAATACACTGCAACAATCCCACGAACCAAATTAAAGATATAAACTTATAATTACAAGGGAAAGCAGCCGTGCCAGTTCACAGTTAAGAGCAAAGACTTTTAAAGTGAAACGGCTTGACTCCGACGCCTGCCAGTTTTCTTAACTGTGCTATAGATTGAAACCACACCAGAGAAAATGAAATCGAGACAGGAATTCCCACCCACCCCAAATCAAAGTCTCCGTGGAAGATTAGGGTTGGAGGTTCACATTCAGGAATAAGGAATTTGGGGTTCTCAGAGTACACTGGCTACATCTAAACGAAGTCTGTGGTATCCCAAATCCAAGGAATAAGCATGCATAAGATGTTTGTCTCCAAAGCTAGAGCATCGGTTTCTTTCAGATCCATGCAAAGTACTGTGGGGGATCAGATACCAGTAAATGGAACATCAGGGCCCCCAGCCTCCCTTACCTCAACTCTTGGCATTTACCATACTGTACTTCAGTTTCTCCACTCACCAGTGTTTCAATACTCGCTTCTACTTGTTTGGAAATGTTTAAATACAACAAGTGGTTTCAAATACAGTATCTAAAAAATGTAATCAAGACTACCAATCGAATACTTTTTACATTCATTTCCTAATAAATTTGAATGTGTTTTTTTTTTAAAAAAAAAAATGGGCATGGGGTGTATGCTGGGAATCCCAGAGCTTGAGAGGGAGATGATCAATTTGAGGCCTATCTCTGCTATGTAGACTATAAAGAATAAATAAAATTAAATAAGGGAAAAGTCCTGTGTTCAATTCCCAACAATACTCACAAGGGTAAAACTACTGCAATAATACAGGCCAGTAATTGCAGCATTGTGGATAGAGGCTGAGCTGAGGATTACAAGTTCAAGGCCAGTATGAGCTACACAGTGAGAGTGTACCTACAAATGAAGTTTGTAAACCTATGTAATGTAGCATGGAGGGGGAGGGGAAACACCGCAAAATGTTTTTGCTTGGCAGAATCCAAATAATTATACCAAAATAATCACATGTTAAATAGATTTAGGTCATAGCTCGATGTTTATAAGTTTTCGGTTTTTGTAAGATTTTAATCACTTCAAAACTTGACCTGAAATTTTTTTTTCATTTTTTCTCTCAAATGTAATTACTAGAACTATCAAGTAAAAACAAATATATATATATATATATATACATACATACTTGAGCCCAGCATGGTGTCTCACACCCTGTACTCAGATGACTAAAAACTGTAACTCCAGTTCCAAGCAATCAAACACTCTCTTCTGGCATACATGAGCATCAGCCATACACATGGCACACATGCATACATGCAGACAAAACACATACGAAACATAATAAAACAAACCTAAAAAACAACAGTAACTGTAACTAGTCAGGCCTGCTGGCCTGGCCTATGAGTCCTAGCTATTCCAAAGGCTGAGGCAGGAAGACTATAAATTGAATATTTGCCTGGGCTACAGCAGTGAGTTTAAGGCCAGCCTGGACAGTAAGACCTTGTTTCAAAATTACAAAACAAACAAACAGAACACACAGAGGTGGGAATACAGAACACAGCTCAGTGGTATAGTGTTTGCACTGTAGACACAAGGTACCAAATTAGAAGACTCAATTCCCCGCACTACAGAAACAGAAAAATAAAAATCCAGACGAAAGATCCAGGGCTGCACATTAAGAGTAAATCACTCATCAGGAAAAAAGATTATTTGAAACTTGGTAGTTCCCCTCCAGGGTCACAAAGGTGCTCCAAACATTTTACATCCTTTCTCTAACTTTCAGTTTTTAAAAAGCTTAGTCTAAAAAAGCTTTATAAGGGCTAGAAGGAGGGTACGTGTGAGGACGTGAGTTCAAATCGGCCACATAAAGCTAAGTAAAGAAAGCCACAGGAGCCCGTTATAAACCCGCTGCTTCCACAGAGAGATGAGAGGAGTAGACGGGGTGAGGAGGACAGGCTACTCCCGAAGTTATCCTTTGACCTCCTCACAGACACTCCTGCATAGTCATGTGTACTCATAGACACACACACACACACAAACTAAAACCAAAGGAAAAGTTCTATAAAATAGTTCAGAGATCCCATGCGCACCACACAGAGGTCCCCTTGGGGCAGTGGTTCTCAACCTTGGGTCATAACTCATTTGGGGGTCAAATATCAGATTTTCTGCAGTTACAATTCATAACAGTAGCAAAATTAAAGTTATGAAGTAGCAACAAAATAATCTTATGGTTGGGGCTCACAACATGAGGAACTCTGTTAAAGGGTTGCAAGTCTAAGGAAGGTTGAGAACCGTTGCCTTAGGGTAACATCTAAAACAAGTGTAGGAAAATTTAAATATTGAGATTCCATCTGATAGCATTCAGTTTTTTTGTGTTTGTGGTCCAAAATCCATAATTCCATACTGCATTTGGTTATACATGATATTTTATTCTTTTCCAAACTGTGACGCCTTGTGCGTTACTTCAATGTCCACACCTCCCACACTTTCAGAAAGTAGTGCCCAAATGTTTCACTCAAATGTGGATCTACCTGATGTTTTCTGAAATTGAAAGTTGTTTTTTTTCTTTTTTTAAGATTATTATTTTATTTTTATGCATATAAGTGTTTTGCCTGCTTGTAAGTAACTATGTGCAACAAGTCTGGTGCCCATGGTGGTGGAAAGGGGCACTAGATTCCCTGAAGCTGGAGTTACAGATGGCTATTTCTATAACAAAATTATAGAAAAAAAGCAGATTACTGGTTGCCAGAAGTAGGCACAGAAGCAGTTATTATAAACATGAAGAAATCGCAGGACGGCAGTGCATGCCTGTAACATTAGCACGTCAAGCTCACCCTCAGCTATGTAGTGATCTTGAGATCAGCGTGGGCTACACAAGACCCTGACTCAAAAAAAATAAAAAATAAATAAAAAAAAAACGTACCAAATGACAAGAGGAGATCCTTTGTTTCCTCTGTCAGGCAGATATCGCTCTGTATGGTCACTGAATCCCACCACAATCCTAGCGGTGATGCTTCACCAGACGCCACTCACAAACAGCCACACAGCACTCTACACTGCACAACCATCCCAAGTGAGAAATTTAATATAAAGATGAAGGCAGACATGGAGGCACATCCAACACTCAACTCACAAGTGGAAACAGAAGCATCAAGAGTTATAGGCCAGCTTGAGCTACACAGTAAAGCCCTGGCCTCAAGAACAAAAAACAAAAACCCATGATGTAATAGACAAAACCAACCTGCAGGCAGCAGGCCCCATGCACCCCAGGATAGGTAAGAATGCAGCCCAACACATTTGCAGATGACACACTGGCCTCACTCTCAGAACACTGGACATCCCAACCTGCCTCTCCACAAAGCCCACCAACACCGCGCTAAGCATAACTTTTCAAAGATGAACGGAGAAAACAGACAGACCTGACGGCCGGCAGCAAGCGGCACATTCACCCGGGTCAGCACACGGTTAACTATCGTGTCAGCGCAGAAAAAAAAAAAAAAAAAAAGGTTTCCTTTCCCCTCAAAAATATAAAAACCGTCACAATGAACATGGCAGGCCTCTTATTTCTACCCACAAAGGTGAGGGATGTACACACTAGCATATGCTGACCGGCTACGGCTCGCTAACCTCTAGCTAGGACAGAGCAACCAAAGAGTGATACCTGTGCTACGAATCCCTCCTGTCCCTCCTCCTGTGCTAACATTAGCTAAGCAACACACGGCACTGTGGCGCGCTACAGCTACAGCGTGGATGCTGAGTGGTCCCTCAAGGCCTGCTGAAGGCTTGTTCCACTGAAGCACAACTGGGAGGTGGTAGCAGACGCAAGAGCTGGGGATCCAGCGGGAGGTCTCCAAGGTCATCAGCTCCTTCCTCTCTCGTTGCTTCCTGACCAAAAGATGGGTATGTGTCCCTGTATCACCGTCTGAATCCCACCAGGGCCCGGAAAAGCAGCAGGCCTACCTAATCATGTACTTCTTCAGCTGAGCCAAGGCAAACCTGTTCTCTTTATAAAGGAAGAGTGTAACAACTGTTCTCAAACACTAGCTACAGTCACTATTACACTGTATCACCGGCAGTCCGTAGGCTTCCACCTCATAAGCTTCAGTACACCCCCACCTCTCCCAACAGTGCTGTCTAGAAACCACGTCAAGAAATACTATTAGACATGGCATAACTATAAGTCAGATGCGGATGACCCCCGACTTTCGGGGTTCAATAGGATTTGTTGTTTTGGGTTTTGTCTTCTTTGGGCTTGGGGGGGGTTATTTGTTTGTTTATTTATTTTACTTACAATTACAAATGATGCATGCATTCAGCAGAAACCCTGCTTGAGTAGGTTTTGAATTTTGACCTTTCCTAGACCAGCAGTATACATTACGCTATTCTTCCAACTGGGAAGCTCCCGGGCCGCAGCCATCTGAAGGTAAACAGCAGATACTCGGCAGTAGTGGGTTGTGAGGATGGGTATATTTAATACACTTTCAATTTACCAAGATGGCCTACTTTATTTTGTTTCAGCTGTCATTAAGACACAGTGAATTCCACTGAGTCACTTTGCAAAAAAAAAAAAAAAGTTTAATACTGAAAAATAAATATTAATATCTAGGAGGAGATGGGATGAGAATTATTTTACACATACCATTTTGAAAGTAAATATTTAAACACACCACAGAAGAAATTTCAAAGGGTCTGAATTCAACAAGTTAATAAAAGTAGTTTAACAAAAAAAATTTACTGTATGAAGCCTTGGGGTATAATGCTGTTTGTAATTTATTTATATCTTTTAAACTTCATTAAATTGCCTTGGTGACCACAATTCTCATTTAGGTGATTAAAGACATAAACCCAAATCATTGGCTAACACAGTTACTTAGCAATCCGGGTTTTCAACAGAGGTACATTGAACGGTATCAATAGAATGCTTATGGCTCCTTCTTTTCAAGGGAGCACATTATTTTAGAACACAGTGCCCCATTGAGAAGAAGGAGGACAAGTTTCTAGACACACAATACAGAGTAAACACTGGACTAAAGACTCTTCCTCTTCTAAGAACATCAGGTGAAACAGTGGAAGCCTCTTGGCTAAAATCTCAGGTGATCATTTTTTCTTGTATTTCTCCTTCCCATTCCCCACTTTCCAGGGCCATGCCTAGGGTGGCTCGCCACCACCTCACGGATACATGCGAAGAGTTCTTAAGTGTCAAATCCCCACGACTCTCCAGCCCCAGATGCGCTAAGCACCGACTGCTTAACTGCACGGGTGTAGCTGTCAAAAAGACTTTGAAGCAACTGACTGACCCACATACAGAACTTGTCTTCAGAGAGTCTGGTAAAGGGCTAAGGAGGCAAGGGAGGGGGAGCGGACTCCAGCAAGAATGAATAAGTACTGTTTTCTTTCATTCTTTTCAAGCACCTTCTGCTTTTGCCTGACACATTCGCTTTATCAAGTCAGCCTTCAGAAGCACGAGAGTCCACAGCCAAGTTTCCCTAGTTCTTGCTCTTCCGGTCATCTCAGGCTATGCCACGAGGCTGTCTTACTTATATTACAAAGACAAGCCTCCATGAGAACACACTGCACAAGGAACCCCTTCCACTGGTGTGCCAGCACAGCATGTTTTCTACTCAAGGAGATCGCCAATTCTAGAGAAATCGTCTCTGACCACTTGGGTAAGGACAGGAAAGCACCCATATTTCTAACTAATTTTTCTTTTGAAGACGATAAACAAAGGTGCGGGTTTGCACTAGTAAAAATGAACACCCAAGTTAGCAGGCTGACGACTGAGAATGTTCACCGCTGAGTGGGCAGGATTCTCTGTCTGCTTCTCCTGAGGTCGGTGGGGAAAGACCCGTGGAGCTCCTAGGTCTTCAATGGCGCTTTCAGCTTGCAGGTAACCGCCCTCTTTCTCGCTAGGCCAGGAGTCCTCTGCTGGGTCGGTTTCTATATTCCACAGCACTGGCAGAGGAGCAGGGAAACCTAACAACCGCCCATTTACTTGGCCAAACCACAGGCTGTCAAAGGAGAGCAAGTGTTGTCTCTTCCAGACTGCTCTGGTGACTGCCCCTCTTCCCCCACCTCCCTGCCCCTCCACAGGGACATACCTGATAAGAGGTTTCGCTGTTATTCTTTTAAGTCAACCCTGCACACCATGCCCCCCCCCCGTCTAATTCCTACTCCAGGCCTGTGACATCACTTTCTGACCAGCCTTGCTGGGCTCTAAGGTCCTCTGCGTGTGTAATTTCACTTGGCACTTCAAACTCTGTTCTTGAAAGGAACTGGGAGATCTCAGGAAAGTAGCTCTGCCTACACAGTCAACTGGGAGTGCCTTTTCCAGAGTAGAAAACGGGTACAACGGACGGCTTCCACCAACACTGATGACGGAAGCACAAGAAGGGCACCGCCACCAGAATCAAAGGAGGGCATGCCCAGTGCCGGATAAAAACTGCCCTTTAGCAGAGGCACTTCTGGAGACACGTAAATGAATGTTCTTGTCAAATTACAGCTCATCTTCCTTGGGTTTGGCAAATATGTAATCTAGACACATTTCCCACACATGACACCTCCATCCAGCAAAAGGAGAACCACCAAAAACAGGACCAGGTGCCATTCTTGGTGCTGGTCCAAAGGCAGCCAGTGGAAGATTCTACTTTATTTTATTCCCTCGCCCATTAAATAATCATCATTAGAGACAGACAGGCTTTTTTTTTCGACAGATGGCATCCAACGCCTCCCAAGCAAAGCAACTTTTTTCAACTCTCAGATCTTCCTTGTATTTACTGCTGGCCCCAAGGATCTGCAGAGCTTATTTATTTGTCTACAGGTCTGGCAAGCAGGATCCCCTGAAGTCACCACCCCAACATTTAGAGATGCACGTCATTATCCAGTAAGCAAAAGAAATCAAACCACATTTTTATAACGCTCCTCCCTCGCTAATCCAAACCTAAGAAAATCAAGTCCAACCCACCAGCAATGTCTCCGTTTAAAAATAAAAGAAACCTGAGGATCAACAACTGTATAAAGCTTTAACCACTTATCTAATTTTGGCAAGGTTGTGTAAATCCAAAGAATCTGCCCTGAGAGGAAGAGGGAACTGAATACGCCCGTTCTGCAGTTACGTCTACAATTGGAATTTAAAGCGCTAACCTAGCTGTCAATTTCTTCCCTTCGGTGGAAAGCAGCATCCCTCTTTCAAGAAAGTAAAAGTGGGAAAGACAGGAGCCTCGGTGTCTCGCTTTGTAAGGCTCACAACGATCAGACTTTTGCACCACAGTTCCTTCTAACAGCTCCTGAAACACCCCTAAACTCTAAAGATGGAAGAGATGTAAGGGAATAACTGAGCCTGCAGTCAGGGAAACAGTACCTGGCTGGCCGAGGAGGTAAGACCGGACCCCAAGGCCCGGGAGTATAGGACCCGAGAGAAACAAGCCCCAGAGACAGCACCTCGTCCCCGCAGACCCACGGGCAAGGTCAGTCACAGGGAGCGCAGCGCAAAGGACAGCAAAGGAGAGGGCAACAATCGCAGGACGGTCTGAAAAGAATGCCCTTGGAAGTTGGGGCAGGGGAAGTCCTGGAAGGGGAAACGGGCTGCTTCCCCAGCCCAGCAGTGCCGGGTCCTTGGAAGGGTGCAGTCGGCAGACATCAACCCTCGGCGGCTAGCCGCGCGTCTCACCTGGGGGGTCCTCTCGGCGGGGTTCTTCATCACCGCTTGGCGGAAGCTATTATCCACGTAGGACGCCATCTCCCCCTGCGGGGCGCACCGGGACCGCTCCACACACTCGCCGGCCTCCCGGCCCAGCGCCACTGCCCGAGGGAAAGCAGCCCAGGCGCGGGGCCGGGGCGCAGACAGCACGAGGGTCCGTGCAGCTCCGAGCTGCTTTCCTCCTCGCGGCCCGCTGTCCGTGGAGCCGGACTCGGCGATGGCCGGGCTGCGCTGGGGAACCGTCGCCGTTCGCGCTGGCCCCGGCGGGCCGAGTTATTTTTAGGGAGGTGCAAGCAGCAACGGCGGGCGGGGCCTCTCCGGCGGGGCCCTAGCTCGACGCGCTCCGGCCGCGCTCGGTCTGACGCGTCCCGGGAGGGCCGCGCGCTGAGCCTCAGGTCCGGGCGCCACCGAGCCCGCTGGCCTCGGCCACGGCCGCGCCGCGCCTCCGTCTACTGTCGGCCGCGCCTCCCGACTGCTGCTGCATCCCCGCGGGCCGCGCAGCTCCGGCCGCCCGCCCCCATCGGCGCCCGAGCGCGGCTGCTCCCCGCGCGGCCCCCGCGCTCTTGGCAACTTTCTGCGTCGTCCGTGCAAGCGGGCGGGCGGGCGCGGCGGGCGCGGCGGGCCGGGCGCGGGTCCCCGGCGGGCGCGAGGCCGAGAGCGGAGCGCGCAGCCCCGCCGAGCGTCTGCCGAGCCGCGACCGCCCTCCTCTTCCCCGCCTCTTCCTTCTCCAGGGCCTCCGCGGCCGCCCGAGCCGCTCTTCAGGGAGGAAGCGGCCTCCGGGGCTTGTTGCTTTGTGCTGCAACCATGGTGAGGAGTGAGTGACGGGCCGGAGGCCAGTCGGAGGCCGCCGCATCATCGGGGGCGGAGCGCCCCGTGGCGCCGGCCCGCCCCCCTCGCTGGCCTGGCGGGGCCGCGCCCTCGCTGCGAGCCGCGCTTGGCCGGGGCCAGGTGCGACTGGCGCCGTGGCAGCCGAGGCTGCTGCGACCGCGATCCCGTAGCTGAGCAGCCGCACCCCGCCGCCCTGGTCCCGATGCACCCTGCCCACCCTCTGCGTGGCCTCTCCCCCTCCCCGCCCGGGACTGGAAGCTGACCCCACCCGGGAGAGGTCTCCGCGGCGACTCTGCTGCAGTGGCGGGTCTTCCCGAGCCTAAGACTGGACTGGGCTTTTGCTTCGGTGGCAAAAAAAAAAAAAAAAAAACCCTCCTTGGAGTCTGTTTATTTGTTATGACTGCAAGGACGGTGCTGCCCTCCCGCCTTCCGCGCTCACTGACACCTAAGCCCTTAAATGACCCCTGGGTTAGGTAGACGGGAATGCTGCTTTCCGACCCCAGAGCTGATACCACCTCGGACAGGCAAACAGGTTAGCCCGTCGTGAGCGAGAGGCCACGATGGCAAGTTCTCTAACAAAATCAGGAATGTCTATTACTAGACTGGACTTTGCCTCCCACTGGGCAGAGCACCTTCTCAGGATCTCGAGTTTCCGATCCGGACTTGCCCGGTACAAAGCCTATATTAGTGTGGTAAGATCTCCCTATTCTTGCGGGTTCATCCCTCTGGGTCCAGGCCTGAGGTGTGCAGCGTCAGCCTGAAGTCAGATTGCTGTGTTTTGAAATCTGCACGGAGACTAAAGACGATTGTTATTTTTTTTTCTTGGGAGCTACTACACTGAACTTTAAAAAAAAAAAAGCATGCTTTTTCAGCACCCAATTTA
>JABTXL010008166.1:5409347-5496873 GCA_025134845.1 Neodon shergylaensis | reverse complement strand
TCTCTCTCTCTCTCTCTCTCTCTCTCTCTCTCTCTCTCTCTCTCTCTCTCTCCCCCTCTGTCCTTTCCCTCCCCTCCCTTCTTGGCACTCCATTGTGATACTGAACTGTACCAATGACCTTTTAGGTAAGGCCTAATAGTATGCCTTATGCACCAACAAAATGACTAACTCGGGTTCAACTTCTAAGCCATCATTTAACATCAATTAAAGCCAATATCCTTGCTATTTATAATCTACTTATCTACATATGTCAACAAAGCTATCACCACTCGGAATCCAGGACACCCGATCCTTGCCATGCGATGCTGCTTTAACGTGTGAGCATCAGGGCTGCGCTGGGTGTAACTAGTCAGAATCAAGCACGGGTCTGACAACATGCCAGCTAGTACTCCTACACCAGCAACCCATAATCGAAGCATGTCATCTCTTATGCTGCCTCCGACTGGCAGGTGTAAAAATGAGGGGCTTTCTGTCCTGTGCTCGTTCATCCATCTAGAAAATGTGATGATAAATCCAGAGAAGTATTTCAAGATCTGGCTTGAAGATAATATCTACTTATAGCTTTAACGGTTTTTTTCTAATACATCCCTAAGCATGTTGCATAGATGAGGTGTTCTGAGTCATTTGGGGTTTTGTTTTTTTAGGCTTCTAGGAGTCTGTCTACATACAACAGGAGATTGGGAGAGATCCTCATTAAAACCTTCTCAGAACCTAGTGCTCAGTTCAGTATTTATTCATTGCCTATTTGCTACAGAGTGCACACTGTCTCGTTCCTTCAAAATTGTGTCATATGCCAGGCATTATTTTAAATAACTTGCCTTTCCACGGAGGAGGTGAGGTGATGGAAAGATCCAGAAAGCTGCCCTGCTTTACTAGACTAGAGCTTCCTCTGCCTTTCACCTTTGCCCAGCTGTGTAACCCTCACAAGGCCAGGTTTCTGTCTGAGAGCTTGATTCTTCAAACTTTCTCCTTCCTCAGAAATATGCACTTCTCCAATTCCTTTAACCGTTAAGGTCAGATGAGTAGAATCTCAGGAGAGCTGAAGCTAATTTAGAGCCTGAGTCATTCTCAGTCTGTGTGCTCCACCAGCAAACACTGACTTCACTTGCCAGCAGCATCCAGAGGGTCTCCATGGGGAGCGCAGTGACTGACAGCCGGGGAAGTAAGGCTGGTCTCAGGCTAGAGGCCTTGAGAGGGGTTGGGTACAGTATATCTCAAGGCACAATCAGAGTCAGAATCCTGGGTTTGATTTTAGAGGTGTCATTGGTTCAGAGTGAAGGATGGCTCTCCCACGGATCAGAATGACATGTCACATAGATACATTTTCCCCTGACTCATCAATGTTTTATCATGGCTTTACCTGCACATAAAATTAATTAAAAATATAAATCAAACAATATACAAACTAGCAAAAGCACTCTGCTCAGTCACACTGTTAAATCTCTCATGCTGACACAACCGCTTTCCTTCCTAGCTTTCTTTGGGTCTGAAATATCGGAGCACTGAGGCAGAAAAACTTGGTAAGAGAGCTGGAGGGTGGGGGGCTAACATTTCTGGAGGGAAAAACATAGCTATACTTCTGACCACAAGCAATGCCTTCTATTGATGGCCGTGTGTTTAGCATCGATTTTTATAAAGTGCTCATGGAATTGCGGTTCCAAATCAGTCTGTTGGGCCTGGGGCATGACTTATTTGGCAATGTTTGCCTAATATGCCTGAAGCTGGGGGTTTGATCCTCAGGACTACAGAAACCAACTGGACACCATAGAGCATCATAATCTCATATAATCTCAGCACATGGGAGATCAGAAGTCCATGGTGACCCTTGACTACATAATACCTTTGAGGCCAGCCTTGCTTACGTAAGACCCTGCCTCAAAAACAGAAAGGAAGTTCCCATCCTAGAATCTACAGCAGAAGGAAGAACTCTCTCCTGATTTTCAGCTACTCTCCATATTATAGTCACACCTCCACACACATCACACACACACACACTCACTCACACTCATGCACGCACATGCATACACACACAACACATACACACATGGACATACACACACTCAAGTACACATGCACACACATGCACACATGCACATACACACTCACGTACACAAGCATGCACGTGCACGCATGCATGCACACACGCACGTGCATACGCGCGCGCGCACCCACACACACACAAATAATGTATAGCAAAATGACTCTGCCAATTTTAAAGGAACTAATAAATGCTTTAGTTAAGATAAACAAAGTGAGTCGGAGTGGTGGTGCACACCTTTAATCACAGCACTTGGGAGGCAGAGGCAGGCGGATCTCTGTGAATTCAAGGTCAGCCTGGTCTATAAAGCAAGTTCCAGGACAGTCAAAGCTGTTACAGAGAGAAACTCTGTCTCAAATAAGAAAAAGTAAATAAATAAACCACAAACAAAAGCAAGATGTGCAAACTGAAGTCTTTTCAAGCCTGAAAATAAGTAAAATTGGGATAGTGTTAAAAACCTAGCATAAATACCACAGAATAATAAATCGAAGCGATGAATAAGTACATTAAAAATGTATTATGTTACTTATTTATTTATTTATTTATTTATTTATGTTTTGTATGTAGAGGTTAGAGGACAGCTTACAGAAATTGTTCCCTCCTTTCACCACATAGGACTCAAGATGAATTCATATCAGGCTCAGCAGCGGCTGCCTTTATCCACTGAGCCATCTTGACAGCCATGACTGAGGATGTACAAATTGGTAATTCAGAAAGGAAAAATAATCCTTCCATCTGTAGCATGCAAAGTTAGAAGCGATCATTTCATAATTAAGCATTGTGTAAGGTCATGTCTAGATTTACAAGTTGTGTGAAGGTGAAGAGACACAGCGAAATTGTGCAAACCAGGCAATGCAGGGCAAGGGATGCAAAGCAAGGATCTGTGTGAGTTCCAAAGAAGAAGATCACCTCATCTATTGCCAGCTCTGGTCTCCAGGTGGTGTTCAAGGGTAAATGCGATGCGCTGGAGTACAGCTGCCTACCCGAAGTGGTTCAAAATCAAAGTCGTTTGAGCAGCAACAACGACAATGACAACAACAATAAACAATGTATTCTTGGCCAGCTGTGAATTTTCAACTGGCAATACTAATAATCACCCCCAAGTCATGCTTGTTTAATATTTGTTAAATCCGGGACGAGTGCTAGGCACCATATGTACATAAATAAAGAAAAAGAGCTTATGCGTTGAGCTTACAAATCAAAGTTAGGCAAAGGAAGTGAAGGGCAAACAAGGGCATGGGAAACAGCACTGAGGGCCTGCTTAGAAAACGAGGCTGTTTTATTTGTATTGCTATTTTAGTCTTAACTAACAGAGGATCCATTATGTTGCAACACAAAATCTTAGAAGAAGATAGTCGAAGGAGGAAAGAGCTTGGCCTTTCCGGAGATGGAAAGAGGAAATCTTAAACGTCAGTCCATGAAAGGAGGAGAGCAGGAGCAAGTGGCCGAAAGGGACAAGCTGATCAGTGGGCAGATGTCCTAGCTTCACCTCTGTTGCTGTGATAAAAGACTTGACAAAACCATCTTTAAGAGAAGAAGGGTGCACATTCCAGGCTACAGTCTGTCACTGCAGGGGAGTCGGTAGAACCTCGAAGCAGCTAGTCACGTCATAACTAAGAGCGGGGGAAATGAATTCATCCACGCTTGATGCTCAGTCTTCCTCTACATGTGCACAGGCTGGGTCCCAAACCCAGGAACGGTACCACACGCTTTCAAGTTAATTTCACAACAATTAAGGCAATCAAGACAACCCCCTACAGACCTGCCCACCGGCCAATCTGACCTACAGAGTCCCTCTTTGTGACTCACTTCCCAGGCAATTCTACATTGTGTCACATAGACAAGTAAGCAGGAGATAATACCGTAACTAAGTCAAGACAACACCCTAGACTGGAATCAGAAGAATACAGTTGTCCCAGCCCATCAGAGGCAGACATGATGGGGACTAAGTCTCTTTGAGATTTTTCATATACTGGCCTGGTAATTAACACATAAAATAAATATGGTTAAGAGCTGGTGAGACATTTAAAACAGAGTTCGGTTTCACCTGATGCTTATCTCACCTACAAGGAATGGGTCTGTGTCATCACATCCTTTCTGTAAGAATCCAGAGATAATTAAACCAAATTACAGACCAATAAAAACTCAGAGCGCTCCACACCCAACCTGGCCGCATGCCCACTGATGGTCCTGTTGGCACAAAGGCCATAGTGGTGAAGTGGCTGTAGTTACAGAGGTTTGTCGTGTTGCTACCAGAGAGCAAATCTGCATTATCAGTGGGGTTAACCCTTCTTTCCATGAGCATAAGCAAACCCATGCTCATAAACTGGAGGCCTCTTGGACTGGGACACCAGACAGGTTACTATCTCTGGAACCCTGAGCAAGGAACTAAACTCTGAGCCTTGGTCTCCACGCCTTTGTCAGTGTGACTGACAGTATCCTTGTGGCTAGATTACTAGGTGATGACTGGAACCGGGGTTAACAACCGTGAGTGTTCTTTCTCATCCCTCTCTTCTCCCCACACAGGAGCTGCCTTAGTCATGGAGAATCAATGTGGCCCCATTCACCCAGCCCTGAATGTTTCTAGGAAAATTTTTAGGCTAAAAATATTATCAGCCTATCTAATTAGCTTTACGGAACATTGAATTTAGTGAACCAAAGCATGCGAGTTCATTTATGGTAAATGACTCAGTCTCAAATGTAAATAATTCTCTGTCTGGACCCGTAGTTCCAAGCTTGGGTGATTTGTATTTCACAACACTGAGCGCTATCACAGCGGGACAGAGCTGGCCATCTTCAGGAAGCCACAGATGTTCCACGGGCTGGATGAAGGGCTCTGGTGTCTGAGATCTGAGGGCATCTCTGCCTTTGTTGACAGCACAAAAAAAATTGTTAGAGTTCATGAAAAAGAACAAAATACTGAGTAAGAATATTAATAAGACTCATTTCTTCAAAATTACAGATCTCGCATTACCCTTTCCATGACTTTCTATACAGCTACATTCATCAAAACAGTTTGACCTTGGCAGAAAAGTTGACAAAATAGAAAGGCCATAAAAATATGTTCATCTACTGTCTTCCAACGTTGGCCAAATGGACAAAAGCGAAGGGAAAGGGGCGAGGCAGCAGATGTATGTTCTCTAGAACTTTAGGAAACAGAGGGTTGTTCCCTTGACCACAGATATGCAAACCTATGTATATATGATACCAAAGAAATCACGGCACTAGGTTCTGTTAAAAAAAATTATATATCCCCCATTAATGTTACCATGACAAAATGGGAGATCCCATTGTCACTCAACATGCTGTTGGTATGGTTGACAACAAGCAGGTCAAAGGCAAAGTTCTTCCCTGAGAACTAAAGTCTGTCCTGAGCATGTTGAGCCCCCTGAGAAATGAGGTGGCTTCTGAAACAGGTAAAGAAAAACAGGTAGAGTGGTCCAGGCGGTGGTGGCGCACGCCTTTAATCCCAGCGCTCGGGAGGCAGAGGCAGAGGCAGGTGGATCTCTGTGAGTTGGAGGCCAGCCTGGTCTACAAGAGTTAGTTCCAGGACAGGCTCCCAAGCTATGGATAAACCCTGTCTCGAAAAACCAAAAAGAAAGGAAGGAAGGAAGGAAGGAAGGAAGGAAGGAAGGAAGGAAGGAAGGAAGAAAGAAAGAAAGAAAGAAAGAAAGAAAGAAAGAAAGAAAGAAAGAAAGGTAGCAAGAAGGAAGTCAAACATAAAAGAGCCTGTGTTTAACTGAAGTCCGGCTTTGTCCTCTAGAGAAACACAATGAGGGAACAGGAGCCCAGTACCTATGAATTTATGTCTTAACAGACGTCCCAAAAGAAGTATAAAATCTAGACTTGGGGGCGGTGTTAAGTGATTTTTGACAAAGTTGCTATTGGATAAGAACAATTTTTTTCAACAAATGTTGCTCTAAGAATTTTGATGCCCAGGTGAGGGGTACACTCCTGATGCACTCCCGGTGGTGTAGATGTTTAATCCCAGCCCTCCTGAGACCAGGAGACCCGTGAGACCAGCCTGTTCTACATAATAAGTTCCGGACCAGCCAGGGCTTCAGAGTGAAACCGTCTAAGGGGGACAATCTCCCCAGTCCAGGAATGTGACAGCACCACCCACTCGTTTACTCCAGCCGTGGACGTCACCTCTGACTCATTGTCTCACTTTCAGTTCTTGAGTTCAATCGGTGACATTATGCTGATTCACGTGGCCAGTCCTCCCCCGGCCCCGCCTCTCCTACCAGTGACCTAGCTCAACCCTCTTTCCCGGAGTTTCATTTCTGGTGCTCAGTCCACCCAAAGTAACACCTGAGACGTGTGACCAGAGTATCAAAGGAAACCATTGGTCTGGATACCACTTGTCAAACTGGCGTGTTTTTAACATTCTTTAAAACATCTTGGCTAGATGGGATGTGTGTTTATCATCAGAAGATGTGGTTGCAATTATCCTGTCAGAAGGAGACCCATAAATTGTTGAGAGATCACAAATAAGAGGGAAGACCCTTTATTCCACCAGCTGCCCCCGGCCCAAACACAGATGCCACCCCTGACTGGCCCTTGGCCTTGGCTCTGCCATCGTCAGTATCTGCTTTGGCAAGCACAGTCTTGTTTGCATCTGTTTCTACAGAGACCTCTCTCTAAAAGGCAATTATGACTGTGTATACTTCTAAGGCCGAAAGTCCTTCAGTGGCTTCCCAACACTGACTCCAGTAAACCGAAAAATAAAATAAAGAAGCCAGCGTCTTTCCACGATATCCCTGTTCGCTGCAGGGACCCCTATCTAGGTTTCTCCCCCAGCACTTCCCACCCACATAATTTTCTACTCCAATTATTCTATATAATTGGGCCTCTGAGGATCTGCCAAGTTCCCTAATTCCTTAATGTCTTGCTGATGCACTTCCTGCCCATGGTTTTCTCCTGGGTGCAAGACTTACCTAATCAAAGGGATCTCCTAAGAGGGTTTTCTGCTTGTTTGGTTGGCTTTGGTCATTAGTTTAGATAGCATCATTGACTGCAAAAGGGAGGCATGGAAAGTATTTACCTGATGAAACATTAGAACTTCAGCACATGGGAAGCTTCCTGTGACACCACCAAGTGACTTCAACCACATGCTTTCCAAGAGTGGCTCCATCTCTAAGTAAGAGCGAATCTTTGTTGCCTAGCGTTGCTTTGGGGCCTCTACATTTTAGAAGAAAAACTTCATCTCCACCTTTCACAGCCATTGTTTGAATCTCTCCATCCGTTCCTTTAGAGCCCAATCCCACAGAACAATTGTTGCCTACCATACTGTTCCTTGAGAGTTTTCTGGAAGCACAATGCCACCTTTGGTTACAGTTGTACTTGCATCCTTCTCAAATGATACTCTGTCAAACACCAAAAGCAACTTTCCACATGGCTGTCCTGTCCTGACTCTGCCTGCTGCAGTTGGGAGTCTGCTTCCTTGCCATGTTGCAAGAAGAGACCTCTCACCTAGATCTTTTCCCACAGTGCAGCTGCTTGTCTAGAGGCAAATTGCATACCTCCTGGAAGCCTCTGGGCCGCGTGTTGGGGGAAGACAGGTGGGTAGAGCCAGGGTCTTGCTGTGGAGCCCAGACTGGCCTTGACAGAACTCCTGTCCTGTTTACCTAGTGCTAGGATTATGGGGCTATGAGCCACCGTGCTAAAGGAGTTATTTTAAAAATAGTGAGATAGTCCAAAGGAAAGAAACAAAAATAGGTGAAAGAGAAGTAAAAGAATGTAAAAGAAGAAAAAGAATAAGCACACCAAAGGATACATTAAAAGGTAATCAGAAGCCGAATGGTGGTGGCACAAACCTTTAATACCAGCAATTGGGAGGCAGAAACAGGTGGATCTCTGTGAGTCTGAGGCCAGCCTGGTCTACAAAAATAGTTCTAGGACAGCCAAGGCTACATAAAGAAACATAGTGTATTGGCTGGTTTTGTATATCAACTTGACACAAGCTAAAGTCATCAGAGAAAGAACCTCCGTTGAGAAAATGCCTCCATGAGACCCAGCTGTAAGGCATCTTCTCAGTGATCAATACAGGAGGGCTCAGACCATAGTGGGTGGCCCCATCCCTGGGCTGCTGGTCCTGGGTTCTATAAGAAGGTGGGTTGAGCAAGCCACGGGAAGCAAGTCAGTAAGCAGCTCTCCTCCATAGCCTCTGCATCAGCTCCTGCCTCCAGGATACTGCCCTGTTTGAGTTCCTGTCCTGACTTCCTTCAGTGATGAACAGCAATGCTGAAGTGTAAGCCTAGTAAACCCTTTCCTCCCCAATCTGCTTTTTGGTCGTGGGATTTCATCACAGCAATAGAAACCCTAAGACACCCTGTCTCAGAAAAACACATACACGAAAAACAGTAATCAGAAGTTGTTGGGGGCCATCTTACCTGTCTCAGTGAGAATTAAGAGTGGCGTATATAAGATTTCCGAGCCAGCAATTAATGCTAGTTGGCTGTGGCAAGAACTTACAGAGAGACAATTTGCCAGAGATTAAAAATCGGGCAGGGCTGTTCGCTATCAACTGTGATTGGAGTCATGTTTTCTTTTTTGAGAGCCGCAATGGGAGAGAACTAGCAGCCAGAACAGTATGTAAGGTTAAATGTACACTTTTTAAACAGGGAAGCCTCGGTCCTAGTACAATAGGAAGGCTGGTGCATTGTGTCTAGCACATCCATGGTGAATAAGTCATGTCACCCAGTGTCAAGCCATGTTCTGGTTCTACGATGCAGGAACTTGAAGACAGAATTCTTGTGGTCACTTAGCCTCATATTATCAAAGCTAAATGATTGCACTATATGCAGACCATATAACTTTTATAATTATACCTCCCCCTAAATATGTTATACTTCCTTATTTCATACAGAGAATTCATTTTCATCTATATTCTTTAAGCATGAAGATAGGTAATATATTCATAAAAACATAGTATTTCTGTTTCAGTTATGGCTCCTGTTGCTTCAGTGAAACACCATGACCAAAAATAAGTTGGAAAGGAAAAGATTGATTTGGCCTATGCTTCCACAACTCAGTCCATCACTGGATGACATCAGGACAGGAACTCAAGCAGGCAGGGCAGGAGCCTGGAGGCAGGAGCTGATGCAGAGGTCATGAAGAAGTGCTGCTTACTGGCTTGCTCACTGTGGCTTGCTCAGCCTGCTTTCTTCTAGATCCCAAGACCACTTGCCAAGGGATGGCACCACCCACAATGGGCTAGGCCCTCCCCCATCAATCACTGATTCAGAAAATACCTTACAGACTTGCCTATGGCCCAATTTTATGGAAGAAGTTTCTTTTTCTTTTTTTTCTTTCTTTCTTTTCTCTTCTTTTTCTTTCTTTTTTTGTTTGTTTGTTTTTTGTTTCCGAAACAAGTTTTTTCTGTATAACAGTCCTGACTGTCCCGGAACTTGTTCTGTAAACCAAGCTGGCCTTGAACTCACGGAGATCTGCCTGCCTCTGCCTCCCTAGTGTTGGAATTAAAGGCTTGCGCCACCACTGTCCAGCCTGGAAGCAGTTTCTTTTTTTTTTGGTTTTTCGAGACAGGGTTTCTCTGTGGTTTTGGAGCCTGTCCTGGAATTAGCTCTTGTAGACCAGGCTGGTCTCGCACTCACAGAGATCCACCTGCCTCTGCCTCCCGAGTGCTGGGATTAAAGGCGTGCGCCACCACTGCCTGGCTGGAAGCAGTTTCTTAACTGAGGTTCCTTCTCTCAGATGATGTTAGCTTGTGTCAAGTTGACAGAAGGCTCTCTGACGCAATTGCAAAGGACCCTGTGCCTATGTTTTCAACAATAGCTTTAGTGGCTTCAACAATATCCTAAATCTCAGCATCACACAATGTTTACTGCACTCCTTTGGACCTATGCAGTTAAACTGGGGAGTCCCCCGTGACTGCAGGAGCACCTTTAAAGTAATGGAAATCACAATGTACTCTGGAGAGAATTATGAGGATTTAATTAATGTCGACTTGTCCTACTTTCCAGAGTTTGAGTTCTCAGAATTGAGAAGGGTGGAGAGCACAGCAAAAACTGACATGTTTTCAAAATATGCCAGCTCCGCTACGGCTTCAGAGTCTAATGAATATTGAGAAAAGACAATTTCTATCTCAAAAATTACACGGTAATTTATACTCAGGCTACACTGGGGACTCTGCTGCATCACTGAAATCTGAAAGCACTAGGCAGTTTCTGCCAGAGAGAAATCAGCAGCGTCTCATCCCCCAAGACGTGGTCTATCTGGAGTCTGACTTTGATATGCACATATAGCAATGCTGTTCGCCATGATGACTGCTAAGCATCAATTTAGGGAGGAAATTACCATTGTGAATCCATCTCCCAAATGATTAATAAACATCAAAAGCTGCATTTAAAGAGAAGTCTAACTTAAAATACCAGGAGTCAAAAAAATTAAGTTCCAATTATGCTGTCAGGCAGTCAAACAAACTCCAGGAGAGTGAGGGAAGCCGAAAGTCTGAGTCCACGTGTGATAAGCACTTCCCTTGTTCAATCAATGCCTTATCTTCTGCTATGGAGCCAGGGGGGTTTCTGAAACTTTGTAACCAATTATTGTCAGATTAATTACATTTCGGAAATGAGTCTGGCTGAGGCTGGAGATGTAGCAAAGTTGGGAGTGTGCTTGCCTGGCAAGCATCAAGGCCTGGCTTGAATCCCCTGCAGGCATATAGGGTACAGGATGCTTAGCTGCACACCCACCATTAGGGAGGCAGAGACAGGAAAACTACAAGGTCAAGGTCAGCCTCAGCCACTTGTGGAATTTGAGACTAATCTGGAATACAGGAGACCCTGTCTCATAATTTAAGAAAGAAAGCAAGAAAAAGTGATTAAGTCATTTCAAAAGTTGTCCATATTTATGTGAAGCTACCATTTCAGTACTCTCGGCTCAACTTTGGGCTTTTCTAACAGGCAGGCACATTTCTGCCCAACCCCAGCCTTGAGTTCATCTTTGCTATGCCCCTGTGTGGTCAGTCCTCATCCTCAGATCTAAAACACAGAGGGAGACAAGGAAGAGCATTCTTTGTTCTGTTCTACTTTTTCTCTGCAGTTTTATCTCTTAATTAAACTAGAAGCACAGCTTTCAGGGAGTGCTTCTGAGGACCTGGTGAACGACTGTTGTCTTCTGCTGAGACTGGATGAAAAAAGATGGAATTCCAAGTCCTTCTTGACTTTCCATATACTTCTATATACTGACGATAAATAAGAGCTGAAGAGAACACTTGCTTACAGGGGTACAAAAGTGGTAACAATTTAAAAAAAATCAATAATTAAAGCATTAACTAAATAAATTGTATTGCCACTGTGGTGCACGCCATTAATCCCAGCACTTGGGAATTAGAGGTGGGCGGATCTCTGTGAGTTCAAGGCCAGCCTGGTTTACGTAGTGATTTCCAGGACAGTCAGAGCTACACAGTGAGACCCTACTTCCCAATTAACAAAATAAATAAACAAATAATTCCGAAACAATGGAATACTACAGAACTACTCAAATCACACTTTCAAGCTCATTTAACAATAACACAACCTGGTTACATTGTATTTAGTATAGAGAGGGAGAGAGTCCAAGCCTAAGTTTACAAAGATAAACCTAGTAAAGTGTTTGCCTAGCATTTGTGAGTGCTAGTGATGAGCCCTAAGCTGGAAGAAACACAAAAAGAGATGGGAGAAGAGAAGAAAAGAAAGAGGGAGGGAAGGGTGGAGAGAGATAGGAGGAAGAGCACAAAGGACTCTCAACATAAGGAAATATCCAGGTGTTAACAGGCAGTGGCTGCCTTTGCTTTATTAATCTTTTTTGAAGTTTGTATGCATGTATGTAACTCTGCATTTGTGTGTTTGTGGCTATTTGAGCTGATGTTAATAAAATCCTGTTTACTCGAAAGGACTTCAGAATAGCTTTCAGATCTGTGGGACTTTCTTGTCCCTTTTCAATCTGCTGGTTTTCCCTACCCTGCTATAGATATGAATAATTTGCATTGGTATGAATCTTGGTTTATTGATACAAATTTAAGGTCTGTCTTGTTATATGTATATATATTTCTGATCTTGATTAAGGTATTATGTTTGTGTAACTTGTTTATAAAATGCAAAGTATAATTAATAAATATAGGTTAATAGATAGTCATCTATAATAATTAAGCTTGTATTCATGTTAGTTAGATTTTCTAGATGTATAGAGATATATTTCTGTTAGATGGGTATTCTTCAAATCTTTCAGAGACCTTCAGAATGTTTTAAGAACTTAGAACTTTTCATGACAGTGAGACACATCTGCTTCTGACAGCACCAATCTATTCCTGATAGAATGTTGAACACTGAAGACACTCCACTTGGAGTTTGTTTTCTTCTTGCCAAAACTGGCCTTTGGGCAAGGAAATGACAATGCCTCAACCACTGACAAGTTACATAATATCTAGAAATGGATAATCAGGACTGTCAAATCTTGCCAAGACAAGGTAAGACAGTTTTGAAAAATTTCCTGCCTCTGAAAATGGCCTGTCAGTTACACTAGGCCTTAACCAAAGTTGCTTCAACGTTGCAAAATGAGACTTTGGGTGATTGCTCAGGTAGCTAATTGTCTCTGTCATTTTTTGCTCACTTTGGAAGCTACTTGATTGTACTTCCTGTCTGCTCAAATAATATTATCTCCCTTCTCAGGCCTTTGATGGGGTTGAAGATTAGATAGTCGTAGTTACTGTACTCTTATGATCTAGTCAAGCCCCATTTCCTATACAAGACTTGGACTCCATAAGGTAGAATGTTTATTAAAACATTTGGCATATGTTGCTATGTTAATACTGTTTATGCTGGTTGTAATTCTAATTATACTTGCTATCTGTTCCTAGTGTATATAGTTTTGTATTTAAACAAAAGGGGGAAGTGCTATGGGAGCACATTCTGCTCCTTCAGCCAATAGCCTTTAAGATACCAGCCCACTTGGGCATGGTCTCTTATACTGTAAAAAGCAACTGTAAATGCATCTGCTCTCTCTTCCTTCCAGCTCCTGCTTCCAGCTGCTAGACTCTGTTCCTGTTCGCTCAGAGGACTGTTGTCTAGGACAGTGATCTGTAAGTTTTCCCCTTAAATAAATAACCCTTTTATTATCCATAATTCTGAACTGGTGTGGGATTGCTTGAACTGGTGTGGGATTTTTTTGTGACTTACATCATCAGTTGGCGCCCAATGATATGGGAGGTCCTTCTGTTTATGCTTGCTTGCTTTCATTGGTTAATGAATAAAGAAACTGCCTTGGCCTAGTTGATAGGGTGGAACTTAGGTAGGCGGGGAAGACAGAACTGAATGCTGGGAGGAAGAAAGACAGAGTAGAAGAGAGACATCATGGAGGTGCCAGAGACAGACATGCCAAATCTTTCCCGGTAAGCCACTGACACAGTGGTGATACACAGATTAATAAAAATGGGTTAAATCAAGATGTGAGAGTTAGCCAATAAGAAGCTAGAGATAATGGGCCAAGCAGTGATTTTAATTAATACAGTTTCTGTGTGGTTATTTCTGGGATAAGCTAGCTAGGCAGCTGGGAAGAACAAGTGGCCTGCTCCTTACAACACTACCCCAATCTCTAGTTACCATCAATCCGGATGTTAGGATAGTTTACTGCCCATTTGTAAATCAGTTTGAGAGTCCGTTCAGTCTCTGTGCCTTGTGCACCTTTTTGGATGGAACGTGTCTAGCAGTCAGAAGGAATTTGACTCAAGTCCTTCACAGATCCTGATATAATAACAAATAACTCATAGTTGCTACTTTGATAATTATGAGGCATAGTGTTATGAACAAATGATTATTTTTGAGACTGTAGGCGGAATTTAAATGCTAGCGAAGGACTATTTTTAAAACAGTGTCCTCCAAATCATGTCTAAATATCTAAAAACAAAAAGGAATAAAACCAAACCAAAAAAAAAAAAGATTTTTAAAAGTGAATGTTATTAGTAACAATTTTCATAAAACCAATACAGACAGAGCTTGGGACACTCAATGAAGCAGAAGTTCAAGTGAAACAGCATTTTGAAATCCCTACTCAATTACATAGGTCATGTCCAGCTTGGTACAGCCATGAAAGCCCCGCATCTCAAGCATGGCAGCAAGCACCTATTTTCCAACAAGTGGGAGGTACAGACAGGGGGATCAGGAGTTCAAGGCAGATTTGGATTACATAGCCAGTTCCAGATCAGCCTGTGCATGTGTGCATGAGAAGTTCTGCAGTCCCATTAGCCCAGGAACAGAAGGGCTGGGGAGACATCTCAGTGGGTACAGTGCTTGCTGCACAAGAGACACGATTTGAATCCCCGGCACCCCTATAAGCAGGCAGGTATTGCAGCACATACTTGTAACAACTGTGTTAGGCACATGGGGACTAGTCAAGAAATCTAGCCAAATGCTGAGTTCCTGGTGTACTGAGAAACCCTGTCTCAACAAAATATGGTAAAGAGTGATTTAAGAAAAATACCAGACATAACCTCTGACCTCGATATTTGCATTGCTCTGATGATAAAGAATCCAAAGTCTCCCTGAAGAGCAAGTATCTAAATTTTTTTTTAAAAATTATGTGTGTATGCCTGTGATATGCATGTATCTAGGCATGTTCCTGGTATGTCTGCATGCATGTGTGAGCAGGTGCATATGCACACATGGATGTGGAGGCCAGAGATTGCCACTGAGTGTCTAGCCCAATCATTCCATGTTATATACTGAGGCATAGCCTCTCACTATACCCAGAGCTCATTAACTTGACCTTACTCAGGGAAATTTGTTGTCTGTGTCTGTAAAGTATCTCATGTATGAGACCAAGAATTTCCAAAAGAGGAGCCTAAGTTCTCCAATGGCATACTGTGGTGGTTTGAATAAAAATGGCCCTATATTTGAGTATTTAGTCATCAGGGAGTTGCACTAGAGAGGGATTAGAAGGTCTGGCTTTGTTGGAGTAGGTATGGCCTTGTTGGAAGAAGTAAGTGTTGCTGGGCAGGCGGGGGAAGGGGAAGAGGAGTTGGGGGGGACCCTTTTAGGTTTCAAAAGCCAAAGTCAGGCCCAGTATCTTTTTCTCTTCCTGCTGCCTGCTACTTCTCCAGCATTGTGTCTGCTTGTGTGCAGCCAGGCTCCCTACCATGATGATAATGAACTAAACCTCTGAAACTATAAGCAAGTCCCAATTAAATGCTTTCTCTTATAGGAGTGTCCACGGTCATCTTGTCTTATCACAGCAACTGAACACTGACCTATACGCCCTGTGTTTGATTTAGTTTAAGAGACATAGCTGTGTTGCTCTTCTGTGAGAGATGGTGAGTGTTTGAAATCTTCTTTCTTGTGGAAAGACAGGAGAATCTGTCCTTTATCCTCAAGGGCAGGTCCACTTTAAGTGGCCCCAATGGCCATGTCAGCCACCATAGGCAGGTCCAGCAGCTGCAGAATCCCAGGACTTGAACGATGTAACTAACACACAACTTCCAGCAACCAAAGCTACAGGGTACACTGAAATGCATCTTTAAACAAGTTTCTGAAGTTCCTCTCCCTCCTCCCCACCTCCCCATGCCCCTGAATCATTGGCACGCAGAGGAGTTAATAGGAACTAATGACTTTTTTCTTTCCTGCAAAATTACTAGCTAGTTATTACAATTATTGCATTCTTAGTCTATCAAACTATGCGTTGAGCATCCAAAGACGGAAATGTTCCCTGGAATCAATCCACAGGATAACACACGGAATCTGTTTAGATCGCTCTTCCTGAAACCACAGTGCTGGTAGGACTTGTCATCAGGGTTGGCCAGTGAGCCAAGACCTCTCAGAAGATGGGACTTCTCTTAGCAATCTTCCCCAATTAAAGCATTCATAAAAACCAATATTTGCCTCCCAAGTGTATGTTCTCTGACAAGGTTACCATTCTCGTCTCTCGGTGTTCTGGAAATTCTGAGTGTATTGGCATACATGCACAAGTAAGCATTTTGTTTAGAATTTTTAAAATGATTTCACTGAAGTTTTATTTTTATTATGTCTTATTCTTTGGGGGCACACACATTTCACAGAGCATGGGTGGAGGTCAAAGGACAGCGTTCAGAAGTTAGGCCTGGGTCTCGAACTCAGGACACCAGACTTGGCGGCAGGTGCCTCTACCAGCTGAGCCATCTCTCCACCTTCAGTATAGATGTTAAAGCACCATTCCATATATGCCAAATGAGTTATATAATGCCTAAACATAACCCAGTGCAATCTGTATATTTACAATTAGATAAGAGCAAGAAGTAGCTATAAATAGCAGGCAGCAATTCATTATACATTCGAAAAAAAAACGCAAGAAAAGGACTTTGCCTTTACCATACAGAAACAATAACACTTGAGGATAAGTATGTTCAAATGTTGCATAACACATACATGTGTCAAAATATCACACGTTCCCCTCTTACCATATATAAGTTTTATGTATGTACCAGTCAAATTTAGAGACCTTACACAAGAAGAAGGTGAGACACGTCTGCAAAATACCAGCGTCTTCGCCGCATCCACGCCTGGTTGCTATTAATGATTTAGGTTTTTCTAAACCACACATGTGCCTTTACGTTGGCAAATCTCTGGGGGAGAGGTTAAAAAGAGAAACGTGAAAGTCTGACCATTAGGAAAAGCTTGCCATGTATGGGTCAGAGTTGAGTGAACTTTAAAGCGGTCGTTAGCATTCACGGTGGAACTGTCAAGATGGTGCTAAACAATGTGGCAGCCATACCTGCAAGTCCCTTAAGATAACTATCGTCCAGGATGGTCATTTGCCACCTCTGCATCACCTGTGAATCGCTTACTTATTGGCTATTCATTTTTTTAATTTAAAGTACTTTATTAATTTTTTGAGGATTTTATATAATTTATTTAGAAAACTTTCATCTTCTTCCTCCCCTAGCTTCTTCTAGATCCACCCCCAGCTCCCTATCCACTCTAACTTACTAGCTCAGCTTGATATCTTTTTTTTTTTTTTTAGAATCCCACAGAGTCTAATTTGTGCTACATGATATTCTCCTGGGCATGAGGGCATCCTCTGGAGTCTGGTTGACCTACCGGTGGCCCTACTCTTTTTTTTTTTTTTTTTTTTAAACTTATTTATTTATTATGTATACAATTCTTTCTGCGTGTATGCCTGAAGGCCAGAAGAGGGCACCAGACCTCATTACAGATGGCTGTGAGCCACCATGTAGTCGCTGGGAATTGAACTCAGGACCTTTGGAAGAGCAGGCAATGCTCTTAACCGCTGAGCCATCTCTCCAGCCCGGCCCTACTCTTAAGGAAAACTAACTCCCCCTCCCCTTGTGTGTGTATATTTACGAAATAGTACGTTTCCATATATGGCTTTTTCAAACATCCTTAGGGTAAGTTATCCCTTTCTTCATCCCCTCCCATCCTGCCTCTCCCTTCTCTCTCTCTACTTAATCCTTCCTCCCTATTACTCCCCCTTTCTCCTCCTTATTACCTGTATTTCACCCCCCCCCACTAAGATCTTTCTTTCTTCTCCCACCAATGGTCCCTTTCCAGTTCCCTAAATCTACCGGTACTCCAGATTAGACACACACATATCTAAAGATTTGATGCCATGGTCCACATGTGAGTGAGAACACGTGACATGTGTCTCCTTGGGTTTGGGTTGTCTCATGTTCATGTTTGGCATGTTTTCAAGTTCCAGCCGTCGATCCGAAAATTCGCTTTTATTTACAGCTGCATAAAATCCCCTCGTGTGTGTGTCCCCTTTTCGTTATCTATTAATTGGCTGATGGACATCTAGGCTGCTGTGTGAACAGCGCATCCATGAACATGGATGAGCGTGGGTCTCTGCAGCAGAAAACAGAGCCCTGTGGTCAGGTGCCCCAGAGTGGTCTGGCTGAGTTATGCGCTAGATCTACTTCTGCTTTCCAGAGGGGCCACCACTCTGATTTTTCGAGTGGCCGCACCAGTTTGTTCTCCCGCCGACAGTGCAGGAAGATCCTCGTGCCCAGCGTCCCTGCCAGCATCTGTTATCTTTGGTTTTCTCAACCTTAGCCATTCTAACTGGGGTAGGATACAATCTCAGAGCAGGTTTCATTTCCATTTCCCTGGTGCCTAAAGATGGTGAACCCTTTCTAAAATATTTCCTAGTCATCTGTATTTCTGCTGAAACCCTCGGCTTAGATCCACAGGTCTTTTTCTACTTTCGTTCTCTGTATTCTCATCGTATTCATTACATTGCGATTTTAAACAATTCGGTGACATGAACATAGTATGGATCTTTATCTTAGGTCATTTCTGGTAAGGAATGGGAATTGTAGTTAGGGGTAGAATGGAACAAGAGCCATCTGTCCTTTTCTGCCTCTGAGTCCTTCTGTTGTGGTTAATTGTTCTCTCTCTCTCTCTCTCTCTCTCTCTCTCTCTCACACACACACACACACACACACACACACACACACGTCTACCACCTTCTTGCCAGTGCTCTATGAGGGTTATGAAAACTGACATGCTTAGAACATGACATGCTGAGTTCTCTATAGCTCTAAGCACACAGTCTCTGCTCTGGGGGCTTTAAACCCTTGCCACAGGCTTTATGACAGGGGGAAGCCAGGCCCGTTCAGGTCTAAGTCCAACAGAATGGAGGTGTCACTTAAGTGGCTAGTCAAGAATGCTCCACTGGGCAATATGCCTCTCAGATGTCTGCATCTAAAGGAATTAAGAAAAAGAAAACTCATGAAAAGACCAACATATCACATTTCCACTGATTATAACTTTCTAATGTGTGGGGGAAATGCTGATATTTCAGCCAGGTATATTACTTTTAGTCTGATAGGAAGTAAGTTAAAAGCATAATTCATATTCCCTAAAGACTTCAAAAGCACTTCAGTGTTTATTTCAGCAATACAATACTAAAATCAAAAGCATTTCAAGAGAAAGAGAGAGGAGCCAGAATAGAAAAAAAAAACCTACAACGAACTGATTTGGAGGTTTGGAGGGTACATAGGAAATGAAAGATCTTAGAGATGAACCATTATAATCTTTAAAGAAGTAGCTCCCAAAATGATCTACTTTAGACAAGAGGAAAATTCCTGGAGATGTTTACCTTGAACGTAATCAGAGGAGGAGGCAAACATGACAGAAGATATTAGTTCATTTTTTTTATCACTAAGGATATTTAACACAGTTATGAAAGTAAGATAAAACCCAGAACAATAAATGAACAGAGAGAAGCAGCCTCTGGTGTTGTGATTCGAAACCATTTTTTGTTCCCTTGTCTTGATCTACCAATTTTTCCTTTATCTTCCTTGACAAATCCATTCAACCAGGACAGGTTTTATCTTCACGTAAAAGTGCAATGTGTGTGTATATGTACATGTGTGTGTCAGATGCGTGACGCACACACCCAGCTCTTAGAAAGTTCTCAGTGTTTAAAGGTGCCCATACAGTTATAAAATATTGTATCTTGGCTTTACTGTCACCTAAAACAAGGCTCTATGTTAGTAAAGGACAAGACATGAAATGAGACGAGCAGAATGACCTCGCATCGGATGTGCAAAAGAGGCAAAGGCAGCGCTGGCAAGTTCTGAGAGCGACAAATCGCAAGAACACCTGGCTGACTGGCGAACAGACCAGGCCTGGTATTGCTGTAAAAGACGGAAGTCAGTAAGCATTTGTCAGGGAGGGTATGGTGACTCACACTCTGATTCCAGCACACGTGAGACTCTGGCAGGATTATGAACTTGAGGCCAGACTAGGCCACGTAGCATGTTCCAGGCTAGCCTGGGCTAGTCAAAAGCGACCTTCGTGCTTGCTCCTGAGGCTGAGGGTCTAACTAGTGATAGAGTGTTTGCATTTACTAGTCTACAATTTCACTAAGACCATTGCTTTGTTTGTTTGTGTTCTGTTTGGTTGAGGCAGGGTCTTACTAACCCAGCATGGCCTCAAACTCACCATGTAGCTATATTTCTCGTTGTTCTGCCTCCACCTACCCAGCCCTAGCATCCGCCACTATGTCCAGCATAGCCATTGCCTTTTGACCATTCCAAATTCATACTAGGGATTGATTTGGGATCATTATCTTGCACAAAGCTTCACTTCCTGGAGACACTTAAATTCATATTACTGGACTTTGCCCTGTACCAGCCCCTTCTGCATAGAACTGGATCCCTATAACCCCTATACGCATGACCCTGCATTCCTGTCTCCTGCTGATGACACTTATGAAATCAGCCTTGCATCAATTATTTCCCCTCTATTGACAGGCATTTTGTAGCAAAATATTTTTCAAGTTATGTAATCTGCAATATTTCTGGGAATTGAACGTTATGTAAAATATCACCACAATTTTGGAAGACTGAAAAGTTTTCAATTTCGCAAAAACAATTTTAGACTCCCGAATAAGTCAATTTCTGTAGAACTATAAAGATAAAACCTGTCTAGAAAAATGGAGAGGGAAGTGGACCATGAAGGTAATGAAGACATAGGTGCAGTTTTAATGGTTGGTAGCCACAGAATGCAGAATATTCTGGTATCAATCTTACCTATATCTGAATCCTTGCTTAGTAACTGTGTTTGTTTGATTCTCTTGCTAATAGTTTCCAGAGTCCAGGCAAGTCTTAGAGAAAAGAGTTTTGTCTATTTTAGCTCACAGCCTTGCAGGATGAAGGGCAAGAGGCTGCATCTGGTGGTGCCCTTCCTGCTGGCAGAGCCCTGGATTAGTGCAATGAGTGACAAGGGAAGAGATGGAGATGCTTGCATAAGTCAGTGTCTCCTCTGTGAGGGAATGCCACACTGCGACCTCACCCAATCTCAGTCACCCCGAAAAGCCACCTCTAACCATCATAGTCAGTTTGCCTTCGTAACATCTCTCAATGAGAATTAAATTTCAATGCATAACGTAGTTGCCCCAGACACTTGGGAAACTAACTGGGAAAATGACTTGAGTAAAAAGTTTCAGTGCCTGTGGACAGGGTAGTAATAGCCCATCTCAAAAAAGAAATTAAATTTCCACACATACACCATCGAGGGATTCATTCAAGCAATGTCCAGACCACATCAGTGGTCTTGAAACATCATTTAACGTCTGACAGCCTATCTCCATATCTGTAAGATGGAATGACATCCAATACAGGAAAATCTCAATCTAGGATCCTTGTAATTGTGCTGGACAGATGCAAGGATGGACACTGGTTATGAAAGGGACATAAAGCTATTTTTTCTAGTTCTAATTCTGTCATAAATTTTTGTTTTGTTATTGGTGATGGATGGTGCATGCATAAGACGCATTTGATACTGAAAGTATAAAATTTAACATGAACCTCCACAGCTTCTGGCCCGAATGCCTATGCTAACTGTCTAGGAGTTCAAGGCAGTGTGCAGACTGAGGGTCTGGCTATTTTTAGTGAGTGAGGCCTTTGTTCATCTGCAACGATTTAATTGAACAATAAAGTTTATAAGATTATTTTAAAAGTAATTGCTGTAAGTCTAAAATGATGTTTTAAGAATGGATTAGGAGTGGTGCCACATTGTAATCCTAGCGCTTCCAAGAGTGAGACAGGAAGACCATGAGTTAGAGCCCAGCTGGGGCAATAAAAATGTAACAAAGGACAAAGAAAGGGATGGAGGAAGAGAGGGAGCAGGGAAGGAAGAAGTAAACAGTAAACATAGGCCCAAGCATATTGCTCTTCAGGTCACCGCTCCTTCTGTGAAGGAAGGAAAGCTCTGTGCTTAATGTGAGGCACATGGAGCAGCAGATATTCCTAGCCAAACTTAGCCAGTCACCGTTTCCATGGCAACCCCTCGCTCCGAGGAAAGGGACAAAACATAAAGAGATTCTGTACGCGATTTGTGGCAGGTTACTTGTTTGAGATAGTCTGGGTAACTCTCCGGGTGATGAGGGAAGGAGTTTGCTCCAACACGGGGCGGGGGGGGGCGGGAGGGGGTAGCAGAGACGTGAACTCTTCATGCACCATCTTATTTGGGAAATCAATGTTTAATTGTCTAACAGTCTGGCCTCATTTTCAAGCGCAATTATCTTTCATAGCCTATCAGACGGCTGCAAGGAGTTGATCCGAGGATGCTCATTAGGGAGGCGTCACAAACAAACAAACAAACAAACAAACAAACAAACAAAAGCTAGAGTATAGGATGTGAGAGGTTCTTGCTTGGAGAAGCAGGCAGGATGTTGTTGGTTATTCTCCAGGTCTGTGCAGCCTCCAGGAAGCAGCAAACTGGAGCAGCTCAGAGAACTGCCATCGGAATGAGGTAGGTCCGTGCTGTTGGGGCTCACTGATGTCTTTTCTACTCAGAAGGAACATTTTTCTCCACGCTGAAGAAGGGTCAGAGAGATGACCCAGCGAGTACAGGCACTTGTCACCAAACCTGAAAACCTGAATTTGATCCCCAGAACCCACATGGTGGAAGAAGAGTCCCCACTTCAGAAGGCTGTTTTCTGTGTTCTAACACAGAACACATAGTACAATGCACACTGCCCTTCCCCGGGGCATGTAGGGCTTTGCCCGTGCCTGCCATACAAGAAGTGATCCTCTGACTATATAAAACCCAGAAACCAGTCTTTTCAAGCATTTTTTTAGATGGAGTGTATGTAGCTCTGGCTGTCCTGGAACTAACTCCCTGTACAGACCAGACTGGCCTTGAACTCACAGACGTCTATGTGCCTCTCTCTGGCTCCTGAGTGCTGGGATTAAAGGCCAGTGCCACCAGCGCTGGTTCAAAAAAATCTTTGCTGATAGAATTTTTCATTGTCTGATGTGAAAGACAGAAAACAGCACAAGCCCCCAGCAGCAAATACCTGGTTTTTTTCTAATGTTGTAGACTTCTGAAGCTGTTTTCAATTGAAACACTGAATTACAATGAATATACAAATAAAAGCCCTCTTTGGCTGAGAATTTACATTATTTCTAAACATATATCAATGTGTCATAATTCACTTCAAGTAGATGAAAAGAAAAAGGGAAACAGTTTGGCGCTTGAATATTTTCTGTCTCTAAAGGACAAATACTCTCATATAAAACCCTCATTATGAAGCTTTTCTTTGAGGGGAGAAAGATCTGTTTCAGCTCATGAGTCTGGGGCATGATCCCTCATGATGGAGAAGGCAAGAGGCTGGAGATGGAGGTGCAGGATGCTTGTCTGCATCTTCATGATCAGCAAACAGAGCAAAATCTCCCATTCTGTATAAAAATTTGTCTTTTAAAAGTCAGCTAAATGAAGAAACACTGAAACACCCCAGTTTTACTTAATAACAAGACTGATGAAAAGAAAGACTCTTTTCCATGTGGTATGAGACATGAAAAAAAAATGTTTCTATAGATGCCCACGATACTTATTTCCGAAACATAGTGTCATTACCAAATCAGCTGAGGTTACTTGGGAAAGAGTCAGGGGGCTAGGGAGCTGGTCCAGTCAGGAAAGACATTGCACAAGCAAGGGGGCCTGAGAACCTACATTAAATAAATGTAGAAGGAGAGACCAACTCAGGAAAGTTGTCTTCCAACCTCCACACACTCACCGTGGAAAGTGCATCCCCTACACAGAAATAAAATGAAGTGACGCTGACTGATAGAGGTGACGACAGAGGAGGACACCAGCTGCCGACCTCTGGCTTCCGTGTGTGCGTGTACCCACACACACGCGCACATGTGTGCATACACACATACTGCCCAGCTGTGAGTTCTATTAGAAAATTTGTTTAGAAAAGACCTGGCAAGGCACCTTTGACCAAAATAAAAGTCCAAATTTATATACAATTTTGTGACTTGGTATTATGTGAAACACGGTGAAAGGTCCTAACCAAAATGCCTCTGCCAAGAGCCCTGCAGCCCGGGATTGCAAAAATTGTTTGCAAATAAGTGCATGCATTATTAATGCAAAGGCTTGGAAGCAAGTAGGATCCCAAGGCTGTGTTACACTAATGTGACTGCAGGGCTAATCAATGCCTCCTTTATCATTTCAGTGCACTTGTGTATCTTCTCCAGAAACTTGATTTAAAAAATCTATACACTTCAGAAGTGATAGACAGACTAAGACCTTTTCATGAAGATATACAAGGCACGTGTGCACACATACACACATATATATTAATACTCTTAATATTTTATGTATATATAATATATAAATATCTATTGCAACTTTTATGAATTTGGGGTTATTCATTCTTTTTCAACATTAAAATAGAATTTAGAGAAAGAGATGTTATATATCATATCATGTTAGTGATAGGGAAGCATTAACACAAAAAAGCATGTAATGTTTTTTAAAATAAATATTTCAATCCTCACTGTTAGTAAACTAAGAAGAAAAATAATTGGTTTTCAGTGTTTCAAACAGGACACAGTGTAGAATTCCAAGAAAATCACTGTGTTAGGTGGGGTTTCTATTTGCTGTGAAGAGACACCATGACCTCAGCAACTCTTATAAAGGAAAATATTTAGTGTTGTGGCTTACATTTTCAGAGGTTCAGTCCATTATCATCACAGTGGGACATGGTGGCATGCAGGCAGACATGGTGCTGGAGATGGAACTGTGAGTTCTACTGCTTGACCCATAGGCAACAGGAATTGGTTTGGGACACTGAGCTTGGCTTGAGGATCTGTGAGACCTCAAAGCCTGCCTCCATGGTGACACACTTCCTCTAAGAAGGCCACACCCAATAATAGTGCCACTCCCTTTGGGGGCCATTTTCTTTCAAATCACCACAAATCACTAACACAAAAATGTGATTTTCTCAAGTAACTTTTGTTGAGCCTGCTTGGCCTGCTATTTTTCTTTTTTGTTTTTTTTTTTTTTTTTCTCTGTATAATAGCCCTGGCTGTCCTGGAACTAGCTCTTATAGAGCAGGCTGGTCTCGAACTCACAGAGATCCACCTGCCTCTGCCTCCTGAGTGCTGGGATTAAAGGCATGCGCCACCAACACCCAGCACCTGCTATTTTTTTCTAATGAAAATAGACATAGAAGAAATTGACACGGTCCTTTGAAACACTGACATGGGCATTGAGACAGAACCACAGTGAAGCTTGTAACACACAACCTCAATTTCCTTACAAGCTTCTTGCTGGTGGTGAAGGATTTTGCTTTATTGCTGTTCGTTTTTTCTTGAGATAAGAGCTTGCTTTGTAGCCTAGGTTGACCTGGAGCTTTCCTTGCTCTTACCCCAGTCTCTGGAAGGCTGGGGTTCCAGTCATGTTCTGCCATGCCAGCCTCCCTTCTTTCTTAGAGATATTTATATGTTGTGGATAATTTATCTGACGTGTGTTAAAGCTTCCTGATAGTGTGATAGCATCACCTGTTCCTTTTGCTCTAGTAATATAAAAAAAAAATACAAAAAAAGAGTTTCGTGCTCTGAGCATTGGCCATTGTTCAAACTCCCTGCTCAAAATAATTAGCTGATTCAACACTTATTCATTGTTCATCTCGCTATTCATTTCTTATTTATCAACTCATTGCTAACACATTCTGATGAATTCCAGGTATCAGAGTTAACACTCTGGCTACGTAAATAAGCAGATGAAAGCTAAAGCTTACGGAGCAAACTTCAGTGGCAAAAGACAAGGAAAATACCACTCGTAAAGTCAGTTTGTTTATTTTTGGATCACAACAAAACTAACTCATCTCCTGAGTCAGGAGAGTCTTCATTACATCGTGTGAGCCTCCTATTTTTGCTCTGTATCATCCTTTTGTTGGTCTCTAAAACGAAAGCACTGAAACTCGCATTACAAAGCCACCCTAAAATTTTATTCTGTAATTATCTCTGTGGGCTGAGTCAGAGAGAGAGAGAGAGAGAGAGAGAGAGAGAGAGAGAGCTAAACTTACACCAAATGGTAATGTCTTGATATATTTTTGCCAACTTTTTAAAGGGTACAGACCACTAAAACTGCAATTGTCCCGAATGAACTAAGAGCAAATGGAGAGACACAGAAACACCACGTCACAAGCCATCTCTGAAACCAGTCATGACTGGGTGGCTAAGAGTTGAGACACTACCCTTGACTCAGCTTGGTAAGCAGTTAAAAAAAATATGTCAAAAGCATGGGCTTTGAAATTAGGAACCAACGCTGGGTGAGTCTCTTGAAAAAAAAAATCCGATGGCCAAATTTATTAAGTGAACAAGGGAGGTGGCAATCAGGACTCTTTAAGTCAAGTTTCTGTCCCACCATAACGGCTGTCACATGATGGGAGTCTTAACATAGTGGCTCCAAGTACTAAGAAAGGAAAAACACTGCAACAATTGATAGGGTAACCAGAGCCAATTATCTTAGTTTGAAATCTATATCAGTGCTGCTTTCTAGGCCATAGGATTCTGGCAAGGACGAAGCAGCCGCAATTATGGGGCCGGAACTAGTCAGTGGAAGAGTGTATACTTAGCATACACAAGGTCCTGGGTACTATCCCCAGCACCAAGGGAATAGATAGTTAGTGATATGCATATTAGTGACTTCTCCATCAGTCATAGCCTATACCTACTATGGTGGTCCCCTAAGGCTGTAAGGAGCTGAAAAATCCCTATCACCTATGACATCATAGCTGAGTCATAATGCTGTCTTACCTCAAAGTATGACCTGCTTAGGATGATGTAGTTGTAAACGGATCTACAGTGCTTACTGCTCAGATTCGAGTAGAGCAGACACAGTGATGTACAACACAGAATATTTGGCCATGACACTACACTCACACATACACACACACACACATACTATGTTTCTGCTTTATATATCCCCCATACTGATGCAATCAATTTACGAAGATTACGAAGAAGAAAACTTTACTTTGGCTCTTAGCTATGGAGGTTTTAGTCCGTGCTCAGTTGGGTCTGTGCCAAAGCAGCTCACCATCTGGGAAGTATCATGGCATCCAGGAAGTGAGGAAAATATAAGAGTCCTGGCTTCCCAGAGGAATCAACACCTGCTAAGGCCCGGCTCAGGAAGTGCTCATTGCCACCCCCACCCCTGTCTTAGCTGCCTTTCTGTTGCTGTGAAGACACCATGACCAAGGAAGCGTACAGAAGAGAGAGTTTATTGAGGCTGACAGTTTCAGAGACTGAGTCCGTGTCTATCATGGCAGGGAGCATGGCAGCAGGCAGGCGGGCATGGTGCTGGAACAGTACTAGAGAGCTTGCATCTTGAGCCATAAACACAAGACAAGGCTAAATGGGAATGGCTGAGCTTTTGAAGCCTCAGAGCCCACCCAGTGACACACCTTCTCCAACAAGGCCACACCTCCGAATCCTTCTTAAACAGTTCCATCAGCTGGCAATCAAGCATTCAAATATGTGAGCTGATGGGAGGGAGTCTCATTTACATCTCCTAATAGTGCCACACTAGGGAACAAGCCTTTAACTGACTTGGGCCTCTAAGGGATTATCTAAGTGATTATTATAAGCACTGACTTCATCCCATTGTCTGGGAAAATCATTTTTTTCCCTATTTTTTCCATAAGACTTCTTCCCTACCCAGTACTGATGATAGAACCGGGGGTCCGGCACATGCTGGGCAAGCATTGTGAGCTTCTAATGGTGGCTGCCGTAAGTAAAAATTTTGGGACCCCAGGTTTTTGTCACACCTAGATTCCCATTGATGTTTTAGGCTACAAAACCTCAGGAATTTCATTTTCTGGACAAATGACGTGAGTTCAGCCCTGACTTCTCCTGATTTTAGAGAATAAATGCTCACGCGCACGGAGCCCCCTTCAAAGTGTATTATGCCACAAAGTAGTTCCCCCCATGACATTTGTACTTAGACGGGTTTTAAAACTCTATATCTTTGTAGTAATGATTATCTTAAAAATCCAAGTGGAAAGGCAAATTAAAGGTATTATTAGCCATTTGTAGACCAGTATTTTACTTTGTGTAGGAGTGTAGAGATAATGGGTAAGGAAGGGCTTCGTAAAATATTATTCAAGTTATTATTTTAGTCATTCATGTGTTGCTGCATTTTTATAAATGTGCCCTGAAAATAAGGAAGGCATGTTGTGCTCTATACTGTAATTATGCTTTAACTGGAAATAAGCTCTGAGCCATGCATTCCCTCCGTACCTATTTATTTCCTTTGTTCTGGAATAGCTATGCATTTTAAAAAATAATAGTCATAGAGCCACACACCAAACCAAAAAAAAAAAAAACGAAAGAAAGAAAAGAAAAGAAGAAATGGCTTAAGCTCTGATCAGTTTCTCTGCCATTACATGGAACGGCCCTTAAACATTTTCAAACAGCCATACATTGGAAAAATACAAAGCCAACAACAGTTCCTGATTGTAAATAAGACTTACACATTAGAAGAAGAAGAAGACCCATGGTTCCCTCAGCTGGTTTGACACTACAAGGCTCGGCGATCAAGGGCAAACCGAGGCAGCGCCAAACAAAGGCCGCGCTTTTGCTAGTGCTTAATGTGACTGGGCAGCAGTGTTCTTACACTGAGTTTTCTGACCCCTTTGTCCTGTTTGCTTCTGCCTATAATTAGAAAAGAATAGCATTAGAGATGCTCAAAGCCTGGGCTAAGAAGGTAGGTCCATCCCTAAAGTGCTTGCCTTGCAAGCAAGAGAACCTGTGATCAGTCCATCCCCAGAACCCAGGAGAAAAGCTGGGTGTGGCGGCTTGCAGCTCCCAACGCCAGCAAGTTCTGGAAGTAAAAGTGGGAGGAGCCCTGGGACTCACTAGCCACTCAGCCTAGTCTACTCTGCCAGTCCCTGGCCTGGGAGAGAGCCTGGCCAAAGCGCGGACTCTGATGAACGGCCCTGGGTTTTCCTCTGGCATCTATGGGCGCTGGCACAGGTGCAAACGTAAATACACTCACGCGAGAAATATTCAGACTCATTAACAAGAATTTCTTCTAGATGAAAACAAATGTAACAGGTAAGGAGGAGAAGTCCCAGTGTGCACTGGGTAGCAGGGTGACTGCAATGCCAGTAATGCGCTGTGCATTTTAAAGAGCGGGTCACTCAGTGGTAGAGCACTTAGTGAGGCTGTAAGTTCAATTCCCAGTACTACAAAAACAAAAGAAAGAAAAGCTGGTAATAGAAATGGGATAACTGAGTAAGACCAGAGGGTAAAGAACACGCAGAAGAATGTGAATTCATGACCTCACTAAGTGCTCTACCACTGACTGATCCGAGCAGCCTGCTACGTGTAATTTCTGTTTTAACGCACCACTTAAAAGATATATTTAATGAGAGGCAGGTAGATCTCTACGAGTTCGAGGCCCGCCTGGTCTACAAGAGCTAGTTCCAGGACAGGCTCCAAAGTTTCAGAGAAACCCTATCTCTAAAAACAAAACAAAACAACAACCATGACAAAAAGATATAATTAATGAAAACGCAAGAAGACCTATGGCAACAACTGTCATTTTTTACTTCAGGTTTCCGTATTTACCAAGACATGTACTGGTTTAAAAAAAAAATTGCAGTCATTCTTAGCTTTTTCATACAGGCTTCTATTATAAATAGTCTCTAACAAGTTTCCAATGCTCACTTTAATAATTAACAGTATTTCGATAGGTTAACATGCCCTTGTGGTTTGTTTTTAACAGTATGTAATGATACAACAAACAGCTTGGGAAACAGTTTTTCCAAACTGAAGTTATATCTCTCCTCAGGAAAAGAAAATCAAAGTATATATGTGTGTGTGCTCTTGAGTGAATTTGTGTGCACCACATGTGTGCAGGAACCTAAAGAGGACAGGAGGGGGCACTGGGTTCCCTGGAACTGGAGTGACAGGTGGTCATGAGCCTGCAAGTTGGTGCCAGAAGCCAAGCCAGGTCCTCTGCAAGAGCAGCAAGTTCCCTTCACTACTGGGGTCATCTCTCCAGCCCCTGCTGCTGCTTTTTGAGGCAGGGTCTTAATCTAACTTTGCAAACGTTGGGCTTGAGAGGCCGAGTTATCCCTTCAGCTCTTCTCCTTCTTCCATCAGCAGCAGATACAAGGGCTTCAGCTCTGAACTGTCCGGGGACCGTGTGTCCTGGGTATCGAACCCAGGGCCTCCCATATGCTAAGCATGTATGCTACCACTGAACCATAGCCCTAGCCCCAATGACTTTGATTTGTACTAATTATAGAATAGTTGTCTTTGATATAATTCATTGCTTAAGAAGCAAAAAAAAAAAAAGTACCTTTAACTGCTGCACACATTAAATTACAGAAACCTCTGATTACATTCAGATAATGAGAGAATGCTCTTTCTAAGATCCCATATCAGATCATAACTAACAGATAAATAGATCAGCTATATTATATATAACGTAATACTAGATGAAGGGCAGATAGGAAATGAAAATCGCTGTTCCTGTCAGAAGTGGCCCAGCCAACTCTTTGTAAGAGGTTGTTGGATCACTGTAAAAGCTACACAGTTTTCAGATGATTCTCTTCTCGTTTGATTTTATTTCTCCCCTGTCAAAAAAAAATTGTTTCCATGGTTACTATGATCCATAAACTTACAAATCTTATGTATGTCCTCTTCAGGGACTATAAAGGATGCATGGACAGCTGTACCCAGGAGGGTACCTGCCTCGTATGCAGAGGGCCTGTGTCCAAGCCTCTCTCTGTAGTAACAATCTGTCTTCCAGCTCACTTCTTTGTGTTGTGATATTTACAAGGCTGCATGATTGGCGGAGGATTCGTGTGCAAAGTGTCCCTGCACACAGTGAGAAACAACCTTAGGGGTGAATCCATCTCTTTAGCTTGGATTCAGCCCTTGTTATCTGTCAGCCTTGGATCCCCAGCCTATTTGATGCTCTTCTGTTCTGTATCTCTACGACTATTGTCTCCAACAAATTTCCTTCCTTCCTAGCCCCAAAGCCCATCCATGAGCGAAGGAGAAGCTTGTCTGGTACGAACTTTCCAACAGCAACACACTTCTTGCCTCGGCCGCCATACTTTTCTGAAGGATTACAGTTTATAGCCATTCCTTTGGACATGGAGTCTGTGTCTCAAGGTTCCTTGTATTCCTACATCACCTTAGCATGATAGCGATGTGGCTCAAAGAAAGCAACTGGTTATTGCTTGTGCTTAGTTCTGGCTTGGTATAGCTCATGGTTTCTCCTACTCTCCCTCCTCTGCCTTTATTCATATTTCACACTCAGGGATGCCTCACACTGAGCACAGCCATAGTGAACGCTGGAGATGGAAGATCATCAATGTCCCTTCACTTCCAAACAGGCGCACAAAACTTGCAGTAAGCAAGTGAACGGAGTCTTAGAGAAGGGAGGAGGGAAAGCCAGCTTGTCAGAGAAGCAGCTTTTGCATGTCGAAATCTGCCTGCTTTGGGAAGGAAGCCAAAGTCGGGGGTCCAAGACGATTCCGACTGTATTGCATTCCATTTATTATTTATATAGTGCTTATTGCTGCAGTCACAGGGTGCTTTCCAGTGAAATACAACGTACCGTTGGGAGCAAAGGAGGAAATGAGGACGGGGAATGGGGGGGGGGGGGGGGGGGGGGGGGGGGCGGGTGCTGTGGCATCCATTATCATGTGAGGTGCCGGAGCCTTGGCTGAGCCAGGAGGCGCCACCCCTGTCTGACACAGGTGTGAAAAATACATTATTCGGTATCAGCAGCAGAAACCTTGGAAGCTGGAAGCCAAGCTTGGTACACAGAGTATTTCTCCTCTAATCAAAGTTCTCACTGTCCTGCACAGCAGGGGAAGGGACAAAGGGGTCCCTAGGTCTCCTGTATCCACCCTGAAATTCAAAACCTGTGCGGAACATAAAGGTTACCCAAACCCACCATATTTCCTCACCCTTCCAGTTTTGGGGTTTGTGTGTGTGTGTTTTCGTTTAGCTTTGGTTCCTGTGGTAACAGAGAGAGCAAGAACTACAATTTCTGGAATTCAAGTTTTGTTCATCTGGATAACATTTGGAAATCCTCAAAAGTTGGGGGGGGGGGAGGGAGAACCAGGTGATGACATCAGAATACTTCTGGAGCCCCAGCGGTGTGTGCGGTAGGGGTTCAATACGCGCTTTTCTTCAGCCAGTTCTTCACGTAGCCCCTAAGGAAACGCTCCCTCCTTAAGGATGTCCCAGAAGCCCAGGAGCTGAAAGTACAGCAGGCACGTGATGGCATCAAAGACTATCCTTGAGTAAACGTTCCTTTTCTTGGGTAAGCAGGGACTTCCATGAGCCACAAAAAGCCGTGGAAATGTCTTAGCAGAAATCCTGTACCGATGAATAAGTTAAATACAGCTGCTTTAGCCTGCAGTGTTCAATATTGTCTTCGATGATTAAAAAGGCTGACTCCAGTGGGAGCAGAGCCCGTGCTGCAGAGATTATTATGTTTTGAACCATTTTCTGTAGGAGGAACGGGATGGGGGTGGGGAGGAAAGAAACAAGAAAGATGCCAGCTTCCGTAAGAAGCTGCCAGGCTCAGGGTGACCACCACCCTTTGTAGCTGTTGCTTCTTTTGTTTAGACGGGATCTCCTTCTATCATCCAGGATGGCCTCAGACTTGTGATCATCTTACTGCCTCAACCTCCCAAGTGCAGAGATCACAGGTGTGATGTGGCTCAGGAATCCCGATTTAAAAACTCAAGCGTCCAGTGGATTTCCATGATGTCTGTTCATGTCCATCTGTAATTGTCTACCCTTTGGTAAAGAATGTTAAACGCCAGATAGGCGTGGCGGGTCAGGCCCGTAGTCCCAGCTGCTCAGAAGGCTGAGGCAGGAAGTTCACAGGTTCCAGGTCAACCTGGATTACACAAGGAGACCTTGTCTCTAAATAAGTAGGTAGACAACATTAAAAGGAATGTTAAGTACAGCATGTCTCTTAGTGGTGTTGGCAAGGAGCCAGCTAAAACTTGCGCCTATGCTGGGAATGGGGTGGGAATGGGGGGGTGGATATGGAATTGAGGCAAATGCTAGGGCAAAGGTGACCCAGGAAAGGCCTGAAGCAGCACGTTTTATGGTTACAGCCACAATGGGCTTGCAGAACACATGGACATGACCCCGGAAGAGAAGCACCAGGATTCAGGCTGTGTTTGCTGCACCCAAGTAAAACAGGACAAGATAAGAGCGGAAGGAAGGTTATGATGGCATGAACTCTAAGCAAGGGTTGAGTTGAAGAGATAAGTTGCTTGTGTCAGTGGGATTTGGGGGAATCCCTTCATGGCTGCCAGATGACGCTGGGGGAAATGGAGCCCTTTCTGGGGGTTCTTAGTCTTGTTAATAAGAGAAGTTGAGAACAGACTGAAGCTGAAGCTCATTCATTAGGGTTTAGAAGACACGTTCCTCACGGCAGGCCAAGTGAATTCCAGCAGCTGCTGGAAGAAGAGAATGAGGAGCAGGAAGATGTGGAAGGCGGATTCATGGCCAGTGTGCAGCCACCCGATGCCAGGGAAGCAGTGTAGAAAGAGTGAGGAGGGTCAAAGGAAAAAAGAAAATCTACTTAGGTTCTGGCCAGCATCTGAAAGCAAGACACAGGGGGGCAAAAAAAGGAATCGTTACCCCTTCCAGAAAGGTGATCAGTCCCAAGCAAAGGTCTCTTGTGGCTGCTCTGCTCTAGGGGTTCACAAGGGCGTGGGGGAGGTGGGGATTCTGGGAAGGAAACCTGCAGTATCTCATTAAGGAAACAATTTTCCCACCCATCTCTTTAGTGTGGCAGAAGGTGAGCCCACCTTCCTAGGGTGGTCCTTAGGCCAGGTGTTTGAACTGGCCCAACTGGAATATCAGGTCCAGCCAGAAATTCTGTTCTCTTGACCAGAAGGAGCTTTTCCTTAATGGGCCTTTACAGCTTCTCTGACACTTGGAAGAAGAACCACAGGCATGTGAATGGATTTCTAATTGGAGGGGGGAAGGAAAGAGAAGGAAGCAAATGAGGGTCTATTGCAGGGCCCTGCATGGGTCCCATCTGCTCAGAACAGATCCTGGGGAGGGCGCAGAGAGTCCATGGACACGAGAAGGGACATTAAATGACGGCATTAAATGAGCAGAAGTTAGAAATAGAACACACTTCGAGCGACTAATCGAATGTGTGGGTCAGAGGGACCCCCAGACTGCGAAATGCTAAGTTCCCTAGCTAGGGTGCCCCTAATTGGTCGGCAATTGTCTCTGAAGTCTCAAAGACATTACCTGCGGGTAACTTTTCTTGGGACATGTGAACAAATATCTCCTCATCCCTGGCAGAACACCAAGGACAGACCAAAGTAAGCATTCCTCCAAAGGATAACTTGGTAAACTTTATTTGGCTTACTTAGAAGAGCCTGGGTAGAGGGTTACGAAGAGCGCATGTGCGATCCCGGAACAATTCTTCATGAAAAAGTCCAACCCCAGCACAGCCACAAGTGCCTAAAAGCAGCCCAGATGGAGGAGGAGTGGCTGGAATCTCAGGTGTGGGTCTAATGACCTTCCTCCATTCTCTGAGGGGACATTAACCCACCTGGTATCATGAGGGCCTCCTGAAGATAATCACAGGTTCTCTGATTTCAAAAATGCAGTCGCCCAGCCAGGTCCAGAGGACAGCATTCCACACCACACATTGCTCAATAGAGTGACTACCCAGGGCTGGTTGTATTTGAAAAGAAAGTACATCCCGTAGGTAATGCTTAACCCAAAGGAATGACCAGGGGAAGCTATAACAGCTATTCCACTTAGTGTACATTTGGTACTTTCGTTCCAATCATTACAAACTATTTGCATCCATCCCACGATCTGTCCCACGAAGACAGTAGCTTCAGCAAGCCATCCACAGAAGGAAAGGTACTGACTCAGACAGAGTCGGGAAAGCGTGCCTATGGAAGGGAGAGGCACGTTTCAAATCACAACCTTTCCCCTTTTCAGACATCTTTACCCTACACACCACGCCAGTGGGAGCCTGTGGCAGGGAGGTGGAGAAGTCGGAGTTGTGCGCGGCTGGGCTCTCAGGCTCCGCGCTTTGGGAACCTCTGTTCAGTCCTGTCGACGGCTTCTCAAGGGCAAATACAGACACAGATCGTCTTTTTTTTTTTTTTTTCAGAGAGGCTGGATATTGTAATGTTGATGCATTTGAAAATGAAAATAAACAAACCTCATGTGATTTGAGCAAACACGCGCAAGCGTGAATGGGACACTGCTGCTTTGCCCCTGTGTACTTGGCTCCCTCCGGAGTGGTTTCCAGAAAGAGCTCGGAACTGAGGTCCCTGATGTCTGCGCCTCTGCACCACGGTCCTCTTGCTCCCAAGCGCAGCCTCTCGGTCCCTCAGGTCTTTCATCAGTTTCTCTCCATTGACTCGGTCTTACTTCTCGGAGGGGATATTTGAAAGTTGCACAGGGGAACTTGGTTTCTTTCTTGTGGTCCTTGTCTGTCTGTTCTTTTGCATTCAGCACTGGGCTGAGCTATAGCCTGCACTGCCGGCAGTGGGGACAGGGTGAGGAGCCAGCAGGGATGGAAGGTTTCACACCCAGGACCTGCACAGGAAGATGAGGGAGTAAAAGGACAGAGCAGTGTCATGAAATAGAGTTATGATCTACCAAGACAATGCCATGCTCATGCCAGGCCTTGACTGCATTCCAGTCCCCAGATAGGCAACTTCCTGTGTTCCTCTGACCCTGCTGACTGCTTTACAGTGCTGGAGTGGGGAGGAGCCAAAAACAAAAACAAATAAAAAAAATAAATAAATAAAAGACAACTGTGTTTGCTCTTAAATGAACAAGTAAGTCATAGGAACGGGATGACAGAGGACTGAGAGGAACTTTATTTTTGTTTTTTCCAAATAGATGTTTTAACTCTTGACAGACAGGATTCCATTTATTGACAGTAAGTAATTTGGAAAATATGCATACTACAAGTGGACCCTTCTCTACATTCGGCCATGAAAGTGCTTCGAATGTGGTGCTTTAGCAATTCAGACACACTATTAAATTAAAAAAAAACTATATTTGTCAGGGGCAGGGGAGGAGGTGCTCACAGTGAACAGAGGACAAACTCACAGAGGATCAACCCCTTCCACAACATTGATCCGGAGGATCAAATTAAGGTCACCAGGCTTGACAGCAGGTGCCTTTACCCGCTGAGCCACCTCCCGGATCCTAGACAGTGTTTCTCAGCTCCTGTTGTGCACAGGGTGCCGGGCGCTGTCAGGAGAGGACCGGCAAACAGTGGCTGGAATGTCTCCGGAGCAGCTCACAGTGATAGATTTTCAAGGGGGACACGGAGCTCCCCACGAGACCGTGTCAAATTCTAAACAGCTCTGAGCAATGTGAAAATGCCACACCAGACACCGCGCCCAGAAACATGGGTTCACATTCATGTGAGCATAATTCGAAACACATTTACTTCGTTGCAGACACTTGGTTTTTGTTTCTCTAAAGAAAAGTACAAAATTGCACTTTCTCGGGAGCTCCTTCACGATCTTAAGCAGTAAGTGGTGCTAATATTTAATCTCGAGCCAATCTTGAGCCAGGTTGGAGGTTTCAGTTACTACACACAGTGATTTTTCTGTTTCGGCCCGACTCCTTTCCCCACCTCCACATTGCATTTTCTCATTATATCTTCAGGAATTCCATGTCAATTTGTGGAAAAGGCTGTCACAGCTCTCTCCCCACTTTCTCTCTCCCTAGTACTAAAGCTGGGGATAAAGATAGTCACACCTATCTTCCTATTCTGAAGGCTGACAAGAATTATCAGTAATCACACACAGACAATAAAATAAATAAAATATAAAATGGAGCAGTCCAGTGCTTCTATCACCCAGTAAGAAGAATGAATTCCAGATGCTGCCAAAATAAAACAGGTTTGCCTAGTGTCGTCATCACTATTTTGCTGCCTCTCCGGCAGGGTCAAAAGCAGCCACTTCGGACCAGAGAACAGTGCAGACCCCAAGCATGTCGGTTAATAACAAAGGCACTTATCCTAAAAGTTGTTTTTTGCTCAAGCCCTGGTTACTTGGCACGTTACCAAAAGATTGTCTTCAATCGTCCCTGTACTCATTTCCTACCGATAACTGCGGCACCGCAACCTCTGCTGTGCAGCAGTGTGCACTCGGGCCCTGGGACATCTGTGGAAGTTAGATCCTGTTTTCCAGGCAGGGATAAAATTTGTGTGGTTTTAAATTTATTTTTAAGTAGATCCTGACCTAGTATACAAAATTGAGAACAGGTGACCAGTGTTTCCCAAAGAACGATAACAATTCCAGGCATTCTAAAGAAGAAATGGCTTCAGGAAAATCCCAAGCCAGGAATGGAGTAAGTGGCTGTACTTGAAATCACCTGGGGAAGGGCGGCTGGGTGGCGCTCAGGGTTGGAGCGTATTTGAGCATGGACAAGGCTCTGGGTTTACCTACCCAGGACTAAAATACAATAAGACGAAATTATAAAATTAATAAAATGAAATTGAGCCTTAAAACCATATGGCTCCCATTCCACTCAACCCTGTTAAACCTTAGTATCTATGTTTTAAGCGTTTTTTATTCACCTCTTCCCAACCAATTCTAAAGCTATGTGAGGTGGGCAGCACTGCCCAGCAGGAAAATGCTTTTGCCGTCAAAGCCTGAGAACTTGAGGACGTTCCTGGGCCTCACCTGGCACAGTCTCTGACCTCCACATGTGCATAGACATAAATAGCACTAAACACAAAACAATCCGAAGCTATTGTAGTCAATAAAAATGTCTCAGGGTTCTGTGTGTAGGGAAAGAACAGAAAAATACAAAGAGCTTAACTGGCTCGGCTGACTTTTCTTGATTACTCTTATTTTTTAAAAAGGGCCTAATCGGTGTTGAATGTATGTAGCCCACTGAAGTGTGGCAGCACCTCCGGCTTCCTTAAATCTCTTCTCAAGTAACTTTTCAGAAGTCTGTATTAGTTGGTAATAAATTTAAATAGAAATTTTGGTGAGTCAGTGTCTAGTAATTTTTTCTAATACACACACACACATATCTAAACCAGAGATTGAAACCAACCTAACAACTCCAGGAGTAGCCCCCAGGAGCTCAGAGGAGGCCGTGGAGTAAAATGGCGACTATTCATCGGCACACAAAGCGAGCGTAAATGGCAGTGTGGCAGGAAAAGGTTCTGATGGAAACCCAGCAGCCAGAAAGGGCAGATGTTCGAAAGCCTCTTCCATCCCGTGACTCTGATGACTCGTGGAGAAAGAACTTGAACCTGAGGGATGAGGCAATCGCACGCGTGTCTTCAGGGAAAAGACTCCGGTGTAGAGTCTAGCGCGTGTAATTCCTAGGCTGTTTACGCACAAGCCAATGCTCCCTCCGGTTAATGTCTACTGAATCCAAACAGCTGTGTGAGCTGCCGCTGTTCCTCTGTAACCAGATTTCAGCCCGTTGTTTTAAACAGTGGCTTCCTCCTGCCATTGTTAAATCATTAAAAATGATTTCATTTTTTTAAAATTCAAGATAACAGTCAACACGCATTCATATTCATTTTATTAATCCGTGCTATCCATCTTATCCAGTGTATGCTGGACAAGGGTTCTACCACTAAGCTATGCATCCAGCCCAACGTCTGTACTTTAATCAGTTAAGCCACATTTTGCCAATTATAAACCTATATTGTTTATATGTTTTTTTTTGTTTTTGTTTTTTTTTAATGTGGAGGTTAAACCTAAGACCTGGAACAAGCTAGGTAAAAACAGCCCCTGAGATACACTTCTCATTCTGATTTAACATAACTCCTAAAACTCTATTATTTGGTAAATTATCTCAATTAAAAATGTTGTCAGTTATTATTGTAAACATGCTTCTTTGGCAGTATCTCTATAAGCCAGCCAGCATCAGTGGCCTGCGTTTGCTGCCCTGGGCTCCCATCCACGTGGCTCTGGACCAACAGAGATTCCTGAAGAAAGAAAGGGAAGCTTTTGCGAACATGCTGGCTGCATTGTGCAAGATGAAAAGACAAAGCGGCATCCAGAGAAACGTCTGAGAATACTGAGTCTTTTGAACATCCCTAGTGGGAATGCGAGCTTGGAACCGGAAGGTGATGAGGAGCTTTCGCTGTAAGATCCCAGCATTCCGGGGCAGGTGCAGGACAGTGATGAAGGAACCCTGTTCAGGACCGTGTTTCTGAGTCCTCTCTGTAGAGACAAAATGCCAATATGTTTTGGCTGGTCTCAGACGAGGTGTTTGGGAGAAGGCATAAGAATATCTTCTATTGCCAGTGAGCATAGGCCGCCCAGAGAAAGGTAGAGCAACACCTTTATAAGAAGTAGGCACCACCAGCATTAGCGAGGATCTCTTCAAGGGAGTGAACATCCTCTCCCTAAAGCCTGTGGCTTGACCTGCGCTTCTTTTTCTGCGTGTTTTTTTCCCTAGGACCTGCTTGTTCTGTGACAGGTATCACATCGTGGGCTTCGGAACATCCAGTCTCCGCTCCCTGGGCTGTGGAGCCGTGAACAAAAACCCAGCAAAGCTGAATGGCCCCCTAGCCACGGATAACCCACTACCGCCTGCTTGCTTTTCTTCAGAGCACTTTCAAAAGCATGATGGGAATTCTCCCTCACTGGGGTTTCATTTATCCAAGAGCATCTTGCCCTTTGTCAGATTACCGAGAATCTATTGTGATGTGATGCTGATGTGGATAAGGAGGAGAAGGACCGGTTGCTCCTGCAGACTGTTTCCTGGTGTGGGTGATAAGCAATAGTAGATAAAAACTCAAACAATCGGGACCGGCAGGACTCGGAAGAGGGCTTCTAGTTCAAAGTCTGGTGTGAAGTCAGCCCTTAAGAAATTACTAGACCTGGATGGAGGTGGGTTGTCCTTGGACTTCCCACAGGGCAGGGAACCCTGATTGCTCTTTGGGCTGACGAGGGAGGGGGACTTGATTGGGAGGGTGAGAAATGGGAGGCGGAGGTGGGGAAGAGACAGAAATCTTTAATAAAAATAAATAAATAAATAAATAAGTAAATAAATAAATAAATAAATAAAAGAAAATCAGAGAAGGCTGGGCGGTGGTGGCACACGCCTTTAATCCCAGCACTCGGGAGGCAGAGACAGGTGGATCTTTGTGAGTTTGAGGCCATCCTGGTCTACAAGAGCTAGTTCCAGGACAGGCTCCATAGCTACAGAGAAACCCTGTCTCGGAAAACCAAAAAAAAAAAAAAAAAAAAGAAAATCAGAGAAAATGTGAAGAGTCAAGAAAATGTAAAAACCTTGAAATTGTGTGTTGTTTAGTTACCTGGAGATATAACTGATCAGTAGAGCATTTGCCTAGCCGTGTGAGGCCCTGGGTTCCATCCCTAGCCCTGTTTACAAAAAATGGATTTTTGAAATGGTGGATGTAGATATAAGCATATCTATGTGTGTGCAGATGTAGTTTGTTTTTTCTTATTAGGATCAAGTAATTTTTTTTCTTTCGTCTCTTAAAAATAAGTTTTATTAATTGGATCATATTCACACACACACACACCCGCAACTCCTCCGAGATCTTCCCCTGTTTTCTTCCCCACCCAACTTCTCCGTCATTCAACACTTATTTTCCCCTTTGAAAACCAGTTGCTTCCAGTTCATGCTGCCCAAGTACTCTTGGATATGAGGCCATCCACTAGAGCATGGTCACCCTACCAGGGGCCAGACACTTACAGAACACTGATGTTCCTCTCCTCTGCACCTCAGCAGCTGTCAATCGCCAATGCTCCTCAAGTAGCAGTGGGAAATGGAGCCCACCTCTCCTTTGGACTGGCTTGACCATGCATGGGTTTGCCATGCATTGTTTCAGGAACTGTAGGGGAAGGAAGTCATGCCTCCATTGTTGCAGTCAGGGGCGGCTGGGCTGCGTCCCTCCACCCAGCTAGCTTTACCCCGAAATAATTACACAGAAACGGTATTCATTTAAACACTGCCTGGCCCGTTATCTGTAGCCTCTTATTGGCTAGCTCCTACATATCGATCTAACCCATTTCTAGTATCCTTGTAACACCATGAGGTGCGCTTACCAGGGAGGATCTTAACCTGCGTCTGGCTGGAGTGGGAGCATCATGGCGACTCTCTGACTCAGCTTCTTTCTCCCCCAATCCTGTTCTGTTTACTCCACCCATCTAAGGGTTGGCCTATCAAATGGGCCTAGGCAGTTTCTTTATTAGTTAACCAATGAAAGCAACAGATAAGATACAAGACCCACCTCCATCACTCCATGCTGCCTTAGAGACTATTTTAAGTTTATAGAGGACTAGCCAGATACGGTTCTCCACAGGGGCACCAAGACAGTACATATTTAATATTTTCCATGGTCATATAAATGATCACAAAGGTCTCAATATCATTGTTTCTCTGACTCAATCAGTTCAACAGAGCCCCAAAGAGCTTCCCTGTCACCTAGCAGATGCTCAAATATTCTGACAGAACTCCAAATTTGTTCACAAAAGCTTCCAAATGGATAAGGCTTGTCATGCAAATGGTGCAACAGCCCAAACAGTTCAGCAAACCAAAACAGTTTAGAAAAACCCTGAATGACAAAGTCAGTCACCAGATGGCAGGACTCCAAAACAGTTCCAACAGCTGAAAGGGGCCTCTAGACCAACATGGTGGAGAACTAGGGCCCAGAGATTGGGGAAAATGGACGAGGCAGACTGTCAGCCGACCAAAACCAAGTCCAGCTACTCAAGTCTCTGCTTCCACCAATAGCGATGATAAGCAGCTGGTGGTGGCTGAAAGTGAAGATAAGCTTGGAATAAAGTGATTCCATCCGCTACATGGAACTGTTCAGGGAGTCGTCTCCAGCCAGGACCAGCTAGAACAATGTGACACCCAAAGTGGTTTTTTTTTGTTTGTTTGTTTGTTTTTCTTGGCTGGCTTGCCAAAATTGCTACTGGAGTTGTTGACATCAGTGCCTAGGCCCTGGCAGCTGCTCTAACAAGTTAGGCTAGGGTACTAACCCTCCCATTAATGAAATAAGCAATAGCGCAAAGTAGTAAAATGTAGCAAGTCTTTCTCTGTGCTGCCAGCTCCCAAATAACGACATGGAGACTTATCATTCAGCATGAAAGCTCAGCCTAGAGCTTGGGCTTCTCCCATTAGCTCTAACTTCAGTTAATTGTATTAACCTACACTTCGCCTCGCGGCTTTTTACCTCTCTTCCATCTCGCGCTTCCTGTTTCCTCACTGTGTCCTCCTGAGTTTCCCTACTCCTAGAATCTTCTCCTCTTCCTCTCTCTCTGCCTGGGAGTCCCACCTAACTTCTTCCTGCCTAGTTATAGGCCATTCAGCTCTTTATTAAACCAATCAGAAGGCACCTTGGCAAAGGTACATCTTCACAGTGTACAAAAAGGTTATTCCACAGCAGCAAAAGGATTTGCTCAGTGCGGAAGGAGGAGCCTAGCAGTTCAGTGACTCTCCCCAAGTCCGTGTTTGGGGCCCTAACATGAGATTAGTAGAGATTTAGTATGAGGTTTCAATACAGGAAAGAGGTGTGCATTCTAAGCATCCTTAAGGCATGGCTCCATCCATCACTGGTCCGTCGCTGTCTGGACTCCAATCTGTCCTACAAGGTAATCAGACAGGTAGGCAAAACTCCGCGAAACCTCTTTCCAGGAGACAAGTTTCTCCTCTGACTGGCACCAGGCTTCAGCCTTTTTCTCCTTCCAGCATAAGACTTCCAGGAAATTCCAGAATGGGAACCATTGTCTCAAGTAGACTGATAGCAAAGGGAGGCGCAGTGTCCCTTTAGAATATCTCCATTGCTGTGAAGGTCACAGAGACAGGGTACTCCTGGGATGAGTGGTGCTCTCTGGATCCAGCAGAAGACCTGTGGGTCGGATGGAGGAGTTTCCCAGTTCTCTTCCTCTCCTGACCCCGCCCAGTCAGCAGGTAGCCTATTCAGTGTCTCAAAGAGCTGTCACCCGTGGGCTCCCTCTCGTTAGCATCATGTCTTAACAGAACTTATAAAACAAAAATTGGTACAGGAAAATGGACTTATCTAAACTACCCAAACTATGGAGAAGAAGTCTCCTTGTTCCTCTCCATCCTTTAATACCTTAGTGTTGATAGATTAATAATATTATAAAACAAAATGAAACTGAAGCCAAGAAATATGCATATGTTAACTGTGAGCTAAGCTCTTAGGAGTGTACAATCTCTTCCAGGCCCAACTCTACTTGGTACCAGGGCTTAACCCATTTTTCCCCAGCATGGGATTCCTGGGGAAATATTAAGTCTTTGCAGCCTGATATTTCAGTAGTCTTGCAACAGTCTGATAGCCGAAGGGTAAAGTCACCGATGTCTCTTTTTTCACTATCTGTTCTCTAAAGTCGAGCCATTATTACAATTTCAGACTGCATTATCTTCTGGAAGCCCTGTAGAAAATGTCTCTCCTTTCTTCCTGTGACAAAGTCTGAGTTGAAATACCATTCTGCATAGTAGCATTGCAGTGAGGGTCATGGCAGCAGTCGAAAGGGCTGGGTTCGAGGGATTAGCAGAATTTTACTCTACCCAGTGATCTTTGTACAGAGGTTTCCCATCAGCATAAGCGAGACATGTTTCGGCAGCAGCCAAGTTAAAACCGAAACACAGAGGTTGGGTGAATCTCAGTGGCAGAGTGTGTGTGCCTACCCTGTGCGAGGCCTTGGATTTGTACAGCAAAACAAAAGAAAGTAGAAGGCAACGGCTTCCAGTAGCATAGAGAAGGAAGTAGGATTTCTGAGACCCTGAGAGACTCATGTTGATAGATGGAGACAGAAGCAACTTGCAAGGGAGCTGATTGTCCAGCTGTGGGAGGGATGTTAACCCAGGACGGGTCAAGATGGAAGGCTACTGGTACCTCACTGGAGGTCACTAGCTGGAAAGTTCCAACAGCTCCAGGAGGAACCGTGTCGAACCATCTCCTCTGTGCAGAGGAAATTCCCTGTGGGGCAATCTCCATCATGATAAATGGCATTTTGAAGAACACAATTGTTGAAGATTAAGATTTTATTTCAATCATCCAAAGCCAGAAACAGCTCGGTTTGGGAGTCAATCATCTCTGTTATGAGTATATAAAAGACAAAATGCTGACACTAAACCTTGGGGCTCACCTCATCAATATACCAGTGGTGAGGCTACATCCCACCACTGTATTCAGACATTGAAAGACGTCCAGGAAAGCAACTGGGACAGCTACCGTGATTGGCGCAGAACAGTGGCAGTTATATTTCTATATGGATCAGCGAAAAGGGCCTCACCAGAAAATATAGCTGGTATCAGTAGAAAGGCACATTAGACACCAAAGTCCCTCGATATCATACCACCTTGAACAAGAAAGACCACTAGGTTGCTTTTAAAAGGGGAACAGAGAGGAAAGCACCCTGGCCCAAGAGAGCAGCACTGAGTCCCTAGTCCCAGCTCTGTTTCCATCTCCCAGGAAGCGGTCTGTTAGGACCTCAACTAGCCTCACGGGATCCCGCGGCTCACCGGGAAAATGAGCACTCAATCTCCATCATGGCTGAGGTCATACTTAATGAAAACACACCATTGTGAGGTATGTGGCGTGTGGCTCACTTGCTTCAAAATGCTTGTTTTAATTATTTATTGTTAACATGTAGTATAGCGATTGGGTGTTAACAGTGCAAATGCTTTATGATTTTAATTTAAGTGTATTTTAATGAGGAAGTTGGGCCGCACAGACTGAGAGGGATTAACCAGCCAACACAATGGTGCCGTTTTACCCAAATTAGAACCAAATGAGGAGGAGGGGATGGCTGCAGACTCCCTTATGAGTCAATTTTCAAACCCCAAAATGAAAATAGGTAAACAATGGGCATCGTTTACATTTGCATTTGACATGTGTATTTATATTTTCAGGGATGTCTGGGTAGTGGCAGCAAGAGGCAATTAGACCAATAATAGCACTGACATTATTAAATATATACTGTATGTCTGGAATATTGATAATCATTTACCTACTTTTCATTTATTCTACAGATTGCTGTACCAAAAAAAAATCTCCTTGCCAATATTATATAAAAGTCTTGCAATTTGAAGCCAAGCCTGTAACTATTTGGTTTATGTTCTGGATTATTTTCTAAGTCAGGAACACATGTAAGACGCATGACCATGTTTGATATTAAAAAGTATAAAGAAATTTCGGGGATAGTGGCATATGCCTGTACTCCTAGCACTTTGGAGGTAGAGATAGGAAAATTTGGCCTTCAAGGACGGGTTCTGCTACATGGGGAGTCTGAGGATAGACTGGGTTACAAGGAGACATTGTCTCAAAACAACCAAGGAGTATACAGGAAGTAATAGCTGTGTAGCTACACGCTAAAGCTCTGACAGGGTATGGTCAAGGCACTGGGTTCCGTTTCTACTATGAATTAGAATAAGGCAGAGTTCTTGTATAACAGGCATTAGTCCCAGAAGTAGGGTGCCATGGAGATTTTTCTAGGACTTAATGACAGAATCTGGGGTGCGGCATGGGGTGGGGAATGCATTGGTTTGCCGAAGTGCCTCTCTGTTTTCACGTCCCTCACACACAGTTTCCAGGCAGGGGTGGTCATTGAGGGGAAGAGAGGCAATAAAACTCCCTTCAGGCATTCCTAGCTTCTGGTAAGGACAAGACCTGTTGACAAGACCGAGAACATTGTAGCTTCTATCCAAGGAAGAGTCAAGAGTGTGTTCAGGGGCCCTGCCTGACGTCAACAGCTGTCTGCGTTGGGCCTCCAGGCCTGCTTCACCAAGCCTGTTCTCCAGCTAAGTGGTTCTGCTTTCAAACCAAGATAGACCTGGCCTGTGCGCCTAAGCGGATGCCTTCCACAGGTGCTCCTAGCTACAGTGGGTTGTGGGGCTCAGAGTGTCTCTCCCAACTCACCACCCAGCTCACCCTCTGCTAGAGTTAGAACATTTTCCTAAGTGCTGAAGTCTTGGTTGACAAGACAGAGAGCTACTGGGAAGGGCTGGGATATTTAGTAAGGGAAACCTGTTGGGGGAGCGGTCCCTTGGGGACAAGTCTTTGGAGAGAAGATTGGGCTCTGGCCTTTCTTCTTGGCTTGCTTTCTTGGCTGCCTTGAGATAAACAGCTTTGTGTTATTGTGTCCGTGCTCCCTATGAGGACACGTGGCCTCACTCTAAGCCCCAAAGCCACGGAACTGGTAAACCATGGGCCGAACCTCTGAAACAAACATTCCTCGTAAGTTCATACCCTCAGGTACAGACAGAAAGAAGACTAGAATGACTAGCAGCATTGAACTTGTATTTTTGCTCTTCACTATACAGTCGACCATTTCTCTTCTCTAGACTTTGGTTCAAGGTGTCCTCCAAATGACCTCCAACCACACCTTCTCTTGGCTTCTAGTCATTCAAAGCAGTTCAGGTATCACCTATTCAAAGAAATCCTACCTCTCTCCATGTAGGTCTCATGCACCATCCTACTCTGGAGATGAGTACACCCCTGTTCCCATGACTCAGGGAGCAAAATTAGGAGGTTACTAAATGTACTACTATAACCACCATCGCGCTTATTACCTCCTATAGTCATTCTTGCATGAATATTTCACTATTAGTTTTTTGCCAGTGATTTAGTCTTTAAATTAAAATTTTAGATTAGCATTCCAAGCACTGGGTTTTGTCATAACATCTTCATATTTGTCCTTATTTTGTTCTCATTTGTTTTACTTGTGTTTCTCCTTAGAATATTAGCTCATTCTTTTAAAGAGGAGGCTATAAAAAAAAACCCGACCTGAATGAAAATACAAGAAGAGGTCTGACTAGATGATTCATAGACAGTGATGGGGTGGAGATGCAGGACTGTAGTTGAGTACTTAACTACCATGTGCAGTTTCCAGTCTGCATTTGCAAGAATATCCAATCACACTAGCAGCAAGAGAAACACAAATTATTGTCACTATGTATTGTCTGTCACATGGACAAAAACCAAAGGGAACAATGCATTCTATGACTGGGTGATATGAATACTCCAATAGGTGTTCTCAGTCGCTGTGGGTAGGAATTCTAAATGATACAGCCATTATGGGGTGGGGCAGTAATGATCCATCTGCCCTAGACCAGCATATCATTTCCAGGAGTCTAGCCCAAAGATGTTGGCAAACCAGCTGCAGCTGTATGGAGCAATTGTATTTTATAGAGTAGTCCTTTCGTTCACTGTGAAGATTTGTCACTCAGATTCATTTAATGAAAAACTGAATGGCCAATAACTAGGCAGGATTTGGGGGGCAGAGAGGACCCTGGGAAGATGGACAGAAATGGGATTGAAAGCTAGACTCAGAGAAAGCAGGAGATGAATATGCCGTGCTGAATAAAGGTACTGCCATGTGGTAGAGCACAGATAAGAATTATGGGTTCATTTAAGATGTAAGAGCTAGTTCGTAACAAGCCTAAGCTATCGACAGAGCATTTATAATTAATAAGAAGTTATTTGGGAGTGGGTTGGAGGGACAGAAAAATCACACCAATGTTATAGTACCACATGCATATATATATATATATATATATATATATATATATATGAATTGTTTGAATGATCATTAATAACACACTGATGGAATGAATTATGGCAAGTGCATTTAGTTAAATATGTTCTAGTTGTGTTCACAAAATGAGAACTGAGTTTACCTTATGCTGTGTAAAGTAGACTGCTCTACAGATGCACTACGACTATGAAGTAAGATGAGAAAGCATGTTCCTCACATCACTGTTCCTTTAGATGGTAAGGGATATGAATATAAATATGTCTCTGTGCCTATAAATGTATATAATTGTAATTATAATTTTAGAAATACTACTGAAAAAGAATATATTATGGAATTAACAAGGATAAATGTAGAGAATTTTTTTTAAAAAATATTCCTTTACTTATAAACCATGCAAATGTTTTCCTTTATAAAATTTTTAGAAAAATCCTTAAAAACTGGTGACTGGCCAGGCGGTGGTGGTGCACGCCCTTAATCCCAGCACTCGGGAGGCAGAGGCAGGCGGATCTCTGTGAGTTCGAGGCCAGCCTGCTCTACAAGAGCTAGTTCCAGGACAGGCTCCAAAGCTACAGAGAAACCCTGTCTCAAAAAACCAACCAACCAAACAAACAAACAAACAAACAAACAAACAAAAAACCTGGTGACTGGAGAGATGGCTCAGTGGTTAAGAGCATTGACTGCTCTTCCAGAGGACCCCAGTTCAAACCCCAGCACCCTCATGACAGCTCACAACTGCCTGTAACTCCGGTTCCACAGGATCTGACACCTTCACACCAACGCACATAAAATAAAATTAAATTATTTTTCAAAATCCTTAAAAGCTGAAATATGCAACAAGCGAACCTAAACTCGTATTGACCTGATACATGATCTCAAATAGAAGAATTCGCTGCCTCCTCCCGTCTGTTTCCTTCCCTTCCCTTCAGCATTCTGGTGTGAGAGTTGTTAACCCTAAATCTCAGAAAGTTTGCAAGAGTCTCAGAATCAGAGCAGAAGCTTCCTTCCCCGTGATGGCTTAAGGGAAGGTACTCAGGCAAAGCCATGATCTTTGTTTTCCTGTTTAAGTTACAAACAATTGCTTTTAAAAAGTACAATTATTGTATGTGCATGGGTGTTTGGTCTGCATGCAAGTCTGTGTGCTATGTGTATGTGCATGGGTGTTTGGTCTGCATGTAAGTCTGTGTGCTATGTGAATGCCTTGTGCCCAAGAGACCAGAGAGGACACCAGATCCCCTGAAACAGGAGTTACAGCCACTCGTGAGAGGCCATGTGGGTGCTGGGAACTGAGCTTGTGTTCTCTGGAAGAGCAGCCAGTGCTTTTAATTTCCCAGCCATCTCACCAGGTCCATAATTACTTTCCTTAATTTAGGTTTATCCATCTTTTTCTCTTTGAAGCATTATTAAAAATGCAAGCAAGCCATGTTTAGTAGTGCATCTATAGTCCTGACGACTTGAGAGGCTAAGGCAGGAGGATCCCTTGAGTCCAAGGCTAGCCTGGTCAATACAGCAACAAAATACAAGGACACACCCCAGTGGGCTGGTTCCTGTAGTCCTCACTCCAACGCCAGGAGTTTTGTTTGTTTGTTTGTTTGTTATTTTTGTTTTTGTTTAAGAGAGGGTTTTGTGTATCCTAAACTAGCCTTGGACTTTCTATGTAGTCAAAGATGACAATGGACATCCTCGGGCATCCCCTTCCTGAATGTTGTGATTACAGACATGTGCCACCACACATGGGGTTTAAGTCCCTGTCTATCGGAACACAGTCCAAGAATGGAGAATTCTGAGTGCTTGTGAGAAAACAGACAAGAGCCTTGTGACCTCACTTTCTTCAGAATGCGGGATTGTTCTTGGAACATGTCTTTGTGCTCTTCCCGGGAGTAGTGGGTAGGAATGGGTTGGCTTTAGATTATTCGTGACAAGTGGCTATTGTTGTTTGTCTATGTGCCTCTATGGGAAGACATGCTGCCTTGCTGCTGTTTGTGGTATGATCGGACACTTTACTCTGGTGATGCTTCTTAACCCTCAGAGTAGAAATTATCCCATTCTCTGAATAAAGCTGTTACATGAGACTTTATTCTGCCTCACCGAGCAGCTCCATCCTCCCAGGTCCCACCGCCTCTAGAGCAGTGGCCCCTATCTGTACTAAGTCAGATCCAACTTGGATACCTCGGACAATGGTTATTTTAAGGACAGAGTATTTTCAAAGAGAGAGGTATTGTAATGACCCAGTACCATTAAACACACTCATCAGGACTGGGTAGCCTCTGGAGGAGAGAAGATCCTGCAACTGTGAACCAGCATGGCAGCAAAGAAGAGTACAATGCAGGCCTGAGTCAAACAACAAGACACTGAAGGCCCAGGAAAACGAGACAGGTTTGACCCACTCTTCCACACTGGGAAATGGAATCGGCTCTGTTTGGAAGCGTTCTGGTGCATGTCTGTGTAGTCTAGCTTTCTCGGGGCCGGCTTTATCTTTTCTGGAGAGTGTCTTTCAGATGTGTTTAACCATGCTTTGCCTTTCTTTTTCTTTCTCCCCTGCAAACCCCCAATTTGTCCCCGTAGAACATTCTCCAGAAACACTGAAATATACTAGGACATCATGGACAAGATGCTTCTGGTTGATATGGGCAGACAAGGGACAGTAGTGGTGGGGTGCAGCTCCAGTTGCGTCTGCTCTCGGGCACTGGAATACAGAGCTCTGGCCGAAGGAATATCTGCTCTTCCTGTCATAAAGCATCCTTAGTAACCAGCTAGCCTAGGTCACAGACTGGGAGAGCAGAGACCCCGTCCTTGACACTTCCTGGTCCATTCACTGTTCTGAGGACAATTCGGGCAGTAATTGCAGCAAAGAAGCTTAAAGGTCAGCATGTCTGTCTCATACCGGGAGCCGCTCTCTGAGACTGTGGGAAAGCGTATGGTTGTCACAGGTGAGCAGAGAGCATGGGTTTACTCTCTCCGGGATCTAAGCTGTCTTCATCCTCACATAAAGGGTTTGACAGTGAAATAAGCACAGGGTTATTGTTGTCTTATGCACGGGTCCCATCATGGACACCTCGTACTGTCAACAGGTCTTTATAGCCACAGTCAGTCTGGCAAAGCTAGCTTTGACAAGGAGATTTCCATTAGCACAAATTCATGATGAGTGGGAGGGAAACGGATTGATGTTAGTAAGAAGTATCTTGGTCACACTTTTCACATTAGTGATTTAGATTTATTGCATCTTTTAAAGCTGGACATATTTCATGGATAAGAATTTGAGCAAAATTAGACTACTTTTTAAATAAATGTCTTAAAATTCTAAGTGTTATTCTATTCTTCCTGTCATTTTGTTTCCTGAGACAGAGCCTCACGATGTAGCCCGGGCTGGCCTCACACTCCTTATGTAAACCAGGCTGGTCTTGAACTCATAGGGAGCCACTTTCATCTGTCTGAGTGATGGAATTAAAGGTGTGCACCACTGCACTGAGCCAAAAAAACACTTTTTCTTAAAGAAGATGTATGTTAAACCTCATAAAATAGTTGGATTTCATTTTATTCTTTCAGCTTACACTTATAATTAACAGTGATTTGGGCAGTGTGTGTGTATATGTGTGTGTGTGTGTGTGTGTGTGTGAGAGAGAGAGAGAGAGAGAACAGTTATAATCCAATTCAAAAAAATAAGTTGGGTCAAGTCCTTAGAACCTAAAGCAAATTTTTATCTTATTTCATCTATTTTTCAAATTACAAGCACTTCTAACAGCCTTGTGGAAATCAGTTTGCTGTCTGTTCACTGTAAGCACCAGTGAGTTTCCATCATGTGTCTCAGCCACCTGTCTTGTAAGTCTCTTGGCACTGACAGAGCCACCTTTCCCTGTCTAAGAGTTTGAGTAGAAGAAGGTTTCCTTCACCCCTGGCTGTGCAGCACAGGGACCAGACTAAGCTAGTCGTGCCTCCTCTCCCTCCACAGAACAGCTGACTTAGGATGGGCACAAGACCCCACAGACTGCCTAGGTGATTCCAGAAGTGACAAACCAAGCTGAAAGACAAGGCCTGTTCCAAACCAACTCTTGACTGCTGTGGACACGACTCTGAAAGAGTCAGGAATCCACGTGGAGGCTGGGGGGAGGGGGGGTTGCTAAAGAGCCCAAGTCAGAAGCCCTGGGAAAGCAATGGGTGGAGGATTGGTTCAGGGTGTTCCTTTCTGCCTCTGAAACCTCTCCTAGAGTCTTCTCAATTCGTCTTTAAAAGGGGGGTGGGTGGGCAGGTGAGTAGTAGTTGTGTCTGTTTTACAGGAAATTTATGAAGTACAAAACATTTCTATATCCCCACCATGGCTTCCTCAATTATTCTACCATTTGGTACTGAGGGTGGAATCCAGGGCCTTCTGAACACTAAGCATAGGCTTTTAACCTCAGCTCTCTTCAGTTCTTGTTAGCAGGGTAACTTGTTGCAGTTCATGGGATAATAACAATGCATTATTATTAGCTACAGTATTAGTTAAAAGGCACACTTTATTCAGATTTCCTAGTGTTGTCCAATGTCCTTTTCTCTTCCAGAAGTTTATCTACCATATTGCTTTCAGCTACCCCACCTCCCAGGAGCCAATGGGCTGTGATAATTCATGAATGTCTTCTTGCTTTTAGACCTTGTCATTTTAAAGAGGAAATACAACTATACAGTTCTCTCTCTCTCTCTCTCTCTCTCTCTCTCTCATGAGTGTGTGTGTGTGTGTGTGTGTGTGTGTGTGAGAGAGAGAGAGAGAGAGAGAGAGAGAGAGAGAGAGAGAGATAGCTGTCCCTTACTTTGAATCTGTCTGTCTGAAAGGGCGTGTGTGTGTGTGTTGTTAAATTAGGGTTATTGTATTGGGGAAGCCACAGAGATAAAGTGACATTTGCATCATGTTGCACAAAAAGTCAGTATCAACATACCTTGTCCTGTGGCTGTTGACCCTAGCTACCCGGCTGCAGTGGAAGCGGGCAGGTGTCTCCATGGCAACGTCATTGTTCTCTCTCCTCCCGCTACTGTGCAGCCTCTACTTTTCCTTGTAGCTGAAACTTCTCCATGCATCATCTGAACCACACCTGCATGAGAGGGTTGTCTTTTCAACATCTTTTCATTTATTCACTCATTTATATCAGTATAAACTCGTGACGATTCATTTGATTCGTTGGGCTCTGCTCCAGTGCTAATTGGTTCATGTTGTTGCCAGTCGTTTCAGCTTTAGCCATTGCGCTCTTTCTGCTGTCTGCTGTGCCCACCTTGGAAAACATCAAGGTGGATGCGGTTGGTTGACTTGTATTTGCTTCTTTTCCCTCCTGCTCCACTCCTAGAACTGACTGTTCTCTAAGGCACTTTGGGTTTTTTCATCAGGTGCCAGACATGACCATTGCTGGTGGAGGGTAGTTTCTTTTAGATAATTTCAGCAGAACAAGGAAATATGCGCATATATGCTAACTTGTATAAGCATGTGTAGAGATAATCCTGGGTGTAGTCAACAATCTGTGTCTATATTAAGCTCAAGATGAGTGAGTATATTTGAGACAGGCTTTCGTATACAGTCCAGGCTTGCCTTGAACTCACAATCCTGACTTGTTGAGCCTTCTTGGAGTCTACAGCTGCTTCCCAGGGCTGTCTCTTACCCTGGGTTCATGGCTGGCTGAATTCAGGGTCTTTGATTTGTGACTGTTCTCTGTTCTCCGGTTCCTATGTCAGTTCAGTTTTAAACACTGTTCCCATCCAACATGGTGCCCAGCCAGTGCCCTCTGGGTTCTACAGAGGGGCAAAGTGGAACTCCTTCCCATGGATGACCCACCCCAGAGGAGTTATTGTCTCAGAAAAACCTGCAATAGAGTTTGAGGCCTTTGAGGAGTTTGTTGGAGGAACTGCTAGTCTCTTCCACCAGGGTCACAAGGTTTACCCTTCTCATAGGCTTCTGCCTATCAGCCCCCTCCCCGCAGAGCGGCAGCAGGTGCCAGGGTGAGCTGGCTTACTTCCCTTCTTCTCCGTCTCCCTCCCACTGGCCTGTCACTACTTTGTGAAGCTTTGAAGCGCTTCCTTTCTTTTTCTCTTTGTAATAGAGCCCATATTTTCTTTTCCTAATGCTATTCCTACTAACTCTTCGAGACTTCTCTACAATGCATTTTGAGCACGATCATCCCCTGTAATTCCTTCCTCTACCCTCTAATCTCTTCCCACCCAACTCTGACATTTCTTCCTTTCTGCTTGCTTTCCCCAACAAGTCCAGTTGGTGTTGCCCAGCGAGTTTTGGGAGCAGGTTCTGTCCTGGCATGTGGTTGACCTACCAGGGGTCACATCACGCAAAACAAAAGAAAACAAAAACTAAAAACTACCTCTCTCCCAGCAGCTATGGAATGTCAAGAGTCCTAGCTAGCCGAGGGATTTCATGCCCACCTTCCCTCCTTTAGGTAAGAGCCCCTTACCTGGTCAAGGAAAAGAGGATTATCTCCGTGGAGAGCTCAGCCTTAAAGGAAACCTCTATTTTCTTATCCTGACTCTCCCTCCTTCCCTGAGTAACACGGGAGCTGTTTCTAGCCCTCAAGAAGAGTTTTAATCTGTGTCTAACTATCGTCCTCTTCCTGGGATCATTCTGGCCTCTTCCTTTTGCTTATCTCTGGGTCTCACCTCCAGAGTGAGAAACGTCCCCCTCTCCACTGCCATTTGATTCAAGGCCAGAAGGCAAGCAGCAGTTATTAACGGGAAGTCCTGTCCCGCCCGTCCTTGCAGCCCCTTGAGGCTCTGTCCTAATAAACGCTCCCCAGACACTTCTGTGTCTTTCCAGGGCTTTCGGCCTCCTCTCCTTTTTCCTACTCCGTAATTGTTGCAGAAACAGGCTTGGCTGTCCACCACAAACTTCTCACATTCTAGGCTTGACAGCTGCTTCCTTGTTATGTCGTTTCAATTGACACTTTATCCTGTGCAAACCGAGTTTGCGTCTAGAATCCCAGTTACAACCAGCTTCTGCTCTTGTGGGATATTAACATGACGCTGTCATTTCAATCTTGAATGTCCGGAAAATGTCCAAGTGAAAGGCCTGGTTCGCAGAGTGGTACAGTTGGGAGATGATGGGACTTTTAAGAGACAGGGCTTAAATATCTGATATCAAATTTTATTACAGAGCCATAGTAATAAAAAAAATTGACAGAGCAAGAGAACAGAATAAAAAGCCTAGGTGTACACTCACATAGCTACAGTCAGGCATTGTTTTGGCAAAGACTGTGTAAAAAAATATGCATTGGAGAAAAGACAATTTCTTCAATCATGATGCTGGGGAAACTACATATTTATAGGTAGAAGAATAAAGTTGGATTTGTAGCATATGAAATCAGTCAAAAAGAGATTAAAGACTTCAGTCAGATGTTGAAGCTACTAACATATAGGCAAAATACTTGAAGATATAGGCAAGAAGTTTCTGGAGAGAACTGCAGTAGCACAAGGAAATAATCTTAAGAATTCACAAATAGGATCGCATAACATTGAATAGAGTCTGTATAATGACAGAAATAATCGCCACAGTGAAGAGACAGCATACAGGATGGGATGGGGGTGGGAATCTGTCAGCTACTCATTCAGGGAGAAATAATGAGTGTGTGTGTGTGTGTGTGTGTCTGTGTCTGCATGTTTCTATGTGTGTTTGTGGAGTGTGTATACACACACACATGTATATTATAAAGAACTGCACATTTTAAACACTCAAAACCCAAATCATTCGATCAGTAAGTAGCCTAAGGAACTGAATAGGCCATTCTCAGAAGTATAAATGGCCAGTAAATGCTTCAACATCCTTAGCAATCAGGAAAATGCAAAATATCACATTTCTTGTTGGCGTGGGGGAACCCCCAAGGATGCTAAGGCCTAAACATGGCGCTCAGAGGACAACTTGCAAAAGTTGGTTCTCTCCTTCCACCGTGTGTGTCCCAGGGATTGAAGTCGGGTCATTAGGCTTGACAGCAAGTGCCTTTACCCACAGAGCCACCTTACTCACCTAAGTCTTTGGTGATTGAAACAGGAGCTCCCTGTGTGGTCAGGTTAAGGTGGCATTCACGATTCACCCTAGGCTGGCCTCGACTTTGCAAACCTTCCTGTGCTCCATCACTGACTGACACTTTCTGCCTCAGCCTCCCATGCTGAGATCACAAGCGAGTCCAGCCATGCCTACCTTACAAAGACATCTCTTCAGATTTTTTCCTCATGAATTTCCACTCCGCTCACAATGAAGCTAGTTGCTGAACAGTGAATAAGCATGTAAACGTTTGTTGTGACTGTACCTCTAAGCTCAGCTACACCAGACGCTGCAGAAACAGAGGCAAGACGATTGCTTGAGCTCAGGGTTGCAAAAGCAACCTGTGCAACACGCAAAGACCCACTCAGGAAAATTAATAATTAATTAAATACAAAATTAATAATTAATTAACTACAAAAGCACAATAAGAGATTGTCTGGCTTTGCTCAACGTTTTTCATGAAGCCGCTAGTATTCAGAGGTCAGGACTGTTGAATTGTTTGCACAGCCTGGTTCAGAGGGGCTGGAAGCCTCTGCCTGGCCTCTGTACATCTGGGTTGTTTGTGTACATGATATTTGGGTTACAGGCTCAGCAAAAAATGCTAACACTTTGAGTCAGCCATTTTTGTGTGCTAGAAACCCAGCGCATGGAAGCCAGGAGCGTTGCGACGCCCCCCCTTCTCAAGGGGTGGTCTTTGTTAGAAGCAAGTAAGCAGCAGAAATCTCTCTAGGAAAAGGGCAGAAGCCGGTGTGATGGATGAAACCGGAAGTGATAGAAGACGAACACAAATGTATGTGTAATTTTCAAAAGCATTGCTCCATTAGCCTAGCTTTCACCGCCTCTTATTCATCTCTTTTGCCCTGTGAAGCTGTCACACTAATAGTTATGTCCCAAATCCAATTACTTTAAAAATAGAAGGTGACTTCACACTGAATTGCCGGTGGTTTCCTGTCTGAGAAAAGACCGAGACAGCTCTCCTGCCGCACACTTGGCTTAAGCCTCATGACTACAGTCCACGATGGAAATAGTCCCGGTTTTCAGAAAGGGATGATGGCAAAGCTCATACACATTCATGATGCCGAGACCCTGGGTTGGTGAAGCCACATCTTACTTGTTGATATTTAATTTATTTTAAACTGCGTTCATCTGTGGTCACGGTGTGTAACTTGCCTCGAGTCATCATTTGTTCTGCCGTTGGAATCTGTATTGTGCACAGTATGCAACCTCTTACCATAAATCTTTGACCCAGGACAACTAAATAAACTAAAGATAGGCATCTGAGGGGCTGGGGCTGCAGCTCAGTGGTAGAACACTTGCTGGCATGAGCAGTAATCTGACTTCTAGCCCAGAAATGGAAGGAGGATGAAGAGCAGGAGGCAGAGGAAGACACAAAAAAAAATTTTAACAACTTAGTTGAAAATGATCTTCTGTTGGGACACAAGACGCCATGTGATTGTAGCAAGCATCTGGCTGGTCTAACGACACCAACCGAGTTATATGTTTTCTCTCGAGGACACACGCTGTCAGAGCAAGGGTGGTGAGCTTATGCAATCACTATGAGCCTCCAAATCTTTTTCGTAAGACACATTATTATTCTTACAAAAACCTAAGTGCCACACTGAAAGACCTTATCTGTGGGTTCCTGCAATTCTAAACCAATCATCACGAATTGCTGACCTCACCGTCATCAATGTGATTTCTTGCTGTTGCCATGGAGTGGAGTAGCATTGACCCGACCCTTAGGAGAAGAAGTCTATGGACAAGCTGCTCGCTTTTTTTTCTAAGAACAAATAAACACTTTTACTATGTGATCTAAAAGACAGGAAGAGAATTCATCTGCCTTTCTGGGCCTTGCCTTAATTTTCCAAAGTGGCTATTCTTGTAGGTCGTTCGTGGTTTTTAAGATTTATTTTATGTGTGTGCATGTTTTCTCTGCATGTAGAGCTGTGTACCGTGTACATGCCTGGTACTCATGGAGGCTAGAGGAGCCTTTGGGTTCCCTGAAACCAGAGCTACAGATGGTGGTTACGGCTGCCTTGCAAATGTGGGGGTCAAACCTAGTTCCTCTGCAAGAGCAGCAAGTGCTTGTAACCACTGAGCCATCTCTTCATCGCTCCTAACCCATAGACTTTGTAACAACACTGCCTAAAATAATGGGGAAATAATTTTGAGTAGTGCTCAGGGCAGCAGCCTGGGGCTCCGTCTGCTCCTGTCGACAAACAGGATATATGTATGTGTACATAAAGAGTTCATTGAGAGGGGTTGGCTCATGTGATGACAGAAGCTGAGAAGTCTTGTGACCTGTAATCTGCAAGCCCAAGAGCCCGGAAAGCCAGCATTCAAGTCCAAACTAGAAGTGGAGCTGCTGGAGGACCCAACAGAGAGCAGGAGCTCCTGGGCACACCCTGGTTCCCTTCGGGCCCTTGACAGATGGCATGATACTCACTCCCCCTAGAGGGTGTCTTCTTCTTTTAGCCTCCCAATTCAAGTGCTAGTCTCTTTTGCAGACATTCTCACAGATGACCAAGGAATAATGATTACCAGCGATTGGAGCATCCTTACACACATACACACACACACACACACACACACACACACACACACACACACACACCAGTCAAGTAAACACATCAAATAAATTGTCACAATCTCTCTGAAGGGGACTCAGCTAACTGCAGCCCCAATCTATTGCATCAGTCCCCTAAATGTGACATGCATAAAAACTACTTATGGAAGCCGAAGAATGCTGATTCTCAGGTTCTGCTCCCCAAATTTCGACCTCACTTTTCAGGGGTTCTTGGGACCTGCATAATAGAGACATGCTGCGGTCATATATGTGCACACTGTGAGAAAGACAGTTGCCCCAAGAGCAGCAGGGGCTCACCATACTCTGCTCCTTGAAGTGCGCACATGAGCTAAGTCTATTGCTCCTCAGGTCTGACTGGTCTCTAGACAGACGACTAGAAGCTTGACTGACCCACGATTCCTCTTTTTGCCGCATTGCCTCAGTTTATCCTGAGCTCCTGGGCTCAAGTGATTCTCCCATCTCAGCCTGCTGAATTGTCAGAGCCTCAGATGAGGCTCCACAGACCTGGCTCTCAACGGTTGATTTCAAACATAGTTTCAAATCCCACGATCTTTTTCTATAAAGAAAACAGGAACGTTTTTGTGTGATTCAAATTAGCGATCATTATCCTATTCTGGAAATGATTACACAAAAATGAAACCTGTTTCTCAGCCCAGTGAATGATGACACCATTGACAGGATAAATAGGAACCCAGGTTGTCAAAACTTAGGCAAACAAAGCTAAGTGAAGGAGGGGAGATTAGTGAATAAGTGCTGACGGCATCCCGGCGCAATAAATTGTTCCCGGAAAGGAACTGATTCCGCCCACATCTCTTTTTGTAGAGATTTCTAGATTCTCAAGAGTTCAACTTACAAGCTACGTAGCTATCAATGCCACTTTTGTACACAGACACACATAGAAATAGAACCGAGTAGACATGCTAACCACGTGGGCTAAATTAAAAATACAAAACAAACCCCCAAACAGGTGATCCCACGATGTGCTCCATTTCCTCATTTCCTTTGCTGAGGATTTGGTGTCCGTGTGGAACACAGCTCCATCGATGAACCACACGCGCCCTTCTCATCACTAGCCTTTGGGTTCCGTGCACACACTCTGACACATGTGTGTCCATGTGTCTAGTGGAGAGCCGCTGTATCTTATTTACCAGGATACAAGGCAAGCAACTGCCGTGCAAAATGCAGAGATTGCATTTTCTCCTTTCCTCTGCAAAGAGGAGTATCCTAGACTCCCTGGGGTGGGCCCCAAACAAATGATAGTTTATCATTGCACTCAAACACTGGAAGATAAAGATTGGACTAGGTTTGTGGGAAACTTAGATTTGTGAATGCCATCTCCTCGTTGGGGGAGTTGAGGCTCTGCGGAACTGTGGTCTCAAGCGTGCATTGCTTTATTTCAGTGGTCTTGACCCCTGGCGGGGGGTGGGGGGTGGCCAATTGACCCTTTTGCAAGGGTTGCATATCAGATATCTTGCAAATCAGATGTTTACATTATGACTTATAATGGCGCAAAATTACAGTTATAAAGTAGCAACGAAAATAATTTTGTAGTTGGGGGGGTCACCACAGCGCGCGGAATTGTATTAAAGGGTCGCAGCATGAGGAAGGCTGAGAACCGCTGCTTTATGTAAAGGAAAGTGAAAAGCTGTAAATGTTAATAGATACGTTGGCCAGGGGGCCCTTTCATCAATGTTCGATGAATGAGTTTTTGCTGCACGCGTCTATGAGGCCTGTGCAGCCTGAGCCCTCACTTTGAAAAGATTCAGCTCACAAATCAGGGCCAGGGAGTGGCGGTCCTGCTTGTAGGGTTTAGAGCTCAGGGCCTCGGATGTCCTGGCCCACACATCTTCATGCAGAAGTTGAAATCTGCTTCTTTGCTCCCTTGTTATAATTTTCTTTGAATGATCTTGGAGGACAGCTCTAGAAGACTAGGGTACTTACACACGACCACCAGCCTTTAAAGTCAGAACACACCTTTAATCCCTGCCCCGAAGAGGCAGGGCAGGTGGATTTCTGTAAGTTTGAGGCCAGCCTAGTTACCATAGCAGGTTTCAGACCAGCCAGCTACATAGTAAGACCCTGTCTCAAAAGACCAAAACCACCACCTATCTCCAAGTTAGGATAGGAATTTGTCCAATTATTTTTTTTTTAAATATTTATTTATTTATTATGTATACAATATTCTGTGTGTATGCCTGCAGGCCAGAAGAGGACAGCAGACCCCATTACAGATGGTTGTGAGCCACCATGTGGTTGCCGGGAATTGAACTCAGGACCTTTGGAAGAGCAGGCAATGCTCTTAACCACTGAGCCATCTCTCCAGCCCCCTTTGTCCAATTATTTTCACATAATGATACCACCCAAGTAAAAGCTACACATGCAAGCGGCCACATGACCACTGTGTGTCCCCTGCTGTCACCACACGGTGCTGAAGCAGGCAGGAGGCTAAGGCTGTGCCCACAGGAAAATGGTGCATTGTGTGAAAAGTAAGAGCACCCACTAAAGCATATCTCACAGTTCAGAGAGCAGCTCCCGAGAATGGAAGAAAAAAACAACGGCTCACCCCCACCTGGCCAAAGGCAGGGCTCCATTCTCCAGAATCTATGTCTATACAGCCGAGTGGGTAGTATTTTAACAAGTGACTCTACTGTAAGGCCGCTTAAAAGACAGCTTCTGTCCTAACAGCCAGTCCAGTAGCCTGCTCATCCTAGCAACCTAGATAGAATCTTCTGCACACAGCAGGTGAGGGACAGTCTCTCAGCCCTGCCCAGGCTCACCTCTGGTGATGGACGGTCTCTCAGCCCCATGTCTACTTCCTGCCCATGCTTTCCTCGGATGACAGACAGTCTCTCAACCCTGCACTACTCCCTGACCTCGCTCACCTCTTCATCTCCTTTCTCTCCTGTGGTTATGGAGGATGGAAGGACAAGGATAAAACTGCAGATGAGAATCTCAACCCTTTGTTGGTCTCCACTACATTTTCATTGTTATCCAAGGATATTTAGGGAATCTTGGAGAAAGCTTTGAGTGCAGCTACAGAGTACAGCTGATTGACCACCCCCTTCCTTCTCTTAACCCCCCCTCTTCTCTTAACCCTGCACATTCCTCCCCTCTGCCTTTAATTTCTCCTTTTGTCCAGTAAGACAAACTCCTCTCAATGGCGCATGTGCTCTGATCTAGGTTGACCAGCATTTCCAATGGCCTTCAGATGAAATAACTTTTAGATCGTTGAATTTGCAGAGGGAATAACGGGAATAGGTGGCCACCTTAACTCTGACCTCTGCTGCTACCCTAGCCGAAACCAGCCTCCCCGGCTCAGTGCTTCCACTGGAAAACACAGAGATGTTTTCCCAGCAGGATGGACTGTGGTGACCATTCTTGGTCGTCAACCTGACTAATCTGGAATAAACTACAAACCCAAGTCGTTGAGCACACCTGGGAGAGTGTTAATTTAGTTAATTGGATCATTTGATGTCAGAAGTTCCACTCTGAATCTGGGACACACCTTCTTGCGGCAGCCTATATAAAAGACAAGAAAGAAGCCTTTGCTCTTTGCCTGCTTGCTCTGGCTCTCACTTCACCGGCATTAGAGCCTACTTCTCTCAGGCTGGATCTGAATGTCTACCGAAGACCTCCTGAAACATCAGCCTCGCGGACTACTACCGATTCTTGAACTTCCTGTTGGTAGACAATCATTTTGGAGTAGTTGGACTACAGCCTGTAAGGCCACCTAATAAAGCCCATTGTGCATGTGTGCGTGTGTGCGTTTGTGTGTGTGTGTGTGTGTTCTATCAGCTCTAGAGAACCCTGACTGATACAGTCGTGTTCATAATTATCAGAGTCTTGCCTAAGACCTTCTCCTATATAGACGATTACTGGCATGCCTTTCTTGTAATCAGAGAGAGATGAAAAGCTTCCGGCTATCCACTGATATATGGATAGATATGTAGGCAGAACTTCAGTGTTTTCAAGGGGCCATCCTGAACTCTCACACTTGCTCAGAGACTTTTTTTTTTTGCTTTAAGTTTTCTTTCTGTTCGATGGGAAACGGACTACATGTTTGTCCTTTTTCTGTTATAAACGAACACAACACCTAAAAATAAAGTCAGATTCTGAATGCTTAGCTAAGAATCCCAACAGGAGAGAGCTCTTCACCATGTCCTGAGTCAGGTAGGCTTGCCTGTGGCGTGGGCTAGGATGGAACTGCCTTCGTTTTTATGATCTCACGTAATCCCATTTTTCAGTTCCCAAGGTTATTACCCAGACTGTTAGAATCCTTTCTGAAAGTCCTTGCCCACCTGTATCTTGGAGTGGCCTGCCTTTGTTTTCTTCTGTTGCTTTCATTTTTGGTCCCCAGAAGATGGGCCACGCCTGGCCCTCTCCTCCTCTCCCTATCAGACTATGTAATGTTGTATATATAAAAACTACACCATTCAACATTTAAACCTCCTAGGGTTGTATTGCTTTTTGAGATGGGATCTCTTGTGGCTGCCACACCAGCTTCGAACTTGCTATATAACTCAGGCTGGCCTTGCACTTCTGATCTTCCGTCCTCCACCTCCCAGGCAGCTGCACAACCATTGAGCAGCTTCCATTATTAGCTGCTCACGTCATATATGAATAGTTCAAAATTCTAAGTTTTGGGTCTTGGGTCAGTTTTTCTTTTTAGAATCGATTATTCCTATTTACTTACACACCACAGTGCAAAGCACTGGAAAAGCTACATTTCTGTGTCCCAGTTCTCATCTTTCTACCTAGATAAATGGACTTCATCTTGTCCAGGGGTTCTCAGCCTTCCTCATGCCATGACCCCTTAATTCATGTTCTGGTGACCCACAACCATAAAATTACTTCATAACTGTAATTTTTGCTACTGTTCTGAATCATAATGTTAATATCTGATATGCAATCCTGTGGGGGCCATGACATACAGGTTGAGAACCATTGTTCTATACAGTTTTTAAATTTTGTCTGTGGGAAGACATTTAGACAGACACATAGAAGTCACACCTGGGTTCCTTTCCCTGCTCTGCAAAGGGACTAAATGGCGTTGAGTTAAATTTTATTTCCAAATGTTTGGCCACACTTGAGAAATAATGCTGCCTAAATGCAGCTTAATGCATTTTCATTTAAAAAGAGAATTATCCCTGCAATAAAGTCACGCTCTCAGAAAAATGTGTTGCCTACAGGTCTCCCTGGCAGCGGTGCTCAGACTCTGGGTTCATCCTGCCCCTCACCATGGCAGATCTCTCCGGGATGTGCTCATATGCACATGGACTCATTTGATCACAAACATTTATTCTGCTAGGACCAAGGCATTCGCTGCCTTTGCTATCAGTCAGGGAAGACAAAGAGACCGGGGAAACCCTCACTTGGGACTTTCCTGGTCTGTTATCTTAGCATCAATTCACATTTGACAATATTGTTCAATTATTTACATTCTTGCAAAATTTGGAAGTCCCCAGACTGAATTTTTTTCCCCATAACCCAGTAAATGCGTAATCATCATCATTGTGATGATAATACATGGGGAAGAATAAGCTACCATCCACACTGGAAATTTAGATTTTTATAGAAAGATATATAAATTTTAAATTTATTTTTATAGAAAGACAAGTTTCCCTATATGGTTAGAAAAAATAAACACACACACACATGCATTAGGTATGCATGCACACACACACTCACAAACATTAAACAAAATCATTGACCAGCAGGTGACAGGGTGGAAGCACACATGACGACAGGCAAGTGGACACGTTCACATTTGTCTGGAGCAGCAGATTCCACAGGAACGAGCGCCCTTTGCAAACATCAGCCTGAACTAGGAATGCTGTAAGCTAGGAGTGCTCCGCTCAGCTGCGTCCTTTTGTTACAGAATCGTGGTACACAGCAGGAAGAAGTTTATGGCTCCCACCATTTTTACGATTGCAGTCCCGGCAAGATGTCCGCGTCGCACTGTTTTGCGGTGTCATCACCATCCGTCTCCATGGCTCTTTCACTGTGAAAACCTGAAGCTCCGCACCCTTCAATGCTAACTCATCATTACTCCCCACAAGCTTTGGCATCTGGCTCTCTACTTCCTGTCTCAGTTTGGTTATTCTAAGAACTTCATGTAACTGAAATCCTGCTCTAGTGCCCTTTGTGACTAGCTTGTTTTATTTAGTCGGTGTCCCCAAAAGTCATCTATGTCATGTAATGTTTCAGAACTTTCTTTTTGCATTTGGTTGTAACGTATGCATGTATACATACGTGTGTGTGTGTTTATGGGTCTGTGTATGGAGGTCAGAAGCCAACATTGGGTGTCTCTCTCTTTTTTCACCTTACTTTCTAAGATAAGGTCTGTCACTGAACGTGGAGCTCCTTGATTTGCCTAGGCTAGCTGGCCCGTCAGCCCCAGGGGTCCTTCTATCTCTGCCTCCCCAGGAAAGGAGAAACACACTGCCATGCTTGGCTTTCTACATGGCTCCTGGAGATTTAAACTCAAGTCTTCATGCTTGAAGAGCAAGCCCTTTACCAACTGAGCCTTCTCACCAGAACAGTGGTGGCGCACACCTTTAATCCCAGCATGTGGGGGCAGCGGCAGGTGGACCTCTGTGAGTTCAAGGCCAGCCTGGTCTACAGAGCAAGTTCAAGGATTGTCTCCATAGCTATTAGGGAACCCTGTCTTGGAAAAAAAAACATGTTTTCATTTGTGCCTTTCTGCTCTTGACTATGAATATGGTATGTCCAGCTGTCTTAGACGCCTGCCTCTAAGAGTAACCTCCAATGATTGATTGCCACCTGGAATTCTGAACTAAACCCACCTTTTTCTCCCTAAAGTACTTTTTGCCCGGTTATTTTCTCACAGTAACAGAACGGGTAGAATGTCCCATTTAGGGCTGAGCCCTCACTGTCTCTGATTCTAAGCACGTTGACCACTTGAGTTGCTTCCTTAACCATTGTCTTCTACAAAAAAAGAATCTTTCTTGACCAATGTTGAGAACAGCACAAATCTCTGGCTGAAAAAAAAAATGCTTAGAAAGCAGTTTGACATCATGTCCATTTAGAAAAAAAAAAGACAATAATTTATCTCATGTTGGTTTAATTTTAGTAGGTCATATGTGTCTAGAAATAAACCTCTTTTAGATTTTCTAATGTACTAAATACATTTTTTTAGGTAAGCCCTAATTTTCTGATTTTCATTGGTATATATTGTGATGGTTGCCTTTTGCCTCTAATTTTATTAATTTGGGTCTTTTGTCTCTTTCTGTTGGTTAGCCTGGCTGAGGGTTTTCTATCACACTTTTCTTTGCAAAGAACTAACATTGTTTTTTACTAATTTTGGTGGTTGCAGTTTTTTGTTTTGTATCCATTTCATTGATTTCTTCCCTGATCGTCACGATTCTTTCTTGTGTTGATTTGGGATTTGGCCTATTCCTTTCCCAGATCTATAAGGTGAATTATTAAGTTGTTTATTTGGGGTATCTCTGGTTTAAGCAGGCACCTAGAGCTATAAACTCCGCTTCTAGGGCTTTCATTGTATCTCACATTTGTTTTATTATGCTTTCATTTGCATTTGATTCTAAGGATGTCTTTTATTTCTTCCTTGATGGCTCCACAGACCCATTCATTGTTCAATCATGTGTTATTTAGTCACCTCGAATTCGTGTCCTCTCTAAGGGTTTTCTTCTTGACTTTTAGTCTTACTTCATTGTGATTAGTTTACCACGTGTCCTAAAACAGTCTACTTAAGAGAAAGGTCCGTGGGTTACTGAGAAGAACATATATTTGCAGGGTTTGGATCGATTGCTCCGTCAGGTTAATTTTATCTGATGTCAATGAATAAAAATCTTTGGGTATTTTAATTGTTGTTTTGCTAAGATAGCCTGTCAATTGTGAGGAGTGGGTATCTAAGTCATCCACTACTGTTGTGCTAGGGTTAACTTGTGATTTTACATCTAGATGTTTTTGTTTTATTAGATCATATGCTCCCATGCTCAAGGCTGTTAGGGTTCTAACATCCGCTTTGTGGGTTATTTGCTTAATCGGTAGGAAACGATCTTTATCTTTTCTCACCAGTTTTGGTTTGAAAGCTTGTTTTATATATTAGAACAGCGACATCTGCTTGTTTTCTAGATCCGTTTGCTTGGGACGCTTTTCTCACTTCCACCCTAAAGTCCTGTTTATCTCCTGTGGTGAGCTGGGCTTCCAGGAACGGCATATAGACAGTGCCTGCTTTGAATCTAATCTCCTAGTCTGTGCCTTTTGACTGGAGAATCGAAGCCATTAGTAGTTATTCCTGAAAGGTGTATATTGATTTCTGCCTATCTGTTAATTTTGCAGTATATGCCCCCCCGCCCATTTTTCTTGTTTAATTATTGTTCTAGTATGATTTATTGCTGCCTGGGGTCTTGTAGATGGATTTTTCTCTTTAGTAGGAAGGTTTCTTCATCTATTTTCTGAAGAATTGGTTAAGTTGTCATGAAGCCCTTTAATCTCTTTTATCATGAAAAGTTTTTATCTTTCCTTCAGTTATGACAGGTTCCTTTTCTGGGTATAGATATCCTGGGCTGTCACTGTCTTCAACGGGATCTCCTAGATTGTAAAATTTTAGTCGATAAATCTGCTGTTATTCTGATGGCTCCCCCTTTGTGTGTGACTTGGTGCTTCTGTCTTGGTGCTTTCCAGATACTATCTTTATTAAAAATCATTTCAGAGTCTGGGGACACAGCTCAGTGATGGATCCCTTATCTAGCACACATGAGACCAGAAATGTCATCCCCAGCTCTGGAATAGTCCAGAAGTTTGAGATACTTAGCACAATCTCTATATTGCTCCCTGAGTTGTATATTAACTGGGAAAGCAACCAGAGCTGCTTGATAGTAGCGCTACGCAAATCCAGACTAGCCAGTGACCCTTCGCACTTCAGTAACCACTGGAGGGTAAACATAGAGCATAGATTCAGATTTTAGTATTAAGACTGCACGTAGGAGGAAAGTATGGTGGATGAGAATGAAGATTAAGTATTAGGTCAACATTGAATTTTTAAAAAATATGGATAAAGTATCCAGGAGGGGAAGGTTGGGATAATGTTAGGGTCTGAAGGTTTTAGAGATAGCGGAATCTATGAAAGGTAATGATAAGTTAAAAAGAAGCGAGGATAAGGATGAGAGAAAGAAGAGGCACTGGAAGAATAGGGGGAAGTGCGTGGGGTGTGGCTGAAGAGTACCGGAAAGTGCTTGATAGTGACCATCCAGCTTTCATTCTCCTCAGCAACCTCAGCAGCACCTGCAGCCGTTCGCTTCCTTGTGCCCCCCCCCCCTCTGACTGGGGTAAGACGGGATCTAGAACTCATTTTCATTGTGTTGCCCTGAAGGCCAAGGGATTCAAACACCTTTTCAAGTATTATTGGTCATTTCTATTTTTTCTTTTGACAACTGTTTATTCTGTTAGCCCATTTATTGATTTGACTTCCTTTCTTCCTTCCTTCCTTCCTTTCTTTCTTTCTTTCTTTCTCCTTTCTTTCTTTCTTTCTTTCTTTCTTTCTTTCTTTCTTTCTTTCTTTCTTTCTTTCTGTCTGTCTATCTTTCTGTCCTTTCTTTCTTTCTTTGACTTTAGCCTTTGCAGTTCTGCATGTATTCTAGAAATTAATGTCTTGTCTAAGGTGTAGTTAGCAAAGTTTTCTTTCCTGCTTCCTTTGGCTGTTTCTTCACTCTGGTGAGTATTTCCTTTGTTGTGTGGGAGCATCTTAACTTCATGTAATCATATTTGTTAATTCTTGTGCTATTGGAGTCTTTTTTAGGTTTACATTAAAGTTTTTAATCCACTTTGTGCAGGGAGAAAGACACAAGTTTAATTCCATTCTACAAGTAGAATCCAGTTGAGAACACTTTTTTTTTTAAATCTCTCTCTCCCTGTGTGTTGTGTGTGTGTGTGTCCATGTGTCTGTGTGTCCATGTGTCTGTGTGTCCATGTGTCTGTGTGTTCATGTGGGTGAGTGCTGGTATATGTTTGCTGCTGTGCACATGTAGAAGTCAGAGGAGAACCTCTGGTGTTCCACCTTGTTTGAGACAGGCTCCCTTGTTTAACTCTGTATCCAGGCTAGCTGACCCAAAATCTTCCAGGGATTTTCTGCCTCCCATTCAGCATGCAAACACTGGGATTACAGATGCATGCAACCTTGTCTGCCTTTATGAGGCTTCAGGGGCATCTGAACTAGTCTCACACTTGTACAACAAGCGCTTATTGGCTGAGCAATCTTCCCAGCCTTTAAATACATTTTCCATTCTTCTCATTTTCCATTCTTCTCTGACTCGGTTCCCTGCAGGTGTCCAATCTGATGTGACCTCAGATGTACTCCCTGAACTGAACTCTTCCATGTGTCTATGTGTGGTCTTCCTTCAGCCCTGGAGCTGACACAACCACACAAGTTCAAAGCTCACAAGTGGACTTAGGAGTAGGCATCTCCGCAGCTGAAACGCTGCTGATTGCAGGATGCTCTGTGCTAAACACGATGTTTGCCAAAAGTGTTCTTTGTATCATTTAAACTTTTGAATGTTTAAGGAACCACTTGGAGAAGATGCTTATAGTCGTAAAATACCTCAGCAAAAAGTTCAGAACAAATTTTCTAACACTGGTTTTTAGTACAGTGTAACCCTCAAAATTCAAGTAGTCCAAAATAATGCTAAAGGCTCTAAATTGAACTGTTTGTAAATTCCTAGTTCTGGATGGACCAAAGCGTCTCTATTTCAAATTCTTGGTTCCGATTTAGTTTTCTAAGCATTTCCTAGACTTATCACAGTTGTTGTTACATCGTCCTCCCTCTTCCAGCTGACATCAGCAGGGAGCGACATCGGAGAAATGGCAAGCAGAAGTCAATGTTTATCTGGTACTCCACCTGGGCGCTCTGTTCTGCTCTCAAGCTTTGATGTTCAATAATTGATTAGAAGAGAAGGGAAGGAGTTGGCTTTGTCTTCTCCAGGTGTGTTCGCAGTGATTTCATGCAGACAGACAAGACACGCTGTTAGGACTGCAGAAGGCACAAACCCGAGAGAAAGAGAAAGTGGGAAGCTAGGTGACAAACTGTGAAAGAGTGCTATTGTTTGGGGGTCAAGATCCAAACAAGCAAGGTAATAATGCAATAGGAATAAAGATGGACTTTGCACACAGAGCTAATTATCAATCCAAGCGGAAGGCGGGTAAGGACGATGCAGTCAGTTGGCATGGAGATCGTGGGTGACTGTAAACTCAAGATGTGCATAGAGGGTAGCGTGCTTGTGACAAAGCTGAAAATCATAGCAGTCTGGGCTTGTCAAGAGACTGTCTGAACTGGACCTCAATTTAGTTAATGTGTGTGTGTGTGTGTGCACGTCTGTGCGTGTGTGTAGGTCAGAGGACAACTTGAGGTAGTCACTTCTTTCCTTCTACTGTGTGGATTCTGGGAATTGATGACATTGTACCTGGGCTATCTCCCTGGCCCCGCATGATTATACTTTAAGGGAGACGTTAATAAATTGAAGAGCATCAGGAAGCCACTCAGGTATGGTGGAGCGTATCTGTAGCCCTAGTGCGCAGGAGGCTGAGGCAGAATAGCTGTTTGAGGACGGCCTGGACTGTATAGTTGGACCCCATCATTAAATAACACATGACAACATGGTCCCAAGCCTGAGAATCATATATATTGGTGAGGAACATGTGAAAGGAGTGGAGAAGTCTGATCTGTGGAAGAGCCTCTGTGAGCTTTCCCACCCTCTAAAGAGAGAGAGAGACAGACAGAGACAGAGAGAGAGAAGAGGGAGGAAAGAACAGAGAGACACAGAGGGAAAGATAATCAAAGGAGGAGGAAGAGAGGCAGAATGACGGAGGAAGAGGAGAAGTTCTTACTAGAATTCAGGCCAAATCCTGGCTGTTATAGGAAGTCACATCTTTCTTAGTCCAAAGCACTGAAGAAAAATTGAATGTTCCCCAAACAGAAAATGCTTCTGTTATTGGAAATATTTTCACAGTTGCATGAATATGTGCTGGGAGCTAGACCCCTACCAGAATAGAGGCTGGACCTTCTCACATCTTCAAGCTTCCTCAAAAAGCTCTCACAGCTGGCTGGAAAATCTATACTTCTTAGCCAAGAGCTGTATGGTATAATTGAATTTAGGGACGCATTAATGTAATTTCCAAACAAACAAACAACGAACCGAGACAATTCATAAGGTCACCAAAACAACAGGCCTCTGTCTATTTTAATCCAGGAATGTTGCCCATGGTTTTTACTCCAGAAGCAAAAGATCATACCTAGTAGCTCCCAACTCCCCTTTCCTAGAGCTTCTCACAGCTAATAAAGCATGGAGACACTGGAAGCAGTATTTACCTTCCTGCTTCAAAGGGCAGTGGTTTGGCATCCTTTCCTTCCTTTATTCTACATTGTCTATTTTTGACACTATGATTGCATCCGTTTGTCCACCACAGAGGAAGCAGGACTACAATAGCTGCTCTCTAAAGCCGTAAGAAAATCCCACTGCTGCCCTGGCTCTCCTATTTGCATCTCTGGGCCTGACTGACATTCAGAAGTCCATTCCTGAAGAACATCTTTCCAGCAATCCTTAATGCCTCACTGTAAATAGTTCTGTATAGTGTTTAGGACAGAAAGATAACTTTAAATGGAGAAAATAAACAATGGAATATGTATGAGTAACTCAAAAGAAATAGCAATCAGATAGAGTAAGAGATTCATATAAATATAAATGCAAGTTCTACCCCATGGAAAAACCACTTGAAACACACTGCTGGCAACATCTCCGGTCTGGACTTTTGTTAAGTCTTCTGCCGTGTCTCCGCCTGCCCTTGGGTGGACACTGAACAAAACGACTGTCCCCACTGATGGACTGTCCTATCAGATCCTGATCTTTCAGTCCCCTCCATGGCAGCCCGGGCCTCTTTGTGTTTTATCCTTAGCGTGCACCCTTCAAACATCCTGCATGCCCGTGGATGGTGTTTCCCCATATTCATTGAATTTGCTACGAATATCTTTTTTATTGGCTTCCTCATGGATTCCAGTGACAAAGAGAATCCAGTCTTCTGCAGAGCTTCTCCAGGTCCATCACTACCCTATTCCACACTGTCCTCATCCTCTTGAGTCCTATACTTCCATGAGGTTTACCTCCCTATGTTTGACATGGTTTTCATTTATCGGTTATTATAGTGTCAGTATGATGGTTCTAACATTAAAACTTCTCTTTTTTAAATGAGCATCTAAAAATAATGGGCTTCATCGCAACGTTTTACATACATACATTGTTGTTCTTTCCTTATATTTACCCCCTCCATTTCCGTCACGCCCCCGACGTCCTCTCTCTCAAATCAAAAGATCCCCCTCTCCGTGTGTGTGTGTGTATTTGAATCTAGATTCTGCACATGAAAGGAAATATGACATCTGTCTTTTGAGTCTTGCCTATTTCAATTAGCGTGATAAGCAACATCCATCTCCCAGCAAATGACATGGTTTCATCCTTATGCACAGCTGAAGAAGGCTCCACCGTGTGTTATTCCCTACATCATTGTCCATTTTTGTCAGTGTGCACTTAGGATGGTTCCATAACTTAGCTCTTGTGGAATGAGCTGCGGTAAACACAGATGTGCAAACATCCCTGTGGCGCGCGGACTTAGAACCCTTCAGGTGTAGTCACTCCTGAGAGTGGTACATCTGGGCGTTCTATTTTCTATATGGTCGTTCTATTTTCACTTTTTGAAGGGATTAACTGACTTTCATAATGGAAAAGATTTCTGTCTTTGTTTTAGACACTCATAGTTTATCATAACTAAAAAAGAAAACCCCGACGATTCTATCGATCACCTCATACCGTCCTCCATAACGCACCCTTCAAAGCCAAGACAGGAGTAAAAACTGGTATCAGGTTGAGTGAAAAACTAGAAACTCCCAGAAAGTCAGCGTGTGCAACAGATCACGGAGGGAGTGTAATCTCAATGTAAAAGGGAGCCCACTGTGAGCAATTAGTGGCAGAACCCCGTGGGGCAGGTTTCAGGGAAGAGTAACAAGCTGCACGTGACGTCTCTCGTGTTGGCAGGGCGTGCGCATGTGTCCTCAGCTTGAGCCGCTAGCATTTCGTCTGCAGAAATGCGGGGGCTCAAATTTCTTTCGTGTCTCATGCATGAACTTCTGTACCACCCTGTCTGATTGCTTGGGCAACCGCATGTGCGCCGAGCACCTCCGTTTCGCTAACGACATTACAGCGTGTTTGCTAAATCCTAATGAGCCGCAGCTATAATTACCCACCAGGTCTGTGTAGCACAGTCTTTCGTACGTCTCTGAGCTGTAGACTTGCACTGTTCCATAGAAACATAGTGGGAACCATGCGCAGACAATAAAAAAAAATGAACCACATTTTAAAGTTATTAATGTATTTTTTGTGTGTGTGTGTGTGTAGGTGTGTATACCACATTCATGTCTGGTGCCCATGAAGTCCAGAAGGAGCACTTGGATCCCCTGGGATTGGACGTAAAGATGGTTGTGTGCCACCATGTGAATGCTGGGAATCGAACCCCAGTGTTCTGGGTACCAAACAGCCAGTGCTTTAACCACCAAGCCAGCTTTCTAGCTCTATGACCAACATTTAAAAAACAAACAAAAAATAATAATTAAGAATGATTACAATGATATATTTAATCCAGTATTTCCAAAATGTTATCATTTCATTAACTGTGACTCTAGTAACAAACACTATTTTTTTGGGGGGGGACTCTTTAAAATGGGACACCCTTTTGTTTACAGCTTAACTGTCACACAAAGCAAGTCACACGTGGCTAGCAGTTCCTTCATTGGCAAGTGCAGCTAAACATTTGTTAAATAAGACTTGGGTTAATGCTAGCTTGGAGCATCGAAGATCCAAACAACCCAGCTGATGGGGTTTTAAGTAAGCTCCTAGAAGCATTAATTAAACATCCTTGACCTAGTAGCTTCAATTAGCTTTGACAGAGTACTTAGAAGCTTTTTCAGTTTTTCCCTTTTGCTGTACTGGGTACAAATTTGGTTCTTGTGCATGCTAGACAAGAACTCTACCACTGAAGCGTCTCCCCAGCCCCCTTTTCCCATTCTATCTTGAGACACTAAGTTTCCCAGGCTGGTCTTGAATATACTCTGAACCTTTGTCAGACTTGGAACTTGGTCTTCCTACCTTCCTGTCCTGAGTATCTGGGATTACAGACCTGACCCACTGGGTCCATCTTAGAAGCTTGCTGTGCATGGATAAAAGTAAATTGGGGTTAGTGTTGACGGAGGTTTCTATCCCACCTGGTCCTACAGTCATTCAGTCCCAAAGAAACACACAGAGGTCTACATTAATTATAAACTGGTTGGCCTATTAGCTCAGGCTTCTTATTAACTAATTCTTACATCTAAATTTGCCCATTATTCTTGTTTGTGTTAGCCATGTGGCTTGAAACCTTTAATCAGTGAGGCATTCTCATCTTGCTTCCTTTGCATCTAGCTTCCTCTGTGACAACTGCAGACTGTGTCTTTCCTCTTCCCAGAATTCTCCTGTTCTCATTGCCCCACCTCTGCTTCCTGCCTGGTCGCCCTGCCCATACTTCCTGCCTAGCTACTGGCCAATTAGTGTTTTATTAAAACAAGACCATTGTCCCACAGCAGGTTGGGATATATATAGCTCAGGGGTAGAACACTTGTGTAGCATGTGGAAAGCCCTGGGTTCAACCCCCAGCACTGCAAAATCAAAACAAAATTATTAAAGTTGTGCTATGGCTACAAAACATCAGCTACGTTAGAGGCTAGAATTTTAATGGTGTCAATTTTGGTAATGTTTGCTGGGCTAGGAATCTTGGGATTCAGAATGTAGTTCTTGGCTATTTTAGTATTTAATGAATTAAAAGCAAACAAATTTAGAGTAGATTCGGATAATCTCTGAATCCCCTTTTGGGACCCAACATCTTCCATTTTATCCTAAGTTATAATATTTCTACACTATCAGCAGTCTTAAAATATTGTTAGTTTTTGACTAGCAATTCCTGGGGAATGGTGGATTATATATATAGTATAGTATATATGTATAATATTATATATTATTATATAGATATCTCTGACCAATTAGGTTGGGAGGCAAGCATTTTTTTAAGAAAATAAATATAATCTTTAATGGTAGTACTCAGCAGTAATTTAAAATCTCATTAGCATGTTATTAATTGAATCCAATAAGAGCTTCACTGTGAATTATCACCCATGCAGAAAACACCCTCCATATTATTCTTTCTTGTCCTTGAGGCTAGCATTTCTAATAGCTGCATTCTATTTAGAATGGTTGGAAGATACAAAATAGGACATCAGTGGCATTAGGCATCCATATGCCAGGGATGAAAGCAGACAAAACACACATATTAACAATGATATCTTGCTTAACAAGGGAAGCTTAGCACAGTTTTGTGTTGTGGATGCAGAGACCCAGCCCCAGCAACTGCATTTGAGTCTATTGTGAAGCAGAGTTCAGCTGAGGTGTGGCCCACTTTTCTTCACATCATGCTGCCCTCAATGAACCAAAACAAATGAAAGGGGAAATGGTTTTGCTGCAAACCACGAGAAACCCTGGGTGAAAGGGCAGCGTGTGAATTACACAGCGAGGGTGATATAAATGCAGGCAGAAATAAAATGCCTCGCGATTTCCTCCTCTCGCAGAGACGAGAGGAAAATTGAAGAACCATCAAAAGCAACGGTTCCCTGCAGTGACCATAAATATGTGGTTCTGCAGAAGGTGAAATCCTGAAGGAAGAGGGGAAATTGGCAAAGCGGGAAGGAGGAGATGTGTAGGTGTGACAGATGAGGATGATGGAGGACAGAGGACAGGGGCATTACCGTGATGCAGGTGGCCATTAGGGGGCCATACACCCACAGTCAGACACACTATGTAGGGAGCCAGCCAGCAAACAGTGTGTGTAGCGTGGGTGTGTGCGCAGGCGTGTGTACACACCCATGCTAATATGTATTGCTGAAGCAAGTATACAGTGTTCTGTGGAGAAAGTATAGTCTTTTACAAATGATGCTAAACCTACATGCAAATTAAAAAAATGAACTGAAATCTGCGTCTCTCGTTACATGTAAAAAAATTACTTGAAGTATGTCATATGCAAAAGAACTGACTTGTGTATCGACCTACACATGAAACCTACAACTAAGGACAGGTGTGGGAACATGCCTGCAAATTCCAGTACTCTGGATGTCAAGGCTAGAGAATCACAAGTTGGAGGTTAGCCTGGGCTACATAACTGCCTCAAAAACTGAAAAACAACAACAAACATTAAACTCTAAAAGTGCGAAATTTCTAGGAGAAAATCTTTGTAACCTTGGGTTAGGTAAAGGTTTTTAAGATATAGCATCTAATATGGTTCATTAAACATACTCACGCATTGGACTTGATAAAAATTAAAACTTCCTGTCTTCATAAGAGAGAGTTAAAAGGAAGAAAATAAAGGTACAGACTAGAAGAAGCTGCTTCCAAAGTACCTGGTGAAAATGCCGGAAAGATCTGTTAGGAGCTCTCAGAAATCTTGGTGGAGATGCTGTACCATAGAAGAACCCACCTTGGGGCCGCCCCACCTCAGCCTTCTTACTGCCCTGGAAATCAGCCAGGCTCCCCCTGCTGCGAGCACAGGAGGCAAAGGTACCACAAAGAGGACAAAATAAAGAGCAGCTCTGTAATCCCTCACTCGCTCTCTGCCCTTAGCTGCTCCTCAGTAACGCAGACAGCAGTCCGCCTGCTTCTCTTCCAGGGTACCTTTGGCCATTTACTTTGTTCCATAATTCAAAGGACTGAGAAACGCCGCTGCTCACTGTCTAAATTGCCCTCTCTGATTGAAGTCTCTCGCAGCCACTTAGGAGCCGACAAGCATTTCTTTCCACAGGCATTGTTTATCCTGGGACTCAAGGAGAGAATTGCCATATTTTTCCCCCCAGGCTAATTAGTGCCATTTTAATAAATTACACTTTTAATTTGCCAGTGATCTTCTTGAGGTCAGAGCCTACACTGACAGTGCTAGATTTCTTTTTTCTGATGAAAGCCAAGCTAATGTTAGGTCAGCAATACCCTCGCGGCTCCAGGAGCACAGAGTGCGGAGCATCGAAGGTCGCCGCTAGGCACAGCCTGAGCCGTCTTCTCTTTGACTGGATGGTAATTGCAGGTCTTACTCTGAGTGGGAAGGAGTATCACACACGCGCTGTCTCCATGGTTTCCAGTGGACAATTTGCCACATACCCCCTTTTATTTTGCATTTTTCCCCACTGGCAAATTTATCTCAAATTTGCATTTTCTCATTGGTCATATACACAGCTCTATTAAGAAAATGGAAAACAATGATCACAGAATCAAATGAGAGACGGCTCGGCAGTTAAGAGCACACGCCACTCTGGCAGAGGACCCTAACTCAGTTCCCAGCTCCTCTATCAGCTGGCTCATAACATCCTGCAGGTCCGGCTCCCTCCTCAGTCCTCCAAGGGCACCAGCACTCACACACGTGTACTCCTACACAGACACACATATGCATATAAATAAAAACAAAATAAATCTGCTGGGCACTGTGGTACATGTCTTTGATCCCAGAATGCAGGAGGCAGAGGCAGACGCATCTCTGTGAGTTAAAGGTCAACCTGATCTACTTAGCGAGTTCCAGGACAGTCGGGGTTATGTAGAGAAACCCAGTCTCAAAATATAACCAAATAAATACTAACAAGCAACCAAAAAGATAGTAGATCTAAAACAAAACAGAGAAACAAAAAGCCCGCACAGTCAAATGAAATGGGTCCCACCTTGAAAGCCAGGTAAACGACAGAAACCTTCTCCAGTCAGGCACCTCATTGTCATCAGTAGCTAAGTGAAAAATGCGGTCTTCAGCTAGCTATGTAGCCCCATGGTAGAATGAGTTCTCAGCGTATGGCTGAGGCTTAATCTTCATAACAACAAACAGCAAAAATGATTTAAAAATACAGATTTGTAAAAATGGACTCATTTGTCAAGTTGCAAAACTCTGCACTTAGGTGAGATCCCTATTTTCCCAGTGATAGAACTGACCAGTTTAAAAATCTTGCTAGCTGAAATACGCATAGAGGAGGCAGGAAATAAAAGGAAACATGATGAATCCTTTTGGTCAGAGGTTAGTGGATGGTAGCTTGTGGGTCAAATCCACTATTCGTTTCTGTATAGCTGAAGGTGATTTCTCGGCTCAGGGACTGTCGTAGAAGAAAGGACGGAAAGCATGTCAGAGCCAGGGAAGATGGGGAGCAGTATGGGAATCCCGCGTCCGGGCATGATGGGACCATTGACCTTCTGAGCTCACAGCAGCTGTGACACCCGCTCAAGACCTGAATAAGATGGGGCCCATCGACATCCCACCAATGGGACTGAGGAATACATAAGGCGCCAGCCTTCCCTGAAGATGGTGGATAGGGAAAGAGAGGCATTTTCTTGAGTGGTGTGGCCTCTGATAAGGTGGCCCTGCTCCTTAAGAAACCCCTCCCACATAGTCCTGGCAAGCACGCTAGTAGAACGCACTGGATCACACGCGCACACACACATACACACACAAATCAAACAGTAAAAGTGGAAGGGGACTAGCTCAGAAGGGGATTTGCAGGAGTGGGAGAGCAATGAGGGACAGGGAGAATATGATCCAAATTCATGAAGTGTATATAAAATGACATGGGGAAACCATTATGATCGTCTTCATTTGGGTGGCTATTGCTATGAGGAAACACTGTGACCAAAGCAACTTTATTTGGCTTATACTTCCATATCATTGTTCACCATGGAAGGCAGTCAGGACAGAAACTCCCAGGATAGGAACCTGGATGCAGACACTGACGCAGAGGCCACGGAGGGCGCTGCTTACTCTCTCCCTTCCCCTGGCTTGCTTAGGCAGCTTTCTTACAGCACCACCAGCCTAGGGATGTCCCCACCCACAAGGGGCAGGGCTCTCCCCGATCAATCACTAATTAAGAACATGCTTACAGGCTTGCCTATAGCCTGAGCTAATGGGAACATTTTCTTATTGAGATCCCCTCCTCTCAAATGATTAGCTTGTGTCAAGTTGAGAGAATGCTATCCAGCACAATGAGGTCGAAATGATATGTACTAATATAGACATTCTAGCATTAGTCTGAGGGACCATGTTCCCGCCCTTGGCAGCGACTGCTGCTCCTGTAGACCCCAACTGTGGTCAGAGAATTTCTCTTTACAGTGGAAAGTACCGAAAACAAGGGATGGATGAGTGAGACAGGTACATCACCCTATCTCTCTACGGCCCTACGGAAGAGGTGACAGAAACAAGGCAGGAATGAGTGCTGGGAAACGATGTCTTCCCGATGTGACATTGACATCAAACGCGTGACTCACAGAAACTATGACTGCCTCACAAGACCTGCACAACACTGGGCTCTTCAGCATTCCCTCGTGGACAGGAGAAGGGCTTGTGAGGTCCCTCCCCTCCCTGAGGAGCTACTGGCAGCTGACCGATGGGGGAGGGGGAATTTTTTTTCCAGTGGTGTCGTTGTGTCCACTGTGTTGTGTGTCACATCTATGCTCATGTGAGCAGTCTAGAAAAGTCTCTCTCTCTCTCTAGGAAAGGAGATGGACTAGTTGGGGAAAAAGGGTTAAGTGAAACAGACTGGGAACAACAGTGACACAGTGTCTGAGGGGGAATACAGTCAATAAAATGCCTGTATTTGTACATGAATAAAATTGCTGAAGAATGCTCCCATTTTTGTAAGCAATTTGAGAAACAAAAGAACAGTATTTATTTAGTGATTCATAAAAGATGACCTGTAACACACAGAGACAATTCTTGTTCAGGGCTGGGGGTGTGGCTCAGTGGCAGAGTCTGTGCCGGACATGTGTGGAGCCCTGGCTCCCGTCTCCACCATCAGCGTGTGCGTGTTCGGATCACTCTGTCGAGTACGTCTCCCCTGAACCTGTGGGTGCATGGGAGTGCTGTGTGTGGCCTGCAAACCAGACATGGCTGCTATTAAAGCCTCACAGCAGACAGTGGATCTCTGCTTGAGCACACACTGTGCCCACCGAGGAACGCTGGGAGCTATTGCTCTCTCCCTTGCGTTTTGTTTTGCAAAGAGCATTCCTTCTTAGTCTTTCAGTATAAAGCTTTCTCCTCGGGTATAATAGTACAACACACTAACAAAGAACCAAAGGGGAGCGGGACTGACGTCATCCAACTCTGCATTTGGAGAAGGTGGTGGTAAAGGAGGCAGCGAGGCTGTTGTGTGTCAGGAGTATTTCCCTCCGCGTCTCTTAGCTGACCATCTAGAGGTCAGTGCCCTCTCCCCCACTGTCAGATAACCTCATTGTAGTTGAGAGTCTGCCTTTACCTCACGGGCCTCAGGGTGAATCCTGAGTCACACCAGGCCTGTCATCAAGATTCGCGCCTTCTTGCCTGGGCTTGATTTTAGAAAGAGATGCATAACTCAGCCGAGGAGAAGACAAAAGAGAGGAATTTATCTGGAATTTTCTAGAAAGGATTTCTTTGCTGATTAAGAACAGACACACAGGACTGGGGTCTGGCTCACTCACGGAAAGCATTTTATAATGAACCAGCCTGCCTCCGTTTTCGGCTTAGTAAAGACAAACCAGGTTCATTCCTGTTTATAATTAAACCTCTTTTTCTCAAGGACTGGGCTCTGCTTCACCTGTACCCTTAACTACAAATGGTTCTGTACTGCCTGTTCCAGGAATGGCAATCGTGTCTTTGCTTCAAGAGGTTATTAACTATCTTGCAATCCTTCTTCTGTTTCAAACGCTTAGATGATCACCTTTGGCTACATGGTTGCTACTATGACTACCTTGTTCTGCCCACCTTGCAGCCAGGTCTTTGTTTCAAAAGGTCATGAGGACTAACTTGTTTGTTCTGCTCCTGTAGCCCTGCCTCTTTTGCCTTCCATAGCCCCCCTTTGGAAACCTCCTATGCCTGAGCTGAATGCTTCATATCCAATACTGACCCCTCGAACTCCTCCTTAGGGGGATAGTCCATATACTCGAATAAAAAAGCTTGCTTTAAGTAATTGCTTGTTTTGATTAATTTGGCCATGATGATTTGGGTCGGCAGTCTTTCTCCTCCCATCTTGGGGATTAGCAATAGTACGAAACGTCCTTGCGATAGTGAGAGGCTCTGCCCTGAATGTAGCCTGGTATCAGGGCTACCTTCATCTATTCTGAAGAGCAGAAAGCAGGTCCAATAGGATGCAACATGGTCTCTTAATGGAAAGCCAGAAAAACAGTCACACTGTATCAAATTTTGCTCACATTGCCCCAGATCAAGCACATAGGTGTTCTCGATGCTACTTGAAAGAGGCAAAAGTGTCAGGCATGTGGCATCTCTGATGCTTTGCCATCAGAGTTCAGACCTACAATTCTGTGCCTGCTTATCACATGGGCTCTGCTTCTAGCACACGAGGTTAACGAAGCACTTGGACTTTTGGCTTCTAAGGATCCTTGTAAAACACGCCTGCTTTACGGGTACCGTGATTCTGTAGTGCCTGTACTACGTGTACTTCGATACTAGGCCTGTAGCGTACCACTATGGACCTAACCTTCAGGAGCAAGGGGCTGGAGATTGAAACACACAGAGACAGAGAGAGAGACATGGGTCATCCTTGAAGCAAGAATGCCCCCTTTATTGAGTTCCAAGGCAGCTTATATAGGGATCCTTAACTGATAGCCACGCCCCAGCCGAACCCACCAGAAACCACTTCCCTGCCATCAGGAACTCGTGAGGGTCTCGTGCTCAGAGCAGCTGCAAACACAGGAAAACAAGTTGTTTTGCTCAGAGCAGCTGCAAGCATAACAAGTTCTTTACGGGAAATTCAGGGTCTGGGGGTCCATAGCTCCCAAAAGATCCTCAAAAAGGTTCATTGTTTGAGAGAACTCCAGTGCACAGCACACATTTCTGCCTGACGTCTCCACTCTGCTGTGATCAGCTGGCCACTGTTAGCATCATCGCATCCATTAGGGTTCATTTCACATTCCCCATCTTCTGCCCCTTGCTTTGCCTGGATACACATTTGTAATTCCAATTTATGCCCACACTGTTATTTGACTATCACAAAAACTTATTAAAATTCTCATTTCCACATTCCTCCACATTCCTTTTCCTTTATTTCTGTGGTGTGTTTCATTTTGGTCCTGAAGTAAAAGACTGGCCTCCTGAGGCCATATGATACGATGACAGGCGTTTCCCCGTGAGCTCTTGTCCTTCGCTCTTCTTCTAAAACCAAATGTCATCTTTGTAGCCACAGATTTTCTTCAGAACCCTTCCCTTCTGTTTCAGGACTTTCAATAACCAGTCTTTAGGAAGGCGGCTGCTACATGAATAATACTTTCATCTAGTTTTTCTTTTATCTGAAAATATCCTTTATTTTCCATAATCTGTTAAAAAGCAGTATAACTGGGTATAGAATAGTTCATTCCTTTGGAGAATAAAAGTAAAAAATTGATCTACTACCTTCTGGCTTGTGGTTGCAGGTGAGAATCTTGTCATTTGAACTGCAGTTCCTCACGTAAAGAACAGCATTAGAATAAAGCATGCCCGTCCTCCACAGGGAGTCCCCTCAACATTTTGGAAGAACAGTCGTGGGCACAATAGGGGATGTTGCCTGCCTCCCTAAATGTAGCTTCGGTATGGAGAAGAACAAATCACGTTTAGGACTCTGTCATTAGCGACTGAAAAGGAGACTTTTACAGAAAAGCTTTCTGATTTGTCTCCTTCATAGACCTCACATGAATCTGCAGCATGGGACTGTGAGATAGAGCTAAAGTACTCAGAATCCCAGAGAGAGAGGGAGAGAGGGGGGGAGGGAGAAAGGAGGGAGAGAAGAGATATAGTTTAAGGACAGGCAGGTTTCATAGCAGGAAATGTCCAGGACTTGGGCAGTCTAGCAGTGTAGATAAAATGCTTATTTGGGAAAAAAGAAAAGAAAAAGCAAAAACATCCATTTCTAATCATTAATATTGACTGTGATTTTCTTGAATACCAGCTACTGTTCTAAGACCTTAGAAACATCTCCGCATTTAATATTTCTCAAAACACTTCCGGGACATTTCTGGTTGTGCATGCACACGTGTATGTGTGAGACAGAGAGAGAGAGAATATGTGTACGTGTGCAATACTTTTTTTTCAGTGCTGAGGTCTGAAGCTGAGTCTCATACAGACTAGATAAAGACTATCTCTGAGCTACATTTCTACAGGAGTTGATTTTATACTTGAAAGCCTAAGCTCTGACTTGTCAGAACTGGTCGGATCGCATTCTTTGCTTCGGACTCCACAGCCAGTTCTCTGGATGTGCGGTTAATGCTATGGCACCCTGTCTTCTTGCTTTGGAAAAACACTACAACCCACCACCAGTGGGGATAGAAGTGTCTCTCACTAACAACCTTCTCCTTGGATTTCACCTCGTGTTGCCTCGTGCCTTAGTTTCAGGCAGGAGTTCTCAGCTGTGGCTGCTGCCGCTTGGGGCCAGCTGATTCCCTGCTGGAGGAGGATGGCCCGTGCACATTTTGCAGACTCCTGGTTTCGACCCACTGGGCCACAGCAGCAGCTCTGACTCACTGTACCAGCTCCAAATGTCTGCAGATGTCACTGGGGCCCCTTGAAGGACTAATGCACTCCACTTGATAATCCTAAATCTGGAGTTATGGAAACCGTGTGTTACATATTTTAAAAATATCAATTTGTGGAATATTTAAAGATCGTAATACTTTCAAAATAAACGTGTATCATCTAGCGAACAGTCTGTGGTAGTTACTTGATGAGGCAAGATTGAGGCGAGTACAAGCAGCCTGTCTGGACGGTATGTGCCACCACTGCCACTCAGGAGGTACTTGACAAGGTGGCATTCTAAGAGTGTACGCAAGCTTGACAGGTGCTTGTATTACTAACTCAACCATATAAATGAGCTTCGTTGCATATAACTTGTTTTCGCACATTTTGGGACACAATTTCAATATCTAAAGCTCTGTGAGCTGGGCGTGGTGGCTCACGCCTGTAAACCCAGCACTTGAGAGGCAGGGGCAGGCCCATCTCTGTGAGTTTAAGGCCAGCCTGGTCTACAAAGTGAGCTCCAGGACAGCTAGGACTGTTACACAGAGAACCCCTGTCTCAAAAAATAAAAATAAAAAAGGAAGGAAGGAAGGAAGGAAAAGAAAAAGGAAAGTTTCCTTCTGAATTCTTGAAAATTGAAAACTCCCAGATATGTGTTGTGGGTGGTGGTCCTTTGAACTGACAGCACCTGTCTTTCCTATGATTTATGCTGAGCCCTTACTGGACAAGTGTCAGCAGACAGAAGCGTTGTTCTCAGTTGATGACGTCTGCCCCAGGCCACCAAGGAAAAGGCTACCTATTCCTATGCATTTCAGTGTCTGAGCTGAGCCTCCTGCTGCCCACACTTTGGAGCTTGGAAGCCTTGGGTCTTTCCCATCCTGCACAACTGCTCCTGCTGGACTGGCTTCTATCCTGCAGCTGTGGTTGGCTGAACACAGTTTCCCTGAGTTGTGACTGTTCCCTGCTCTCAGACTTTATGGTAGTCCAGGTTCCTTCTAAAGATGGCACCTGGCAACAACCATCTGAGCCTGGGGAACGTCTCTGCTGATGACCCATTCAACAGAGGAAGTCACTGATTCTGTAAGACTTATGTCTTAGGGTTTCTATTGCTGTGAAGAGACACCATGGCTATGGCAACTCTTACAAAGGAAAACATTTAATGGGGGGGGTGGCTTATAGTTCAGAGGTTTAGCCTATTGTCTCCACGGTGACATGCAGGCAGACATGGTGCTGGAGAAGGAGCTGAGAGTTCTACATCTTGATCCACAGGCATCAGGAGACTGTGTGCCACACTGGGCATAGCTTGAGCATACAAGACCTCAAAGCCCGCCTCCACAGAGTGACACACTTCCTCCAACAAGGTCACACCTCCTCATAGTGCCACTTCCTATGGGCCAAGCATTCAAAACACGTGAGTCATTGGGAGCCATACCTATTCAAACCGCCACAGTTTGTAACTGGGTTTGAGGCTGGGGGAAGCCAGGAGCTTGTCCTCTGGATAGAAGAGCCAGCCTCGTTTCACGGGGCCACCCGGCTTATCTTTTAGCCTCAGCCTCCTCTTCCCCAGCAGGTGGTCTTTCTTCTCGGCAGCGGCTTCTGTTGCTTTGAGGTTTCCAGCTGTCCTGTTCCTTCCTTTCGGGACTGTCCCAAGCGCTCTCTCCTCTTCTGAAACACTGTCTATTTTTAACTAACTTGACACCCTTCCTTCACCATGTCATAGGAGCCAACTTCTAGTCTGAAATTTACCCAGAAGTCAAGAACAGTTTTGCTCTCTTTTAAGTGGTTGTGAGAAAATGAAAAACAATATTTCATAGTGAATGAAATTTATATACAGCTACAATCTTGTTGCCCTAAAAAAAAAAATTTTAGATCCCATGGTTTTTTTAGATCCCATTGAGCCTAGGATATAAATGACACCGAATTAATTTATTTAAATTTCTGCATGCCAACATGCTTTCTACAGCAGCTTATCCAGGTGTTCATACCTAAGCAATTTTTTTTTGCATTCCTGTCCCAACCATGTTCTCCATAATCTGTTTGTAGTGGATGGATGTACAAGTTGTACATTGTGTTGCTCTGTTCACCTCCAGATTCTACCGTGAAAGCAGAGAGCACCATAACGTGTGTGTGTGTGTGTGTGTGTGTGTGTGTGTGTGTGTGAGTGTTGTTACAGGGTCTTGCTTGTGTAGTGCAGGCCAACCTCCAATTCCCTATGTAGCCAGAGATGACTTGGAGCCTCTCTTCCTCCCGCCTCCACCTCTGATCCCTGGGATTTTATGTGCATTTCCCCCTCACACTCAGGTTTTGCCATGCTGAGTATGGAGCCCAGCATGATAGACAAGCACTCAACCAACTGGGCTCTCTCCTCAGCCCCTCCCATAATGTTTTCTTGCATAGCTATTGTTTTCCTCTTTTCCCACAGCTGCTTTTGACTTACAAGGGCAGAACTGAGTTCGTGAAACAGATTTTAAGGGACAGCAAAACCAAAACAATTTCCTTTCTGGCCTTTACAATAAATATTTGATGACCTTTAATATCAAAGAGTTCTGAGGATTTGAAATTTGTTCACAGTAAGAAAAAAATCAAGTCGGGTGGTGGTGGCGCACGCTTTTAATCCCAGCACTCCAGAGGCGGAGGCAGGTGGATCTCTGTGAGTTAGAGGCCAGCCTGGTCTACAGAGTAAATTCCAGGACAGCCAAGGCTATTCAGAGAAACCTTGTCTCAAAACAAACAGACAAAAAAAAAAAAATTAAAAAAAAAACACTAGCAAGTCCATTGGTTCCCAAGATACAAATTAAGAACTGCAACAGATAAGAGAAGGCTCACGTCAAAAGGTCCATGAATCAGAGAGAAGATTGGGCACATGAACCAGATTTTGAACTAAACACTCTGTGCTAAGTAAAACTCCTCTCTTTCTTCTGGGAGGTGGCAACACTGCAGAGGTGGTGCCAGATGCACAAGTTGGGTGACCTTCCCTGGCTCACACAGCCAGCTCTGGACAAAATCAGGCTTAGGGTCAACACTGTGATCTTGACTGGGTGCCGCTTTATGGTAGAGTGTGGATGACCCTGGGTTTTACTCTAGGCAAAACAAAACCCCTCACAACCACACTCTTTTCTCTTACAGTGCTGGGGATGAGCCCTGGCCCTTGTGCATGCTCGCTAGGTAAGCGCGCTGCCACTCAGCTCCACCTGCAGCTTCTTTATTAATCACAACCGAAGCTCGAAGCTCGTGTTGACTATCTGCAAGGCAAATGTTGCAGGCGCTGTTTCCAAGAACATTTGAGCGCAGCCTCCATCTGGCACAACACACCTTACTAGTCCAGCTTAAGAACTCCAGTCCTCCCATTGATTGTTAGGGTTCTCATTCTTGTGATCAAACACTTGACAAGAGCAAACTAAGGGAGGCGGGGGTTTAAGGAGAGAGGTCACCCATCTTGGCCAGGAAGGCAAGGGTACCAAAGCTGGATATTGTTGTAGAATATTGTTTTAAGGTGTGTTTCTCTTGTTTATGCTGTGCAACATTTGTTTTAATGATGTAAGCTTGTGTTGCTTTTGTTTATGTTGCATTTGCTGAACTCTGTAAAGCTGGGATTCTTTGCCTGTCTAAAACACCTGGTGGTCTAATAAAGAGATAAACGGTCAATATCGAGGCAGGAGAAAGGATAGGTGGGGCTGGCAGGCAGAGAAGGAAAACTCTGAGGGTAGCCGAGCAAGGAGAGAAGGTTAGCTACTTGAAAGTGAGCCTCTCTGAATTTCACTTCAATCTTTGAATCCTGAGTTCTGTTAGAGGGGTAGAGATCTAGATAAAGTTCCCCTCAGTGGCTTTGAGAGAGCCACAGAATCCTGCGGGTTGCTGCCGCCCTTGTGTCCTGACTGCTGCTGGTAGCAGCGGAGCTGTAGCTGGGGATCAGGACAGCAGTTGCTTAAGGGACAGCCACTGACCTGGGTGAAAACCAGCAGGTTACAGTGTGTCCTCAGTAGTCTGGGGCAGACTGCAGGCTGCAAGAGCAGCGGGGCCATAAACTTCAAGGCTCCACCATTCATGACCCACTTCTTCCCGTGGCGCTCCACCTCCCGAAAATTCCAGACTCTTCCAAAACAGCCTTTCTACCTGAGAACCAAGTGTTGAAACACTTCAGTCTGTGAGGGATGTAACAGACGCATCCGACCCATGGCCTTGCCTTCCTAGACTCCCCAAACACCAAGCTCTTGATGAGCAGAGCCGCAGTCTTCGGCTGCAGTGCCTCCCGTAAACTGTTTCCGTGCTGATAGAAATGAAGTTCTTTGGGTCTCCACACACATCATCAGCTTCCAAGTGTAGACCTGAGTGATCTCTGCCCAGATCCGGGATTCCTGTTTGTGTCTCTCATTTCATTGATTACTTTCATTGTTTTCCATTCTGAAGGCTGATGCTAGCTCCCCTGCCTGGAGTCATCATCCGCTAGAGCTGTCCCGTCTCGTCATTTTCTCAGTTTTCTAACGGCTTCTAACACATTTGGGGTATTTTCACTCTCATTTAAGAAGCCGTAGATGTAAAGCAAATCCCCCCAGGCTGAAGGCTAGCCCTTGCCCGTATGTCACGGATGAGGAACTTTAGAGTTGAAATGTGTCTTTCTTGAATTAGTTACAAACACAGCAGTTTCGTGGAAGCATTGAGGGTCCAGCTTGGAAGGCAGCCTGGGAGTGTGGAGAGTTTGTTTGCTTGGACTATGAACAAAGAACCAATCTTCATGAGACTCCCTTTCCCCATCTTAAATGGGGTTGGGGTAGGAGGTTAGAGTCTACCTTTACCAGCTGTTAATAAGGATTCTTTGACTTAACCCATTTGAACAGCTGATAATCATACCTAGGAACATTAGAAAGTGCCATAGTATTAATTCCACAATTGAAATGAAGGCATTTCAGAGTTCCATCCCCAGGACCTTGCAAACTGGGCTGAGATACCTGAGACACCTCCCACACACATACGAGAGAGAGAGAGAGAGAGAGAGAGAGAGAGAGAGAGAGAGAGAGAG
>JABTXL010008166.1:5350791-5409337 GCA_025134845.1 Neodon shergylaensis | reverse complement strand
AGAGAGAGAGAGAGAGAGAGAGAGAGAGAGAGAGAGAGAGAGAGAGAATAATGTGAAGATTATAACAAACTTTCTTTCTGTCTCTTTAAGGTCCAGACTACATCAAAGACCACTTGCCTAAAATCCACCAGCATACCGCCTACATAGGAGAAAAGCGTCCAGCGCTAGAGAAAACTGGAGACCTCAGATATTTATTGAGATCTGCCCCAGACCGAAGCCTGCCAGCAAAATATAAACACGAGTATGTTGGTGGAATTGGCTGGGGGATACCAGAGTACAGTTTCATCAACAGATCGAGACTGGGGAGCGGCTTTCACATCAAGGTACCGCTCTTAATTTCAGTCTTCAGAGGCTCCCGCATTCTGATTTGAGCTGATTCACTGCGAGTTTGCCTCATAGGTAACGTCAGACCCTTAGTCACACTGAGAAGTCTGTAAGCTCTGCAGGAAGAAACTGCTGGTGTTGGTGATAAACATACTTATTAGCAGCACGGCCTTTAGCCCAGTAGACGAGAGGGGAGGCACAAAGACAGTCCACCGACAGAGCACATCTCTGCGCAGTGATGGGAATGTCCCAGGGTCACATGCGTGCGGGGGCATCTGCACATGTTCCCCGTGCTGGCTCTGCTCAGTGAGTGGGCCTTGTCTGCAAAGCAAAAAGCCACCAAGTGTCAGATCTTGAATGTCACCGTGCTGAGCATGCTGTGGCGGTGACCAGGGCTCTGCAGTCTAGAAGCCCTGTCTTGTTTCCTTTGGATGGTGTGGGCCCAGGCAGGTGCCCACACGGTCATCTCAAAATAGAAAGAAGTGGAAGTGGCTTTAGAAGCGGGGTCTGAGAAGGCCAGTGTATTTATAGACAGGCGTTAGCACCTTCTATACGCGGGCGATACAGATAGCATCACCCAGTGGATACGTTTCCAGATTTCCTCAAATTGTTTTTTGAAATTTGTGTGTGTGATGAGTGTGTGTGATGTGTGTATGTGGTGTGTGTGTGGGGGGGGGGTGATATGTGTGCAGTGTGATGTGTGGTGTGTGTGTGTGTGTTGCACAGAGACTGGTCTTGGGCAGAGGCTTTAAGCCATGGTGCTTTCTGTTTACCCTTTCTTGGTCCTGCTTTCTTAACAGTAAACCTGTCTCTCGAAACAATCTTAAACAGCTTCCTTTTTTGCTTTATCGTATTTTGTCTTCATAGTTTATTTTATTTTTTTCGATTGTTTGTTTTTCAAGACAGGGTTTCTCAGTAATTATGGAACCTGTCTGGAACTCGCTCTGTAGACCAGACCGGCCTTGAACTCACAGAGATCCGCCTGCCCCTGTACGAGAAGTCCACAGGAGTTGTTAGGAGGGTTTATGAGAAATGATCAAACAAGCAAAGCCCACCAATATCAAAACTATCCAACTAATAAGACATTTTTATAAGGATACATTATAGAAATAGTTAGCAAATATGCCTTGGAGCATGGTGAACACTAACAAATACATTGTAACTGACAGAATGCCCCAGCCCCAGAAAACAGTCTTACTGTTACTACTCCTGTCAGCCATGTGCCACATCTGTCTCCCAGAAAGAATGTTTTGCCCTCCACAGCGGGATCCCCACACCTAAGCCGCTCCCCTCACCCCCACCCACCCCGCCCACTCCTGTAAGAGGCCTGACCAGCTCCCTGGCTTCTCACCTTTGCATGCCAAAGGAAGCTTGATGCCCCTCCCTGCTGTGCTATAGACAGTCTAGACAGGCCAGGCCAGCCTTTGCTCTCTAAGAGAAAAAGTTTAAGACCCGACTTTATATAGGCAATGGATAAAAATTATGAAATGAATACCTAATAACAATTGTCATTCCCCCACCCACATTCTCCAGAACTCCTAACTAAAAAGCAATAATGATTTTAAAACCCCTTATTTTTACATGGCTTCTGTCAAAGTTTTCTTTCCTTTTAATTAAAATATAATTATGCCAAGTTTCTCCCTTCCCTTTCCTCCATCCAACTCCTCCTATGTGCCCACCCCCATTCCTGGCCTCTCCTCTTTAATCTTCGACACCTCCTTAAAGGACTTAGAGCTATATAGGAAGGAAAGTGCCTGAGAGTGATGGCATGTGGTAACTGGAGAGGATGCACCTACCCAGGAAGCCCTTTGCTGCGGCTGCCAACCTTCCCCTCCAAATCCCAGCCCTGATTTCCTGTGCATCCAAGGTCAAACCTTAAGTCTAGACTTGGTTTCAATTCCTCGTGAACCCATTTACTTCCACCACTCAGATCGTGAATTTGCATTTGGAGATAATACACATCAGTTCCGCGTACGCAAACCCGCTACAAAGTTTGTGAGGTGTAAGGAATCAGATTCAATGGGACAGGCCTGTAATCCTGGGAGGGATTACAGCTTGGGAGGCTGAGGCAGGGGAATCATTCAAGGCCAACCTGGGCCATGTAGAGAGAAAAAAGAGAATGAGAGGGCCGAGGAAAAGAGGGGATGGAGAGAGGGAGAGGCAAGGACAGGAGGGGAGGGAAGACAAGGAGGAAGGAGAGAAGGAGGGAAGAGGAAAAAGAGAGAGATGCAACAGAGGTACAGAGTGACAAGGAATGAGAGGAGAGGAGTGGTGATGTCAACTGAGGTCACCTTAGAAAGTACAAAAGGTGCCACTTTCATGATGTCTCGGTCCACTGCCTGTTATTTCGCCAATGCCTTTCCCCCCCTGCGACTTCTCCCCCATCTATAGCCATTCTTTTCTCATCCTATTTCACATCAAAATGGCCACTTTTCAAGTCTGGCTGTGGACATTCCTCAGACTGTAGCATGTGATAGCTCAGAACTGCAGGTTTTTACACAGACCTTCGCTGAATGTTTTTTATAGCTCCAGCTGCTGTGCTTCCTAATTTAAGCTCCAGGTCTGTCTGAGACCAGCAGCTAGGATGCTCAGGCACCTGAAGGGACTCCTGCAAAAGTGCCCTGGGAAGCTGCCTTCTACCTGGAACCTCTTATTTAGAGCAAAAGGGGGCTCCACAGATCGTTTGAGCACTGAGTTAATAACCTCCATGCCAAAGGACAACCTGAACACTTAAACACTTGCCACACTGTAGAGGTCAGTGCAATAAACTCATAAGAAACCCCCGTCTCGTGTATGCGTGTGTGTGTTTGTGTAGCTATTTCTAGTTTATGTGTTACAGTACCATGGTAATGCATGCATATATCAGCCAGGAAAAGCCCATTACTTTTGCTGTTATTTCAGATTTAAGAGCAGTGCATTCTTCTTGTTTAAATGGATTTGGCCTCTGTCAAAGTATGTATGTCATTTCTACAATAATATCTGGAGCCAAATGAAACAATGTCTATGGCATTCTAATGGCCTCTCCAGCAGTCTGCCTCCTCACCCCGGCCTTGCTTTAACCCAGACCTCAGCAAGGTCAGCTGACTTCCTGATGCCCGTTTTCTGCTCCTGCACTCTGACCTCATAGCGAATTGATTTAAGTCAGTTGCTTTCCCCACAGAAATGATGTCATGTTGGACTTGGTCAGCCATTCTTCATTGGTATGATCCCCAGGACAACATTAAATCAGTTCACCCGAGATATATTGCAACCATTGTGTTTTAAAAATAGTAATCTACCTGTATATGCATACGTGAGGTGGCTAATACATTTTTTCCAGGCTTTGATAATTCTGCCCATTTTAACCACCACAAATTCTATCAGCATGCTCTAGGTGGGGCTTCTTTTGACAGTTTAATGACATTTGAACAGACACACAGTCACCCAGTCACACAGTCACATAACCACACAGCCACACAGTCACACAGCCACACAGTCACAGTCACACAGCCACACAGCCACACAGCCACACAGCCACACAGCCACACAGTCACACAGCCACACAGTCACATAACCACATAACCACACAGCCACACAGCCACACAGCCACACAGCCACACAGCCACACAGTCACACAGTCACACAGCCACACAGTCACACAGCCACACAGTCACATAACCACACAGCCACACAGTCACACAGCCACACAGCCACACAGCCACACAGCCACACAGCCACACAGCCACACAACCACACAGCCACACAGCCACACAGCCACACAGCCACACAGTCACACAGCCACACAGCCTTTACACAGCCACACAGCCACACAGTCACACAGTTACACAGCCACACAACCACACAGTCACCCAGCCAGTCAGGAAGTAAGAGTGAAAGTAAGATACATAGAAGTAAGAAAAGGAAAAAGCCCAGAGGCAAAGGGTAGTCAGAACAATTTAAGAAAAGCTGATCAGACACAAGCCAAGCTAAGGCTGGGCAATTATAAGTAAGAATAAGCCTCCATGTGGGATTTATTTGGGAGCTGGGTGGCGGGCCCTCCAAAAGAGCAGAAAATAACCCACAACAGGTTGAGGTGGGTTGATCCGTGGCTACTGCGCTGGAGTTAAGTGGCAGTGAGCAACTCACTTAAGTCCTCTATGTAGTACATCCATTGCACCATGTGCAATCGCTGCATTTTCAAATTTCAGTAAGACGAAAATACAACCAGTAGTTTAAAAAAAGTAATTCATTTGGAAACAAGCATGGCTCGCTGGGTGTCATAGCAGCCAGAGGCCTGGTCTCTTGACTAAACTGGCACGTTTCCTCACTTAAGGATGTGACTTTTGCAGACAGTGGTTGGTCAATCAAAAAATACATACCTGTTTTCTATCATTTGTTATTATGATGTGGAAATATGGAAAGAAAAAAGAAAAGGAAAAGAACCCTATGAACCTGTAAGGAGATTTTATTCCTTAATTATAAGGATAGCTTAAAGTAGCTGGATTATTACAGGGTCTGATATAAAATCTTGTGTGTATTTCTAATGTAAGCATTAACTTTTCCACCAATAAAATTAAGTTTCTTAAAGTCAGAATTGTGCACACTCCACGGACTTTCAGCTGACATTAGAGGATAATGACAAGAACACCAGAAGCTGAGAACGGACTGATGAGCTAGACTACGCTCTAGCAAAAGTGGTCTGACTCCACAGTTAAGCTTTCGGTTTATTGTTGAAGAATTTTGCAGTTTATACATGATCTAATATCGCAAGCACAGATGGATCAAAAGCCGGGACATCTGTTTTCTAAATCTGGCTTTGGTCGTCTCTGAAGGTCACTGGAGGGAAGTCCTTAAAGCGTGGTAAACTTGCAGTGATGGCTTCCTCCATGTGCAACACTAGCAGAGCCCTCAGCTATGGCGACAAAAATGCAGAGAATGTGGAGTGAAGGAGACCACATTCTCTACGCTTTCCCACATTTGCATCCTGCAGGCCATGGAACCCCAGCCAAGCAGGTTAGAAAGAATTCATTAAAGCAGAGGGGCCTTATGCATGTGGCCCCCCCGCTCTGTGTTTGGATACAAAGAAAATAGTGCTACAAATGAATGTTTCAGAACCTCCCTCAGTAGGAAGAATTCATTGGGGAGGGGGCTTTGCTCTGTGGTGTTCTGTGAGAGCCAAAATTACGTTTTAGTTACTGTTTGTTAAGAGATAAATGAAACAAAAATGCCTCTAACCTGTAAGCCCTTTGTCCAAGGAGAGATACTTTCTGAAATGCTGGAGGCTGATACTACCGTGCGCGAGGGACCGCAGATATACAATGAAACCCGCTTTAAGAGTTTTCATTAATAAAGAGAAAGGAAAGTGAGGGGTGCACAGGCGTTGAACGAGACCGTGGAGCGGGCATGTCCACTTACTTAAGGTGGCTCCGCACTGGCCTACAGAGGCTTACATGGCCACAGCATGCATACATATAGATTACGTGGCCAAGATGCGCATGTGCATAGATTATGTAGGGCGTAAGGCCCTAGGGTGACTAGGCAGTTTGCCTAATTGCCAATGATGCATGCGTGGCCGTGGGACCCCGGAAATGCTAACACCTAGGGCGACTAAGCATTTTGCCTGAATGCTGACGACTGTGGGACCCAGATGTGATGGAAATGACAATATTATTGTTTATATTTTCATTCCCCTAAAACAAGTTTGTTTGGCACAACTGTACTGCGTGTGTTTGATCACATGCAGGCAGGAAATGTCAGGAGTACGCTTGCCCCTGATTGGATGTAGGAGAGAGGTATGCAGGCAGGAAGTAGGCCAGGATATATGCTCACCCGTGATGGGAGATGCAGAGGCCTGATGGGTTTGCCTTTATTAGTTGGCCTCTTCAAAATGTGACTCTTTGCCTTTTCCTGGGCACCTCGGAATGGCCCTAACCAGAACCCATCATCCTGCCCAGTATGTAATAAACGCTTGCTGCCAGTTTGGCTCAAAAATTGTGGAACTGGTTTTCTCTCGCAAATCTCAAGTTTAATAGTTGTTATTGCTGAAGTTTATAAAATGATTACTGCCAGGCACTGTGGTCCCAAGCCGCACTCCACAGACCTGCGAGTAGCTTCTTTGGGTTTGACTTTCTACCGAGAATATCAATAGCATACAATACTCCATCCTGGTGTTTAGCACGGGGTAGATGCTGACCCAGAAACGATGAGACATGAAAACCATTTTTGTTCTCATGCAGAGTCTTTGCTATTCACAGAGGGAAAAGAATTTTTAAGTGTGCGTTAGATTAGTAACCATTCTACTCCCAGCTAGTTAAATACAATTGTTTGAAAACCTTTTATTTTTTTTTTCCTACCTTGGAAAATACTTTTCACAATGAGGGAGTCTCTGCTCCTAGCTGTAGAGCTAATTGGACAATTATATGAAGGGAAAACTCACTTTTAACTTCAGAATCGACAGCAGTAGCAATGTAATCAACACATCACACAAATCCAAGTGTGAATACAATTGCAAATGACACACTTGGTTATATTTCAGAAACTACACCGATTGCCCTTGGAGATTTGGGAAGCTCCCGGTAGCTTCAAGTGTAGAGTCTGCTCAAGTTCAAGCCCTGATGGGAATCACCAGCGGAATAGGCTACAGGGCTGACATCAGAAGGCCAGTTATCAGAACTACTCCAACAAAGAAGGGTCTGGTTTTTCTCTAAAAGAAAGTTCTAGTGTATTTAAAAGGAGGTAGCCTATAACAGGGGGAGGGTAACAATGCCTCATCTAGACACCAAAAGCTGAGCTGTTTATTAAGTGGGGTCCCACAGACCTCAAAATGTTACAGGCTATTGCTATTGCTCTTGGTCACCCTCCAGAACCTGACAGTGAGACCCTATTGCTAAAGACAACATAAGCTGGTCCTGATGAGGACGCTTCATACCCACTGGAGAGCGTTCACAGTGCTGGACGGCGCCCTCCATGCTACCGGAAGAGAAAAGTAGTCAGCAGTCTTACCCAGCTGTAAAACCTGCAAGCCACCATAACAACCAAGCTGGTAGGAGATGCGTCAGGTGCAATAGTGGCATGAACGTTATGAGAGCAACCAACCACTTTCTGACTGGATTTAAGGCCAGCTACACAAGATGGAACTCATGTGTGGCACTGTTGTGGAGACCAAGACCCTGTGTCTAGGTAGGTCATAGCCCCTAGGGCAGAGCCTACGACTGTGAATCTGCTAAATGGCCAGAGAGGAAGGATTTTTATCTTCCCTCTTTTCTGTCAGCTTTATTTACTAGTATTTTCATAACACCTTAAGTTTCTTACCTATAAAATGGAGATTATATTGGTTTTCTACTGCTACATAGCAAATAGTCACAAGTTCAGAAATGTAATGGCGTACCATGTATCTGCTTCCGGATCTACAGGTCTGAAGTCTGGGGAGAAGGCATGGCTGCCTTGCTGCTCAGGCCTCCCAAAGCTGACATCAGAGTATCTCTGTCACCTCTTTCATGTTCATGTGGTTGTTGGCAGAGTCTGCTTCATTGTGGTTGTAGGGATGGGTGTTAGCCAGGAGCCATTCTCCCGGAAAATGCCCAAATTCCTAACCACATGACTCTTTCACGCTAAGGCTACTAAGGAAATCTCCCTCAGGTCTCATGCCCCTCAGCAGTGCAGCCCTTCTGTCAAGAACTTTAGGGTCTTCTAAAAACTCTGTTAGGTTAGGCTCACTAAGGCTAAATCTCTCTCTCTCTCTCTCTGTGTATGTGTGTGTAATACAGCCTTGTGCATGATGCTAGGCAAGTTCTCCACAACACAGCTACAAGGCCTCATTAAGTTGATTAGACTGTCCTTGAACTCATCCTGTAGCCTAGGCAGAAGTAGAAATTATGCTTCTCCTGCCTCAGCCTCCCAAGTAACTGGGACTACAAGCCTATGCCCACCACACTGGGCAAATCCTTCTTAAATTCAAAGGATTTAGGGTCTTGATTATGCTTACAAAATCCCCCATCAGCGACACCCTGTGTGTAGATATTTGATGGAATATCTGGAAGAAAGCAGCGTTTACCAGGAAATGAGAATTCAGGGGCCATTGGAACTCTGCCTACCACAGGGTTAATAGGAAACCCTCAGAGTTTTGTTCTCTGGATTACGTGAGGTATGTGTGCATAGTGCTGGCATAGTGTTTCACACAGCAGGGCTCAGCAAATGCCATCCAGGGGCTTTCGTGTTTCTATCTGCCCATCTTTTTCAACCGCAGGGCTATAGGCAGGGTAGAGCCGTGATAGAATTTGCACACCACTTGGATACACACCAGGAAGCAGCAATTCCGGCTCTAAAGCTAACATACTCACAAAGCCCAGTGTTTACTGCGTGCTTAAAGTTGATTAATTGGTTCAAATTATTTGAAACACTGCAGTCAAACAACAATGGCAGAAACATTCAGGTTCATCTGTAACGGGGCATAGAATGCAATGAGGGTCTCTGCATTGCTCTTTCTCTTTACAAGAATAGTGCATCGCAGAGGCTAAGCCTTAACCGCTGACATTTTCCAGAAAGAACTGTTTTGTTTCAACCCTTGCACTGAATATATAATGAATACTTCAGATGCCCCGTTCTTGCAAAGGCCTTTATGCCCTACTTGATTCAATAATTCCAGTCTAAAATAGGCGACATTATGCAGTTTGGTGGCTCAGTCACAACAATGCCGGTGATTATCACAGGCTGTGGGAAGAAAGACACCTAAGGGGTTAACAGTAATATTTTGCAAATTGAGGCAAGTAGAGAACAAACACATTAGCATAACAAAAGATCGCCGGAGGGGGTACTGTGGGGGACTGAGAGCCCAGTGTTACTGGGGAAGGAGGCTGGGGAAGAAAACCTTAGTGTGTACACATTCTCAAAATACATTGCATTGCATCCCGTCTACTGGTAAGAAAGCCCCTAGCGACAGACATGGGTAACATCGGCCCTTCCAGTAAGGAAAGCCCCATCAGATACCCTCGAAAAAGCATTGTGGAATATCCTAACAAAGCAAGGATTTCTCTGGAAAACAGTCCCACAGGTAACCTGAGCATGGCAGGGCTGCACTAGAGGTGGGTGGGAAATAAAAGGGGAAGTGGCCTTGTCACTAGAACTAGCCCCAGACATACGCAATTAATTTAACTCAGTCTTCGCCAAAACATGCCTTTCGCTCACAGTGGCTAGCTTGCATTTCCTTTTTACTAATCCCTAGACTTGTTGAAACATGGTTTTATAAGAAATGTTTAATTTTGACCTATAAGTATATTTGTTAACTGAAAATTTTAATATATAAGAATTTTCCCCAAAACATTATGTAGATTGTATGAAAATGTTAGAATTTTGTTTATTTATCTGTAGTTCTGGGATAAAATGTAGGACCTTGTGTCTATCAGGCAAGTGCTCTACTCTTGAGTGACATCCGCAGGGGACTAATCTCTAGATCAATATTTTCCTTATTATGAATAATGGGCCAATATAAATGTTTATATGATTGTGAATTCATTAGGTTTAGCACTTTGGTGAGCATGGCTACTCAAATAAGTCACAGTGTGTTTGTTAATAAATTAAAACACAAAAGGGTGAGTGTATTTAAGATGACAAGTTTTTGTTTGTGTGTGTTTTGTTTTTTGAGACAGGGTTTCACTGTAGCTTTGGAACCTGTCCTGGAACTAGCTCTTGTAGACCAGGCTGGCCTCAAACTCACAGAGATCCGCCTGCCTCTTCCTCCTGAGTGCTGGGATTAAAAGCATGTGCCACCACCACCTGGCAATAACAAGGTTCTTGACACGAACTCTGTAACTCTAAGAGAAGCAAAAACTTCTTAGCATTTCTGACACGAAGATGTCATGCTTTTGTTATTAAATTTTGAATAGCAAAAGATCAAAGAAGAGCATCCAAAGAACATAGTAAACTTAGTTTTGAATTAATGTGTCAACTGGTTTTTAGGGAATTGTACGCTAGGGATCAAACAATACCATGACCTTTCCATTGTTCAGAGATCACTACTTCCGCATTGCCTGTTGACTAATGGCCAGCTCTGCATTAAACTCTTAACCGACCCCTTCCTTTGTATGGTTGCTTTCTGTATGGGGGTCAAGACTGCCATTTTGGGTCACCTGAGCAAACAGGTAGATTAAGGAACTAGAGCAGAAACAACTATTAGGCGGGCTGGCAGCAAAGCCATTCCGAGCAAAGCCTGGGCAAGAGGAAGGATTTAAGAACATCTGGGGTTGCCAATTGCTGCTGAACGTTCATGGTTATTGCTATTTTTTGAGCTGTTACGAATCTGGCACCTCTTGTCAATATAAATGTTTAAAATGCATTCCGAAGCAGAAGTGAAATACTTTTCTTCTGTTTTCATGTTCTAATTTTCAACCTAGCCCAGAAAACTGAGAAGTGATTGTAGTCCTCAAGCCCTCTGAATATGAACATGACACCCCTGTTTCCCAGCTTCTTTCTAAGACGGGGAAAGGAACTGGAACACAGAGAGCATTCATTCAGGAATAATACAGCATTCAAGCGTGCACGGGAGGGTGTGGGATTTCATGCTTTCTCTCTCTCTCTCTCTCTCCCCTTTTTTTCTTTAAATGCAAAACTGATATTTAGCTACCAAATAAATTCTCAACTATCCAGGAGCTTTCAGATCTGCTACAGGCCTCTAATGCCAGCTCTTCCCTACTCCACTGACGCATTGGCTAGCTCTGCAGAGCCCTCAAGTGCCCACTTAAATGATGACTGACAGCCCACAGTGCAGCTTCCTTACAGAGTCAGCCACGGAGCAGCCAGGCAGCCTGGCCAGTCCCCCAGTCTTCGTCAGCCCTTTTCATTCATACAGAGGGAGTGGAGCTCGTGGTGACTGTTTCCTCTCAGGCCAGGAAGCAACAGTGATCATCTCCACTGATTTTCTTTTTTAAATTTTTAAAACATAACTTTTTTTTTATACTCTGGGAATTTCACACCATGCACCCAAATCGCACTCATTTCCCGTCTCTCAGCATCCGCCCTTCATTCTTGCATCCCCCACCCACCCCATGCCAAGGAAAACTTGAAATAATAAACATTTAAAAATACAAATAAGAATATTAATCAAACAAAAAAAAAACAAAACAAAAACCACTTCGCTCCTCCGTCTTCCCCACCCCTCCATCACCTCTTCATTCATCTCGGTAGCCCTGGGAGCTCTGTGTATCATCCCCTATTCCCTTTTTGTCCAAACAGCTTTACTTGCAAATGTTCGTTGTATAATGTGTCAGGTTCAAGGCCTCTGGCTTCTGGTGTACCGATAATCCTAGACCCTCACTGAATCGCCTCAGTTATCCTTCTGTTGCCCCAGTCATGGAGATCCTGCAGCTATGATTCCCCAGGACCAGTCCCTTCATGGGCTGCAGCAGGACGTAGATAGGATAGATGTTGGAGAGTGCCAACACCAAGTCCTGGATGTGTGTCTGGATGGTAGCTGAGCTGATCAGTTGGGTGTTGAGACCACAGCCCTCTGAGGGGCAGAGCCAGCTCTTTCACTCCCATGGTGGGGAGCGGGACCAGTTCAGCACGGCCCTAGGATTTCAAGACATTGTTCAACACTTGGTTTGCATGAGCCCTGAAGGCAACATGGACCATAGACATCAACAGATCCCAGCTGCCCAGCTGCATCAGGACCATGACATGGCCACCAGCAGCAGCTTGAGCCTAGTTGTCTCCATGGCCCTGGCTGGCACCTCAGGCCTCACAGATCCAAATGGCCTCAGCAACAATGTTGTCCATGAACTCCAAGTTGGCCCTGGGTATTGGCCCAGACCCTGGGTAGCTGCACAGCCCTCAATGGTAACAGGAGCCATGGATATCAATACAGATGCTGGCTGTGGCAGGACTATGGACCCAGACACAAAACCCCTGGCTACAGCGTGGGCCCTGATGTCACTATGGCCCCAGGTGGCAGCATAGGCCACCCTGATTTGTAGGGCCCTGGCAGCAGTCTGACCCTCAGGCACCAACATGGCCTCGGGTGTCAGCCCAGACCCCGGGCATCTGAACAGCCTTTCATGGTAACAGGAGCCATGGACATCATCCCATGCCCTGGCTGCAATAGAGGCACAGGCCCAGACATGGCCCTCCGCTGCAGCTCAGGCACAGACACTTCCATGGCCCTGGGTGGCAGCACTGGTCACTCAGATCAGCATGGCCCTGCAGCAGCCCGTCCCTCGGACCCCAACAGGGTCAAGTGGTGGCCCAGAACCCCAGCATCCTTGCGGCCTTTGGTGGTAACACAGACCCCGGCTGCAGAGGGGCCACAGACCCATGTCTAGGCCTGGACGTCACCATGGCCCAGGGTGACAAGCAGGCCTCCTACATTAGCCTGTTCCTCACCCCCTTCACCTCTTCAGATCTGTCTCTCCTCACAGGACATGAGCCATTCTGCCCCCCTCCCACACACCACCACATATTGGCTCACGGTAATGGTTTGTCTTCCCTGCTCCAGGACAAGCAGCCCCAGTGGGTGGCACCCACTGATTTTCTTTCATCTGAAGGTAGCATCCCTACTCCATTTTCTAGCCTGGCTCCCCTTAGAGGAGGAATATAGATGCTCAGACTTCAGACACGTGGGTCCCTGTCTACCAAAGAATAACTCTGAATTAGTTTTTCTCCTTTTGCAGCTTGGAGAGCTAAGTCTTTATGCGAATGACAAAGTAACCCACCGTTATCAAAACCCATGGTAAGTACATGGGGATGTATTTTAAATGGGTAACGGGATTACTTCCTAAATTAGGGACGGCTTATTTTCCCAGTCTCGAAAATCACGTTATCATTGTATTTTTATTGCTTCATGTAGATTTGTGTGACAGGAAAAAAAACCCACAAATTTTTATTTCTAATGAACAACATAAATTTTGCTTTCTGCCAGCCTAGTTAGGGAAAGGGACAAAGCAAAGTAACATAGTAAAGAATGTACTAGATTACAGAGAGGGAAAGAGATGCCAGTCTGTACGTATGCTTTCTGTGGGAAAACACAGACATGTAGTTGAAAAGACTTTAGTTCATGCTGTTGGCCTAGAAACCACAATAATATGTAGCCTTGGTTAATAAGCATAATTTTACTAAAGTCACATAATGGTTTGAATTCATGTTGTCTTAAAGTAGCCGCTAACAAAAATTAAACATGTGTAGCTCCAGGTGTGTTAAATTATGGGGAAAAGAGTAAATACTGGGCTCTTGTCTAAACGGAGCACAATCCAGATGCCCGAAGAAAAGGCCACACTAGAGATATAATAGTGTCATCTCTATGGAATTATGGGGGAAGGGTTTCTCCAGCTTTTATTCTTGAAGGATATAGTTATTAGCACGTAAAAAACAGGTTTTGTCTCCTAGTAATGTAAAATATATAACATAGAAAGAGACTTCAAGCCCTCTTGTCAAAAGACTATTGGATGGCAGCTGGAAAGACAGCCTCGTAGTTATGAGTACTTCTGGCTCTTGTAGAGGACCTGGGTTTGGTTCCCAGCACCAACAACACGGTGGCTCACAACCATCTGTAGCACTGGTTGCAGAAGACTTGATGCCCTGTTCTGTTCTCTGGGCACCAAGCATGAACATGGGTCTCATACAAACATGCAGGCAAAGCACTCATAAATAGAAAATAGAATCAAATCAATATTTTTAAGAAGTTGATCAGGTGCTGTTCAGAAGATCTTCCTGTACAACATCTGTGACTGGCTAGGCACAGCTGCTGCTCCCATGTCAAGCCACATAGGAAGAGTCACACCGCAGTGCATGAAAAGCACGTGTTCTATGTGAGAAATTCCTTTGAACAGCATTGCTTGCACCAACTCTTTCTCCGCAAAGAAAACTAGCAGAGAGAGGCTATTGGACACCGAGGACGCCTTTAACAACTCCTGGTGAGGAAGGTGTGAATGTACTAATAGAAACACCTTCTTCGCATCTGAGAAACACTGCAGCTGTGAACAATATTCCTAGAGAGGAAAGGCTACCTTTATTTCTAGGGACAATTCTGTGCATAGCACCAAGTCATAAGGATGCAAACTGTTTATGAAAGAAAATCTTTGTCCTTAGGGGATTGTGAATGAAGTTGAGAAATCGAGAATAAACGGAAGAAGGAAAAGACAAAGCTCAGTCTGCCTGTGTGGCTACTGTGTTAGTGTCCATTACTATAACAAACACCTGAGAGACAGTCACTTGTCATCCTGGCTCAGAATTTTAAAGGCTCCAGTAATGATCAGTTAGAGTTGTTGACTGAGGTAAAGCTGTATATCATGGTGGAAGTCTCACGGTAGAGCAAAGTCATTTCCCCATGAAACAGAGAAGAAAGAACCAACGTCCCAAGATCCAGTTTAGGGCATACACCCAATGGCCAGAAGACCTTTTAGGAGATTCTAGGTATTATTTTTTTCTTCCTTTCCCATTCTCTTTCTTCTTACCTCTTTTTCTCTTTCTTCCTTCTCTTCCTCCTCCTTCTCCTTCATTTTTGGGATCCTAGGGACCAAGTCCAGGGTCTTCACCATGACCTCCCTTTATACCACGTTATCATTGTATTTTTATTGCTTCATATAGACTTGTAGGAGCCAGGGGGGTCAGGGACATCACATGAACCCACAGGAATGGTTAGCCTGCCACATGGGAACTCAGAGAATCTGAGCCAACAACCAGGGAGCCTGCATGGACAGACCTAGGCCCTCTGCATATATGTGACAATTGTGTAACTTGGTCTATTTGGGCAACCCCTGGTAATGGGAGCAGGGGCTGTCCCTGGTGCTACAGTTTAGGAAAAGCACATCCATCTAGAATCTACGCCTGGATCCCAGGAAGTCCAGGGCGAGTGGGAAGGCAGGGGATAGACTTGCTGGAAACGCGTGGACCTGTCTGGAGCATTTGGATTTTAATCTGCAAACAGCGTGAGCTCACTGGGAAGGGTTAAGTCGGCAGGAACAGGAACATGATCCGTAGCCTTTTGCTAAGGTCACTCTTAGAAAGGTGCAATGCTGTGTGGGAAATGGGTGGGAGGTGACAGGAACAGTCGTGACAAGATCAGCTAGGAGACATTTCACTTGTACAGACCCATCGTGGGTCTCCAGACAAGGAGAAATTAAGTGTGGTTAGAGAGGGCTGGGACTCAGCTGAGCTTTTCAAGAAGGTAGACCGTGGAAAATGAAGAGAAGAGCCAGTGAGCACATACATACCATAATTCCATAAAGCATAGTTCATGGCAACAGAAGGTTCCTGGTAAAGAAGCTGAATCACCAAACTAATATTTCAGTCTACGTTGGCTGATCCCACGGATTTACACTGGTATCTGGGCTTGGGTGTTTAAAATAAAAATCTTCCTTACTGTCTATGTTGTGCAGCCAGAACTAAGAACCCCAAGATTAGACAGTGGGGAGAAGGTCTTAGACTTGGGAGCAGGGTTTCTCACACAAGGGCCAACTACATGGAAGACGCTGATACAAGCCAGGGAGCCTTCCAGCAGGTCCTTGAGACCGTGGAGGGGGGCAGCAGTGAGCGAGGAACCCAAGAGAGAGCAAGGAGAGCACAGCCGAGGCACCCTTGCAGCCATCAGGGCCTCCGACGTGGCAGTGTGGGTAGTAGCATGGTTTGGATCAGTGTCACGGCACTGCATGCTTGCCCATCGGCATCATGGAGACAAGAGTCTGCTCTGCTTCCGAGATGGGCTCCGTTTCGTTGCATGTTCGCCCTCCCTGTTAGACATAGAAGCATTTCTGTTTTTTGCTACTTCCTGTACACTTAACTGTAGAAGGAGCTGCGGGCTGCGTTCCTGCCACCCAGTTCCCAGCCGCCTGGCTAGCTTATGCCCCGAAATAATTACACAGAAACTGTATTCTTTTAAACACTGCTTGGCCCATTAGTTCTAGCCTCTTAATGGCTAATTCTCACATCTTGCCTAACTCATATTTAGTAATCTGTGTAGCACCAGTCTTACCACCTATGTTGGTGAGTTACAAATCAAAATAAAAGAGTAGGGCATGAAAATAGATGGGAAGGAGATGTTTGGGGGTCTTGAGGATGCGCGAGAGGGATCAGACTACACTGTGTGCATGTATGAAATTGTCACGTGACATGGGTAGGCTATTCCTCAGGATTAGATGAAAGCAATCAGTACAAAGATTAGATGCAGTATAAAAAAATTCACAATATGTGGCTAGCAGAGCTGATTCCCCCAAAAGGTATAACAAAAAACTTCAAGATATGAAAGAGAAATGAGGAAAACATATAGACATTAAAGTTTCTAATACTTGATGAATCAAAGGTCCAGAAAGAGACCAGGGGAAACAGGAATGAGAAAAACAGTAATTCAACAAAATGTCCCACAAGGGGATGAAATGACTTCCAGATTGAAAACATTCATCAAATGTTACTAAAAACGAATGCATGGCACTGAGGTGTCACTGAGAAACTTTGCGAGGGTGAGGAGAATTCAGGAAGCAACAGAGGAGAGCAGGTATGTCCAGGAGACCAGGAGACATTAGCAGCACCTTAGCCGCCCCATCTGCTGCCGTGTGGCCCCCAGAAGTAGACAAGACCTGCCATGTAGAATTCCATGTTCAGCCAGCGATCACGTGTGGAGAGAAAAAAATGGGTGATTTCAAAATCGTAAAACTAAAGGCTGTACCATCAAGTATTTCTCTCAGAAAGTGAGGGGACGGTATTATATAGCCAACAAGAGACACAAGGACAAAGAAAGGACACGAGTTGGGAGACAAGGTACCAACAAACATGGCAGCCAAAGTGTTTACTTAGATGCTAATGAAAAGAGCCTGGAACACAGCCAGCCCAGGACCTGGAGACGCATCCATGCAGACAGAGCAGGCAAAGTGGGGTCCTGCGGACAAGGGGCTCATAGCTGCTTTGCGGGGAAGAATGCTGGAAAGAGTAGTAGAGAAAGGAGGGGGTGTTTTAGTGTGATTTATAGGCATTCTGCTAAATTATTATTTAATTATTTAAATTTCTTTGTAAAAAAAATGATTAAAAGGACCACTTTAAGTGCATATACAAATATTGTACTTGACAAAAATAATAATCAGTATAGGGAAAAGAGCCATAGAACTGTATTCATTGGAACTCCTAAGTTGAAGAAAATTTCCAGCTCAAACCACGACTTTTGGTGCCAAGGAAACATTCTCAGGCCTGAAGAAGGAAGGCTTTCTGTGTCTTCAGACAGGTGTACGGTATTCCTTATTTAGCATTAGCTGGGTGCCATTAGGACAGGGCCTGTTATTCTGAAGAAACCCTGCCAAAACCAGTTGTGAAGCTAGTAGACTTAATGACAGCCACTATTTAAAAATATATTGGGAGATAAATGTGCGCTTGTTTCGTGGAGTTATTTTCTTCAAAACATCCATGAATTTTGACAGCTTTCTATTTTTAATATGTTTAAGACTGTCAGTGTCTGGAGCATTGAAGAGATTTTCAGAAACAAAGTAGCAAAATTCTGCCATTTCTTTCTTATACAACAACTTATTTCCTTTTTCCTTTAAAAGTGTTTCTACTTCTGAGAATTACATACACGTATGCAATGAAATGTGATCCTACTGACTCTGAATTTTCACCCTCCAGCTCTTCCTATAGCCTCGCCAACACATCCCTTCTCAACGGGGCTGCCCATATGCACATGGCTGTGGGACCATTCAGTGCAGCATGGGAAACCTACTAGGGGGAGCACCCTCAAAAAGGAATGTCTTTTCCCTCCCCCAGCAGCTGCCCCCCCCCCCATAGCTCCTCAGTGAGGGGTGGGGCCTGGAGCTCATTCACCCATCAGGGCTGGGATTTCGGCTGGCTTTCCCGTGTGTAAGTAACCACAGCTGCTATGAGCCCCTGATTGCTAATCACAGAAGACAGCACCCAACCCTTTCCTACCCTGCGGCTGGTCCATTCTTCCCAGCTCCTTTTCTGTGATGTACCCCGAGCCTGGGTGGTGGTGGAGGGGTTAATGTAGGATATAGATGTCCCTTTCAGGGCTGAGCTCTGGGTCTCTTTCTCTTAGCACTGTGACCAGCTCTGCGTCTCCTCCTTGACTGCTGTCCCCTGCTAAGAGGCTTCACTGAACAGTGGGCATCAATGCAGATATCTAGAAAGCCCTTTGACAGCATGCTAATTTCCTAAAATAAGTTCGGCAGTTGTTTTGAGAAACCATTATCCATTCTTATGCTGTCTCTCTGGGTCTCTCTCACCTAAAACCTTTCTCCCTGTTCTTCTGCGCCCCCTTCTCCCATTCTTGCTTCTGTCCAGGGAAGTGCTGGGGAAAGATTTTTCTGGAAGCTTATCTGGTAGCAGGCCCATCCCAGTCTCCTGTGGACAGGAGTCCTTGTTGGTGTAGATTATACATTCAAAAATTGGCCAAGGGGCCAAGGAGAGACGGATCAGTGAGAAACGGTGCTTGCAACCAACCCTCAGGCGTTGGCTTCAATTTCTGGGACTCACAGAGCGGAAGGAGAGAATTATCTCCCGGTGTTACTGTTCTTTGATCTCCACACATGAGCTGGGTCATGTATTTTCACACACATACCTTACACACACGCATACACATACATACACACACACATACACACACACTTAAATGCAATAACAATTTTAAAAAAGAAAGTTTAGAATAAAAAAAAAAAGCCAAGTGCTAAGTATGGCACCAGGCACTTGTTAGGCCCAGGGACTCAGGAGACAGCCATAGCTTCCACCATCCCTTATTTCACAGGGCAGGATCAGTTGGATACGTAACTGATGATTTAATTACAATCCCAGGGCAGGCCGTGAGAAACCAGTGCAGGATGGATGTGCGTGCTTGCTGAATGAACGAATGTCCTCATCATCACTAGAGCAAAAGGACAAGATGCACTGGCTTTGAAGGGCTACCCGTGAGAAATAAAGGCAGATAACTAAGAAAGAAGGCGATGTCACTCTAAAAACTTACGAGCCTATTAGTGCTCGCCTAAATGAGGAAAATCCAGTTCATTTCAGAACATGGTCTTTCTCTGCCAATTCCTGGTTGCGCAGACAGTGGGAGTTAAACCTGTCTGTTGTAGATGCTAAGAAAGAGGGACTGTCTGTTCCCTGGCCTGCCCTCTACCTCCTGCCGCATCCCAGACACGAGAACTGCTGTAGTCAGGCATTGCACGACTGCCCAGGGAGCAGATGCAGGACCTTACAAAGTGGTCTATGACCATCAAAGCAAGGAGCGCAATCTACAGATAAGCAGCTGCACTGAAGTGTTAGTCCCAGCCAAATTAGGACAGAAAAGAGCTCAGAGCAAGCAAAAGGAAAAAGGAAAAAAAGGAAGGTTCGGTGTGGGTGGATCCTAGTTTCTGTCGCTGCTATAAGCACTGACCAAAAGCAGCTTGGGGAAGGAAAAGGAGTAATTTGGCTTACACTCACTATCTGTGAGGCAGCTGGCAGTAGGACCAGTATCTATCCCTCATGCATGAGCTAGCTAGTTGGAACCCATTCCCTATGATGGGATGCCATGCTCAGCCTTTTTTTTTTTTTTTTTTTTTTTTTTTGGTTTTTCGAGATAGGGTTTCTCTGTAGCTTTGGTGCCTGTCCTGGAACTAGCTCTTGTAGACCAGGCTGGACTCAAACTCCCAGAGATCCCAGAGATCCGCCTGCCTCTGCCTCCCGAGTGCTGGGATTAAAGGCATGCGCCACCACCGCCCGGCTGTGCCACCACCGCCCGGCTTATGCTCAGCCTTAATGTGAGGGGGGGTGGGCTTGGTCTTGCCCTAATTTAATGTGCTTTTAATAATTCTTAAGAGTACAGTGCAACAGTAAAAGTCTCAAGACTCTGCCCTGTCAGGGAATGATGCGAGAGAATTGGCAGTCTGGAGAAAGGAGGGGTCTTGAGAATTCAAGGCAAGTCTGAGATAGCTACTAAAGAGTGTGTGACCAGCCAGAGGCCCATGGTTCTGTCTTCTCCAAAGGACTGCTGGAGGCCAGAGACCAGAGGCTGGAGGCTGGAGGGAGGCTGGAGAGCAGAGGCCAGAAGCCAGAGGTCCTGTGTTCACATGAACAAGGTTTTCCACTTGCTCTAAGAAAAGATAAGCTACCTTGATGGAGAACCCATGAAAACCTGAACTGGGAGCCGTGGGGTATAATATTTTAGTAAACATAATATTACAGTTTCTCCTCGTAGCACATAGCCCACAAAGCTCCAGCTGGCCTAAACAGTGAACAGCTTTCAAAGTGAGATTAATAAAACATATACACAAATGTTTACAGAGTCTGAGGTGGCAAAAGTGAGACTGTAGAATTATGGCGGGGGTTTGTATGCCACTCAGCACCTTGTCTGTAGGTGCCAGCTCTTGTGCATGCAAGATTCTCAACAGCATCCTGTCCGCGTCCGCTATCATCCAGATTCAGTTTCGTCCCGCATCTCTTGTGCTTTTTTTTTTTAATTCTATCCCAAGTACGAACACACAGAGAACCAAGGGATCTGTGCATTGAAGAGCTTACCTAGCAGGGGACCAGTTAGGGCCAGGGGAGCAGACGCAGACGAAAAAATACTACAGTCGATGAACAGTGTGCAGCAATAGGGATATTTGAAGCAACCGGTATTTGTGGGCAGATAGTGTACTTGGTGCTGGTTCAGATAGTAACAACCTAACAGTTCAGTATCAGTTACAGCAGGATTTTGAAAGACATTGGAAGCTCACATTGGAAAGTTTAACTTTGGGCAGGAACCAGGGAGTCTAGACACAGCTCCCAGAATTGAAGGACAGGTAGGGTCAGTTTGGAAGCAGCTGGATTTAAAGTCCAAAGGGCTGCTATTTATACCGGCAATTTGCATGTTCAGACAAACTCCCTTTGAGCACAATTATCATGTATTTGACAATAAAACCAGAATGTCTCTAGTCTCAGAGGCAGCACATGAAGCCGGCAGGGTTGATGTAGGATGCCGTGACTTGTTTTCTGTCTCGCAGCCCAAAGGCTAACTCATTAAAATTCAAGGATGGATTACATGGTGGGTGGCAGAACAAATGTCTTCTTCACCCAGCAGAGCTGAGGCCTTGGAGACATTTCTCCCAGAAGCTAAGTTGCTCTTTGCAGCTGTTCGGTAAGACTCTGCCGAGGTGGTACCTCCCCCTCAGTCCCACCTCAACACATATGGTCATGACAACATCAAGAACAAAAACAGGAAGTCCGCATGGCTCGCGGCCATGGTTAGATCATTCCTTATACCAAAATAAGTCATTTTAAACATAATTTTTTTTAAACCTAAGGTATTTCCAGTTCATGGTTTAACCCAAGGACAAGAATTATTCCAAGGGATTGCTTTTTCAGTGCTGGGGATCAACCCAAGGCCTTGCATGCTCTAAGTAAGCGCTCCCCATCCCTCCAAGGGATTTTCAGCACTACAAGGGCATTGGGACATCTGGCCTGGACTTACAGATGGTTTTATCATCTCTACTGGGTTGTACTATTAGAACAAAAAGAGCACCACAAAGCTCGCTGGAAATCATGGTATTTTTACTCTGATCCTGTTGTGGATGTATCACGGGTTAGGGCCAATGAACAACCATGTGAGATTCTCATTCATTCGGGCATTCCTGTTTTGAAAGAGTACCGAAATTCTTGGAGGAGACGGGACATTACAGTTGGGAAAAGAGATGAAAATCCCTGAATTTTATTGAAACATTACTCATCATATATGCACAGGACAGTGTGTACTCACGCATGCACGCACAACTACTACTACGTGGATTGTGTATGCTTATATTCCCCCCACATTCTCTTCTCTATAGAGACCTAGACATAGGGGGCCAATTCAGTAGCTGTGAGCTCCCTTGGAACTCAGACATTTTCAGTTTGTTTGCTTGTTTGTTTGTGGAACCGGATGCACTAAGTAGCTTAGGCTAGCCTTGAACTCACTTTCGTTCCCCTAGTTAGTCTCAGACTTGATAAACTCTCGCCTCAATCTCACGAGCACTGAGATAACAAGCAGTCACCCCTCAGTACATAGATTCTTTAAATATCTTTGCACCAAAAAGAATTGGTGCATTCTGGAGAAGCGGCTAACTACGACTCTGGAGAAGGAAACAAAAAAAGATGATCCTGAAGCATCTCAACAGGCCATGCAGCAAGACCTGACAGACAGCAAGAAAACTATCCAAACCCACTGTAGAGCTAGTGAGGTGGCGCCGCAGGTTAGGGTGACAGCCGTGTAAGCATCACTACCCGAGTGTGTGCTCCACGCCTGCCTAAAGATGGAAGGAGAGACCAGGTTTCACAAGGTAGCCCCATGACCTCTGAAAATGTACACCTACATCTATTAAAAAAAAAAAGCAACAAAAACTCTCAAGTCCCAAGGGAATGGAGGAGACATACTTGAAGAGATTTTTATGGACCAGGGATAGAGCAGTTGCCTAGCAACCAGGAGGCCTTGGGTTCCATCCCTAACAGCATAACAAATAAATGAAACAGTATAGAGGCTCCGTTGGAGCGCCCCAATGAGCCAACTTTTAAAATGGTAAATAACGGGAAATAAGTATGAATTCCACTTTTGCAATAAAAGCCCACCACTATCTAACCACACAGCAATGCGAGGTGACTTTTCAAAAGGAAACCTAAAGCATCCAGCCAATGAATGACAAAGGAACAAAGAAATGAAGCCACCATCACCTTGCAAAGCCTAAAAGGTTTCTGCATGTAAACGCTGGTGCTCAGAGGCTGCCGGGATCATGGCAAGCGAGGTGAGTGGACCGTCTGTGCGCCTTACCTCAGTATGTGCCTTGTGAAGGGAGTCCTTCTCTGGATTTCTTTTAGTGACTCTGAGGGTGCTCATGCACTATCACTGAACTCCTCCCGGCTCTCCTTTCCAGATTTATACAGTAAAGAGATTGCTTTAGTACATTAGAATATGATTGTCTATGGAGGTAGACATTCAATTCAAATGTCATTGAGAGTACTAACTAACCCCACCCTATTAGTTGGACTTTAAAAAGTTATTCCCCCTCCTCTCCTCCTCTCCTGTGCGTGCGCTCTCTCTCTCTCTCTCTCTCTCTCTCTCTCTCTCTCTCTCTCTCTCTGTGTGTGTGTGTGTGTCTTCCTCTCCACCCCCAGTCTCTCCTCTCCACTCTCTCTCCCCTTAGGGGATGGGCAGAGGTTGATGACAGACATCCTTTGATGAAACGTGAACTAACTGTTTTGTGTAAGTGTGGACTGCTTGTTCATTTCCCTGCCACCCAGACCTGAATAATCACACAGAAACTATAAAATTCCAACACTGATTGATCTATTAACTCAGACTTCTTATTAACTAATGTTTACATCTTAAATTAATCCATAATTCTTGTCTATGTTAGCCACATGGCTTGGTACCTTTTATCAGTGAAGCATTCTCATCTTGCTTCCTCTGAGTCTGGCTGGCAACTACAGACTGAGCCTTTCCTCTCCCCAGAATTCTCCTCATCTGGTTGCCCTGCCTATGCATCCTGCCTGGCTACTGGCCAATCAGCACTTTATTAAACCAATGTGAGTGACAAGTCTTTACAGAGTGCAAGAGCATTATCCCACAGCAATGAACCACAACCACCATCAGTAAAGCACCGTGACTCTAAGGGTACAATAATGCCATGAATACCTTGGTGGTAGCCATCATCTCTCTAATTAGTTTTATGGCCCATGCAACAAGAAAAAAACTATGCCTGGTAAATCTAGCAAACTACAGGGCACTAATGAAGGTATGATACTGAAGAAGAATCTACAGATGCCACTTTACCAAACTCTTTACTAAGGTAGCAGAATCCCTAACTAGAATGTAAATTGATGTGGGATTTCCCTCTGTATGCTGTGATTACCACTGGTTAATAAAGGAACTGCTTTGGGCCTATAGCAGGGAGGAGTCAGAGAGAAGTCATGTAGCCCCGCTGGAGCCAGATGGAACTTTACCGGGTAAGCCACAGCCACATGGCAATACACAGATTACTAGAAATGGGTTAGATTCAAATGTAAGAGTTAGCCAATAAGAAGCTAGAGCTAATGGGAAGTTGTCAAATGGCCTCGGAAAAGAGTAGCAGAAGATGTGGTATGGACTTTTATAGGACAAACATCCCAGCTTCTTTTCTTTTTTTTAAGATTTATTTATTTTATGTGCATTGGTGTTTTGCCTGTGTGTATGTCTATGTGGGGGTGTCAGATCCTCTGGGACTGGAGTTACAGACAGTTGTGAGATTCCACGTGGGTGCTGGGAATTGAACCCAGGTCCTCTGGAAGAGCAGTCATTGCTTTTGACCATGGAGCTGCCTCTCCAGCTCACAACCCAATTTATTTCATGAAAGAAAAATTAGGCATTAATAAAAAGCTCCCGAGATCATCACTCAAAGAGGTGTGAGACTAATTTGGACTTCCTGACAGTTCAAAAGTTAGGAGACAGCTAGACTTTTGGATGGTGATTATTTGGTGAATATTGTTAAGGAGGGGATGTGTATAAAGTATATGATGTCATGTATTTTCTATCAGTGAGATAGCATGTCCTGGAGGGGACTGGTAATGAAGAGAGAGGGGAAATAAGAGAGCCTGTCAGTCGATGCTTGCGGGGTTGAAGGATGAGAACCGGGCTACGGTCATTTTGTCCATTGTGCGCACTTCTGTTTCATAAAGAAGTAAAACAAAGTGCACCGCCTTCCACTGCAGTTAACACAGGCACAGATCTCCTATCTGCAGAGAGGAACATTCTCCAAACCAACACCAAGAAGCTACAACAAACATGCTTTTCCTTTCTTCCCCTGCCACTCACAAAGAAGCAAGGGATGGCCAGGAAGTACTAGCATAAACAGAGGAAGCCTGGGCTGCTGAAGCTGGCAGAAGCCTTGGACATCCTATGCGCCAATGTTAGGAGTGACACAGCATTCCTAATAGGGGACCCCAGACAGCCTAGCATGGTGAATTTTATTAGGTATTTGGACACCTGTTCTGAGGCCACATGCATGAGAATTCTTGATGCGATGGCCACTTCCTGTAAGTCACTTTAAGATACTGAATGAAGAGCAATCAGCGCCTCTGTGTGTCTCTACGTCGCAAGTGAGTTCTTGGCAATGATCGCTTCTGCAGCGTGTTGTTGTTCTGCGCCAGAGGACTGGTTGGAGGAGACTGCATAGCCTGCGTAGGGGAAGCCCAGCTGGAGTCCAGAAGGGCGACCAGCAATGTGCTGGTGACATCATTACTCACATTCTGGAGCTCGGGGAAGGAAGCCAACCTGGGAAATTAATGAAGACGTGTTCACGCAGGGCATAGAGACGATTCTTGTTTCAATGCTTTATTTCAGTCTAGTGGAAGAATGTTTAACAAGCCTTTAAAGTAAAGTGGTCATGCTTCCTGGGAAATAAAAGCAATCAATCAAACTCAAATGATCACAGTGCTAGATTTGATGCTTACATGCTCAGGATTGAACAATCTCTTCAAGGAAGCAGAGTCCAAGAGAGTGGGTGCTTTGTTCCGAGAGGGAAAATGAAATCTGTACATCCACTGCCTCTTTCTGTTAAGAGATGCATTCTAGTCACTTGGATGTTTGCTGTAGTCAGATGGGCAACTTGGGGGAACCCTCTTGTACTTGTTTGAGGAAACAATTTGATTTTGATCTTTTCAACAGGATAGATTTTGTGCTACATGGGATTACACAATTTTGTTTATATTTAAGTAATCTCTGCTCTACCTGCCTCTTCAAGATGATTTCTGCAAGCCGTTTCATAAATCTGTCTTTTGAACTATTAATGATATGAAAACCGTAGACTTTTTTTTTAATGTGGGATGGAGAGAACTTCTAAGAAAGAACAAAGAGTCGCAGGTGAGAAGATGGCTCAAGAAATAACATGCCTGCTCAGCAAACAGGAGAGCTAAACTGAGTGCAGATCCACGCACAAGCCGGATGTGGCAGTGAGACATGTAACCACAGCACAGGGGAGGGGAGGGGACAGAGGCCATTAGAGGGTCAGACACGGCAGGATCCCCAGGGCTCGCCAGCAAGCTAGTGTCTGAGTTCAGAGACCCTGACTAAACACAATTAAGATGGAGAACAACTGAGGGAAACAGTCCACACTGATCTCCGGTCTCCACACAACAGGGGTACACATGTGAGCACGTACATGCATAATAACATAAACACAGATCCTCCATGCTTCATCAGGAATGACTATATTAAAAGGTTAACATTCACATAATCCCTTAGTGCCCATTCCACTTGCTTCTAGGTACAGCAGAAAAACATGCTTATTCCTAACCCTGTGTGTATCTTTGTCTACACGACAGGGACATCTGGATATATGCTCATACTGTCAAATCTGGCTAAGGCATCTACCATTTAATGACAGAAACAAGACATTGCTGACACTGAGGGAAACAGCAACAATAGAACAAAACCTGAAGGAACAGCTTGCCAAGAAAGCAGGTCCTCACACCCAAGGGTCACAGCATAGATGCATGCCACCCTTTGCAGAAGCTACAGATGCATGAGGGAACAGCTTCTGGGGCCTTGGGGCTACCAACTGTCTCATCTTGTCTTAATTTTTGATTCAATATTACTTTTGGCCTTATATTATTAACTCAAAGATAGACCCTCGGTTTTTCTGCCATCCCGAAGCCCAATCATAAAAGCAAGTACAGCACATGCCTTCCAGAGAACTCTGTAAGTCACTCAGGATTTTGCCTATTAAGCACGACTTAGCAGGGTGGGTAGCAGAGCTGGAACTATTGCTCATCAGTTAAAAGCATTTGCTGCACCTACAGAGGACCTGGTCCAGGTCCCAGCATCCATATGGATGCCCTCACAATCATCTTTAACTCCAGCTCCTGACAACCTCTTCTGGCTCCTTGTGTACATGGCATGCACATGGTACATAAACACACATTTAGGTAAAACATGAACACACATAGGAGGAGGAAGGAGAAGGGAGAAGGAGGCGCTTCTTGGGACTGGAGAGATGGCTCAGTGGTTAAGAGCATTTGCTGTTCTTGCAAAGGACCAGCGTTCAGTTTGAATCATGTCAGGAAGTCCACAATTGCCCATAACTTTTGCTGCAGTACCCTCTTCTGGCTTCCATGGGCAACACTAGTCACATGCACATAGTCACAGACACACATAGACACCTAAATAAAAATAAAATAAATTACCTTTAAAAGGAGGATAGCTTCTTTCTATAAGCCCTTTTCTCTTCCCACCAGGATAACCCCCTTGCATTTAAAAGTTTCCCTACTAGTAACTGTCAAATATGTATATTCTTTTGGTCTGGTTATATATCATATATATATATATATATATATATATATATATATATATATACCCTTCATACATATACCCTTCATGTTTTTAAATGACGTCTATGATAGGCCACTGATCAAGGGTCAAATAAGTGTTCTCCAAAAGATGAAATGTTTAGGGAGGAGTACAGCATAATCATAAGTGATTTCAGGGTGGTGAGTGAAGATGGAGAGTCAACTAAAATAAAAAGGTCGGACTCAACTGTCTTCCACTATGGCCGGCACTTATTTGGAACAATCCTAGAGTCCTGCTTCACCCTTCAAAGCCCCTGCTCCTGAGGGCTGAGTGGTGATGTCCGGCTGTATTCAAGCCCAGCCTGGTCTCTGGTGCTGGGATGAATAGCATCCACACTCAGGGCAGGGAGGATCTTCTGGAGCAGCCAGCACCTCTGAAATCTTACCCCATCTGTTGCTGGTCCTCACGGCAACCCCCCATCCCTGCCCCATCCCCCTATGCAGGAGGCTAGGTTGAAAGAGGTAAAGATGAAGGAACGTATCTTAAAGCTCTCCCTGAGGGGATGGTAAGTGCGGGCTGCACCACAGATGCTAAAAGATCTGAAGAAATAAAGGTTTCCCTCTAAGTGTTCCAAGCAGAGAACAGAGGGAAAGGCCTGTTTCTGCATGCATATCCCACAACCTCCCATCTGCCAGTGGGATTTTTTTTATTACTTCCAGACGCAGAAAGTGCAAGCATTCATGATTCCTGAGGAAGCAACCACGGAAGGAGTCAACAACCCAAGAAAACAGGTCCTTAGGGTCCTCAGCAGAAGCTAGGAGTTCACGCACACATAACTACATCACTTCACGGCGGCGGTGTGGAGAACGCAAAGCCCCGAAGGGGAGTGTCTCTATTTGAAACTCAAGCAAGTAACTTACAGCGCCTATGCTCAGGTGGGAGGCTGACTCACTGGAACTTCAAACAGCCACGTTGTAAATTTAACCTCAGAACCCAAAAGACAGCCTTTTAAGAATTTAGTAGAAGTATTTTTAGGTCGCGAGACAGAACTCACAAGATGTGGGTCGGGGCAGCAGACAGAAGAGAATGGGTGACTTCAGGCACCGTGGGTGCTGGGCACTCTGTTCCAGAATAACCAGCTGTTTCAGTCCTTTGACATTCATTCAAGACAGCTATTTGACTAACATACCAAGGGGTCACCGAAATGTTTGCTCATGAATCAGAGCAGCCATGGAGTCCACAGTGGCCCCAGCTCACCCCAGACACTAGACGCCTAGAGTAAGCACACCCCATCTTCAAGGCCCATCTTGAACACCCAGAGTGTTTTCTTTGACAGAAGTGTCCCAAGCTTGTCTTGTCAGTTTTAGACGCCTACGTAAGCAAGGGACAGCCAGTCTTCCCTCAGCACGGAGGCCTGTTTTCTCTCCTCAGCCCATTTCTTGATATTCAGGCTGCTAGGAAAAAGTTGGTCATCACTGAACTGGCAGTTACAGAGGAAAACCCAAACATTGTTGTGTGATAAAAATAATTTAAATAGCAAAAGAAACAGTCGATCTAAAATCAGTTCCAGTGTTTTTGCCAAACTCCTCCTGGAGCGCAGGTCAGCTGGCCTGGCACCTGTAGAAGCAAACAGGAAGAAACTGTTGTGGTACCAGGTAGGGACCGACACCCAAGGGTGTCCTCTGACTGACACACCAATGACATGGCACATGCATGCTCACACACACACACACACACACACACACACACACTTGTGCTAAAAGTGTGGCTCAGCAGTTAAGAGCACTTGGTGCTTTCGCAGAGGACCTGAGTTTGGCTCTCAGAACCCACAGGGCAGCTCACAACCATCTGTAACTCTTCTGGCTTCTGCAGGTCTTGCATATACATCAGAACACCTCTAGATACCAAGGAGGACAGTATTCAGGTCAGAAAGGCCTGAGTTCACCCTGGCCTCTCACTCGGCTGATCTTAAAGCACACGCAGAGGAAAGAAAGGCTGACTTTCTTCGCAACCCGCCTGCCGGGACAGCCACAGACCTCACCGCATCGGGCCAGAAGCCCCACTCATTCAGTGCGTTTCAGAAACTCTGGCCATCAGAGACTGACCCCTGAACTAAGCGAGCAGAAACGTCAGGGGGCACATACAGCACTTTAGATACAATCAGAGTCATCGCTGGACAACAGCATTGCTGCGGCCAAAAGCAGTAGATAGAGTAAGATGTTCTGGAAGCTCAGCAGAATCCATGATAAACAGATCCATAGCCATACACACCAGGTCAAAGTTGGATGGCAAACGCAAAGACAGAATACGGAAAACATCCAAAGGATAGGGACACAATGCATAGAGACCCAAAGCTGCCTTCTCAGCAGAAACTGGAGATCAAGGCCAAGGAAAGGTCTGGGACTCTTCCTTCTGTGCTGCTCAGTAGGGAGGTCCCAGAGGCACCCCAAACTGCACAGGCCACAGGCCCAGTGCTCTTGGTTGTCCACCAGAACTGGATGAGAAGATCCTGTTTCTGAAGAGACTGTCTGTCATTTGGGTTGCAGGACACCGAGAAGTCAAGTTGTAACTGGGTCGATGCTTCCTCCCTGCTGGCTAGGTTTCAAGTTCTGGAAGGTGCTAGGCAGGATGCTGGGGAGAAGAACAATTAATAATCTACCCAGTTGTGGAACCTACAAGTTACACCACCAGCCTGCCAGGCAAGCTATACCACTGGCATTAAAGGGTGACGGTTACGGAGATCACCGTCTCCTGGTTGGATTGAAGCACACTCTACAGACAGATACTGTAAACCTGACCCAAAGTCCATGGCTGGGAGATTTGCTTGCTAAAGTATCTGAAGCTGGACTCTACAGCCCTGCACTTTCCGGATGTCCAGGAAACCTTCTCAGCCATCACACATCCAGCAAGCAGTCTCACTAGGTCTCGGCTTCCTTTTGCTTTGCAGCATCTTGCACACGGGGTTGACTGGGCTCTAGGGGCAATGGGGAGCTGGGCGTGTTCATGTCAGGCGTTCCTGTGGTGGGATCTTCCTGGTATGTCCAACAGCTGGACATCTGGAGATGCGGAGTGGGGAAACAGGCAGAACCTTCTAGGTGAGGGGCATGCAGGCCAGGTTTTCAGATCTCCTTGGCCCTATGGCTAGAAGTTGCCTCGAACAGTGAGAAATGAACTAATGTGGCCCATGAGGACTGGCAGCTGTTTCTAGATCTTTTCCCATATGACCCAACTAACTTGTTCCTCTCGCAGGCAACCGAAGCCTTCAGTCTTGGACATGCAAGGAGGAAACAGTCGTGCTTTTCTTGCCTGGAATATGAGTGATTATGAAGATTTCCAACAGAGAGACTCCCAAAGGGCTATTCTCATTAAACAGAGTAAATCGCCAAGGCCTTCCCTGCCCTCCAGGCTGCCCAAGCTGCCAAGGAAGGAAGAGAAGGTAAGCTGCCATTTTTCTGATCCATCCTAGAAAAGTCACACTGTGGACTCGAGAGCCATTTGATTCTAATAGTTTCATAGTTCCCCGTCACTTATAAAACCAGATTGTAAACTAGATTTCCTCTCTCAGTGTCCCGATGTGGAGAGCTGGGCATGAGTCTCACCGTGTAAGAAAACAGGAGGGTGTGTGGTCCCATTCCTAGCAGTGTTTATCCACCACATGGTTTGACCTGGAGAGGATGGTCAGGCCCCTAATTCCCACAAGCTGAGAAAACAGCCTATAGGATGGAGGCAGACCTGTACCTCCCCCGAAAACCCTGCACATGCTCAGAACGCTTAGAACCAGCTCACGCTCCTGGCTCTCCCCTTAGGATCTGCAGCATCTTAGCAAGTTGAGTAATTTCCTTACATGCTTTTAAGAATAAATAAGACGGGGACAGCAGGTAACTTTCCTGGGAAATCTGGAGCGTGAACAATGAGGAGCAAGGATGTGTAACCATCCATCCCACCATCGTTTTCAGAGGGCAGTCTCCTGCCTTGGCCTCCTGGACCATCCCACAGCATTTGCCATTGCTCAATGTTTAAGACGAGGTTTGACAAAGTTTCTATGATAGAAAGGAAAATAGAACAGCTCACACCCATTCAGACGCCTGTTTTGTACACGGGGTGCTGTCTTGCTTCCTTGAAGAGTCCTTGGAAGGTTCTAAGCACAGAACTTACCCTGTTCCCAGAGAGCCCGCTCATCAGCCATCACCCTTTGAAGCTTTCTGCCAGGGAGCTGGACGCATCCTCTGGGAAGGTCCTGGCCCAGGGACACTGTGTGAAAAATGGGAGTTCAAGGGCTACCGTCCCAGGGGGGCTGACTTTTGGGCGGGCAGTGACTGAGGCAATGATTGACATCTGAGTTGGACCAGCTAGATTATCAAACTCATTTTGAGCATGGTCACACATTAGTTCCAAATGCCTCCTATCACCACTAAATCTAAACAAAGATTTTACATTTTGCATTAAATTTTTTTGCTTAAAAGATATTTTTTTACTTTCAAATGGTTTAAAATTTAGAGAAAATTTTCCAAGAACAGCAGAAAGCCCTTCTTTTATACTCTTCAGATCCATCAATTAATCTTAATTGCTTTGATGTATTTTCTCCCTCACTACGAATTTAAGTATATGTGTATAGACCCTGCCCCATGTACTATTTGAAAGCAATTGCAGGCCCAATGTCATTTTATTTCTAGACACTCCAGGGCGTATTTCCTAATAACAAAAATGTTCTCTCATATCACCATGGTTACTGTTTAAAGATTTAGGTCTACAATTCACAATCAAATTTCACTGAGCCAAGACAGCATGCTGGGGTCACACATCACAATTAGTTACGTGCTAAGTTTCTCTCCATTTGCGTCTTCGTCTTCATCTTTCGTGGCACCCGTATCTTCCAAGGCTGTGGGCAAACTCAGGCTGCTTTCTCCAGGTGGGTTTGTCTGCTGTCTCTATGCAGGCTGACTCAGACTGTGTGGCATGCGTAGGGAACCCCGACAAACAGCCTGCCAACAGATGTGGGCTGAACTCATCCCCGCTCAACACAAGCACACCCCTTCAGTAAAAGAAAATAAATACTGTATCGTTCAAAATAAGCTTCTCATCAGGCAGGCTTATGCTTCAAAATTTCAGGATACATTAGAAACTCGTTTTCCTCATCTGTGTTTTTGGAGGATCTCAGAGTTGTGGACATTTGAGAAAACTCCCACCTTCTTCATGGTAACCCCTCTTCATGGACTTAACTCCAAACAATCGTTCTTACATATTCAAAAGCCAATAACGAATACAATATGGGAAAAGCACCCACAGAGCACCGCCCACTCGGGCAGTGCTGAATGCTGGCAGTCATTACTGTTCTAGAGAGGCTGAGAGTGTGCTGAGTCTCCCAGGCTGGCCTCAAACTCACTACATAGTTGAGGATGACCTTGAACTCCTGATCCCTGTGCCTTCACCTCCAGAGTGATGGAATTACAGCTCGTGCATCCCTGCCTTTCCCATTCTTACATCCTAAGAATCATAACTGTACCCAGAGCCACTGAGAAGTGAAAACTGTCCTTGCGGTGGTGTCCTACTTACCTTACCTGGAGGGAGGAGGAAATGGGATGTTTATTTGTGCTATAGGATGTATTTCTCTATTTATAAACTTGAGGGCTTAATGACATCATTTGTAAAAAGTACAGTTTAGGGTACTTAACAGTATGAAGTATTCTTGTACACATTTACATAGAATGCACTAGCAAATGTTTTTGGAATTCAATTGGGCAAATGTGTTTCTCCAGTTAAATTCCTTTCTTTCCAAAAATTACAAACATCTCTCAAGTTCTCTCTTCTCTTCCATTGTAATTCTTCCATCTTGATTTTTTTCTTCTCAATAGGTAGTGACCTAAATGTTGGAAAATTTATGGGCACAGACCCCTTTGAACACCATTCATTTCGATTTCATTCTCAGCTTGCCAGTATTCTTGTGGTCTTCTAAATTCCAATGTACCAACGCCTAATGCATTCTTTTTTTAAAAAAAATTCTTTTACTTGATGCATTCTTTCTGTCACTCCCTCAATGCCTTTGAGCTCAAGATTAGATTCTCAGATGTTAATGTGCAACAAACCCTGTGGAGAGTGAATTCAGATGCAGATTATGCATGGGTCAGCAGCAGGTCTGCAGTAGGTTGGCCATTCTGCATTTCTGTCCAATTCCCGGGCAACATGCGTTGTGGATGATCTGGGAACCTTGACTACTAGGGTGCCAGAGTATTTGACCATGAATTGAATTTGGAGATAGAACAGAGGGAAGTGGTCGGACAAGGGGAGGGAGACTGGGAAGGCAAAGCCAACAGCACTGGACTGTCTTCAGGAAGATGTAAGTGCTTCAATATGGCTGCATATTGGAGTGAAAAGAAGCTGGGCTCTGTGGAGTGTGCTGTGTGGTCTCACCTACTCAGGAGGCTGACTAGACAGAATCATTGAGTCCGAGAAACTGGGCTCAGGTTTGGTGACACAGTGAGATCCTGTTTCTTAAAAGAAAGTGAGCCAGTGAAGAGGCTTGGTAAACAGTTACTTAAAGGAGGAGTCTGAGGCAGGAACCTGCTTGGTTTATACTGAGTTCAGGGCCAGCTTGAGAAACTTGGTAAAACCCTGTTTCAAAATTTAAAAAACAAACGAGGCTGGGGATTTAGGTTAGCAGTGCCTAGCATGCTTGATGCCCTAGGTTCAATCCCCAGTAACAGAGTGTGTGCACCTGTACAAAGAGTACCTGCTGATGAGGCTGGGGAGGAAGCACCTAACTCATGTGAGTCCCATAATGCTAAAGCCCTTGGGGTTTACTGGGCTGCTGCTGTTTTAAAAAGAGAGGGGCAGGATTAGCACTGTAGAAAGGTTTGGAAGTCAGCACCGATGAGAACTGATGAGAACTTTTGGACATGAAATGGAGGAGAGTCCCATTGTAGAAAGGTTTGGAAGTCAGCACCGATGAGAACTGATGAGAACTCTTTGCCATGAAATGGAGAATCCGGAGAGCATGACACCACCCAACTGAGAAAATAGGGAAGGACTGGAACAACGAGGGGGAGAAGTGATGGTTTGAGACGGAATCAGACCAGCACACTCCAGGGATGGGGAAACAGGCTGTTAGCGGAATGAGGGGGTATAGGTTGCATGCACCCTCAGAGCTCAGTGTGAGAGGACTGGAGGGGCCGGGTAGCAGAGTGGAGTTGAATTTCACAGTATGGAGTTAACTGTGCTTTTTATGTTAAAGATATTCAAAAGTCTAAGCCAGGCCTGGTGATTCATGCTTGTAATCCAAGCACTCGGGAGGTCAGAGATAGGAGGGTAGTCACAAGTTCAATGCTAGTCTGGTCTACATAGCTAATTCCAGGCCAATAAGGGACCACACAGTAAGGTCATCAGGAAGAGAGAGTGGGGAAAGAGACAGAAGAGGCTACTTCCTATCAATCACAGCTGTATCTGGCTCCCTCCCAAGACCATTTGAATGGTAAGTACCACTGGGTTGAACTCTTCAGTACCTGGATCAATCATGGACCTATGTGCACACTTGGTGAGAAAGAGACAGTAGTGTTCATCATGAGGAACTGGTTTGTGTCATGGTAGGGTCTAGAAAATCCATAGTTTATACGGTTGGCTCTAGGGCTGGCTGGCAGGCTGGGGCCGGCAAAGACCAATGTGCAGTTGGATCTGGAGGTGATCTGGATGCTGACTCCTCTTCCCAGAGGTTGGAGAAAAGGTCTGCTCTTTCCAAGTCTAAGTCCTTCTATCTTCTGATTGAAATATGAATCTCATCTAAAAGAAAAAATACTCTTACAGCATGCCCTACACTGGTGTTTGACCAAGAGTCTGAGAGGAATGGCCTTGCTAACTTGACACATGAACCTCACCATCACGGCACCCATCTCACCCAGTTGTGAGGATTAAATGATACAAGAAAAACGCATCAATCATCCAACAGAAGAGTCTAGGCAGAAGGCGACCACGGAATACAGACTGTGCTGTGTGTATACAGCCTTTGTAGAGGGCTTATAAACAGAAGCTGGGACCTTCCTTCTTTATCACAGCGTCAGAGGTCCACTGAGAGAGAGCTGAGAAGGGACACTAAGAAGATACTGCAGCCCAGAGGGCTGGGGCCCCATGTATGGCTACAAGGGGGAACCCCAAAGTTACAAAATATGAGAAGGGGAAGCCACTGTAGTCCATGCCTGTCCTGTAGAAAGGACCCGGTAGATACTTCTCATCTGCCCTGTGTGCAAGGAGGGGTTCAGCTACCGAAGACTAAAACCAGCAGACGACAAGCACGCTGGGGCTCGTGCGGGTAAGCTTCACACAGATGCCAGGGTCTTGTCCTACTGAAGATACGCCATGGGGGGGGCTCTCAAGCTGTGGCAACACGCCCTCCCACTCCCCCCGCCCCAGAGTGTGAAAAAGTTGCTTGCTGGTCGTGTGCGAGTCATTCACCACCATTTGGGTTCTGGGGCTCTAACTTAGATTGTAAGGCTTAGCAGCAAGCACCCTTACCTGCTGAGCCAGCCTCTAGCCCCTGGACGCACTATTTAAACATGCAGGGTTTGGAGTGAGATGCCTACGTGCAGTGCTCCGTGCAGGCAGTGGCTACAGCTGCTGACTGACAGGGACGCACCGTATCGGTGTCCTGATCTATGAGAGACACAGCTGTTGATGGCGGAAGTTCCAACACACCATCAATTCTGGGTGAAGACCAAGCGGACACTTGTGACAATCTTTACAGAGGAAATCTACAACCCCAGGATAGACAACCGTTACATTCCTGGAAAATTCACCACGAGCCAATGTCAGGTAAAAACCACAAATTCTCAGCTTAGACCATTAAAAACAGGTTTATCACTCCAATGAATGTCAGGTAGGGCCATGAAAGGTCACACAGACTGGCCCTGGGGCATTCCCACAGGCTCCAGGATGCTGCTGCTGCGTGCTTGGCCAGTGTGCTCACCTACCAGGGTGCTAATCAAGTCTCCACTCAGCACAAGTCATTTCAAGGCTGGAGCTGATTAAATGCAACAAACCAATCACACAGTGCCAGGAAAATTTGCAAGATAAGTTCAAAAAGTTTATTGCACCAAATGTCACAGAAAAAAATGGATTAAAATAATATATGAATGTTGCTTTAAGGAAAAAAAAATTCCACACTGACACGGGTATCCATTCAACTGATTTAAAAAACAGTCCTATAAATTTCTCTTAATGAAAGTTCAATAATAATTTATCCCAGAATTTTTCCTTTTTAAAACACTGAAATTTAAACATAATGCAAACGCACATTCCAGATGTTCAACAAACTTTAACATTTTAAAAATTAACATTCAGAGGGGCTGCTTTAAGTAAAAATTGTATTAAAATGTCCTTTCCGCCAAGCACAATAAAAAAAAAATCAAACAAACCATTTCACATTGACTAAGAGACACTATGGACCTTTTTGATTTCACGATGAAGTCAATCCCGAGTGTGCACTGATGGAGAAACACCCCAGACATCTGAAAGAATTTGAGGGTCATTTTATATTCCTTATGTACATCCAACTAACCAAGAACCTAGAAAGCTACAGACTAGTTTATAAAATCCGAAGACCTGATTTTTAAAAGCCCAGACAACAATTTAAGATCATTTAGCAAGTGGGGAATTTCCTCCCTCCAAAAAAGCGAATTCTGAAAAACACAGTTAAGTTAAAAAGTTGTGATGTGTAAACAGCAACTCTGTGAGACGTGAGGAGATGAGCTCCTGTCCGTAAAAAACAGCGCACTTCTGAAACACGAGCTGAAGCTGTACAAACGCCACGTAACACTGATGAAACAAGATACTTTGGAATTATGAACGAGTTTGGAAGCTACATTTTCAATTTTCATTGTCATCTTTTAAAACATACACAACTGCCTATACATTCATATCACTTATCGCATATAAACCGCAATATGCTAGAAAGAGGTCATCACAGGAACACTGACACACTTCTGCCCCATCGTCCTGCCTCACCTGCTGCTCAGTCCCACAAGCGGTGACACAGCAGGTAAGACTTCCGAGCCGAAGAGACCCGAAGGGCAGGTGGAATCCTGTCAACTGAGGTAGATTTATTTCAATGTTTAAAAAAAAAAAAGGTTTTTTTATTTTTATTTTTTCCCTTGAGTTGGGTCTAGGAGGAGGTGGGGTCCCTTTTGGACTCTCCAGCTATGTTTCATATGAAACAAAGCCATCCATGATGCAGGGTGTGGGCGTGTCTCAACAGAAGTTCATGAGATACTCCGTTGCTGCTGCGCTTCTGAGAACAGGCTGACCTTAAGACAAAATGTGGCCGCTCCACACCTTGGGAGCCAGGAGAGGAGCAACGTGTCCTTCTCTGCAGCAGCAAAAGAGGCCACGAAGGGCGCTGAGATAACCCCACGTGACCGCCCAGCTTTTCTGAAATTTGAAACATTAGAGTAAGAGGCAGGTTGTTTTGTAGGATCTGAAGGCCCAGGCTAAATTTTTATGCATGAGGCTGAGAAGTAACTTGCCGACAGCGCAGCTCCTCGGGTCTGGCTGTCAACATGAGAACTAAGCGATCGTGTACTGAGTTCTTCTCTCCAGACCCTCAGAAGACGGTGGTGTAAACGAGAGAGAAGCCGGGAGAAAGGAGGGGGCACTGTGAGCCGGCAAGGGTGGAAGGCTGGCTGACCTCTGCTTTGGCGGTTCCTCCACAGCGAGGAAAAACACTCGGAGAGCTGAGACCAGGTGAGATTCCCAGCAAAGGATGACACCGTGGAGCCAGCAAATGGGAATCAGTAACTCAAATGCCAGCTCACAGAACCTGGAAAGATTTCAAAGAACGAAACACAAAATATGCAAATTAAAGATATTAAGTGCCTTGAGGCCCCTTTTGCAAATCACAAAAGGTAAACAGAGGAGTGGGAGCAGGAAGGGAAGGGAGAGAGGGGGAGAGAGGTAGCGTCCACGCTCCGGCCTACTAAGAGATGACGTAGGCATTTGTCCACAGGAGCACACGCTCTCAACGAAGAGACAAATGTCACACGGATCAGGATTTTATCAGATATAAACTAGGAAGTCGTCTGAGCCCCTGGACGCTATCCCACATTCTCAAGCACCGATGGCCAGGCCTAAGGACCTGACAGGGTTTGACTTGACCTGACTGGCTCCTGGCTTTTAAACATCAGATTTTGTTTTTAACGTCCTGGACACAGACTGTTTTACGCTCAGTAGTCTAAGATTCTTTGGGTTTTTACAGTTCACCATGGGCAAGGTTTATACATGGTCAGTTTCTGGAAAGATGTTTTAAAAAGTGCAGAGCCGATCGTGTAAAAACAGACTGCGCATGGATCGCTTCTACATGTCCAAACTGCCTGCGTCCTTCCTCCGAGCCGCTGCAGGGCTCACTTCCCAGTGGGCAGATGCACTTTTCAGCGCAGGCAGGCATCTGCATGGACTTGCAGGAGAAAAGAGGCTCGGGCTGGGAGGGCTCAGCCAGAGGAGCTCACCTGAGCTCACGGAAGCAACTTTGGTAGAAGGTCTTTCTGGAGAAGGCTGCGGATGCTAAAGCTGAAGATGATTACCCAGTGTTAGACTGCATGGGCCAATGCAGTCCGCTGCACCCGATACGGGCACCGGGTGCTACATGGAGTCATGCATGGGCTTTATTGCACCACCCTCAGATCTGCGTGTGGCTGCACTGGGGCTACAGCAAACAGAGTGACAAAGCACTCTCCCCTTCCACATCCTGTGTGACACAGCGCAGACAGCGGCACAATGCAGCTTTCTTCACGGCACCATCTGTAAAGAGAGCTCCGCCGACCTAGAATCCTGCTTGTTCTTAGAGCGATACTTCATGCTCTCTCATGCTTACAGAGGAAAACATTCTCCTGACAGAATGCTCTATTCGCTGGCTACCCCCACTCCAAAGTCAGCCCTCAATATTCTGCCCAACAGCACCAGAGTAGTCTGCTAAGTCTGACTGTAGTGTTCACGTTTTCCTCCCACCAGGAAGGTCACTTTCTCCCGATGAGAGAGCCACTCCGGCGGCACGGCTCCGTGTCTGCTCCGTGCTCCCACACCTTTGCCTTTGCCGTCACCGAGAGCTCACTCTTCCGACTCGGTTTCCAAGAACAGTCCCACGGTCAGCTATAAGAGGATCTGAGCCACGTAGGGAGAATGAGTACTGGCGATCGCGGTCAGCAGAGGCAGGTCGTTAGATTCAATCCTGGGTGATGAAAAATTCAAGGACAGTATTATAAAACCGCATCATTTCATAGGAAAGAAACTCCTTCTAGGCACCAGCCTAGAAGTCCAGGCCAGCTTTTAAAACTCACGAGAACGTAAAACAGTCCAGCAACATGGCTTGGCTGGTAAAAGCACTCCTTTCAAGGCTGATGACCCAGGGTTTCATCCCTAGGACACCTACGTGATGGGAGAGCACTGACTTCTGTAAGTTGTCCTGACCCCACCCCCAACACACACCCTGGTACATGCAAGCTCCTACACACATATGCCCATAGATTAAATCAATAAAAAAGATGTAAGGGAAAAAGTGTGAGTAAAAGAGATGAGAGAATAAAAAGCCCTCCCAGGAGACACTGCTTCAAAAGGGGGTGCTGGAGAGAGGGTAGAAGGCTGGCCTTCCCACAGCAGGGACATCCAGCCCTTATTCCTTGCATGGCCATGTCACGATGTGTGTTCATCAGCATCCTTCCTCTTGAAGGCACACTGCTTTTGGACCTATACTCAGATCAGTAGGGAAATGACAAGGCAGGTTCTTCACACAACAGTTCTGTGACTTACTGAGGAACAGAGCTCAGTGTTCTGTGAACGGAAACTAGGGGAGGCGCCCTTGCTTCAGACGGACACGGGGTGGCTGCCTCTTACAGCACATAGGGAGCAATATGGTTTATGGCAAAGTGCTGTCATGTATTGTGGGATGGAAGGACGGGAGACTTTCAGACTGTGGAATAGTTCTAATTTCAAAATTAAAACTTTTTCTAAGACTATGAATGGCCCTTTGTCCCAGTCAGAGAGTAGGACAGAGTCCTGTAACCATAGGACCAGACCTAATGGGATATCTGAGGCAGGATAAGAAGGGAAAACAGTTGGAAGTACCTTGCAAGGTAAGAGCAAAAGCTCAATCCCTCCAAATGGGAAAATATTTTTAAATAAATTACCAAAAACATATGATGGGAGTGTGGTGGGAATAAGAACAGTCCCCACAGGCTCGTATATTTGATGCCTGGCACAAGAGAGTGGCACCTCTTGAAAAGATGGGAAGGACTAGGAGGAGTTGCCTTGAGCGGCCACGCCAGGCCCAGTCTCTCTGTCCATGGATCAGGATGTAGAACTCTCTGTTACTGCTCCAGCACCCTGTGTGCCATGTGCTCCCTGCCATGGTAACAGGCTAAACCTCTGGAACTGTGATTGAGTCCTATTGAATGTTTCCTTCATAGGAGTCGCCTTGGTCATGCTGTCCACTCACAGTGACAGCTTGTTCTATTGTCTTAGTCACTGATCTGTCACATTGACCTGTCAAAGACAGAAAATCTGACAAAGACTCAAGGCCTAACTCTAAACCAAAGCCGTCAGAGCTGGAGACAGCTCAGCAGTGAGAGTCCACGCTGCTGTTCCAGTGGCTGAGTTCAGTGCCAGCACCCAGGTCAGGAGTCTCCTAAGAGCCTGGAACTCTAGCTTCAGGGAACCGAGTATCCCTCTCTTCTAGCCTCCGAGTGCACCTGCATACATGTGGCGTGAAAGTGTACATGCGTATAAAATAAAAACATTTAATGATGATGATGATGATGATATATTACTTTGGGAGTCAGGCATGGTGGCACATGCTTGTAATCCTAGCAGTAAAGAGACTGAAGCCAGAGGATCCTGAATTTAAAGCCAGCAATCATAAGACTACAAAAATGATATCCATCTTCAAAACAAACAAATCATCCAAAAAGCAAAACTAAATAAAGAAAACAAAACTTTACCAGGCCTAGTAGAAAATTAAGGGTGACATTATAGACACAGCTTTTTTTTTATTCCAAATTAGGAGAATCACCATCAGTGATATGGTGGAAAAATTCTTTATAGGTAGAGTCTTTTCTGTTACTTCTCTACCGGAAATGAAAATGAAGAAGTTAGAATTTCTTGTAGGGAAAGTGAGGCCAGTGCTCTCGGAAGATGGTGGACATCCTTAGCAAAGAGCAAGTCTAATCCTGGGTGCGGTGAACCCAGGAGGTACGCAGGAAGTGCCTCTCACCTCCTCCATAATGTGAGACAAGCTGCCGCTGCCCCTGACAGCTTGTGATTTTTGCATCATGACTGTGTCACTAGAGATGAAGAGGCAGAGTGAGATCAAATATTGCTGCAGCAGTCTCCTGCAGCTCTCTGGGGAGCAGCATGGGCACACCTCTGAGTGAGGTTACTGATCCGGTAGGTTTGGAATGGCACAGGCCAGTAAGAGTGTGTGTGTGTGTGTGTGTGTGGTCGGCCGTGCACAGAACTCACCCCAGCACCACACTCAGTTCTTTCACGTGCACACGCGTGTGTCCCCGGAGATACTCGGAAAGCATTTTGCTCTTAAGGTACATCTCCTGTAGTCTGTCTTCCAGATGCATGACGCACTGCAACCAATAGCATTGACAATGAGGGCTGCGCCTTCAGCATCTGCCAGGACCTTTCAAGAGCTGGGCTTTTCCTTATCCATTTCTACATACACAGCTGTAACCACTCCCTTACAAATAAACCCCCAGAACCACCAGCTTACATTTTTCATAAAATGGTTATTAACATTTGCATATAATATCATTCTAGTATGTTTTTAAAAAGAGAACCTTTTACAGAGTTGGAATTTTTACCTAAGCATGAACAACCCGTCTTTCTGGCTTTTAAATAGTTAACTTTGTTCTTGGAATCGATGTGGGAGTCAGGACCATCATCATCTTGGCTCTCTGGAGAGACACACTCCTCCTATGTATCGGAACCCTACAGAACAGCGAGTTCTGGGTTGCAGAAGTGGGTTTATTTTTGTACTTGTCTTTACATCTTTGTTCACAAGATTTCTTGTTGAGAAACTTACCAATAATCTCGTATTTAAGAATTCCTTACTAGGCCATTTTCGTGGCTAGTGCTTTAGAAAAATATTACCTTACTACTATTTACTTAACCATAGGGCACTCTACATTGGGGCTATAATTTTGTAAAGAATGCTTTAGTGTTCTTTCTGGACCTCAGATGTTTCTGGCATAATACATTCCTAGAAGCAGAGTGATGGGAACAAGGTCACTTTAGACTTGCATTTTGCTTTCTAGAGGATCCTTTAATTAGGTCTTTGATAACAAAAGGAGAGACAATTATCTTGGGGACATCTTTTCACTTGGAACTGTGTTTGGCTCCAGTCGTCAGGGAACCACAGCCCTCCATTTGCGTCTCCCGCCAGCAAAAAAGGCTTTTGCATTTGGCAGGCAGTCGCCCCAGTGTCTCTGGGAGATGACACCTGACAGCGTTGGCAAGACAATTCCATCATCCACAGTTTCCTTCTAGACCATTAGGCCTCCTATTTTCAGGGTAAAAAGATGAACAGATGCATTCGAAGACATTAACCCTGTCCATCTGGGCTTATCAATGAGGGGGGAGAAGTGTCTGTGAGACACGGGGGCTTTTGAGTCTTTCACTGGCGAGCATCTTAGGTGCACGATGCTGAGGATGAACCACAGCTACTACTCCAGGCAGTGGGGATGGCACCAATCTCAGAGGTAAATAGCAGAGAGATTTCCTACCAAGTTTTGGCTCATTGTGAAGTGAAATACATAGTATTTAAATAAGAGTTACAAGATAGCAAGAAACATTCAAATCAGACTGAATTCTTTATGTCTTAAAGTGGTTTTTATGTGTGATGTTTTCAGTCCGCAGTAACAATGTATGACGCGATGCTGGGTCTAGAAATATATGCTAAATGTGGGAAAAACACATTTACAAAAAAGTGGCTTTTTAAAGCTTCATACTCAAATAGAATTACGTTGAGTGGTTACCCCTCTTTGTTGGATCTTACTCCTGAAAGGAATAGCATTTAACTTCTAAACTTTTAGTTATTTTCTTCCATATACAAGTCCCATGTGTATTTTCTCAAAAGCAACACTTAGACGGAATTCTCTTGGATCTTGGTTCTGCCAGGTTAAGTAGGTCATTCGTGTCTTATTATGTAGTTATGTATACTTCTACCAGATGAAGCAGAAAGAATTTTCTATAATGTATTGCTTTGATAGTTAAGATGTCAGACAATGAGAACAATGTCTTGAGAGAATCCAATGTAGGCATCTGTAAAGACAGCAGCAAGCCGCCATGGGCTCTAATATCTCCTCCTTCCCTTACAGAAAAGGAAACCCAAGCCTCAAAGGACGGACAAATCAGTCTGCTTCTAGGAGAAAAGAAGAAGCCTGCTTCTCCTGCTAACCCTGGAAGAGACATCCTGCAAGAGCATGCTTCAGTTACGAGCCAAATAAAGATTTTTATGGAAGATGTTGCCAGTTGTTACACTATCAATATTGTCTATCACATACCAGTAATAACTGTTTACTGATGGATTGGAACACCTACCACCATTCCAAGTCCTTCGTTTGAATTAACTCGTTTTCCTAAGCATATGAAACAGATTTTTTTCTTCCCCAAGACAGGGTTTCTCTGTGTAGCCCTTGCAGTCCTGGAACTTACTCAGTAGACCAGGCTAGCCTTGAACTCACAGAGATCCGCCTGCCTCTGCCTCCTTAGTGCTGGTATTAAAGGCGTGTGCCACCATCGCCCAGCCTGAAGCAGGTTCTATTTTTCCTCTAGATGTACAGAGAGGAAAATGTGCCTCTGAGAGGTTACAAGGCTCATACACAGAACTCAGAAACGGTTCTCATGCCCAGTCACTGACTGAAACGACATACACAGTGGCTTCTGCAGCCTCCTGTGCCGGTGTGGCACTTGGCCAGTCTGAAAAGCACTGTCTCCTCTCTGGTTTGTGGAGCAGTCTCACAACAGGCTCAAACTATCTTCATGCTGCAAACAAGGAGTCCGGGCTTCAAGTATTCGCCATCGTCCACCACACAAGGAGTAGTGGCCACGTGTCCCAGGGATGTTTTAAGGTTTTCCTCTCCTTCTACACTGCCCCAGCTTTCACAACCATCCCTCAGAATACCGACATCAGAGTCCTGACCGTGTGTGCAAAGAGCTGTAACTGAGGACCTGGCTGTAAGAAGACAGACAGACAGATGACCAGCGTGTATTATCTGATGCTTCCTGTCGGGCTGTTAAACAGTTCTGTGCTCTCTCCGGAGACCAGGAGGGGGACAGGAATTTGAACTAAGGCTTGTCTGCAAACAGCCACCCTGCACAGAAGGGAAGGAAGGAGAAAAGGCAGGCACTTCCGCGCCGCGTGTCCCTAAGGCCACACAGTGAGGCGCCTTCCGTCTCTCCTTGTCCAGCCTTCCTTGCTCACTTTCTGAATACACTTCCTCTATACCGCTCTCTGCACTCAACACGAATCAGGAGTTAGCTAGTCCACTGACTAGGGGAGAGCTGGTAACCCTTTCCTAGGACTTTCTAGGCTGTTCTTAGTTTCTAGTTAAAATGTCACAAAAGTGATCCTAAAAATCCCACTTGGAAAGGAACAACCGAACACCATGTGATAAGTTATTACAAAGTCCTTTCAAATGTGAACCGAGTCCATTCACCCCTAATGGACTGTGAGGATGCTCACAGAAAAAAACGCCCCGCCTTGGATCATCTACAAGTTCTCCAATGAAGACACTGCCCTCTGCGCCAGCGAAGCTCCTCCCTGTCTGAGGCTTTGAAGCTGCATGTTCCATTTTTCTTTAATGCAGACCTTCAGTCCATTAAAAACAATGTGTCTGAATTTGTGATATTTATAATCAAAGCAATGAATAAAAGTTATCTTTTAATCACATTATTTTTTTGATGATGAAAGGCCAAATACTTACAAAGTCGGCAGGAAGGTGCAGCTTATAGAGCTGTAGAATGGACTGAAGTAAACAGGACACTTGGTTGGAGACCAAGACATCCTGGCCCAGCTTCATGGTGTCCATCACCTTCCTCTGACTCGTGGCCACCTGTACGGTCCATTTCTCCGTGTCGGCGATGATACAGACGGCTTCGGCTATGGGCTCGTCAAGCACTGGATGCTGAAAGAGACGCAGTGGGTCAGGGTTCCCCAGCTCAGGACGGACAGAGTGTTCAGTGCGGCATCAGAAGACGAAGGTGTGGACTGCAGAAGTGTGGAGCTTCGCCGGTCCCCAAAAAGGGGTGCCACCGAACCAGCTTGAGACTAGTTAGAAGGTCTGAGATGGCTTAGAGGGCTAAGTTCAGTCCCTGGGATCCACACGGAAGGACAGACAAACTGTCTCAAATTGTCCTCTCATCTCCAAATGTGCTGTGGTCTATGTGGGCATGCCCCCACACACATAATACACACCAAGTTAGTTAATAAAGACTTCTAAAAGCTGGTTAGAATGGCATTCTTCTTAAAATCATTTTGATAAAAACCAGAAGGTACTAAGGAGTTCATAGATAAACAAAAGGACTTTGCTTTCTCCATGTTTCCAAATCAGTATGAAAGACTGTACTCCCATTCAGAATGAGGAAAATCAGAATAAGCTAGAGGATCCCATTGACATTTTTCCAATAACAAGATCAAGATAACATTATACCCTCCCTAAGCTGTACCAGCAATTGCTGGGGAGAGATGACCCATCAATCCAGCCTGTGTCCCACACAACCCAATGCTGCCACTTTTACAGGCCACCAGCTCCTCAATTTGTATACCGGGATGGTTGACAAACCTAGCCTTTGGGAACTGCCAAGACCGAGGCTTATACCCTAAAACTTCAATAACAAGGCTATCCCCACATGTTGGAGGGGAAGAATGGTGTGGACATGAAGCTGGTACAACATGTTGCTGGGCTCCTACTCTCGGGCTCCAATGGGATAGTACATATGCTTATCACATAAAAGGCATTCCAGCGTGTTCCAACACAGCCTTGGTGTAACGCTCCTCTGGCCTGTTTCAATCACTGGGGAGACGGAGCCAGCCAGGCTACCTGAGAGGCTGCCACCAGACTGCTAGTGCATCCAATAGAGTTAGCAGACAGAGACTCAGGGCACACAGCGTTAGACGGCTCTCTGCATGTATTCAGCAGTGTCTTGTTCCTGGAAACAGGGTCATTATTAGTCACTGGAGACTGAAGAGTGGTCACATGATGAAGAGGAAGGGTCTCATGATGCTGTATGACTGTGATCCCATGAAAGAACACACGTTCAAGACCAGCCTGGGCGACAAAGCGAGATCCCATCTTAAACTGAGAGGAAGGAGGAGCAGCAACAGCAGCAAGCACCGTGGACCGTGGGAAGATGAGGAAGGCCTCTGAGAACCACAAGACAACATGAGGACTATGGGCACAGGGAAGGAAGCGGGCACTCCGAGCAGAGCAAGGCGATCTAGAGTAGTGAAAAGCCCGGCTTCTGTGTGCTGTGGCTGTGGTAGTCATTGTGCCCACTAGGCTGATCCCCACATTCAGCCTGTGGCCACCAGCTCAACTGCCGGGCTGAGATCAGATTCGATGTGAAGGGACAAAAAGGTGCACCAAGTCAGAGTTCCAGAACCACATCATGTGATGAAGTGTGCGACCACAATGCAAGAGGAGGCTTGCAGCTTTTGTGGAGACATACATAAATGTTAAATATCTCATTAAAAAGGAAATGGGAAAATGATTGAACTATGATACAACGTACACAAGAGACAGGTCTGAAAGACATTGCCTCCTGTAAGAAAACAAATACAGGACACTCTCCCGGAGAACCTGGGTTCAATGCCAGCACCCACACTGTGCCTCACAGCCACCTGTAACTCCAGGTCCTCTTATGGCCTCTGCAGGTAAAACTCCCATATCCATAAGGATAAATACATTTAAGAAAAAGTGAATGCAACAAGCTACAGGCACCGTGTCAAACACATCACTCTTACTCTGTTATTTTAAAGAAAGATGATTCATGTTTCTCCTTACTCCAAAGGAAGGCATATTCATTCCCATCAATTCCAGTTCCAACCATAAACACACAATGTTCTAAACTCAGTTTTGTGAAGCCACCTATAATGAACATGCACTTCTTATGCACCATGTACCAGGTGGCACACTAGGAATACAAAGGAACTAGGGCTTGGTTTTCTGCTCCAAGGTTACTGTACATCTATGCAGACACACAAACACACACGAGCGTAGATGGGTGAACATGTATACATACTGACGTATGTATGAAGATGTGTACACATATACTCACGCTATACAAAGGTCTCACTAAACAACAATCCTCATTCCCTGGAAGGATTTCAGTTCTATTAGTAAAAAGTGGTTATCAAAATTCAGCTATCATGCAAAACATGTAGTTTAAGACTCAGAGGTATAGCTCAGTGAACACGCGCCTAGTATGTGGGAAGAAGGGAGGGGAGGGGAAAGGCAAGTGAGATTGGCAAGGTGACACATGCGTAAAATACCAGAAGTTGGGAAGCTAACAGGAGAATTGCAAGTTCAAGGCCCATCTGGGTTACATGGTAAGATGCTGTCTGACAGAAAGAAAAGAAAGAAGGAAGAAAGGAAGGAAGGAAGGGAAGGAAAGGAAGAAAAGGAAGGAAAGGAAGGAAGGAAAACAAACAAACACAAAACACATTTCACTTAAAAGCACTCTAAACACATCTCCCAGTCCCGATGGGGTTGCATCCGGGGCATACAGCTGCAGAAGCCAGAGCTGCTCCAAGTTACCAGTGTGTTTATCATCAACCTAAAGAGATGGAAAAGACCAGGGTTCCTCCAGAGCTGCTTCGTTTCTAACCTGTTGATTCTGAGGCGGCTGCTGACCTGGTGCCCTGAGTACTGCGCGCTACTTAAGTAATGCTTTCTTGTCTGATGGGACAGGCTGTTCCTTTGTAGTCTAGCTGGTTGGCTGCCCACATGAATTAATTAGCATTCATGAGCATGCACCATGGGCCAGGCGCTCAGCAAAGCTCCTTATCTGAGCTACTGACTCCTGCGTGATATTTCTGGAGTCAATCTGTTGCTACTCTTAAAATTAAATGGAGCAGCCTGCTATAACCAACTGTTATTTATAGACTGGTCTGCAAAATGCCTGAAACCTAGATCACTATTTTGTTTTGCTTTTTAAGCTAAAATATGATGTTAATTTTGGTCCTGGTGACCTTACACAGAGAGAGATACCAGCCTGCTCCCTGTGACATGATGGAGGATGAATCTGTGTGCAGGCTCCGCTCAGTCAAGTCTGGCAGGTGTTTTCAGGAACAAGAGTGTGCGGGACACCTGCACATCTTCCTAACCTCTGATAGCAATTTAAGGGTATCTACCTGTGAGCGATGCCTCTACTGCTTTACTCTTGAGGCACTTTCTCATTTCCTGTTTGTTGTTGTTTTTTCAAGACAGGGTTTCTCTGTGTAGCCCTGGCTGTCCTCGAACTCACAGAGATCTGCCTGCCTCTGCCTCCTGAGTGCTGGGACTAAAAGCGTACACCACCACTGCCCAACCCACATTTCCTGTTTTAATAGCTAACTTTTCCTGGGCACTGTCCTTTAGTCGTGTGCCGGGTGCTGTGCTCAACACTTGATGTGGATTATAGAATTTTCAAATTCAAATGACATTGGCACAGTTTATTTTATAGAATGGAAATTTCCCCCAAAGGCCAAAAAGGCATTAGGAACCAAGTTATGATTCAAACCTAGGTTGCTTCTTCGGAGGCCCAACTTCTCACAGGCAGGCGGGAGGTCAAATTTAGGGGTATATCCATCTTGTATTTTGAGACACGTGCTCTCAAAAGGACCTTATTAATGACGCTGGGCTTGACCAGGAGTGAGCCCCACAATCTTCCTGCCTCCCCAGTTCTGGATTCTAAACACATGCCACTGCACCCAGCTTTTCTGCCTGGGTCCTGGAGACTGCACAACTCCTCATGCTCACATGGCAAGCACTTTTCTACTGAGCTATCACCCCAACCTGGAAAGCAAACTCAGAACCACTGCACCCTCCCTTCCCTGTTCCCGTGTCCTCCAACATCCCCCTCAGTGGGATGGTGCCGCTGGCCTCACTTGAAGGTCGCAATGAGTAACGCCAGGACTCAGACCCCAGCCAGTGCTGCTGACGTCTCTCAGGCCCACCTCTGACCCCGGTTTAGTGACCCCGGTTTAGTCACTAACGCTGCCAAGCTGACAGCGCTCACTGGCAGACAGGATGCAGAAGAGAGACAAGGCTGCTTGAGGGTCACAGGATGTGAGCATTGCTGGCCTATGTGTGCGTCCTCTGCCCATTCACAGTGAAAGGAAAGCAAAGAGAAGAGCACATGTTGTTATAGTTGATAGGAAAAAGAAGCAAAGCTGAGTAACACGTATTAAGAGGCACGGATTCCAATGACAGACTGAAAAGGGGCACAACTTAAAACAGCCAGAAAGAACCTGAATCTTAGTGCATGAAAGTGAAGAAAGCCATGAAAAGGAATGGCAAAAAGCCTCTTTCAGAGGGACTAGTGGTAGGTTTTCTGTACCCCGATACAACAAGGGTAACAAAAAGAGAAAAAAGACACCCTTGATGTTGAGTATTCTAGAAAGAAATTGCCTCATGCTCCAAAGAAAACTACTGTGGCTACACAATGTGCATTAACGAGGCCAGACTTTATCATCTCAGCCACGCATACGCCTAGAAAACAGATCAATAACCTCCATCAATTGCTTTGAAAAAGTTATTCAGAGTCTTTCTTTAAAAAGAATTATGAGTTTTTAAAGCCTGGCAGGAAACTGAAACTATTTAGACTCCTCCAAACAGGTTGTGAAAGCAAGAGGCGCCAAGTGATTCCCCCTTCTCTCCCACAGGTCCTCGGCCTCCACATCGCTCTCGCAGCTACAACCTCCTCAGCTCTGACAGTCACTGTCCCTTAAGGAAGGACAATCACCAGGGTTCTTACAAATACCCTGTTTCCCACAGATCTCTGTAGATGGAAGTGAAATCCCTTCTAGAGTACAACAGAGCATTGTCATACACCAGAGTGTGAGTCTGAGCGGCTGCAAGTCCACCTCAAAATCAAACTCAGCAGCAGCAGCATGGTGGCACACATGGAGGCAGAGGCAGGGGGATCTCCGTGGGTTTAGGACAGCCTGATCTACAGAGTGAGTTCCAGGCCAGCCAAGGTGAGCCCCTGTAACTAACAAACAAACAAAAGCGAAGACTCATGAACGTGTCAAGTGAGATTGGAAGCCCACTAATGTTAACTAGACATATTATGAAGTTATTAGATTTTGAAGGTATTCTTATGAGCCCTTCACAGTTTCCTATCAACACCATGCACACGGCTGCATCTGGTATATGCCCAAATCACACGATCCAGGTTATTATAATAACATTCAACTACAAAAGGACCTTATAATTTAAAGAAACATGAGCCAATAAGAGTGTAAAAATGCTATTTTTAAAAGGAAGACAATGAAACATGGAAGAGCTTTCAGAGGAATGACAGTGCAGACATGGTTATTTTCTCAAATGTAGGAATTACAGAGCCAGACAGTTATAATGAAAAATCTATTATTCAGAAGTTAGAACTTGATGGCCCATAAAAATGCCAAAATTTCCTGAGTTGTGTCACGGGTAAGTCGGAGGTGATTATCAGCCAGGAGGTTACTTTTCCATGGTGGTAAGAGAACCTGGGCCCATCTAGGCAAGGTGTGCAGCGGCTGATACACTCAATGTCACCCAGGACAACCCCACCAGCTCCCAGAGTCTCCTCGTGCCTCTGTCAGAAGCAGAACTCAGGCTTGGTGGAGAACAGGCGCAAGGAGCGAAACCCAAGTCCTTAGGAATCAAACCAACAGCACGACAGACAGCAAACACCCCAGGGCTCTGCACAGGCGGATGCGAGCAGGAGGTAGCGATGCATAAGGCAACAGGGTCCTTTCGGTCCCCAAGACCAAGATACTGTATGTTTCTAACTGCAAAGCATCTATGCTTGCACATCTGCTGAGTAGCAGCTCAATTAAAAACAGGTCCATCAGACTGACATAGTTTCCAGACACGTTCAGCTCCTGTCACGCTGCAGATAACAGAAAAGCACTCAGCAGGAGCTACAGGCAATTTCCCAGTCATACCTGTAAATCTCTCTACAGCTTTCTCCTCCCAGCTATCGAAGTGAGCTCAATGGCAAAGCAGTTAAAAAATTGCTTTTAGAAACTTGTAAGGTTTGAATAATAAACGAGCCGTACGAGTATCTCTCTGGTCTTCCTTCTGAAGGCATGCCACCGTCACTCCCCATTTGTGCCACTTATCTGTTTGCCAGGCCAGCCCATGGCCACTCACCCCTTCTTTGCTCTATTCAACCTTTGTTCTAGCCCCAGAAGGCTGACCTTTGTGGACAATGGAAAGGATCTGTATCGCAGCTGTGCCCTTTGCTGTGTGCTCTCTGGCCTCTTGCAGAAGAAACTAGAGGCTGGAGGAGAGAACCAGCAGTCGGATGCCCCACCTTCCTTACTGTCCCCAGAAAGGCAGTTCCTCTTCCTGCTCCAAGACCCTGCAGTTCTGCTACTACCTGATTTCCCTCTGCTGAGTCTAGCCTGGTCATGCTCACAGTCCCAGGACTCTTAACGTCTCATTGGTTGTCGTGTTACTCTGTGTCTTTATAAGCTGTAGACGGAAGTTTCTGTTCTGCCTGGTCCTGCAGTCGTTCAGTCCCAAAGAAACATACAGAGGCTTATATTCACTATAAACTGTTTCACCTATTAGCTCAGGCTTATTATTAACTAGCTCTTACAACTTAAATTAATCCATAATTCTTGTCTATGTTTAGCCACTGAGACTTGGTACCTTTTCTCAGTGCAGCATTCTCATCTGGCTTGCTCTGTGTCTGGGTGACGACTACAAACTGAGCCTTTCATCTTCCCAGAATTCTCCTAGTCTGGTTGCCTCACTTATACTTCCTGCCTGGCTACTGGCCAATTAGCGTTTTATCAAAACAATACCAGTGATGAATTGTTACAGGGTACAAGAGCATTATCCCACAGCAACAAGCAATCCTCTGCACTGATGCTTTCAGTGTAACCGAAAAGCCTGCTGCTAACCATCCAGCGGTTCCATTCCGGGGTCACTTACATGCACCGTATGAACCAGATCAGCTGCCAGGCACTGCTTCAGCTTCTCATCACTGCCGGTTCCATGCAGCACCAAATCCGGCATATACGTAGCACAGTAACCCGCCAGAAGTGAGCGGCCAAAATTTCTAACGCTTGGTTTGCTGGTGCTCTGAGACCTGAGATGACATGAGAATGATTAAATACTTAGTTAGAAGCACTCACTTTTGTATTACAGTGGGAACAAAGCCTCCAATGATAGAGAAAATATCATAGTCTCCTATAGCCCATATCAGAGTCTAGAAGGAGATCATGAGTGTAAGCAAAGAGGGGATTTTTGGAGGAAAGGAAGTATTTTAGTTAAAATGGAAGCCTGGAAAAAAATACTTTTTTCCATGGCTCTTAAAAACTTCATTCTTAAGCCAGATGTCAGTGTGAGGCCAGCCTAGGCTACACAGTGAGATCTTGTCTAAAAAAAAAACCAAGGGATCTGATCTTATTCCTCACACTGAGCACCATGATGTTCAGTATGTCGGTGTCAGAAGCATGAAAGAGGAGGCAGAGGATCACGGTGCCCAAAGCAAGGCTTCATGAATCTGACCTCATCTGCGGAGGGAGGCGCCTACCACAGTGGGGAAGAACAGAGGGAACCTCTATTTGCAACTTTCAGTCACCACAGACCAACGGACCAAGCTGAAGGAGTGCTAACGAGAATATGAAGTGGCGGGGAGCCTCATGGCGGGTGTGACACCAGGTGGAGCTCTCCCCTCCTTGCTACCCTGGCTGCTGTGACCCTTCACGCCACCCCAAATGTCTCAAGAGCTACAAAGACAACCAATCCCCAGTCCTATGTCCAAGAACACAGCTCCACCGAGACTGTGAGCATCCTTGGAGACCACACAGGCTGGGACCCCCTGGAAAGTAACTGGCGACCCCTCTAATATTTAACAGGAAACATGTATGACGTGTAAAGCAGTTGTTGACAGCTACCATGGTCATAGAGTCAGGCTGGGGACAGACTCTAGTTCCCGGGGCAGTGTTACCTTGGCAGAGGCAGCTCCACTTCCAAGGACCCTTCAGTCCTGTCACAACTGTGACCTAGGTCTAGCGGGGGTAATGCGCACGCCTCATCGTCACTGTCTCCGAGAGCACTATCCAAGCTTTCATTCCTGGGAATGTCTCCTTGCATCCTGAAGTGGGCCTTACCACTGGCATCCCCACAGGGGACATGTGAAGCACCCAGCAGGCCATCCTGCTGTCTACATGTGTTTACAGGCTGTGATGAAGGTCTTTTCCTGCCTTTTAATTGCACGTCTCCAGTGTGTTCCAGTGGTTTCTGCCCACTGGCTGCTGCACAGCTAGAAGGTTCGAGGGGGTCTTGAGCTTGGCTAAGCTGCCCCACAGCATCTGCCACGATGTTGGCCTGGAGATGTGTGTCCCCAGGGACACCTTCTCCCCCTGAGAACTTGTCCTGAGGAAGGGCGATGTCCCTTTGAAAGTCAGCTTTGGAGGAACACCTAGAGCCCTGCTGGTCTTGAGCCAGGCCGGTGTCTGTGTTAGGCCTGGCAGAGGCACTCGTCCCATGGAATGGGCCACAGGTCTTTAGCCGCTCCTCCATTGTTTTGGTGCGGCTTTCAAAGTCGGACTCCGGAGAGACGGAGCTTCCAATGTGGAAAGTGACCTTTTCAACAGAAGGCTCCTCCTGGGGACGTCTGTCAGGGCAGGGCCAGGCTGACGATCTATCAGTTGCTTTCTGTAGCATCTCCCCGTGCAGCTCCTCATGGACAGCTCGAGGATCCATCCTTATTCTTACCCTGGGAACCTCACAGCTGGGAGGTCTTGAAGAGACATCTTGGGGTGCCTCTTGATCATCCTGGCTGTCCTCATAGAATACACCTTGAGGTGTCCAGGAACTGTCAGGTTCTGCCTCTCGGAACCCCACGCTACTAGCCTCAGAACTCTGCTCTGGCCTCTTGCACTTGTTTTTCTCAGGACTGTGACCCAGTTCATGAGTATGCGCACCCTCTGGGGTCTCGACGACTCCTGTAGGTTCCGGGATCCTCCTCTCCGTGGTCGCTGTCGGTAGGACCGGCGGCACAAGGGCAGGCTCGTTTCTCACCGTGACGACCACGTACTCAGACTCTTCCACCTCTCCCTTTTCCAAGGCAGTTACAATCTGGCTCCCATTTATAACCTGGTCATCCTCACTAGGAGTCCCATTCCAGGTCAGCTGATTCTCTTGTAGTTCCGAACAGCGGAGAAAGTAGGTCAGAACATAGAGGATGCGCTGGACCAAATCCTTCTGCTTTCCAATCACCACTGTGCGGGTCAGTCTCACCGGAGAGCCTATCGCTCCATAAAGGTCACCTACAGGGCAAAGACAGAAGACAAAGTCCTCTGGTGTTAGCATATATGGAATATCTGCCCTCTACAAGAACAAAACTAATTACTTGATTCTCAGCCTCCACTCACTTCTTGAGGCACCAGATATAAAGTTTCCAGGAATGACCATGTTCCAGCTCTCCTGACACTGAGAGCAGGCCTGGAAGGCCAGACAGTTTGCAGCCTAGCAGAGCACAGCAGAGCACAGCAGAGCACAGCAGCGGTGCTGCTGGATGCACAAGCCATGCACTGGTCGCAGCTGGTTGCATGCTAGCCCAGGGAAAGCTGAAGCCATTGTTCTGCATAAATGACCAGATCCACTACATAGATATCTTGCAAGTTATAAGAATTTCTTAGGAGAATAAAATGGGGAGTGTGTCCTGGGAAGGACCGGAGAGAAGGCTCAAAGGTTAGGAGCATATGCTGTGCTGAGGATCTAAGCTCAATCCCCAGCACCCATATCCTCATTGGGCAAGGCGTCTCACAACAGTCTGTGACTCCGGACAGGCCACCTTCTAATCTCAGAACTCACATGCACACACCCACACTCAAAGGAACAAGTACAAACACATAATTAAAAATAAAAAAGAATCCGAGGATGGTGAGTCTTAGGGTAAAATGTAAATTCAAGAATTTAATTACTTCAAAGTGATATGAAGCAAATCAGCTAAAATTAGTTAACGAGGTAGTGTGTGTCGGATTCTCTCAGTACATGGATTTGCTCAGAGTAGCCTCAGTTTGATTTTTAAGAAAAATTATCCACTCGTGAACAATAACCTGTAAATTTTCTTTATTTCATATCACATGAAAAGCCTACAGGACACAAAACATGTCTCCGCTATATTCTGGTAAGTGGGTTAAAATGGGCTGGTGAGCCCTTTTGGGGTTCACTGTGAAGGGTGGAAGAAGACAGGAGCCCTTCAACAGAGCTCACTGACAGCACATTCTACTGTAGAGCACACTGATACAAGGATTAAAAAAGGGAATAATGCAACAGGAAGGATTAAATGGGGGGGGGCAGGATAGAGGAGGGAGTATGGAGAAGATAACTAAAGATCTTTCAAAGAAGTCAAATGGAAAACAAATACTGTAGAAACTTAACACACCTAAAAATGTAGCTACCTCTAACAGGGCAACAAGTTCCTATTAGATATTACAAGCTATCAAATAAAAATCACAGAGTCAGGGATAGGTTATTTCTTTAGGAGTTGTCAGCTGATGAGATCCCACAGACCCCCAACATGGCAGGCTATTGCCAATGCTCTTAGTTACACTCCAGAACTTCACAGTAAGACCTTATTGCCAAAGACACCACATAGGGACATCAAGCAGGTGCCCACCTGGAGGCTACGCCCTACTGGCTAGCATTCATAGTGCTGAAAGGGGTTATACATGCTACTGGAGGAGACGCAATCACCAAACATATCTAGCTGTGAACCCTGTGAGCTACAATAATGACTGACTTGGTAAGACACGCCTGCTGATGCAACAGAGGCAAGAACTTTGTGGGAGTAACTAATCACTTTTTGCTTGGATTTATGTCCTGCTCCACAGAATAAAACCCATATCCAGCACAATGATCGAGCTAAGAACCTATGGCTGGACGGGTCATAGGCCTTGGGGAGAATCTACTAATACGGTTCTCCTAATGGAAATAGTATTTCTAGTGATCTACTGTGTACCCACAGATGAGTGCATCTCTCCGGCCTAATCTGAGAAGCTTCTACTTACAGTAGCTGGATATTTGCATGGGGACCTACAAGGTACAGCGGCTAAGAGACTGCAAAATGCTCAGCCTTAAACAGAACACACACACTGCATCCCCCTTTCTTAAGGGCTTTTGCAGAAGAGGGAACCAGAGCATCTAAGAGCCAGAGGCAGTGGGTGACTCCAAGACAACCATGACTTCTGGACACAGCGGGGCAGGCAGCTGCACATCGGAACTCACAACAGTCCTGACAACATGCACAACACTTGACAGACCACATTCCAGCACAGAGATGGGAGCTGGGCATAAGCTGTGAAGCTGTGGGCAAAGGACCATTTTCTCTTAGTATGTCCTGGTAAGTCGATCGTATTTCAGGGGTAGACTACACACCCAAGAATACCTGAGCCACACAAATTGGTCTTGATAGCTTTATGCTCACTAATAAGGTAGACAGCCAACATCTACTGAGTGGGTAGGTACTTACAGATTATATTTGCACAACGAAGCAAATCAACCAGAAGGCTGAAAGCCATTAACACTGGAAGGAGTGTCCCATAAATAGAGACGCTCCTCAGCGACAGTTACAAAGAAGACTGGGGGATATCAGGACTCGGCTGGGGAATGTGTTCCTAGTGAGGCAGGAAGCCACAGGCTAGAGCAAACTAAAATTAGTAGACCGAGGCTGAGAGAAACATTGTGAGAATGGGCAGGAAGCTCTCTCTAGGGAACCATAAGGAAGTTTGTCCTTGGGAGTGTTTTCCCCAGTGCACAGCTTCCAAGAACATTTAAAGGGCAGGACAGGAATAATAATAAACAACTTTTCTATAAAGAGACAAGACTGAAGGCTTACAGAGCTCAGAAGTACAGGGAGATGCTATGGTTTGATCTGAGAGAATTGCCCTGACCATGAGCTCATGCCGTGCCCTCCTTCTGATCCTGTGTCCCCGCATTTCAGGACATCACAGTCACTTCAGGACTCAGAGGCGTTTCTGTGGCCTCAGTACTACATCCAAGCTGGTCCTGGTCGCGTGGGCCCCATGATCCCAGTTACTAGAGAGGCGGAGACACAGGATCATGAGTTCCAGGCCAGCCTGGGCTACACAGTATGAAACAAGCAAGCAATTATTTCCCATCTCTCCATAAATACACAGATCTAAAAATGTTACCAGATTGTTTGAACCTGTTTTAAATTAATTTTCTAAGTGTTGGAGCAGCATGGTCTGATTTCTCATAGATCACAAAGGGTTACTCTCCTGTAGCTGGTACACAGCAGCAAAACTAGAAAAGAAGCACAAAGCCCCTTCCTCAGGGGAAGGGTTCAAAATCCTCCATTAAAAAAAATGGGAAAAAATGGGGGTCTTTTGAAAGAAATGGATAAAGAGGTAAGACATATTGCTAAGTAAGGGTTGGTGCTGTGGGATAATGCTTTTGTACACTGTAAAGATTTGACTCTCGTAATGGTTTAATAAAATGCTGATTGGCCAGTAGCCAGGCAGGAAGTCTGGCAGGGCAACCAGACTAGGAGAATTCTGGGAAGAGGAAAGACAGAGATACAGTCACCAGCCAGATGCAGAGGAATCAAGATGAGAATGCCTTACTGAGAAAAGATACCAAGCCATATCGCTAAACATAGACAAGAATTATGGGTTAATTAAGTTGTAAGAGCTAGTTAACAATAAGCCTGAGCTATAAATAAGCAGATAGATAGATAGATGATAGACAGACAGAGAAAGAGAGAGAGAGAGAGAGAGAGAGAGAGAGAGAGAGAGAGAGAGAGAGAGAGAGA
>JABTXL010008166.1:5319137-5350781 GCA_025134845.1 Neodon shergylaensis | reverse complement strand
AGAGAGAGAGAGAGAGAGAGAGAGAGAGAGAGAGAGAGAGAGAGAGAAGCAGGCCTTCTGTGTGTTTCTTTGGGACTGAACAGTTGCAGGGGACCAGGCGGAACAGAAACTTCCGTCTACAGGCTGGGGAAGTAAGTGCTGAGCTAGGGTACTCAGAAAGAGTGCTCACATGTCTGAGGGCCTAGGTTCATTTCCCAGCATCCACATAAGAAGCCAGGTATAGATAGATACACATGTCTGTACCCAAACTGCTGGGCAACAGAGAGCTCCAGATTCAGTGAGAAAATCCTTCTCAAGGGAACAAGGCAGAGTAGCAGAAGAGAACACCTGACCTGACATGGTTGCATGCACCTGCACCATCTATATGGATAAACACATGCACATATACATACACATGCCCACACGCTGCTGAATAAAAAATGATAAGAAGTAAAACTAGATGATGGTTAGCATCAAAATCAAGGTGGGCAACCTTTTCTGCAAGAAGGAGGAGAAAAAGATGATGTACACTTTCTTATTGTTAGACTAGATTTACAAGTGTTTATTATTACCTTTGTTTTTTGGCCAGAAAATAACTAATTGCTGCAAACAAAAGATAATGCTCTAAAACAGAGTAAGTTTCACTTCAACCTTCTCGAAGACTTAGTTTCCTTGTCTATAAAATGGAAAGTCTTACAGGTATCTGAATATGAATAGATCTAACATGTTTCTGATAGTCAGGCATCAAGTCTAATAGTCATTTAATCCTTAGACCCCATGAAGAGCAAATCTCATCAGGGTGAAGAAAAGAGATGGCATGTTTGAAAACAGGTCAGGTAGATTACCCATTCTGCGAGGAGAAATAGAAATGAAGAAAGATACATACAGTTCTGCTGTCTGGGGGCCTCATCAAGCACAGCGAGATGCACACAGTAGCGATTCTGGGAGAGGGGCAGGGAGACTGGAGCAGAAAGAGATTTTAAAACAAGGATTCCCAAAAATCTAAATGTCATGTCATTCATGCAGTTTAAGTTTGTGCATTCGGGAAGATCAATGAACTCCGAGCGGGAGAACCCAAGTAAGAGTGGATAGGCCTGCTGCGGCGGAAATGTCCAAACCTTGAAGGCAGCAGGTGAAAGTCCACTCAGCTCAAGGGCAGGTTTCTCACCTATAGCAAATTCTATATTGAGACACCACATCCTAAAACTCACATTTTACAGAACGTCTGCTATCCTGTTTAAATGCTTTTCTGCCCACCAATGGTTCCCACAGGCCACTGGTGGGTATTATCCCTAATGTGGAAACCCCGTGCATGGTGCCCACGGAGACAAAGGCACCAGCTCACCACCTTGGAGTATGGAGAGACTGCGGCCTAGAAATGGCGCAGGAGAGACGAGAGGTGCAGGCTATCCTGATGAGCTCTCAGCAAGAAGCTGAAATCATTCAAGATAGAACTGGTTTTATTACTGAGGAAACTAGATTAAAATTACACCTGCACTGTTGTGTAGGCCCCAGAGCTTGCATTTTCCTGCCTACCACAGCACACAGAAAGAACTGTGTACATCCTCTAATCATGGAAACGCCTTCAAGGCTGTCAGATGCCTTCCTGGTGCAAGGCTTCATTCATTCCTCCCCAACCTGCTCCCAACAACACCCAGACTTTGGAGGGCGTCTTCTCAAGAAGAGAAAACTGAAGACCTTCGGTGTATATCTCCAAAGAAAAGCAATGAACAAGCCCACAAGAAGGGATTTTTGCCTTGTTACACTGAACACAAGGAATCAGTGGCTCCAGGGAGCTCAATCCCACAGGAGAAGCATGCCTGAGTCTATTTACATTTATCTAATTAAATGCATGCAGCTTCATTACCATTGTTTGAAAATCGACTCTACACCAGGACACACTACTATTTCCTTAATATCCAGCCCATTCCCCTTCAGGGGGAAACGATACACTTTGGAAAGGCTGTCTTCCCGCTGAGGAAGACAACATAAGACCTCAAGAAGAGCTTTTCATCCCTGAGCGAGGTGGAAAGTTTTGAACAGTTCCTTGTATCAAGCATCAAAATATTAAGCACTACACTTTATTTTTTTTTTTTGAGACAACGCCTTGGTTAAATAGCCCAGACTAGCCTACAACTCACAATAATCTTCTACCGCAGTCTCCCAAACCCTGGGGTAACAAGTCACGTAACTTGTTTTACTCTCCCCATGACTTCTTTAGTTAGTTCATTAAAAGCACACCTATTACTTACCCTATGAGACTTGTATCTCCTTTTGTGTCTCACAGGCATAAGGACAAGAAAGTAATTTACTGCTATCAAATAAAGACACCTGTGACAGGCAGGGTGAGAATCTCATCAATTAGCATGTGTATACAGCACTAGCAACATTGTTTGTGTGTTTGTTACAGTTTCTGAAACACCCTGCTTGCTAGGACTAGAGTGCTTCCCCCAGCCTGCTGCTGTTCCTACCAATTACCATTTGGAGATTCTCTTAGCTAATCCTTCCTGGAAAATGTCATCCATCCTCTTCATCCCTCTGTAAATGCCCCACAATGGACTTTTCAGGTAACAGCATCAGAGCAAAGGTGCTTTGTACAATGATTGCATCTCACAGCAAACACAAGTCCTGACCCCACCCTGTCTGATGTGTGCTTGCTTATCTACACATGAGGCCCCAGCCAGGTTCTACCCTTAACACACAGAAGGAAGAGGCCCAGGAAGGCTAGCAAGTGACTACCTGCAGAGAGGAACAAAGCGCGAGGCTTTGGGCCTCATATCATCCACTGCCCACCCTTCTCCACGCGCTACAGTGTTCTCAAATGACCTGGTCATGGATCTGCCTTGTCCAGCAGGCGGCGGACTACTTCGAGAGGCTGAGTTCCAGCACACGGGCAGAATGTCATGTAAAGTCACTTTGACACTCGCTGAGAACGAGTCCAGGCATGCAACCCCAGTCTCACCTATGAAGCGCTAGGTTCCTAGGTGCAGCTTTCCCCTGGTCTTCTGTTTCCCCAACCACTCTATCCTACAGGCAATGGTTCTCACTTGAGTTCCTTTGACTGTCCCCTCTCCCCAGGGAAGCTTGGCAATGTTGGGAGACATTTGGATGGTTATAACTTTGGGCAGAGAGGAACTGTATTGGGATCTAACGAATGGACGTCAAGAGTTTGCTGAGCAACCTACGAGACGTGAGGGAGCCCTCCTCTGCCCCATCACAACTCAACCACAGAGAATCATCTGGCCCAGTCTGTCAGTAGCTAAGGAAACCAAGACAGGATGAACAGCCTCTGCGGAGTGGAGAACTTAGTTGACCAATACTGCCTCAAAACAAAGCTACCGGTGAGGGAGAGGGATGTGGAGCAGTCTCAATCCTGCAAAAGACAATCCTTCAACGACTGGGCTGGAAAGCCAGTACAAGCCATAATTTCCAGCACCCCGCCCTGCCCCCACCCCATTTCATCAGCTATATATCCTTTGAGCAGTCAGATTAGTACTAACCCAGCTGGGCCCAGAGAGGATTGTAAGGATGTGTTTTGGCCAGCATGTTCACCGACTGAGAGATACGCTTCTCCGAGAAGGCTTTAATGGGGGGGTGATCAACAGGCATGACAGTTGGTACCCAGGCCAAGTGGTAGGTTAACACTGCAGTCAGTAAGGCGGCAAAAAACCTTGGAAAGATGGACAAAAGCACACCAAAATTAGTCAAATACAGAACACAGCCACGTCCTGTGCAGAGCACACACTGGCTTGGGATCTGCCCACAAGTTATGCTTACTGGTTTTTGTTGACCTGCTCGATCAGAAGTATAAATTCCTTGAGAAAGCGCTGGCAGAGCTGGGTTTTTTCCAATGTACTCGACATCATGGTGAGCCACACTGGTTCGGCTATCCTTGGAACAGAATACAAGTTCCAGATAGTCCCTCTACAGGAAGAGAGAAGGAACAAGAACAGTTGTTTTGGGTATCTTAGTATCAAAGAATAAAGCTGATCACTGTAATTTGGATATGTGTTCGCCTTAAGAAATTAAAAAATAAATAACACAGGTTGGCAAGACAGAAGAAGCATACTTGGATTAGACTATGTAGCCATGTGCCTAAAGCAACCAGGACAGAACACGAATCTACCTCGGCAAAAATAGCAGAAAACAAAAAAACTTCACACCTCAAAAAACAGTATTTACTGAGTGAAGAAGCTGTGAACCGCAAACTGTACGTAACAATAACAATCAAAGAGTGTCCACTTAAAGAGTGCAGGGGTGGGGAAGACATGGGAGGGCTCCTGGGAGGGGAAGTAAGTAGCAAGGTCTAGAATTTACCTACGAAACTCACGTCACAGCTGGGCATGGTGGCACACACTTTTAAATCCTATCACTCAGAAGGCAAAGGCAGGTGGATCCTTGTGACGTCAAGGCCAGCCTGGCCTACAGAGTGAGTTCCAGGACAGATAAGGTCTCACTATATAGCACTATTTGAAAAAACCAAAAAAAAAAAAAAAAAAACCAAAGAAACAAAAAAAAATGAATCATGAAAACCCTAATGTCTCTAAACATTAGTACATTATTTTGTCTGATTCTGGAGGGCTCACGGTCAAAATAAGTAAACGACTTATTTTGTGTATAAGTACACAACCTCAGCTTTTTGATTTCCGGTTTTCACCCCTGAAAGACTAGTGTTCAGATCAGCATCCAGACCCTCACGCACAAGCCAGCGCTGAGTGTGACCCCTGCAAGGCCGTCTGCAAACCTAGAGCTGCCCTGAGGAGACAGCTCAGTCACTATCTCCACAGTACTTCACAAAACAAAACAACCTAAGCAGTTCTGTTTCCACAGCCAGAGCTCAGAAAAAGTGGTTACACTGATTCAAGCAGCACTGAGCCCATCAGCCAAAGAATGGTCTAACATTCTAGGAAATGTAATTTTTTTTCACCTCTCAGCTATTCGGCTCATTCACTCCCAATGGCTTTGCCGTGAGATTTTATTCCCGACTGAGAGACTGGCTCTGAGAAACTCGGATGAGCACAGCGGGAGAAATCCCCATACCTGGAGCAGAGTACCTTGCCACCCACACTCTAAGGGCAAGGACTACAGAAAACCAGCGTCCATAGGTGATTTGGTGGACACAGAGGTCAGTTAGATTCGCTATCCAGACCAGGGCACTGACCTCAGGCATGGCATGTGCACCAGACCCACCCTGGCAGGTGAGAGCTAGGTCTCACAAATGCACACAAGCTCTAGGGCATAAGACGCACCCCTGAACCCAAGCTTCTCCGTCTGTGAAAAGGGTAGAGGGTTTCCCTTCATCATTAATGAGACGATAGACCTAAGATCATGGAACTGACTTATACGACATCCTTTAAAATTACTTTCTAGTTCTAATAATACCATTAATCTAGGTGAGGTAATGCATGCCTTAATCCCAGAACTCGGGAGGCAGAGGCCAGTGCATCTGAGTTTAAAGCCAGCTCAGCCTAGTACGCAGTTAGTTCTAGGTCAGCCAGGACAACACAGTGAGACTATCTCAAAATAAACACAAAACTAAAACAACGAGAAAACCTAACAACACAACAAAGAAGAAAACCAATCCGATTAAGAACCACCAGGCACAGTGAAGATTACTTGGGGCTGTGTTACTCAACCTGTCCTCAAGGGTGGAAACATTAAAATGACTACAAACCGCCAGTCCCCTAAGTCTTCTGAGAGAGAGAGAGCAGCTCACAGCAGCTGGCAATACTGTGGCTCATCATTTCCTGCTGGATTTTCAAACCTCGTACCTTACCTGAATTCTCCCAGAGCTTCCATCAGACGGCTCACATAAAACTGGACACGGAGACTTGATTCTGCGATCTTCCTACAGGAGATCATGGCCTTCATGGGAGAGAGTGAGCCAAATTACTATCGGAGAAGAAATTCCTTTATAACTGACCAGCTAGCGCTCATTAATGAATGATGGTGTTGTAAGAAATTTAAACACACATAGCAATGGTGCATCCCATCATCAAAAAGCAGTAATTTCCTTCCCTACAGCAACCAGTGTCGGATTCTCCAGCCTTAAAAATCCCAAGGCTCATCATTCCAGGGCACATTCTGACTTCCTTATGTAGGCCATCTGACACACACAGACAAGTGCCATCTTTGGCTGCAAATATCTCCCGTTTGCCAGTAGGTTGCAGTCTTACTACCTTTCATTTTCTTATTGAAGTGTTTGCTTGGAATGGATCCCAGGGCCTTGCACAGGCTGTGTAAGTGCTCTACCCCATTCCTTGTACACGCTGTGTTAAGTGCTCTACCCCATTCCTCTTTTTTTTTTTTGTTGTTTTTGTTTTTTTTTTGGTTTTTTCGAGACAGGGTTTCTCTGTGGCTTTGGAGCCTGTCCTGGAATCTACCCCATTCCTTGCACACCCTGTGTAAGTGCTCTACCCCTGAGCTGAGCTGCACCCCATCCCTTGCACACACTGTGTTAAGTGCTCTACCCCATTCCTTGTACACGCTGTGTAAGTGCTCTACCCCATCCCTTGCACACGCTGTGTTAAGTGCTCTACCCCATTCCTTTTTTTTTTGTTGTTTTTTTTCGAGACAGGGTTTCTCTGTGGCTTTGGAGCCTGTCCTAGAATCTACCCCATTCCTTGCACACGCTGTGTAAGCGCTCTACCTTCTCAATGGCACTCTTCAGCCTGTTCATGTGAGATTCAAACAGGGGGAAGTGGGAGAAAAAGAAGTCCTGGAAGTTCTGCTGTGCTGCTTCTCTCTCGCACAGGGAAAAGATGATGCTGATGGCAATTTTCTTCCTTCTCACCATGGTTGGATTGGAGCTAGAGGCTTCGTCAGCCAAGCTAAACATCTCATCCGCTGACCTGGTGGAAAATTAAGTTTGAAATTGAAGCGGCCATGGATCAGTGAGTCACTGAAGGTAAGCTGTCTTGCCGTGTGTCGATACCTCAGGAAGCAAGGCAGACACTGAGAACTGAGCTGGTCATCCACCTGCCTCAGATCATCATCTTCTCTCTCCTTTGTCATGGAGACTGAAGGACCACTTACCACACATCATCACCCTGCCATCGAAAGAAGTTCAAATGAAAGCCACTGCCCATTTGAAGGTTTGCCTCTCATTCTTTCAACTGTATTTAGGAGGAGTGCCAGACACCAGCTCAACCAAAACACAGGTTCTAGCTGTGCTTGTTGTACAGGCCTGGTGACCCGAGTTCCGTCCCTGAGACTCACAGAAAAAGCTGGATATGGCAGCGCACACCTGCAGTCCTAGCATTTCCACTGTGAGATGGGAAGCAGGGGCAGAAGAACTGGTGGAGGACACACTCACAGGCCTGCTAGCCTAGAACACGACACACACGAGAAACAAGAGAAACCCTGCCTCAACAAGCTAGAAGGCAGGAACCGACTCCTGAGAGCTGCCCTCTGATGTCTACACAGGCCCTCTGGCACACGTTGGTTTGTATCAAACAAAGAAACAAATGAAATCGGTCCTTGGTTTTTGTTGATAGGCAAGAATAGATGACACACTGAAGACCGGTCCTGTGGAGTATTCTGTTTACACAGACATCACGCTTCAGGGCTTACTAGTCCCTTCCCCGAGGCTATTAAAGCCACCAGAGGAAGCTACTCCTTTAAATGCCCTGATGAAGCCAAGTGATTGACTGAGCACTCTGGGAAAACCACTAAGCAGCAAGGCTCAACGCTCTTTGGGTACAGGCAAGTTCTCAAAGAACTTATGTTCCATCTGAGAGGCGGCTTCTGTAATAAAAGAACTACAGAGCCAATAAATTCTCAATACATATCTGATCTGTCTCAGGGATAATACAATTCTGGCTGAACCACAACTCTGATTTAAATGCTGTGAAAAGCCGGGCAAGAGACCACACAGCTACTAACACAGAGTGAAAAGGAGAGCGTTTGCTCTGTTCTCCAAAGGCACCGCAGCGAAGGTCAGATGTTGCCACATGACAGCATGCAACACATGCTCTCTTGGTGGCCAACTCTGCCATCTTTTGGGCTCTATTCCAAGTCTATAACATTCTGTACGCTTTAAACTCTATCTGGATCTTACTAACACCTGCACACCCAAGCTGCACGGTTAGGAGATCTGTTTAAAAGAAAAAGCGCCTTGCTCTAGGCTCTGAGGGACGTGTTTCTGCATTCCTTAGCATCCCTCAGATGTGGGATGAGGGATATGGCAGCTCCTGATCTGTGGGTGTCGTGTGAATGTACCAAGTGTCATACCAATCTACCAACTCAGAAATCTCCAGATCCCAATCACCAGAAAAAGCTCTGAGAATCACACAGAATGTCACATTTTCACAAGGGAAGAGATCGGATATTTTAAAAGGCTCCTAATCTTTGTTGTGAAGGCCTTGTATTAAAAGCTTGTTTCTGCGCACAAGTTGATTTCTGTCCGGGCGTGGACACATCTATAAGTCCCATCCCAAGAGGCTGAGGTAAACTGAAGAGGTAGATTTGAACTCAAGTTCAAGGAGAGGTTGGGATAGCGAGACCCTGTTTCAAAAAAAAAAAAAGAATAGCAACAAAATATTCTTCTGAGCTATAATGCAAAACTTGCTTCTTTGCTGATTGCTCTATTCTTTCTCAAAAGTAAACCACTTGTATCATCATTCCAATCCTCCAAGCCAAGGTGGTCTTTAATAGCCAAACTGTGATCAACACTGGGCTCTATTTACTCTTCATCTCCATCTCTACTGTCTCCACACCGACAGTCAACTTGGCTATGGGTGTAAGCCCAGCAGAGAGTGCCACCTGCTGAACTGTTGTGAATCCTTCCTCGCTGAGCAGAAACTAGATCTTACCGGCTACAACTCTTCACTAAAATCTCAAGCTCCCCAGCTTCAGTCTGTAGTCCTGGGTCAATATCCAAACTGGAGTAAATCATAGAGAACCTTAATTATCTTTTAGGTGTTATCCCACAATAAGGGATGTTTGAGCATGTGTCACAGAATTCAATCATATAACCAGACACTTCTCCAGAGTCTCTCTCCAGGTCACCAGGTAAGCTACACAAGCTCTTTTATAAATATAGAAACTGAAGCAGTGCTTGCCTGGGGAACAGATAGCTCTCTGGTAAGGATGCTAGAGTTATAACCTAGGATTATCTGTCTGCCATTCTTGGCTTGCTGGATGACCAGATGTCCACCCCGCCTGACCTATCAGCCCCAGCTCATTCTGTTGGAGGCTCTGTGATGGCTGCGGTACGACAGGAAGGATGGAAGCACAGATCAGCCCGCATGTTTCAAGACAGAAGAACCACGGCTGCATAGTTAGGGCTTGTCCATATAGAGAAATCAAGTAGAGGGGGTTCACGCTTTTAACCCTATCACATGGAAGCAAGGCAGGAGGACCATGAGTTCAAGGCTACTGTGGGCTACAGAGTTAGATCCTACCTCAAACGAAACAAAGCGGTGTTTTGTTACACTTATATATATATTGATATATAAGTACTTCAAAATCATAATCACTTAAAATAAAAACCCTCATCATTTTAGTTGATATAGACAAACTACAACTGATATCAGGGCTATTTAGCACAATTATTGCTGAAGTCAGATTTGAACTTACACTGAAACTATGAAACAGATAATATGGTAAGTCTAAGAACAGCTCACTGGAAACTTTGTTCAATTTACTAATCAAAAGGCTTCCAAGGGGCATGTCTCCATGTCTGGTTCCTTTGGGATTCGGGGCGTTTTTCTCCAAGAGATAAAATACCCGAGGCTCCTTTATCCTCGCAGATAGCAGAGCTACTATCAGCTGTAGGATGTGTAACACCCCCACCTAGGTGCCTAATACCACAGCTTGCCACCTGGCACAATGAGGTAGCCTGAAGCCAGAATAGAATTATCAATCCTAACTACCTATAACTCTCTTAGGAAGGATTTTTGATTTATCTTAAAATTAATTTTTTTTTTTTGCTTTTTTGATATGGTCTCATGTAGCCCTGGCTTGCCTAAAATTTGCTACATATATACAGGCTAACCTTGAAGTCATAGAAATCCATGTGTCTCAACTCCCGAGTGTCAGAATCAACGATGTACACTGCCATGTAGGGCAGGAGGATGTTTTTAAATATTGTGCACTTCTCAAAGCCAGAAACAGTGAGATTCTGTCACTAGCATAAGAAGCAATCCTCAGCCAAGAGTGGCTGGGTACCTGTAGCCCCAACACTCAGGATCCAGGTCAGTCAGTCTTGGAACACAGAGCGGGAATGGGGGGAAGGGAGGAAGTAACAGCAGAGGGAGGCAGGCTTCTGTACCCTCAACAGCATCTTCCTCCAGAAGGGGCTGAGATCCGCAACCAAACCACTGCGTACTCTTTCCAGGCTAGTCACAGTAACAGAAAGGGATATAAATACTTAGAAAAAAATATGACAATGAATCAGGATACTGTTTGATACCCTATTAAAAATAACACAAAATTTTTATAATTTATATTTATATATTATACTATATATTATTATATTTTAAGGTTAAGGGAAACCTGGTCTACATAGTGAGTTCCAGGATAGCCAGGACTATGTAGAGACCATATCTCAAAGAAAAATATCATTTTAATTTTGTATATGTAATATGGCTTGTGTAATTTGCCATGCACACATTTGGAAGTCAAAGGAGAACTGGGGGTCTCTGTAGCCCAGGCTGTTCTTGAATGCTAGTTTTCACTGTGTCAACCTCCAAGGGCTCGGACTACAGGCACGCATCGCCAATGTTAATCTGTGGCCATATTCTAAGCCCTGTCTGGCCACTTGACTCGCTCATCCAGTTTCTCTCCTAACAACACTGAGGCTGAACCTCCAGTAACCTGATGCACAGAGGAAGACACACCCGAGGCCTAGTTAATGTGCTCTGTTATGTGGCAGATGCTATGACCTCATCCATCACTCCACTTCAAGTCCATGCACCAAAGAGCGGCGGCTCAGTGAAGGATCAGCTGTGAGCTTTTTATGTTGCTCTCTAGGGATCTGAACAGAAGAGGTGCCTCCAGCTCGCAGTGCTCAGCTGATCTTTCTACAGGGCTCTCATCAGCCTTCACGAGGACCCACCCACCATGTTTCTTATTTCCGAGTCTCAATGTACCGCACACCTTCGTGGTATTTATTTATCATGTGCCGATGTTTCCTGACACCTGTTTACTGTCCTCTTCCTTCCTGGTTATAAACCACTGCACACAAGCTCATTGCTGGACCACCTTTCACAGATTCTCCAAACACAGTGATTACAAACTCAATTTGATTTTTATAAACTCAATTACTGACACAAATTATTTTAGTGACATGTTTGAAAATTACCTTTACATTTTTAGAGCTATAAAAAGAAGGGCCTGGATGCTACTGGTCTAGCATCAAATCTATACACCGAACACAACTGAATAAACTTCAGATTCAAAACCACACTGACACAAAGGTAGGGAATAATACCTTGAGGCTATCTCTATGTACACTTGTTGGGAGCTGTGAGCCCCCAGATCCTGAATTTCTTGTAAACAACTTGTTTTCCCCTCACCTGAGTGCCTACAGCTGCTCTGAGCACGAGACCCTCAGGAGTTCCTGATGGCAGGGGAATGGTTTCTGGTGTGTTTGGCTGGGGCATGGCTATCCCTATATAAGCTGCCCCTGGACACAATAAAGGGGGCATTCTTGGGGCATTTCTGGCATCAAGGATGACCTGTGTCTCTGTGTGTTTGTGTGTTTCAATCTCCAGCCCTTTGCCCGGTTCACAAACTGTATGGCGGTGCACAGAGCACAGACGGGGTGTGGTGAGCCGCATATACTCATTTTCATGCTGTTTAGTCTAAGAATTTAAGTGCCACAAAGGGATCATGCCTTAAATACCACATTGGAATCACTGTAACCAGGGGAAGAGATGTGTCCCATCTTTATTACTTATAGCCATGTCTGGAAGGAATCTGTCTTAGAGAGAGAGAGGGCATTATTTAAATTACCACCAAATCTAGCATATACATTGTGTAGCTATCCAGGCATTTCCAGTAACTTCTAAATAAAAAGACCTTTTTCCCAGCTGGGTATAGTGTCAACATACTCCTAATCCTTACACTTAGGAAGCAGAGGCAAAGCAAGGCGTTTAAGCCCTGTCTGGGCTACATATTGTATTCCAGGCCAGCTTGCTCAGCTTTAATTTACTATCTTCTCCCTAACACTTGAACTTGTAAAACTTCCAGGCTAAGCTGTAGCTAATCACAAGGATTCAGGTCTTCTTCTCCTGACAACAGCAAGGATAACCCTGCCAGGTTTCCTATGTTGTTTACAGTAGCGCTTTTCCGTAGCCAGCGGAAACATGTAACTCACCTCCTTGGAAAGATGCCATTTTCCAAACTTGTCGTCTGACTTCGAAGCCAGCGGCGCTGATAGCTGCTGGAAGAGGACGTAGAGGAGCTTGGGGACGGGAAGGGTGTGATCAAAAGGCTGCTCAGCGAAGCTGCAAGGAAGCAAATTCCAAATATGAGCGTCCCGGCTCAAGTTCTCAGAACGCAACTGTGTTCAGTACCGCTGGGCTATCCATTTACAATGAGTTCCATAGAGGCTGGGGGACAGTCAGAACCCATGTGAAACGTTAGGTTCCTAGTGTGCACTGGTAATCCTGGCACTGAGGAGGAAGAGACGGGAGAAGCCCTGGGGCTCACTGGCCAACTCAGAGAGATCCACGTCCCAGGGAAAGACCCTATCTCAGGAAGCAAGCAACACCCAAGGCTGACTTCTGTCTGATACAAACTCACACAGCACGTGCTTGCACATCTGTACCCAGATGTTCACCCCCCTCCTCCAGTGAGTAAATCAGTAATAAACAAACATGCCAGGCGTGGTGGTGCATTCCCGTACCCTCCGTACTAGAGGTGCAGAGGCAGGAGGACCTTGAGTTCTAGGCCACCTTAACTATATAATTTCAAGTTCCAGGCTAGCCTGAGCTACATAATTGATCTATAGTCATCCCCCAAAGAGTTTAAGATGGCAAATTTATATGTAATATGTATTTCAACGCCATAAACGCATACATACACACTCTCAGCCTGAAACTTTGTATTCTACCAATCATATCCAGCAGGGGGAGACTAAAACTTCTCTCTTTCAAACATTTCTATATATAAGAGGAAAAGAAACAACAGGTTTTTTTGACACTATCTGTTGCTATGTAAACTAAATTGCCCTTGAACTCTCAATCCTCCTGTCTCAACACCCCTCTTTCCAATCACAGATGCACATCACCCCATTTCGATAGGAAGGAATAATACTACTCTACCCATACTCAGCCACCTCCTATTCTTAGCCACATGGATTCCTAATCCACAAATCCGCAGACCCGATCAGTGCACACAAGACCAGGCTTTACATCACAAACGCAAAAGGAATTATTGCTCCTTCCATTGGAATACACACTCCAGATTTCTAAGAACACAGCGCACACAACTTAATCACATCCCATCCCAAAGCTTGTTTATGGTTACACTGGCTGGTTTTGTGTCAGCCTGACCAAGCTAGAGTCATCAGAGAGGAAGGAGCCTCAGTTGAGGCAATGCCTCCATGAGATCCAGCTGTAAGGCATGTTCTCATTTAGTGATCAATGAGGAAGGGCCCAGCCCATGATGTGTGGTGCGATCCCTGGGCTGATGGTCCTGGGCTCTCTTAGAAGGTGGGCTGACCAAGCCAGGCAAAGCAGGCAGGTAAGCAGCTCTCCTCCACGGCCTCTGCATCAGCTCCTGTGTCAGGATCCTGCCCTGTCCTGACTTCCTGTCCTGACTTACTTCAGTGATGACCAGCAATGCTGAAGTGTAAGCCAAATAACCTCCCCCCGCCCCCAACTTGCTTTTTGGTCATGGTGTTTCGTCGCAGCAACAGAAACCCTAACTAAGACACGTGTCTTCTTTTGCCAATTTCTTCATTCTCTATTTGGAGGTAAAATTTAGGCAAAGCAATCAATCCATCCACATAAGATAGAGTTCCCTCTCCTGATCCTCATTTTTCTTCTTATTGTTTTTATTTTTGAGACAAGTTCTTTCCGTGTAGCCCTGGCTGTCCTGAAACTCACTATATAGACCAGGCTGACCTCAAACGCAGTGACCAGCCTGCCTCTGACCCTCAAATACAGAATTTTCAAATACAGAACTCTTACCCTCCTTTCTCTACCCCCTTCTCATCTCCATGTCTGAACAAACTATTTCTAGTCTTAAGTAGTATTTTTTTTTGTACAGAAGAGCTGATTTTGAACTGTTGGAACTATTCTGAAAATAAATCACTAGTGATCTGAATTAGAATGACCCCCAAAGGCTCACCTTACCAGCCTGCCCCGCCCCCCTTGCCTGCTGATCAGGATATAAAGCCCTCAGCTCTTTCTCCAGCACCATGCCTGCCTGCCACACCCCCTGCGCCATGGGGACGATAGATTAACCCTCTGAGACTGTAAGCAAGCCACTAATTAAGTGTTTCTTTTATAAGTGGCTTCGGTCATGATGTGTCTTCACAGCAATAAAACATGAACTAAGACGCTAGGGTCTTAAGTAATGGATGACAGAAGTAAATTCTTTTCTCGGTGTTCAGAGAAAATCTTAGGAGACTCAGTTAAAATGCCACCAAGAGGCATTCTCAAGAAGGGCTCAAAGGGAATATATACCAGACACCTAATCTACAAGAAGAAAACTGAACAATATCATTAAAACAAAACAAAACACTACAGGAAGGCGTCTGGAGAAGGCTCAGCAGCTGAGAGTGGTTCCTGTCATGGAGGGTAGAGGGCGCTGGCAATCCCTGCCTTCCGCAGCCATCCAAACAAGCTCCTTCGAGATGATACACTGTAAATGCCAGACATCCAACCCTGAGCTAATCCGCGTGATCCTAGCCTATCCACTCCCAGCCACCTTCTATTCTGACCCACGGCTCTGCAAAGCCTGTTCCCACCGCAGCCTTTGGTTAGTCATCCTCTCAATACCAAACTACTACTTGCTTTGGCATTCAGGGAGCAGGTCCCTCCTGGCATGTCCGTCTCCGCTGCACTTCTCCCTCTCAGGGCTTTCCCTGAGCACCCGAATATTCTCCTCCCTTCGGTGATCAGGGGGGTGTAGTTCTTGCAGCACACACTCCGATCTGGTGTGTCCTTCCCCAACACAACAGCAACCTCTGTTTATCCCAGCAATACCGACAGGTCAAGCCTTTGCTCCCTTAGACGTTTGGAAAGCTTTTAGGGTCCTTAAAATTTAGTATGTAGTCATTACTTTAAAACAAAGTAAAATGACAGAGATTAGAAAGCCAATGAGATAGCATGTGTTCCTGGTGTCTGCCAAAAGAAGGCTTATAATCTCCCTGGAACTGCAGTTACACACAGTTGTGAGCCATCGCGTGGATGCCGAGAATCGAACCCCAGTCCTCTGGAGGAACAGTCATGCTCTTAAGCACTGGGCCATCTCTCCAGCCTGGGCTCTTGGGCTCATAAGGTGGAGAATAAGAAAACATCCATTTTTTTCCCCTTAAACTCACTTGTAACCTAGGCTGGCCTAAAACATATGATCCCCCTGCCTCAGTCTACTGAGTGGTGGGATTACAGACACGCATGATTAGGTTTGGCATTAAGAGAAAAAAAAAATCTTAGTGACTAGAATACTGTAAGACCTCAAAGAGTCTTTATGCTAAAACAATGCCAAGTCCCTAGACAGGTAGGGATGTGCACTCAACCGGGAGATTTCAGAGTAGCGCCCAGCTGAGAGCAGACAGTACCTGCAGTTGGGTGGAGATATATATATATACACACACACACACATACATAGATACCAAGATAGCAAATAGAACAAAAGGCCACTGTACAGGAGGGCACTGTCAGCCCTCACTCTTGGGGAACCCACTAGCTAAGAGATTTTTAAACCCCAAGGAGAGTTTGTCTTCCCTGACTCTCATAACTCCTACTTGACAGTCGCAAGTTCCCTTGACGGGCTTTGAGAAAACTCCTGGATCTAGCTGGCACAGATTCATGAATTTAATGTGAACATGGACCCTCAATTACCTGCCTCTCAAAATTAAGAAAAAGCAGTTACAGAAAAATGTAAAACCCGAGGACTATCAAACACACGAGCTGTAGCCAATGTGCAAATGAACTAGGAAAACCATAGCAACATTCCTGTCGACGTCAGTTCTCTCAAATTCTCAATCTCTATTTGGAACAGAAAGGGACACGAGTGGTAGTGGCACATACCTTTAGTCCCAGCACTCGGGAGGCAGAAGTAGGTGGATCTCTGAGATTGAGGCCAGCCTGGTCTGAAGAGCTAGTTCTAGGATAGGCTCCGATGCTACAGAGAAACCCTGTCTCGAAAAACAAAAACAGCAAAAAAAAAAAAAAAAAAAAAAGCAAAAAAGGGACATGGATAAAACAAGGCTGCATCCAGAAAGAAACGGAGCACTCTGGGGAGCCCAGCAGGGCAGCACTCGTCTGTCCAACACAGAGGGAAGCGGTGCCACGCAAAGCCATGCGGAACAGGTCCTATCTACCACGCAGGCAGCAGCACTGTCATAGGCAGACTGACCACCACAGACCTGCTCGATCCTGAGTGAGCAGTCAGCAAGCCAATTCCTAGTACAACTGGTACAACGAAGCTTCCTGCTGGAAGAAATGTGTCAGTCTCATATAAATTTGAGTATCAGATAAAACTAGTTCGTGTGCACAGATCATTCCTAGAGGCTGAACATTCCAAGTTTCAGATCCTCACACACAAGAGTCGTAGAATATAGAGAAAAGAAAGAACAAGAAAAAGAGAAAGGACGGAGCGAGGACCACCTTTCTGCTTCCTACTTCCCACTGTAGATACCCCACCGCGTTACTTAAACCAGCAAAAGGAAGTACCTGATCGAGCAATGCCGCTGTCTCTGTCTTCATTCTGACCTCTGCTGGGCATGTCAACCGGTGTGCTGTGTGCTGAGACAGACAGACAGACAGACAAGGGAAGCGTCAATGACCAGGCTCGCCAAAGACAGAGACATTCAAAAAAATGACTTCATATATGATTTCAGAGAGGGTTACTGGTATTGAGGAGTGGCCTAATATATAACAGAGATTAACTAGATAGCAAATTAAATACATAAAAAGATAACAAGAAGCAAAACCAACAAGCCATTTGCCTTTATGCCGGAGCCTACAGGCTCCTCTGAGTGACACGAACGAACCATTCATGCAGTTAATACAGTCAGCGGTCTATTTTAGCCATTTCCTCATTATTTATAGTATCTAAACAATACAATAGTTTCAAAATGCTTTATAATTAATTAGTCTCTGTGATAGCTGCAGTCAGCTTAGGAAGAGAAATGGTGAAAAATCTTTTCATAAATCTAGACATGTTTATTTATAATCTACTCTTTTTTTCCCTAACTCTTTTTTTCCTCCAGTTCTTTTACCCAGACATGGTATTCGAGTTATTCAGAAAAACTCATGTCCCGGCAAAAATTTGGAAAACACTCTTAAGTAGCACATGTATCTAGAAGGAATTTGGAAAACACTCTTAAGTAGCACATGTATCTAGAAGGCTTCAGACTGGTTGGGCTGCAGATTTACTGGGCTGAAAGGGACGTGGGAATGTGTCCTAGAAAATCTTAGAAAGAACAAGAAGCCACTGTGTGCCTGGACATCATTCTTGCTAGCATTTATCTTCCAAGTTTTGAAGGAAGTATATAAACAAGCTATATGTGGTCTACTTAGCAGGGACAATAGACCAGTTCCATTAGGCATCAGAGAACTGTGATGTTTAGTGTGCGTGTGTGTGTGTGTGTGTGTGTGTGTGTGTGTGTGTGGCTATAAAAAGGAACAGAATGAAAAAGCCCATTTGCCTCCCTCACAACTTTAAGTTGGTCCTGAAGATTAGCTCACAGTTGCTAATCATGCTACAATGGACACTGAACAGCCCTCTGCTGGCAAGGCCAGTTACATCTCAGAAAACACCCAGAATATCAAGATGACTACACCTGTAAGGAACCTGGACACTGCATTTAAATAATTTGAGTAAGTTAATATGAAAGAGAGAGACCTGATTGAGCCCTCCCATGCTTATAATAGAGTGACTTAGAAACTCCATGCAGGTCAGGGTGCAGGGGAATAAATGGATAAAAGATGCCACAGCAAAGAGAACCAGCTCACAGCAGCAGAAGCGGCCTAGGAAAATCAGAAGAAATTAATTCTCCTAGAAACACAAAGGGCTCACTTCAGATCAAAACCAGCTCGCTCCCATTTGGACCATTAGCAACAAGGTGGAACTTCGAAACAGCAGGACTCCAGCAGCATTTGAAACTAGCATCTCCTGCCACAGAAGCCCTTTGGGTTTCTAGAGAAGAATAAGTGGATTTCTGTTTTTCTAGAACCTGCACAGGAGTTTTAACGTGTGGGCCACACTGAGCTCAGCATTCCACACAAACCTGCAAAGAAAGAAGCGCTGCGGGTGAGCCGGAGTGGTCCTCCTTCGGACACCCCCTGCAGCAGCTTGCCGCTGCACGCCTGCAGCAGACCTAGAGCAGAACACACAGAGGACGCAGGGCACACACACAAATAAACACGGGTTAAAGATAACGTAAAACTAAACCCAAAACACAGCAAACTCAAAATAAAGCAGAATACGCCCCCCAACAGTGGCACTCGGGGAAGAGCCGTCGAGGGTCTCGTTTTACCTAGGTTACTTCCGGCGCGACAAGGACCCAAACTGTTCAGTTTTCCAACCTGGGGATCTTGGTTGATGTATTCAAAGCTGTCCTGCAGGCTAAATCAAGATGGGGATGGGGAGGGGACATCAAGATGTTAACACATTTGTTTTTTTAATAGATTCCTAACTACAGACAACAACTTGATGGTCTCTCAGAATTTTTCTTTATGAGACTAAAGTTTCACATCGACCAAGGGGAGAAAAGATAGGAGGTTGGGAGGAATTTGCTGGAGGAAAACGAAAATGTTTTGCAAGTGCCCAGTCCACACGACTACCTAGGCAACTGCATTCATAACCACCTCGTGGCTGAAATGAGTCGCCAAACTCTAAGCGTACTTTAGTAACTGACATCTTCCGTACCGCTATTCATTTTGAAATTTTGCTTAACAAAATAACACCTAAGATGCTGCTATTCATTTCAAGGGTTCTCAATGAACACTCAAAATGAATTAACTTCATATCTTGGCTAATATCTATTAATGATTCTGCAGCCTGTTTCACGGGGACGCAATCAGAAATTATGATCCACTTTAAGAAAAGTAGAATCACTCATGAAGATGGGCAAGGCAGATTTCTTAAATGTATTAGTTTAGAAAGAAACTGAATACCAACACTTTGAAGAGAAAACAGCACAATAAAATCCAAATAATTTCTTACTTAAATCTGAGCTCAATATTATAGAGAGTTAGTGGGCTAAACAAATATTTAGGTTATTCCAAAGACATGGAAAAACACTCATAAAAAACAAATGTCGCCTAGGTATGGTAATGTATGCCTATAATTCCAGTATTCATGAAGTAGAGGCAAAAGGACCTTGAGTTCCCTGCCAGCATGGGCTCCAGAATCAAAACTTGGTGACTGACAGCAGGAACAGAAGAGAACAGACGCATATCCAAAACAAGAGACATTTGTCAACCTGGCAAATAGAATAGTTTTGCCTGGTATACATGGGCTCCAGGTTCACTCTCTACCACCCTATAAATTGGATACAGTACCACACAGCTACTACCCCAGGACTTTGAGGGAGAGGCAGAAGGACCAGGAGTTCAAGGCCATCTTTAGCTACACAGCAAAGTTCCAGTTTAGTTCAAGGTCAGGCTGGGACTTTGAGACCTTTTCTCAAAAAACAGACAAAAATCATCTGTCTTTAGGGCCACTTGAGAAAAACCCAAAGTTTTTTTACTTGCTGTTATTAGAAAATGACTAAACCTCTTTGCTAACCTGTACTTATCTTACTACTCATTTAACAATGTCTTACAGCCCTCAACGAATTTATCTAGAAAGAGACACATAAAAAACATAGGGCAGGGGTGCAAAATCCCACACTTACTTATTTGTGCTTCCGCAGAAGCTACCCATTCGAGCCGAGAAGACTTTACTAATCATCAGCTGAGGAGGAGAACTGAAAGACAAGAAGAGGGGAGACCGGCGCTTTGTAGGTTAGGAAGCCGGCATCAGCCTTCGGGGTCTCTCAGCCTGCACAGGGGCAGCCTCACCGTATGTAGTGTATCTTCAGGGTGGAGCCTTTGTAGCTCATGGCAACAGAGCCGAACATCATTTCCCCCAGCATGTTGACATCGGATGCCGGTCTCGTGTACTGCACAGGAAATCAGCCAGTCAGAGCACAACACGGAACAACGCAATGTCTTACTACCATTGGTTAATACAGCACTGCCTGCTAATCTCTGGGCCTCTGGCTGAGTGGGTGACAGTATCTTAAAGCTACAGCTGTCCATCTCAGTTATTATGGACAGCGATTACCTGATAAAGTTCTCAAATATTCCTATATTTTATTTCTTCCCTATATACAACGTACTCACACAACAATTCCTCTCCATTTATAAACTCTAACTATGTTTATCTCTTTGGGTACGTAGCAGATCCTGACAAGAAACATGGGTTAGTATTATCCAAATAAATAATTACTAGTGTGGTCATCTGAGTGAGAATGTTCCCCATAAGCTCAGATGTCTGAATGCTTGCTTGCCATTTTGAAGTGGGAATCCCCTCTGTATGCTGTGAATAGGTTTTATTACCATTGGTTAATAAAGAATCTGCTTTGGGCCTATGGAAGGGCAGAATAGAGCCACGAGGGAAATCCAAACAGAGATATAGCGAGAAAGCAGGTGAAGTCAAAGACAAGCCACGTAGCTGCGGAAGGAGACAGACGCCAGAACCTTACTCAGTAGGCCACAGCCTCGCAGCAACACACAGATTAATAGAAATGGGTTAATTCAAGATGTAAGAGTTAGCGAGAAAAATGCAAAAGCCATTGACTACACAGTCTTGTAATTAATACAGTTTCTGTGTGATTATTTTGGGTCCGGGTGGCCAGGAAACGAACAAGCAATCTCTACCTACACCATTTGATGCTCGGGTAGGTTTGGGACGTGTGCCCTTCTGAAGAACGTGTGTCACTGGGAGAGGGCTTTGAGAGTTTCAACTCCTGTCATTCATTTCCAGTTTGATTTCTGTTTCATACTCGAGGTTAAAGATGTGAGACCCTAGCTGCCTGCTCCTGCTACCACATGTTTGGTCTGCCATGACGGACTGTGGCCCTCTGGAACCATAAACCCCGATAAACTCTTTCTGCTGGCTGCCTTGGCTGTGCTGCTTTGCCAGAGCAAAGAACACCTGCAAGGCTGCAGCCGTGTCCACGCAGGGCTGAGTGAGGACCAAGGAGACAAAGGAGATCTTGTCGCTCTAAAATTTTATAAGAATATTTCAAAAACACTTCCAACTTCTAACCAGTTTCTTGTGAGGTGTTACGCCAGCTTTCTGACTCAGAGAAGCCTGGGCTTGCCTGACTGATCCTGTCTGCTCTGATGACCTCCATCTTCCACTGTCCTTCAAATCCAGTAGACACATTCGAATTTACTCTACCAAATGCATTACTTTGTCAAACACATCTACTGTCTTCCTCCTTGGATCTCTTCTTTCTCAGATCACTCCCTGAATATAGCTGCTCCTGTCCAGCAGCATTTCCGCCATTCTTTTGCTTTGTTATGTACAAGAAAAGCCCCTATGACTTACTTCTAGGTCAACACCTCTCCTTCGGCTATAAAATGTCAAAGAACCATGGTTCTCAACCTTCCTAAGGCTGCGACCCTTTAATACAGTTCCTCATGTGGTGGTGACCCAACCATAAAATTATCTTGTTGCTACTTCATAACTGTAATTTTGCTACTGTTATGAACCATAATATAAGTATCCGATATGCAGGCTGTCGTTGCCCACACAAGGTTGAGAACCACTGTCTCAGCGACTGCCATCCATAATGGCACCCCGTGGACAGGCAAAGAAAAGCATAAATGAACGAGTGTGCTACAGGCCCACAAGCACAGCCTGACCGAAGTCCATGAGCCAGGCTCCGCAAGTGTGCTCTCGGCATGAAGAAAAAATAAAGGAAGTACCTCAGTACGCTTTCTTGAATCTTTGCACAGAGGAAAGGAAAAGCTAAATTTGTCAGTGCTGCTAATGCCGGCTGTATTCACCTCTGGGTACGGTTCATACCAACAACCTCTTTCTGCTGTAGGCACAACCCAGCTGATTTCTCATATTCCCTACGAATAAATTCTACCCACCCTCTGTTTTAAAATTTACCTTTTCTCGGTACAAAGACCATGTGCCAACTGGGATTCTCAACTAGCACTGAACACTGGTAAAATATGGGCAAATGCGCCACATGAGTCTTAAAATTCAAGGGTTATTCGTTCACCTGTGGCTGCTGGTAATCACCATGGCCTTGTTTAACCAGTAACAGTAGAGGTAATATTCTGGACGGGTTTAAAAAGTAAGAACAGGGAGGGCTGGAGAGATGGCTTAGCAATTAGAAGCACTGGCTGCTCTTCCAGAGAACCTAAGTTTAATTCCCAGCACCCACATGGCAGCTCACAAACTGTCTGAACTCCAGTTCCAGGGTATCTGACTCCCTCACACAAACTTACATCCAATACACAATGAATAAAATAATAAAACGTTAAAATTAAAACAACAAACAAACCAGAAAGCTGGTCATTGTGGTATGTGCCTATAATCCAGGGAAACTTGAGACAGGAAAATTTGAGATCAACCTGGCCTCCATGGTGAGGTCATGCCTGCTTAGGTTACTACAAGGAGAGAATGTGTCAAGTTCGATGTGGTACACATCTGAAAACCTCAGAATTTGGGAGGTGAAGGCAGGAGGGTCAGAAATTCAAGGTCATCCTCAGCCATACAGCCAGTTAAGAGGCCAGCCTGGACCACTGGAGACCCTGTCTCTAACAAACAAAAACAACAAGAACAAAGCAACAGCACCCCTCTCGAGAGCTCGTGCCCACACTTACGGCTGTTCTAGAGACAACAAATCTTACTTGGTACTTCGGAAGCTGCTCCTTAGCGTGCTGCAAAGATCCTCCAGAGCTGTGGAAAGAGCTGCCGCCGCCGCTGCCGACACTCCCGCGTTCTTGACAGCACCTGGCTGACATTTTAGCAGGGACATCCTCTGCTTTCTGGATTGAGAAAGGCAGGCAAGGGTGTCAGGCTTTACCAACACTCTTTATCAAGTGGAAATCTGTCAAAACATTCAGATGTCTGAATTGAATTAAAAACAAAAGCTCTGTTTAATTCTTCTTTATAATGACAAAGTCATTCCTGGGAGTCTGGGACAGTTGGGAAGCGGGGGTGGGGGGTGGGGAGAGATGCCTGCACAGATACTGACATGATAGACATAGACTGACTGAGACAGGGGGATAGCTGATAAACTATTTAAAGAGTACACTATGTCTGTTAGTATTTACATTAAAAATTTACACTGTAAAGTCATAGACAAATACTACTCCCTGTTACAGATTTTAGGAGATTTTAGTATTATGTAGTCTTAACACATGGAACTGATGAGGAGAAAAATGACCACAAACTTATGAAATTTTACCAACTAAATGTTACTGAGAAAAGAAACCTATTAGCCCGGGCAGGCGGGCTTGCGTTTCTCATACTTCTTCTAGCACTCCTTTATAAGCGCAGGGAAGGAAACCACCAGGATGAACTTGTGAAAAATGAAGCCTGAGCCCTGAAACAGGAGCTACTGTGAACCCCAGAGCGTGTGACGGGAACGTGGTCTTTAAAGGTCAGAGGTAACAGAGGGTGATCTACTTTATACTCCCCGAAGTGCTCCCTGCTAATTTCTATGACGGTGACATAAAGGATAAAGATGCCCTCGCCCGACCGCAGAGGAGAACACTCTCTCCAGAGCAGCCTTCATTAGAAATGACTTCTGCCGAGTCTCCTCGGTCTCCTCCTTCCCTTCTTCCATCGCCTTTGCTTGGGAACCCAGGAATGCAACGGCAGCTTATCTAATCTCAGTGTGACTGGTGGTCTAAGGCACGTGCTTGCCGTCATGTGCCAATTCAAACTCATGGCGTTTTGTGCTTATCAAGGGGAAGAGGTTGGGCAGGGTCTGGATTGGAAAAGGAGTGTAAAGAGATCACGAAAGGTGCTGGTCTCCAGTAGCACTGCAGCAGCGACAGAACCTGAGGTTGTGCAGGGTTAGTCCTGAGCATCCTGCATGTATGCCCTCAACATGCTCTTCAGCTCCAACTGCTACTTAAGACCTCCTTACCAGAAACAGCCTCTCAGAGGGCTGACAGCTATGAGAGGAAGTACCACCTCCAGGCAGACTGCAGGAGGACCGGGCAATGAACATGGCTGGAAACAGCAGCTGGTACAGGGCAGGCTACCAATTGGCTTCTCCTGCAGTCTTTGGCAAGCTACAAAAAAGTTCCTGATCCTATATTGCCATTTTTAATTAAAAGAAAATGTCTAGGAAACCGATAGAGATGATCAAGTTATCCCTGCTCAGGTATGCTGACTAACTCCAGTTCCCTGTGAAAATCATCTCCCCTCTTGCCGTCATCAGCAGCTCAGCCTTCTGTAGAAGCATTGGGGAGAGCCCTCTCCTGTCCAGTAAATACAGGGATCAAGAGCTGGCTCACCTAAGCTCCCGGTCCCAATCTGCCATTAAAGCTTAAGCGAATCATCTGAGAGACTTCTCAGCTTTCTCCTCCACCCACCTACCAAGCCCAGCCACTGGTATAAAGATTAGCAGTCTGGCAGAACTCCTCCTAAGTGCTGCGGTATCCACCCGGCTCAACGCCTTCAATCAAACATTTCCTTCCTGCAAACCAAGATTCTTATCAAAAGCTGGAAAACAAGGGCCAGGGAGAAGGCTCAGCAAAGAAAAGCACTTGTCCAGCAAGTCTCGTGACTACGTTTGATCCCCGGGACCCACCTAAAGGTGGAAGAAGGGACCAACGCCACAGAGCTGTCCTCTGGCTCCCACATGCAGGCACAAAATCACTTCTAGGAACTAAAGCTGGAGAACGGCCCACTGGCCCTTGGGAGTCAAAGGCCTTGTTGTAACCGTTCTTTTAACCACAATCTACAGACTATCAGAATCTGCTCAGTGTGGGAAGTGAGTAATTAAAGAAAAGAGTATCAGTGGCTTTATTGAATCTGTAAGCATCTGAACAAATACTGAAGAGAATGGTCTACAGATTAGAGGTATCCTGGCTGACATCCAGAGATCAGGGAGGGCAAGGGTATTCCCAAATGATTTTATCTTTCCTAGTCTGGATCAAACAGGTCAAGATTCTTCCTGTCTTCACCGGCCATTCCTCCCACCTCCAGTGCCCATCATCCCCCCCACACACACACACACATATACAACAGGGAAATTAAGGAAAGGTTCCTTGGTTAGAAGGGGTAAGGTGACAGTGCACACGTGTACAGACAATGCACACACGTGCAGACAGTCCGCGTGCATATAGACAGTGCACACGCGCACACTGAGGCCCTCCAATGAGGAGGCCTTTTCATTCTGTTTGAACACGTGTTACAAAACAACTTTCCTTTATTTTGGTTTTTGAAACACAGGCTTACTATGTAGCCCAGGCTAGCCCCAGATCACCATCTTCCTACCTCAGCCTATCTGATACTGGACTACAGGCACGAGTCACACTTGGTACCTTTGTCTACGAGAAAACCAGGACAGAATGACCGTCTCTTCTGACAAATACTATCTCAGCAATGTATTTTCTTACTGTGCTTACAAAGTCCTACTGATTACAGGCACCAGCAAATGCATCTTTCTGGGTGACAGGGTTGACCTACAGTAACTGCTCGTTAAGTTTCACCCATGTTCAGAACACACGTTTTCCCGCTGGGGTGCAAGCTTTGCTTGTTCTTCTGGATCCTTGCTGGCCCGGTACAACACAGCTCAAACAGAACACAGACGGTAGAAAGCCCACGGGCATTCCATACCTGAGCAGCTGCCTCTTCTGTCTTCTGAACGGCTCTGGAATCAAACATGACCTGTCTGCCTCTCCTCTCACAGTCCTGGTAAACTATCAGGCGAATGTCGCTCAGGTCCAGCTCCGAACATGACCAACTGTAGATTCAAAAGAGAAAGGAGTTAGGTCGTCTTCAGTGCTTGGTGCCATCACGAGCAAACATGATTTCCAGCCAATGGGCCTGTGTGTCAGCCAGAAAGCAGCTGTGCGAATAGTACTGACTCTCAGGGGAGGCGAGACTGGGGAAGGGAAAGAAATCCCTGGAGAGAAAGCACTACCTTCCAGAGTCAGTTGGGGCACAAATGGCAGAGAGAAGTTGCAAGGCACAGAGAAGGGCCTGTCAGATGCCTGGGTTCTGGGGAAAGCACCCAGGACTTAAGGGAGTTGTTTATGATCCTATGGGTCCAGGAATGAGAAGCCAGCCATCCCTGCTCAGGCGGAACTAGCAGCAGTTACACAGCCTAAAGTTTGTGTACTTTCCCTGTATGTCTGGCTTGATGTAGAGGCTTTGAAACCAAATGCATTTGCTAACCATTATGGTTAGCAATTAGGGAAACACAGTTTGCTCCTAAGCAAAAGGCATTAAGGAAAAAAAAAATGCAGGTTTACACAGTAGTAACAAATTCTATCAGAAAGTAGAAACTAGAGAAAGGAACAACTCACAAGAGTGCTCCCAGCACACGGTTAGCAATCCATTCAACACGCATGTAGTCTGTATTGTAGTCGAGGCGCTGTAGGTGCTAGGAAATCAATCAAACTGACTTGAGTCCCTGTCCTTGTGAAGTTCAAGGCTGGCTGGGGGATATTAATAACCTAATAGTTACACAGAAATATACAACTACAAACTGAAGTTCAAGGAAGAAAACTAGAGGGTACGAGAGAGTCTCTGAGCCTGGCGTCCGTCTCAGCACTCGGGAGACACCAGCCTGGTTACAACATAGCAAGACCATGTCTCCAAAAGGTGAGATTTAAGGAGTGAGGGGGACAGAGAAGTCGCTGAGAACTTAAAGCGACATTTAAATGCAGACCTGAAGAATGAACAGCTCACATGAATACCGCACAACACGCAAAAATGTAGCACAGGAAAGGGAGAGAGGAAAACCAGAGAGCTACTCCCCAACCCCGTGGCTGTGTGTGGGTGGGGGGGGGGGGAGCTGAAACAGGCCCAGACAGGATGGGCTCCGAACACAAAGAGCAGCCAAGGAAAGCTGGCATTGATAAGAGATCAGATAGCTGCTGCCCTAAGAAAATCCGGAGGTGGGAGTGGACGCCGGCCGGCCAGCACAGGGAGCCAAGATGCCAATGTCTCCTGCTGCAAGCTGTGACCACCAGCAGCGGCAGTGCATCCAGCTTGAATCTAGAAGATTAAGGCAGAATCTAGAGGATGTGCCTGAGGCAGAAGGGGTGCCAACTGCTCCGGCAGACTCTGCTAGAGGACATGGGGAGGACAATGACGGGGTGGGTGACAACTGGGCAGGGGATAAAGGAGGGACAGATGGAAAATATCCGACTAGACTGTGTAAGTGTGGTCAGACACAGCTGCAGTCAAGTCCAAACGTCTTCACCTTACACTTGGCCACTGGAGTAATCGGTGTAGAACTGCTGACTTCACAAACAAAATACGGAAAAGGCTTCACACTAGCCTGACACACACACGAGCTCCAACATGCTAAGCTCACTCCCGGGAGTGAGATGGCTGGTTACTGTGAGGAGCCGGGTTGCCTTTGGTCCTTCCCGGTTGCAGGCAACGGTGGTTAATGCCAACCATGTTACTATGGGGGGCAGCAAGAGGATTTGTTCTCCTAAACACCAGCTGCAAAACATAGAAACTTCTGTTCATCCCTTCTTTCACCGACATGTTTTCTAAGTTGTGCTTGGCATCCTTGCCCTCTGACGTGGAGCACTGTGGCAAATTTACTTTGGAAACCATTTTTCCTCTGCCCTCAGTCCAGAGGAAGCCCATGTTTAAGGTCTGACCAATGAGATGTGCATGCCACATGACCCCAATGCCACGTGACCCCAAGCTGACAGATGGGAGCCACAGCTTACAGCCCAGCCATCATGTGGCAAGGTACCATCATGTGGCACGGTGCTGACTGCTTGGTCAGAACGCCTCGTTTCTCAACTCCACACCAACAAAAGTACAAAGCAAGTAGCCCAAAGATGAATTATTTCCCTGAGAAGTAACAATAGCAATAATGCAAAGGATTTGAAGTACAAAAACCACATCTCTTTAAAGTATATATGTGCTATAACCCAAACTAGGAAAATTCAAGATCAGCCTGGGCTATAGAACAAGACTCCTTCTCAAAAATAAAACAAAATCACACCAAAATGAGATATATATGTGTGTGTACACACACATGTGTATATACACACACACACCATGTATTGTAACAAAACTATGACTAGTACCATGCCCCCCTAAGGTCTCACACAAGGAAGTAAAAATACACAGTCAAAGTAAACACACAGGAATAATTTAAAGGCAGTCTTGTGTTCCAATAATGTCAATATTTAAAGAATCTGATATGATGGGGAACTTTAAATAAGACAAGAAAATGTTAAATAAGGCAAAACTGGGCAGGCATGATGGTACATACTCATAATGCCAACCCTCAGAAGACTGAGGCGGGAGGATCACCAATTTCAGCCAGCCTGGGCAACACAGTGAGATCCTGCCACAAAAACACCAGTAATAAGAGCAGAGAAACTTATAGCTACTCATCCATTTAACAGGCAATTCCTGTCTGCTCACTGTGTGCCAAGCAGTGTCCCAGGCACTGGGACAAGGTTGAGTAGATTATGACCTCTGGTGCCATAAAGATTACTGTAAGTATCATAAGGACACAACCCCACAGCTCTTAAATGCCCTTCTTTGTTTACAACCCTCACACAGTCCCTCCTCTCTTCAAAACCAGTTTCTAAATACAAACAGAAATCTCTCAAAAAGCTCATTGGAGGGCATGGTGGCAAACACCAGTAAACCAAGGACTAGGGAGGTTGAGAGAAGAAAATCATTGAATTCAGGACTACTGTGAGGCATATAATGAGTCCCTCCCTCCCTCCCTCCCAATATGATGAACCAAACAAACAAAGCCAGAAAGGAGACAAGAAGGACCATAATTTGAGGGATTAAATACAAACAAACAAAGCATAGACTAGGTATGGAGGAAAGGGAGAAACTATGTTGTGATAAAGATGAATCACAGTTCATCTCATCATCAGCAAGCTACTTGTTTCAAGAAAAAAACTACGTAGATGGTAGTAACAGATTGGGAAATCGTGTACTTTTGCTAGATTAATAATACACCCAAACAAACAGCTCACAGGAAAAGTCATCGTCAAGTTAGTTGACTTTCCTTTCTTATGCTTTACTTATAATAGCCTTAAGTGAAAGAATGCCTTGGTTCACACTTCGTATAAAAACTTCCTCCACTGACTCGTTGGCCTGCAGTCAAGAGAAGCAGAGGGCCACAAAACCACCATTCTCACACGATGCTAGCTAGAGATGCTTATTTGCAAAGTATTCTGTTAAATGGATCCGCCTGTTATTTTACCCAAAGATATTTACAAGCCGGTTGTAGTTTTCCCATTTAAGAGGTTCGGAGATAAATGTCTAAATTCAGACATCAAATTCACAGCATGGATCTACAGGACACGTTAGAAGAGGCTTTGATGGTGATGCTCGCTGCAGTAAACAGACATTTTTATACATTTGATTTATGTGCATGTCTACATAGCTATGGGTGCCCTCCAGAAGAAGGTGGCTGTGAGTAGCACAATACAGGGGCTGGGGTTCAAACCCTGGTTGTCTGCACAAACTTGAGTGCTCACAAGCACTGAGCCATCTCTCCCAGTAGCAGCAGCAGCAGCACTAACTGTGGAAGTACTAACTCTACAGTACGGAGCTTTCCAAAACCTGGTGACTTACACAACTTACAAGTCTGTCAGAAAAAGACAGACTAAGCTCCTGCGAGGCACGGCTCAAACACAGTCAATTCAGACACACAATCCCTTAACAGAACTCCTGGGAACCAGATGTTTCAAAATTCAGATTTTTTTTAAAAGACTTTAGAAAGATGAATATTATATAATACCTCCTCCAGAGTGGGGGGGCAATCAAACTCCTAAATCAGATTACAACAGTTTAAGAGATGAATATATCCTAAATACAAACATTTCATACAGTTTCGCTATCAGTTCAGATCATCTGTAGGCTTTTCGGAGATTTTAAGATTTTAGAAACGTTAAGATAAAGGACTGCTGAACCATTTGATGGTTGTTCTACTACCTGAAGGTAGGACCAAAAGGATACATAAGCTTTCAGGTCACTACATTTTTCCAGAACATAACTATCAGAGATGACAGTCAAAGGTTTATGCTACTGAGGTTGGCTGTAGCTCTAAACCCCAATCCTGAAATAGTGTCAATAAATGGCAGCAAAGGTCACAAGCTAAAAACGCCTAAATCCCTGTGTAATCTGTGCACACAGCCGCAAACATTACAGCATGTGTCAGTGCGGCTGGAGATTCGGGTACTAGAAAAAGATCAAGTGAAGACAATTTTCTCCCGTCTTTTTTGAGCTCGGGGTCCTATGAGGACATAGAGCTTACACTGCTTACAGATAGCTCAAAATGAATCACAAACCCAAGTGTAACAGGCCTGACCCTGTAGTTTAGCTGGGTGTGGTGGCTCCTGCCTGTGATCCCAGCACACGGGAAGCACAAGAGGGAGAGTCACTGTGTGAGGCAGCAGGGCGAAACATAGTAAGATCCAGGCCACACCAGGCTGAAGAGTGAGATTCTTGCCTCAAAAAACAAATAAAACAAAGCACACCTACAAGAGAGAATATAGATTGATGGAGGAGGGTCATCTTTCTATCTGTTGTTTCATTGGTTAAGTAATAAAGAAACTGCTTGGCCTCTGATAGGGTAGAATTTAGATAGGCGGAGTAAACAGAACAGAATGCTGGGAGAAAGAAGCTGAGTCAGGGAGTCGCCATGATTCTCCCACTCCAGACAGACGCAGGTTAAGATCTTCTCTGGTAAGCCACCTCGTAGGCTACACAGATTATTAGAAATGGGCTAGTCCAGGTGCGAGAGTTAGCCGAGAAGAGGCTAGACATAATGAGCCAAGCAATGTTTAAAAGAATACGGTTTCCATGTAATTATTTCGGGCATTAGCTAGCCATGCGGGAGCCAGGGCAGCCAGAACGCAGCCCCACTGCTCATATTTACAACAGAGATGACTTTAGGGCATGGATAACAGTTTTTACATACAACATCACAGACATGGTCCACAAAACAAATCATTGGCAAGACAAATGTACTAAATTTAAAACTTCTGTCAAGTGAATGAGAAGACAGGCTGGAGAAAAAAACATTTGCAAAAGATATATCTAATAAAGGATTGCTATCCAAAATAAAGATGCCTTAAAACTTGATAAGAAATCAAGTGTGGGAGGAACGTGGTGGCTCACGTCTTTCATCCCAGTGCTTGGGAGGAAGAAGCAGGCAGAGGTCTGTGAATTCAAAGTCAGTCTGGTCTGCATAGCGAGTTCTAGGCCAGCTATCGCTACATAGAGAGACTTTGACAAAGGAAAGGAAAGGAAAGGAAAGGAAAGGAAAGGAAAGGAAAGGAA
>JABTXL010008166.1:5292438-5319127 GCA_025134845.1 Neodon shergylaensis | reverse complement strand
GAAAAGGGAAAAGGGAAAAGGGAAAAGGGAAAAGGGAAAAGGGAAAAAAGGAAAGGAAAGGGGAAAGGGGAAAGGAAAGAAAAAAGAAAAGCACGAGGCTGGAGAGACTGCTCAGTGGTTAGAACTTGTTCTTGCAGAGAACCTGAGTTCAGTCCTCAGTACCCACAGGGTGACTCACAACCATCTACAACTCCAGTTCCCATGCACCAGGCATGCACACACGCAGACGAACATTTATGCACACAAAATAAGATAAATAGAAAAAAACTTTAGGGGGCTGAGAGATGGCTCAGAGGATAAGAGCACTGACTGTTCTTCCAAAGATCCTGAGTTCAATTCCCAGCAACCACATGGTGGCTCACAACCATCTGTAATGAGGTCTGGTGCCCTCTTCTGGCCTGCAGGGATACTTGCAGGCAGGTGCTGTATACATAATTAATAAATAAATCTTTAAAAAAAAAAAAACTTTAAAGTGTTTAAAAGAAAGCATGATTAAAAAGTAGACAAGAAGTTTGAATAGGTACCTCACAACAGGGATTCAGGTAGCTAGAAAAGATGGCCCACAAGTTCAAGATAGTCTTGAGCCTTAGCCTGGTCTACACAGTTGAGTTCCAGGTCAGCCAGGACAACAGGTGAAACACTGTCTCAAAAACAAAACAAAGGGGAAACCCAGAAAAAAATGCAAATTGAAACAACAGTAAGGTGTGAACGTATATTATCTACTAGCGTAGGCAAAATCTAGAACACACCCCGTCCAATGTCGGCTCTCATGCATTGCTGGATAGAGCCACTTTGGGAGCCAGCCTAGCATCTCCTTACCAACTGGAGCACACCCTTCTCGTATGACTAGCAACTGAGCTTCTGCTATTTAACCCAATGAGATGAAACACACATGCAAAGCTCTGCCGACAGACGCTTACAGCAGCTTCACTGATAAACGTCAAACTCTTGGAAGCAACTGAGCTGTTCATTAGGTTAGGAAACAACTAATGATTTGGAACTAAAAAGAAATGAGCTATTGGGCCATGGACGGACATGGATTAACTTTCAATGGATGCTGAAAAGGTTATCTGTTGTGTGATTCTAACCAAATGACGTTCTGAAAAAGATTCTTGTGGTTCAGAAGAGAAGATGGGACATACAGATAAAGCCGATTTCTATTATATCTGAAACTATAATAAATCTCATCTGTCAAAACAAACAATATCTACCACGAAGAGCGAACCCAGATTTAAATGAACGACTCTGGGTGACAATGTGTCACTAGGCACAGCACCAACTACCATGTGAGGGAGGCTCTGGGTGTGTGGAGACACGGGGCACGACAGGAACTCCCTACGTCCTCCTCAGTGTGGCCCTGGTAAAGGAGGTCACCACCAGAGCTGGCTGCTCACTGCTCAGCACCCTCCCGGCTTCTGTTAATAATGTAACAACAGGACAGGCTAAACCAGAGTCTGACTCACAACAGGAATGAGAACAGGAGAGCCAGGAAGTGGGGAGCAGTCCAGCAGGCACCCAAGCTCAGCACAGGAAACTGAGCAGAAATGCTTCAGCAGCTGCCCAATGGCTAACTTGCAGACTGCAGGGTGAAGCAGCCCCGTTTTCTGTGCGGGATACCAACACGTCACTCCGGACTGGATTACACACAGTGACTAACAAGTGTTGTTTTACCCAGCTATCACCAAGGCTTATCAAAACAAGACCCAGACAGAAGCTTCTGCCAGCTGTCCGCTTCTGTGAATCCCCTGTATCTGCTCTGCTCCAATTCCCGCCTAGGAATAGATGTATCCTAGGATGAAAAGTTCTTGAAACTTGTGGCGCGAAATTACCACAGCGTTCGTTCCTTCAGTCAGTCTTGCATTACATCCCCAAATCAGAGTCATCCACCACTGGAAATTACCTACCAATCAGTCAAAGAAAACTCCTTATTGCAAATACAACATGCATGAAGGCCAGACCTTGTGACCCATTTGAGAAAGAGTCACACCCAGCAGGACTGTAATACTCGTCATGAACACAAGATGACCAGCTGTCTGCTCTCGGGCTGGGGCTGCGGTTCCCACTTGTTTGCCTGTGTTCTGTTTTCTCTACCCACTTCATCCAGCCTTCCCAACAGACGCATTTCCCATTAAGTGGAATGGTTTTCACGGCTTCCGTGTGCAGAACACAGTGGAAGACACTCCCCACACCTGGAGCCTACACGAATGCTTTCTTTTAATGGCCTTTTACAAAAGTCTTCAGAATTCTGCTGTTCGCCACCTTAGCAGTTCTGTCTTTAAATCTGCGACTCTTCTTGCATCCCCTACTGACTATCCTCGGTACCACAGTCTGCTTACCCCCCCGTGACTCAGTTTGCTAAAGGATACTAAGCTACTTCAGTTTATGGATCTTCCTTTTTAAATGGTCTTCGTATACCGACTGCCCCCACCCACGTTGCTGGTCATGGTGTGGTCTGTTTTGGGGGCTGGGGTGGCCCGCTCTCAGCACTGGCTCCACCTGAGTTCCCCCAGCCCCCATCCTGTATGGTACAGTTTCTTCTGAATTCAAACTTGCAGATCTGAAACTGCAGAGCACAATCGGTTCTGAAGTGTTTATCTCGGTTCCTCTTCGCTCCAGCGACAAGGCGAGGCCAACTTCTCCTGTTTCTTATATACAGCTGGCAAACGTTCCCAAGACACCTCAGGAACAATTCTGTCTTATTCAATTTTTCAGGAAAATATGAAAAATCAAAAACCAGCAGTAGCTTTGCTACAATTACATTTTAAGAGGTTGGAAACGATTATTTGAAAACTATACCGCATACCCAGCATGCTGTAAATTTACCAGATTTCAATTGAGTTTTAAGAAGAAATTCTTTAGTGGCAAACCATATAAGAGACAGAATTTTGTTGATATGGATTCTGAAAATCCATAAACTGTTTGTCCTTAGAGAAACAAAGGAATATGGAAGAGAAGATACAGAAGAGAGTTTCTACCTGTAAACCACAGTGAGACACCAAAATGCACCTTTCTCCACTGGGCCGATGCTACCTATATATACCACGTGACCATTGTACTTACTGGATTTTCCCTTTTTCATATGATTGGAAAAACACGAGGAGGCAAAAATAAACACATAAAAAGCTGCAGCTTATCAAGATGCTCAAATAAGATCTGAAACTACTGACTTAAGGTGTATAGGAACAAGAACGGAGCTGGATGTCACTCTGACAGCCACATGACTTGAGCAAACAGAAACCAATGAGCAGTTTGGGGCCAGGTCCCAACTGTGCAAGCTACTGTCAATAATTTATAAGCACTCTTGGGGCTAGCCAGGGCTCGAAAATGAATTTTGGAAACCAGTGCAATACTGTAAGTAACACACACACACACACCATGGTACCCATCACCTATCTGGAAGTCAGAGGACAATCTCTGGGAGTCAGGGCTCCTCTTACACTGTGTGACTGCTACAGAATTCTCGGAAGCACCTTCATCTGCTGAGCCATCTTACCAGCCCACACAGACATTTTTAAGATTGTAGGAAGGGAAAGAGAGCGGATGAGGCAACTGGTCTGACTTGAAATGAATTCCTACGAATTTCAAACACCTTCCCAGAGGGTCAAGACACTTGTATTCTGGAGGCCGGCCAAACTGCCCCTGGAAGAAACAAACCTGGCCACTGAGCCACCAAGTTCCCCTGACCACTGAGACAGCCAAGAAGACAGAAGACAGCACGTTTGTGCTCACTGTGGATGTCAGGGCCAACAAGTGCTCAAAGGACTGCAGCAGCTCAGCACTGATGGGATCAACGTCAGATCAATGGATGGAGAGAAGACATGGGTTCAACTGGCTCCCGACTACGATGGTCCTCCAGGTACTGCCAACCAAACTGGGACCAGTTAGACAGTTCTAAAGACACTTACGTTTCTACCATAAAAAGTCTTCTCTGAACAAGACTCAGATACAAAAGACAAGTCTTTAAACCTTCCGGCACAAGGAATGAAATTCTGAGATAAAAATCAAGGGGGAAAATGGGCTGCAAAGAGTTCTATTATGTGTAAAGTCGTGCCTAGGTGAAAACTACCAAAAGCAAGCGTACCAAAACAGAAAATTTATTTTAAGTTTGAGAAGCAACAGAGAAGAAACACCGGCTTACACAAAGCTTTTTTTAAAAAAAAAAAAAAAAACACATTTTAAAGAAAGAAATTGGCACTAACCAAGTTATTTTATGTGGACAGCCTCCCCAAGTAAGAACTGGGAGATTTGGAATTCTAGAAGGACAAAGAAACAGAAAACAGAAGGTGTTGATGCTGCAGCTCAGAACCTCTGAGAAGACTTTTTCACACAGCCTGGGGCTACCCCACAGCTTAGCAGGAGTGGGGCTCAGAAAGCCAGTCCGGCCAGTGGCTACAGCTTCGGCTTTGGAGGCTTAGCTCCAACTCCTCCCCCACCGCTCCACTCTTTCTTGGTAAGATGCAGACAAGAATGCACACAAGAAGCGACATCCTCAGAGAGGTCCCACTTCATTCTGCGAACAGATCCCTTCTGTTGGGCAGAGAGCACGTGAGCCACACTGGTGAAATGACTGCTCCTACTCTCCAGCGAGCTTGTGTCTGGTAGTAGGCTACTTAACCATTTTATTAAGTCGTACTAAGACAAAGATTTCTGCAAGACAGAAACTATATTCTAGTTGGGTGTGGCAGTTAACCCTAGTTAAACCTGGCCTGGGCCCATCCAGGAAGACCTGTCTCAAACATGTATCTTGATTTCTTTATTTTTCTTTTTCTTTTTGGGTTTTTTTTTTTTTTTCGAGACAGGGTTTCTTTGTGGCTTTGGAGCCTGTCCTGGAACTAGCTCTGTAGACCAGGCTGGTCTCGAACTCACAGAGATCCGCCTGCCTCTGCCTCCCGAGTGCTGGGATTAAAGGCGTGCACCACCATCGCCCAGCCGTATCTTGATTTCTTTTAGTTAAACCAATAAATATAACCGTTTATACGGGATAAGTAGTTTGTGAAAGCTGATGATTTGAGAAATGTTACTTTTTGTCAAGATTCTACTATTTTAATTTTATGTGGGCCTATTTTTATGTATATGCACCATGCTCATACAGTGTCCTGAAGAATTTTGAAGAGGGTACTGGGTTCTCTGGAACTGGAGTTAAGAGCCCTCTGTGAGGACTATGTGGGTGCTGGGAACCAAACCCGTATCCTCTGAGAGCAGTCCATGCTGTTAGCCACCTAGCCATCACTGCAACCCAGGGCATTCTCAAGTAAAATTCCTAAGTCCATTTAGAAACTTACTCTTTACATTAATCACAAGAACTGGAGTTTCACCTTCGGCTTTCAACCTAAGATTCTAGGATAAAATGCAGTTTTCACAGAGTTTCTATTTCACTTTTCTTCCTTTTGTCTTTCTGCATACACAGTAATTAAGTTCTCCTACTAGGGAAATTAATTCTTCCGAAGTAGCTAACGGGGCTAGAGAGAGGGCTCAAATGGTTAAGAGCATTGGTTGCTCTTCCAAAGGACTGGGACTTAATTCCCAACACCGACACGGTTTCTCACAATCATCTGTAACTCCAGTTCCCGAGGATCTGATGTCCTCCTCTGGCCTCCACAGGAACCAGGCATGTAAGTGATGCACATACAGGCAGGTAAAACACCCATGCATGTAACTAAATAAATCTAAACAAACGAAAAAAGGTACATGAAGTAACCAGGAAGAATATAAGTAAAGCAGGTCCAACTGTGTTCCTCATGACTTCACTACTAAAGTGAGTTGATCATGACACACCCTTCTCATGAAAGTCTTTAGTCAGAGTACCCTGCCTCAGCATCCTGCGCCTCAGCACCCTGCCTCAGCAGTGACCACCAAGCAGAAGAACTCCAGTCCTAGCTCCGTCCTCTGCATGCTCAGGTACTCCTAGCTTTAACTCTGACCTTCTAAGTGCAAGCAGTGTGGTTCAAGATTCCAGATTAGGCCACAACTACACGTTAGCTACAGAAGAGGAAGGCAAGATGGTAACAGAGTACCTGAGCCTATGTCTTTTCTACAAAAGGACTTGTTTCTGCAAACTACCGATGACCATATTTCTCCTATGCAAAGCATTTTTGAAAACAATTCATATTTCAAATAAAACTTCTTAGAGTCCGGCTGAAGCCAGTATTTCCCGGACTGCAAGAGAACTAAGCTTCAAACCTGTGGTTGAGCCCTGCAGCTTCCGCTCCCCTTCCTCCTCTGGCGCATTTTGGAATCTTTGCGCACACGAGTGTCTTGAAAACCCTCCCGGCACCAGAAGTGGCATCCGTCGCACATCTGGCCGACTCCTGTTGGCCTGCTGGCCGGTTTGTAGCTTTTGCTGTGCCACCACACATCTCCTGAGAGGCATAGACGCTCGTCAGTTGCTCCTGACCACCAGCGTGGACGAGATCACTCTTGAAGGTCCGCTGCTGTCTGAGGGATATTCCACAGTGACCAACAACAGCTCCAGTGCAAAGATCATTTCACCTCTGCACAGCATGTGAGACAAGCTACTACCAACTTCCTCCTTTAGAAGCTTAGAAAAAAAAAAAGGTTCATTCATCATACATGAGGCCCGGGATGACTTCCGGAAGCAGGTGCATCCATTACGTTATAAAACGTGCTCTCAGTAAACCTATAATAAAGCAGCCGAGCACAAATCTCTCCCTACTTTTCCTGAGCCTGGAGTCAGCAAACTCAACAGGTCCTGTAGCTTGCTCTGACTCACACCATCTGCAGCCCCAGCTGAGTTTATACAGCCCTCCCTCTACGAGTCACAAGTCACGAGACCAGCTCGCGTGGCTCTGGGCAAACCTTCGGCTGCAAGGTTGCTCTGACATTGGCCACACCACTCTCGTAACGGTTCTCACGTGAGGAAGAGTCAGCTGACACTCCCTACTCCACAACCTTGTGAAACTACCCACAGCCAGTGAGGGATGGCTACCCACAAGAGCCAAAATGGAGATCTTCAGATACATAGTCATGAGTGGGACAGGAAGCAGAGCAGGGCATGTTCCTGCCATCATATGAGTGGGGGTGGGGGAGAATAATGAGAGAGCACTAACACGAGAAAGCCTCCTTACTCTTGTGCTGAGTTCCTGGGCATATTCAAGCGCAGAAAGCCCCAGTCACCAGAACAGGAGAACAGTTCTGGCTTCTGACATCAACATGGCTTACCTGGTTATGAGAGTGTTGTGAGATAAATTTGAGTCTGTGGAGAAAAGGTGTTCCTTTCAGAATAAAAACCACATGGCCTCAAAACACAGGCCAAGTCTAAAAAAGACAGCAATTCCTTTTTCCTGGAATTTGGCTGAAGAAAATACTACTGGGTCCATCCCCAAAGTCTAGGGAACCCTTTGCTGGTTCTGTGGTCTTAGTCTTAAGTATATCTTTTTGCTGTCGTTGTTGTTTTTTGTTGTTTGTTTGTGTTTCGGACAGGGTTTCTCAGCCCTAGCTGTCCTGGAACTAGCTCTTGTAGACCAGGCTGGTCTTGATCTCACAAAGATCTGTCTGCCTCTGCCTCCAGAGTAAGGGGATTAAAGGCAAGTAAGGGGATTAAAGGCGTGCACTGCCATTGCCTGGCTTAAATGTATCTTTAGACGAGTTACATTTTGCTCCACTAATGGAAAACTAATGCCAGGCATCGGCCTCAGTGGCCTTCACTTTACAGGGTGTTCCTGAGACAGGAAGCCCTCCTAAAATGAACAAAAAAAAGAGATTCCCCCAAGTGATCAAGATTGCAACACACCTATGACAGTGAATCTCTGTGGAGATTGCCACGCCGATGGTATCAAGATAGGCCCAGTTTTCCAGGAAGGGGCTTACATCCTACTTACAGGGCACAATCTGGTCATGGGTTCTTCCTTCCTTTAAACCATCTAAAACGACTTTCAACAGAGAATAGCCAAATATTATTAAAATCGTTCCCGTTCAAAAGACAGAACAGTTTTGGCGGTTGGGGGGTGGGGGGGACAGCCTACTACGGACCAAGTCTGCATCTCCCAGCCACGTGATATTTAGACTAAACTTATTGGGGAGATGAAAGGACAGTCTTACCCCCCCCCCAAAAAAAAAGGCGTGCAACTTCAATCTCACAGCTGGTGGTGGTGGCACACACCTTTTTAATTCCAACACTCAGGAGAGCTCTGAGTTCAAGGCTAGCTTAGTCTACAGGTCTTGGTTTCAGGACAGTCAGGGTTACAAAACACACACACACACATACACACACACACACGCACGCACACACTTCAATCTCTACCAGATATTTACCTAGAATATAAGATCATAAAACATTTTAAAAATGAGTATTAAGCTAGAACGCAAAGGCTTTATACATGCTAAGCAACAGTTCCACCAGAGCTATAAACCCCCAGCTCTGCCACAGCCATGAAATATCTCTCAACATCTATTAGACACATAACTTAGAAGCTTAGCCACAAAAGTAGTATTCTCAAAGTAATTCCAGATAATAAAAATACATATATTTTACCCCTTACCCCAGAAGTATATATAATAATGTAAAACAGATGAAAAAAAAAAAAGATATGCTAGCCAAGTGGCGCACGCCTTTAATCCCAGCACTCAAGGAGGCAGAGGCAGGCGGATCTCTGTGAGTTCAAGGCCAGCCTGGTCTACAAGAGCTAGTTCCAGGATAGGCTCCTGTCTTGAAAAACAAAAAAAAAAAAAAGAAAAGAAAAAATTTAAAAGAAAACGTGCTCCCAAGTGGCATGCGGACGAAACAAGACCTGCTGCATTTGGATGGGATTCCCTTAAACAGAAACTAACCACACACCTGAGAATCACTTCCTTAAGAAGAAACTGCACCCTCCCCTCAGGAGTCTTCCTGACGACCCAGGCCTTTGTTCTGAGTTCTTCTACAAAAATGTTAAGCACACTTTTAATAACCAATGCATGCTTATTTTCCTAGAATACCTGCGTTTTAGGATGCTAAATAGACTATAAACTCTTAGCATAGAAAAACTAGGTCTTGTTATTCTTTGAATCACAGAGAGATTTTACATCTGGTAGATGCCCACTAGATGCTTCTGATTGGCTTAATAAGCACTCCATATTTGCATTAAAGCTCTCACACAATGTACCTGCAGAGAAACAGTATATCTCTGTGGCAGTCTGATGTCCAGCCCGGGAGATGCGGGCTTCAATGCTATAAATGTACATCCTCCCGCTACTGCAGCCAAGTTCCGGCAGAGACTTCAGGGTCCTGTCACGCCAGTCAATATGATTCACATCATGTATTACGAGAAAGAACACAACACCAAAACTTGCAAAAATGTGAAAGTGACATTTCCTTTGTTACTATGCTCCTTAATCTTTAATTCTATAGTTCAAAATCTAATAAGAATATAAAATAAAGCCGGGCGATGGTGGTGCACGCCTTTAATTCCAGCACTCGGGAGGCAGAGGCAGGCGGATCTCTGTGAGTTCGAGACCAGCCTGGTCTACAGAGCTAGTTCCAGGACAGGCTCCAAAACCACAGAGAAACCCTGTCTCGAAAAACCAAAAAAAAAAAACAAGAATATAAAATAAATAAAATACAAAACCACATTATCGTACTTAAACTGGAAGTCTCTTTTCTACCCCTTACATTTAAATAAGAGTTTGAGTTCCTGCAGTAAAGGAAAAGCAGCTGTATCTCCACCACCACGTTTCTGAGACACGACAGCGCTCCCAGGGTAGACAGGGAAGAAAAGGTATACTTACATCTTCTGAGCCCTACGCTGCTGTTTTTAAAATCCCACCTAGGCAGGCACGACAGTGCTGGGAACCCTATTCTGAAATACTAAAAACACACATAATTATAATTATCTCCAACATGATTTGTAGTTGTAGTCACGGTGAACTTCTATACTTTCTCCCACAAAGTGCGTCCACACATTATGGAAAACAAAGTCACCTAAGGCTCCACTTGAGGAAATGGCCTGCAGTCACTAAACAGACCACCATGCCAGCAGCCGCTCAGTTCCCTGCCTAGAGCCTCTGCTGACACCATGGGCTCGGCCACAGCACAGCAAACATCTGGAGATGTTAAGAGCCAGGTGTGATGAAGCTGGAGAGGAATGGACTACAGGTTCAAGTGTCTGGTTGTGGGGCTGAAACCGGGACCTCACAAATGCTAGATATGTGCTCTACCCCTGAACACAGTCAGTCCCAGGCTCTCAATTGTTTAAGCAGCTGTTGAGCTGTTTCCATTCACAAATCCTAGGTGCTGAAACTGTACTACAGAACGGCAAGTTTGTATCAATGAACAGCAAGGAACACTGCTACTACTCAGATAGCAAATGTACTTAATGTGCTTGCCCAGCACTCTGTGGTAAGAATCTCTCATCACCCACAACACTGCTTCCTGTTATGCAGACTCCTCTAGAAACCACTCAGCACACTGCTGAAGGACCACCTCCGCTCCAAGACAGGAGAGCAGAGGGAAGGGGTCTCCCTGCCACCTGCAGAGTTAGGAGAATGAAGGACAGGAAGGTTGCATTTTGTATCTCATTTTTACACTGCACAAGTAGAGGTGGAGGAAGGAGGAACTGAATGAAGGAGGGAGAGAGAAAGGAAGGGAGGAAGGGAGAGGGACTGACCCAAAGCTTACAGTGCATCAGTGGCAGGGCCATGGCTTCAAATGCAGGCCCCCTTGCTCTTGGGCGAGCACTGGGTCAATCATGAGCACCCTCACGCCGTTCTGTCAAGAAGTACCCACCCGGATGTGGCCGTCTGTACACACCAGGTATCATCACATTGAGTTAAATTCTTTTCCTACCATCTTGAACCCTTGGTCACTTAGGCTGCTTGGATTCTAATTTAGTACTGAGGGCAAGTCATATGCTCTGTGGGTGACTAAGTCTCTTGCCAGACACCTGGCCATGAACCCTGCCCTGCTCCCATGTAAACATTCCCTGTGCAGGAGCCAAGCACACCACAGAATGCCAGCAGGGCTGCTGCTGGACATGGCCAGCCTGGCATTCAGGGGGTGGCTGAGGTGCAGGCTCCACTGCTCTCTCCCTCCACCCCACTGCAAACCAAGTCAGTTTAAATGTACACTAGAAGCCAACCGGCTTTACAGCTTCCACTTCAGACAGGTATACTCATGATGTTTTCCCTAGTTCTAAGCACACCTATAATAAACTCGTGCATAGCACTATCAAGCCTGGGGTCATTTCCTGTCACGATTTTCTTTTTAAGTTACATGAAAAAAATGATGATCTATGGTTTCTAGAGCTGTGCTTGATGTACGTGCCTGGGACTCTAGCACTCTGAGAGCTAAGGAAGAAGAGTGAGTTCTAGTCCAGACTGAGCTACGTAATGAGTTCAGATCAGCCTGGACTACACAGTGAATTCCAGGACAACCTGGGCTACAGAGCTACCTACGAAGACCCAGTCTTAAAGAGCACACAGAAAGGGTGCTGTGTTGTTCCTCCCTAGGATCTAGGTTACTTTCTACCCCGTCCCCCATCTCCACACTCCAAAGAGCAGCCATCAAAGGCACTCAATAACTAAAGGACGAGCGTGCCTTCATAGAAACCCTCTTCTTCAAAACACTGAGTATGAAGAGCAAGACTCGAAGTGGCGTGCACACTTTGATACTGCATGTATTCTCCAAACAAGAAGTAAATATCAGAACATCTTAGATGAGCCAGACTGATGCTACTTTTCCTTTTCTTTACTTATTCTCTATATCTCCAATAATGTGTGGTTATTATTTACAAATAGACAAAACGACTTTAAAAAATTTTTTTTCCATTAATGATCCCTTGATTTCTTGCTTTTATAGGTCTTACTGCACGGGGATGAACCAGAGCCAATGCAATCGCATAGACAGCTAAGCAGACAAACCATAAGCAAACATTTAAACAGCACTTGCCCTGTGAAGGGCACAGTTGTGCCCACACTGTTTTTTTCCCCATGATAACTGCTACCATTATTATTTATTTAAGTCAGCCAACGGTGTAGCGACACAGCTAAAAACAAAACTCCAGAATTCCTTTCATTTGGAGGCTTTAATGCTAAGCAGCAATGCAACACACGCAGGGGGGAAAACTGTTGAATTATAATTACCGATCGTGTGTGCCTGCAGGTGCGGGGAGTAATGTGTGTGAAGGTCAAAGGACAACTTTCTCCCCCTTCCGCCACGTGGGCTCCAGGGATCACACTCAGGTCCGCGGGCTTAGTGACAAGGACCTTTACCCTCTGAGCCATCTCCCTGTCCTGGGAAATTGTTAAACTCTCACATAACTTTAAAAAGACAGCCAGCTATTCAAGGTTCTCTGAGGAAGTACCTGCCTGCTGGCAGCAGAGGAGCCGGAAGAAGGCTGCAGGTTCCCGGCCTAACACATGAAGCAGCAGCCCGGGGAAGAGCTGCCTTAAAGCTCTGCTCATTCTCACGCTTTATTACAAAAGAGGCACCAAGTGAGGGCTGTGAAGAGGCTGTCCCAAGAGTGCAGTGTCACTGTACCCAAGAGGTACTGTCTGAGAAAAATAACCAGCCCTCTCTGCAAGCATTAAGATAGACTTTCAAGGGGTTTTGTTTTGTTTTGCTTTTTTGTTTTTCCTTTAAGCTCCAGCATCAGAGACTTCAAGCTACAGACTCTCTTCCTTATATATGATTTTGCAACCTATTCCTCTGTTTGGGTAAAATTAACAGCCATACACTTATTTTGAGTTTATATACAGTTAGGCTAAAGAGAGAGCTTTCTGGTTAAAAAGTCCTGTTCTTGCCGGTGGTGGTGGCACATACCTTTAATCCCAGCACTAGAAAGGCAGAAGGCAGGTGGATACCTGTGAGTTCGAGGCTAGGCTGGTCTATAGAGCAAGTTCCGGGACAAGCCCCAAAGCTACAGAGAAACCCTGTCTCGAAAAAACCAAAGAAAACAAAACAAAAAACAAGACAAACAAAAACCCCACTTGTTCTTGCAGAGGCCCTACCCACATGGCGGCTCACGACCAGTGTCGGGATTCGGTGCCCTCTTTCTGCCCAGGCACACACGTGGTGCACAGACATACATTTGAACAAAACAGTCATACACATAAGGTACATAGATAAAGACTACAGACGATGAGAAAACATTAGCAACAAAGATCACAGAACTTTTAAAGTTTAACTCTGATGTCTGCAGGCCGCCGCCAGCACTTGGACCTCGGCAAAGGCATCGATAGTCCAGGTAGTCCTGTTTAGAAAGCTGGAAGCTAAGCTATTGCTGGGTTGAGGCCATCCTGTCCGGAATCATTCCCACATCTCTCGTTCCCTGAAAACCACGTGAGCAGAGCACAGTACACGGCATTCTGGAGAGCAGCTGCAGAAATATAGTCCAGGTTGGCCTCCAATGTCCTTTAGCCAAGGATGATTCAATTTCTGGTCCTTATGCCTCCACCTCCCAAGTGTTCAGAGTCCAGGTATGTGGCACCATGGTCAGTGCTACGATTATTCTTATCAGAATCTTACCCCTTGGGGAGAGCATGTTTGGAAACGCACCTAGCAGAGAATGCTACGGAACCCTCTTCGCTTTCTCTTGGATGCTCCTTACCAAGCGCACGCTGCAGAGCTCTCTAGATGGCCAGGGTCATTAGGGGACTGAGAAGCATCGATTCACTAGCTTTGCCCACAGCTGAGTGCCAGTCACACTGGCCCATCAGCGAGACCCTCCGTGGCGAGCCTTATTTTTCACAACCCCCTGCGCTCCCTCCTAGGCCTTGTGCCACACACACCTGTCCCACATCAGACTGGTTCCCGGGACCCCCTAGAAAACAGACCCCTCTTATATTTAAAACTTTGGGGGCAAGGGATGGCCCTCAGGGCCTTGCTGGTGTTCGGCCAGAGTTCTACAGCCAGATTCCGAGTGTGTTTGGTTTACTTCTTGTTTTTCTTTTGGCTTTTTGAGACAAAGTCTCATATATCCCAGAACTTGCTATATAGCCAAAGATGCCCCAAATTCCTGAGCCTCCTGCCTTCCACCTCCCAGGTGCATGCCACAATGCCTACTAATATACATTAAGTGTTGATTAAGGGACTCACTATGTAGTCCAGGCTGGCTACATAAGACCTTATCTCAAAACTAACTAAATATCTGTTAAAACATGGTTCTCTCCTATCCTCTTTCCAGTTTAGATTGATGGGTAACTACCATGATTTATATCATAACAGAACTAAAATTTAAAACTTCCCACGTAACAAATACATCACTAATTAAGAAAGACTCAACATTAAGTTCTAATAGCCAAAAAAAAAAGCCTACATCTGCTGCTTAAGGATATGCAGAAATCAATTTATGAAAAGAGAAAGCCAGGAAAAGGATGCTGAGCTGTGAGTCTGTGAGTCAGCAGACACATCTCTGAGTAAGTGCCTCATGGTAAGCCCGAGTACCAGGAACGCAGGAGACATCGGAGCAAGCAAGGGGGTCAACATCAGCTGGGGCCCTGCTAGTCACACCAGGAACAGAATGTAGGCTGGCAGGCAAGCTACACCTAGTTCTGGCCCAGTTACTCACTGCCCATGTGACTTGGGAAAACCAGTCATTCTAAGTCTCCACAGCTGCTGCCTCAACTCACCTCATTTCCCAGGGCTGCGGGAGTGTGTGACACGAGCAGCTGAGAATCCCTCGGAAAACTTACGCAGCTCTAGACAGATGGGAAGTTCTGTCCGTCTGTGTGCACAAGGCCAGGGGCACTAACTGTTTTCTATGATGACAGCGTGAGAGTCACAAAGCCAAGAGAAAACAACTGGCCGCAACATCTGGCAAAGGATTTTACTATAACCAGCCACCCCCTCACTTCAATCCCAACCTCTCGAAATGCAGCCGGGTCTCTGGAATCTCCAAGAAATTACACAATCTAAGATAGGCTCTGCAAAGTCCACAGAGAACAGTAAACGGGAGAGCAAATCAATACGAGCTAGAAAATTCTAACTACGAAATAATTAGCTGTAAGTTAATTGTCTCTTCCACTCACGATGACCCCTTTAGATCGCTTAGCCCCCTAATCACAGCACCCCAAATCACACCAAATCCTCTTTGTAAAACACCTCCTGTGTAACTTCCCAAGCCAGACCTTGTACGCTCACTCAGCAACAAACCGGTCATCCGCTCCCTAAGAATTTCCCACAATGCCCTGTTCTGAAAAATTTGCTCCGGCATCCACTGAAGGAAGACAGACAGAACTCAGAAGGATTTGCTTCTTAGAGTTCGGAACTGCCTTGCTACAACCGGGCTTCAGGTCTTCCCCATGGGTGGACCTTAGAGCCATCTTAGTCCCACACTGCCCTGGAGGCATAATTTGGGCAAGATCTTTTGAACCATGCACAATTGCCGTGAGGAATGTATGAAAGCAATGTCCGCTTCCTGTCGGCACTAATGCCCTGGCTGTGATGTTCTGAAGACTGGGTCTCCCCTTCACACCTCACCACACAGCAGAGTGTTAGCCTGTTCTCTCTGAATTCCTGAGCTAGGTAAGGAAATTCCCGACAACACGGACTGCACCTGAAATTGGTTAGTTTTTAGCCCAGGTTGAGTTCAACAATCGTCCCACGTCACTCTCTGGAGCCCAGGGATTACAGCATGTCACCACACCTGGATGGCTCAGCAGCCACCTTCGTTCACACTAGACAGGGGTTAAGTACTGACAGTCGTGTGTGGTCGCTATGCTGAGCTGCGCAGCACAGATCAGAAATCGCAAGGATGGCAAGTGATTTGCCTGTTTCCCACTTTCAGCCTCCGTCACTGAGATCAGCGAGGAAAAAAAGGAAGCCCAGTCCCCAGTGAGTAGCACAGGTTTTAATGGCTGAGATGTAGGGTCCGGAGTTACAAGTGACAGCTTGGAGAAGCGGCCTGTCTCGCCATCCTACACAAACAGAACTGAGAAGAATCGCTACCTCTATCTGCTGGACCGTAAGTCGTACATTCACCAGAGTCAAATGCCATGAAAACCAAAACCCTATGACGAGGGAACTGAAAATTGAGCCAGAAGATGACAAACCTAGAAAGTACACATCAGTGTCACTCTCTGCAGGGGGAGGGGGCTCTCTCTGCAGTTACACGGTGGAATACCGCTTTGACGGTTCCAAATACACTGTAGTGAACAGGGGGACAGACAAGGATTACATTCTTGGTACTTGATAAATGGGAGTGTGAACTTCCTGTTCACTTGTTAGCTGTACCCCTGGGAGCACATCAAGTTTCAAATGACAGCCTCTTGTCAAACTCTAGCACAGCTCCTGGAATACAGAGGGCATTTCATAAATTCATAAATATTTGTCCGCAAGAGCTATACCCAGATTTAGCTCTGCCTCCTCTCAGGAAGAGAGTCTCTAGACAAAGAGGAAGGCTGGAAAAATCCTTATCTGTGGGTCTCACTGTCCCTCATCTCCATTAGTGCCCCCAATACTACCACCTTTCACCTGTTTTCAGACCTTTCTCTTGTCTCTGACACACTGTAGAGCATGTGGGGGCATGACTGCTCATAGCCCACACAGGCATTCTGAGCAAGGAGGCACCACAGCCTGGAAGCTTATGGAACAACAGCAGAGAGAAAAGTTCCAGTATTTCACAGTGGTTGATTGTAAGTAGCAAAATCTCTGCATCCAAAATATGCCAATGTACAAGCCATTGGGAGAGAGGGGGGGGGGGGGGGGGAGGAGGGAGAGGGGGGGAGGGGGGGGGGGGGGGAGAGAGAGAGAGAGAGAGAGAGAGAGAGAGAGAGAGAGAGAGAGAGAACGCAGACCAGCAAGGCTGGAACCTTGAGGAACCACAGGGAAGTAGAGAACCACTTTCCCCAAGTTAACCTTTGACGTACACACACATTCCACACAAAATAAAATTTAAATAAGAACAAGAAGATAACGAATGAAAAACATCCTCAATGTAAAAGAAGCATCTAAAATCTGGAATGTTTGTGAACACTGAAAATAAAATAAGATTACAATGAGAACCAGAAGCCACACCGTCGGTGCTCGGGAGAAAGCACCAATTTTTATTAAAAAACAAAACAAAAACACCACCTGGCCTCATTTACTGCTGGCCTGTTCTCTACCTTCCTCTCCAGCCCACACACCTCCTCCCTTCCCTTGGGCTAGGCTTTCAGAAAACTGGTGACGTATTATTCTAGCTAGTCGTGATTCAGTTGTAGGAAATTGTACGTAGCCGGGCGGTGGTGGCGCACGCCTTTAATCCCAGCACTCGGACGCAGAGGCAGGCGGATCTCTGTGAGTTCGAGGCCAGCCTGGTCTACAGGAGCTAGTTCCAGGACAGGAACCAAAAAACCAAAAACTACGGAGAAACCGTGTCTCGAAAAATCCAAAAAGAAAAAGAAAAAAGGAAAATCGAACGTAAGAGACCTGGCCCTGGTGGGCGTGACTACCACCTCAGCACCAGAGACCCCGGAGCAATGAAGAGTTCAAGGCCAGTCCTGGAGGCACAGTGAGTTCAAGGACACCCAGGCTCAAAACCAAAGTGCAAACTAAAAGAGGAATTGAAAATGAAGAACTCTGTTGGACAAAGAGGCCTAAATGGCTTATAAGCCATCCCTTGCTGGCCACTATCGGGCCTCCTGGGTCTTCCCCTTGGTATGCAGTCAGTTCCCATCACACTCCTAAAAGAAGAAAGGGGAGCAAACTTCCTCAAACCGAGCTCCTGCAGGGCATCTTGTTCAGACTTCCAGCCCCAGACTATGAATTAGCAGTCCGTAAAAACCAGAGCAACAGGCCATAGGCACAGAAGACCTCTTGCCCTGCCTTTTTCTAACCTGGCTTGTCTGCTAGGAGATAAAACCCTCCTTTCAGATGGGGTGTTGCCCACACTCAGGAAAAGGAAGCCTAAAGAATCTGGACAGGCCTGGGGGTAGGGGGGTCCAGTCTGTGAGCATTACGTCATGCCTTTTCCATCACATTTCCACACTGGACCCATGCTTCCGTCATATTCCTGCAGCAAAACCAACAAGGACACCAGAGAAGGACTGAAAGCTTCCAGAAAGATGGACACATGGTGTTTCTCAGAGGATGACATGTTCCAGAAGGACGCCATAGCTTCCACCTATCTCCTTGAGTTTTGTGAATGACTCAAGCCCATTAATCAACCCTGCAGAGAGGATTGTGGGAAGCCTGGTTGACAGCCGGTGGGTCAGAACCATAGGTGAAGCTACTTGGGACTGGGACTGGCACATGCAGGGAGGAGTCTTGTGGTTCAGCCCTCAGCCTGTGGGACACAACGCTACTCCCACATGGATAGCCAATCCCACAGTGTCAAAACTGAATAGAATCCGAACACCTCGGAGGCGCAGACTGCTGCAGAATGCTCCTCAGGAAGGGCTGTTCTCACCCATGCGCGCACCAGTGCTCTTTCGGGGAATGTGAACTTAGGGGTGGGGGTAGGGAAACTGTCAGGTCCAGTTAGTGACAGTCACCTTTTTTACTTTTCGCTGCTCTTTTCGGCTGCTACGATCAAACACTGAACAAAGACAGCTTGAGGGAAGAAAGGGGTACTGGACTTACATGTTACAATCCATCCTCGAGGGATGCCCAGGCAGGATGAAGCAGACAGCAAAGAGGAATTGCTGCTTTCCCACCTGCTCTCTCCGTGGCTGGTTCAGCTACCGTTTTTATACAGCCCAGCCTTGTCCAGATTCACTTGCCTAGGAGAGGCACTACCTACAACGGGCTGTGGGCCCACCTACCTCAACCAGCACCCAAGAAAAAGCCCCACAGACATGCCCACAGGCCAATCTAATGGACGAAATCGTTGAGTGAGTTCCCTCTTCCCAAATGTACAACCAAACTTTGCAGTCAAACTGCTATAGCTGGAAAACCTGATCAACTCTTCAGCATTTGAGGGTTGCTTTCATTCCTCCAAGAATGGAACAGCTTCAGACTGAATAGCAGAACATATGAACTCTTATCACACTGCCCTCCTCCGCCAGGTCTCCCACCCCCAAGGGAAGGCACCCTTCCTAGTGAACACCTCCCCGAGCCAGGATTAAGCTGCTCTCCAGGCTCTCCCACCTCCAGTCAAAAGCCATTCATCCACCTGGGGCAGAAGTTCCCGTTACATTGTTTCCGCTCCTGACCAAAGATGACTATCTACGGTGAAGAGGCCTCAAGCCACTACACTGTGGCCTCCCTTCACCTGATTACTAACAAAAAGTGAATGCCAGGAAATCCTGAGAGTGTGGTCCAGAGAGCAGAAGGCTGGAGCCAGGTGATCATCAGATTAGAGTCAGACTACAATGGTATTAGTTTAGCATTCTCCTGAGTGCAGCCTTTGGCCTGCAGAACCATGTGTGCCTAAGGAATGCTGCAAATGCTCTCTTTGCTTCCTGCCATCCACGGAGAAGCTCCTCCCCATGCTCCCGTTGCGGGGCTTGCCCAGGCACCTGCAGGCAAATGACCACAGACTGCACCTTTCAAAATAAATCTTTCTAAAGTGAAATTGGCCACAGTGGTACAAAAGTAGCTAATGTGGTGGTCTCTTTAAAGAAAAACAAAACAAAAAAAACTACAGGTTTTTTTTTTGGTGTGTGTGTGAGAGAGACAGAGAGGAAGGGTGTGTGTGTGTGTGTGGAGAGAGAGAGAGAGAGAGAGAGAGAGAGAGAGAGAGAGGAGAAAGTGGGGGGGGCTCAGTTGGTAACACGCCTGTTGCGCAAGCATGATCATCTGAATTTGGATACCCAGCACCCACATAGAAGCCTGGCACAATGGTATGCATCTGTAACCTTAGACCTGTGGGGAGCAGGGAATAGTGGATCCCCCACAGCCTGCTAGTTTGCCAGTCTAGCCAATCAGTAAGATTTCCAAATTCTGGGCTAGATCCTGACCCCCTAACCATCATCATAGGTGAAGCTATGATCAGCACAACAGGCAGCAGGCATGGGGGATTACTCTTGTAATCCAGGTGCCCTGGAGACTGAGACTGGAGGATTATGATTTCAAGACCAACCCAAGCTACCTACAACACTGCAGAAATAGAAACAAAGAAGGGAGGGACAGGACAAGTCCCAAGCAAAGAACCTTCACAAAGAGCAAAGTCAACACTGTGTCAAGAGCAGAGATGAGTCCACTACAATAGAATAAGGGACACGAGGGAAGAACACAACAAAAACGACACAAAAATACAGAGTAATGGCACAGGTGTGATGACAATGAATGGTTTATAATCTAGCATCTGTGACGGGAAGTAGGAGGATCCGGAGTTGAACATCATTCTTAGCTATATAGTTCAAGGCTAGCCTGGGCTAAAGACCCTGTCACAAAAGTAACAATCTTCAATGAGTACAGAATGGGAGCTGGGGGGGGGGGGGACAATAAACTAGCAGAGGCACGATAAAGAGATCAGAAGATGTATGTACCAGATATTGCCTTGTCCAGGAGCCAGCTAGTTCTATAACCACCTTGTTCTTGTTAAGCTTGAGCAATGAATCAATGCTAGATTATTTAATTTTTAAAACTTCTTTGTGTTTATTTGCAGGCATACCTGTGTATCACACGCATGCAGTGCCTGCAGAGACCAGAAGAGGCACTGGACCTCACTCAGAAGTCTTGAGTTAAACAGAGTTTGGAGCTACTACATAGGCGCAGGGAATCGAGCTCGGGTCCTCCGGACGAGCATCCAATGCTCTTAACCACGAAACCAAAGGACCACCTAGAAACCAGAAATTTGGAAGTGCTAAGGGAAAACATTTGAAGATATAAGTTCAGGCTAGAAATGTGTGAACAGGGCCTCAATAGCACAGGAAATAATCCCCCAAATGAACCAACAGGACTCCACTAAATTAAAAGGCTTCCGCAGAGCAAAAGAAACTACCAATGGAATGAACAGACAAGACAGCCTATAGAATGGAAGAAAATCTATCAGCTATATTTTAGATGGGGGGGATAACTAAATATATACAGAATTACAAAACTTAACTTCCCAAAAGTCAATAAATGCAACACTGAACTGAACAGTCTGAAAGAGAAGAAATACAAACGACACTTCCATGTGCAGTGTGCGGCACCTGACTGCGCTCTATGCGCCGCCATACAGTTTGTGAACCAGGCAAGGGGCTGGAGACTGAATCACACAAACACTCTCAGACAGAGAAAGACAGGGACATGGGTCATCCTTGAAGTCAGAATGCCCCCTTTATTGTGTCCAGGGGCAGCTTATATAGGGATAGCCATGCCCCAGCCAAACACACCAGAAACCATTCCCCTGCCATCAGGAACTCCCAAGGAGCTCGTGCTCAGAGCAGCTGTAGGCACTCAGATCAGGGGAAAACAAGTTGTTTACAAGAAATTCAGGATCTGGGGGCTCACAGCTCCCAACATCCACGCACTGGCTCTATAAAGCAGTTGTACTATGTTTGATTTTACAACTTTTAAAGATATTTTTACTTTTAAAATTAGCTTACAAAGTAACAGTTTTCCACAAAGTCCACACAGACAGCACTTGGGACACTCCCCCTCCCCTTTCCCTGCTGTACCTCTCACTCACAGCTCCCCCCTTCCCCCACTTTCTTCTGCCATCTTCCCCACACCCTTGCACAGGTCTCAAAATCAAAGTACAGACATATGTTTGAAAGAAAACAGGCTTAGGGTATAACAACTGCCACATAAAAATTATAAAATTCAGAAGTTGAGAGGGACCAGCACGCCCTCTGAAGCAATCGGCAAAGACAACCAGAGGTAGCAGGTGGCCCGAGTTTGAAGGAATGATTTTAACAAAGCAATTAAGTGGGAAGGGTAGAAAAAAAGGGTTCGAATAGTTACAGATGAAGTCTGGTACTCTGATCAATGCTGGCTAACATCTCTTCTGATAAATCTAACGTCACATGTTTTTACTCGGAAATGAACGTCACCTCTTATACATCTCATGTGACACCAAATGTATGCACAACTCCCTTTAAAAACCCATTTCTCCTTATAAGTTCCCATTTCTACTCATAATGCTACCATTCTCCCGGGCTACTCTGGCTCAAAACCCTGACGCTACTTTAAGTATCACTACTTAGTTTTACTATTTCTCCTCTTCCTCATTTCCACATCCTGTCCCGTTTTCCCTGAAAAGGCACCTGTACATCCATCTATCTGTCCCCAAGAGACAGCAACGGGAGCACAGTATCCTATAATTAGTACTAAACTCTGATACAATCTCAGCCCTAATCTGGACCAACCTTTCAAACCCCATGGGATCAGAAGACTCCCACCTATGAGATCCTAAACCACTCAGAGCCAAAAACAGTGAATGGTCTCCTCTCTTACCTAAGGAGAGGTGGGAGATGGGTGTGTGTGTAAATCTATTTCCCAAAGGTTTAGACCATAGCTAACCAAGGCCCCCATATCCAAGACTGCTTTGTTTATTAAAGGGATTCACTGTAGGTAGGCTGTGCTAGACCTCATTATGTGGCCTAAGCTAACCTTGAACTCTCATTCCTTCTGCTCAGCCTCTCAAATGCATATAGCCTTGTGTCCTGCTCCAAATATTTTTTTGTTTTGTTTTGTTTTGTTTTTCGAGACAGGGTTTCTCTGTAGCTTTGGAGCCTGTCCTGGAACTCCCTTTGTAGACCAAATATTTTTTTAAATGGGCGGAAAACAAGGTTTTATCCTCACAGATAGCTATACCCTTCTCACTAATGATATCTCTGGGGTAAACCTTTGAAGGCAAACAGTGAGGGGGCTGGAGAGGGGGCTTAGTGGTTACGAACACTCTTCCAGAGTTGGACTCTCAGCACCCATTTGACAGCTCACAACCACCTGGGACTCTAGTCTTGATAAATCTAAGGTCACACGTTTTTACTCGGAAGTGTTCAAACGTCATCTCAATACATCTCATGTGACACCAAATGTATGCACAACTCCCTTTAAGAACCCATTTCTCCTTATAAGTTCCCATTTCTACTCATAATGCTACCATTCTCCCGGGCTACTCATGCTCAAAACCCTGACGTTCTAGTTCTCTAGTTCCAGAGGAGCCAATGCCCTCTTCTGCCCTTCCGGGGCACTATAAGCAGATACACACTCAGGCAAACACGAATACACATGAAATAAAAAGAAGGAAATCTAAAAAGAAACAAAGGAAGGAAAATGGTGAGCTGGAGGCTCAGTACCTTGCACATAAAGGTCTCTAATATGATCAGAAGCTAGGGCATGGCTAGGTGGTAAAACACATGTGAACATGTGTGAGGCCCTGGGTTTAACCCAAATTAAACCAGAAAGCTACATCATGACAGCGCCTCACCCACAACGAAACTACTCACTACCGTCTGGCGTGCGAGACTCAACAGTTCTGATAAGTGATAACCTTGATGTGATTTGGCAAGAACCCTCCAGATAGTCAGCATTAATCATGTTCTGCAGCTCCTTCCTGTGAGCTCCAACATTTCCTCCTGGACACCGGGAAGCTGACCACTCAGGAATCCCTCTGACTGTACCAGGCTCTGGAAGTCCAGAGATCGTAGCAGACTCACATGCCCCCTGACAAAGGAAGGTCATACATGCAGTAACTACTGGGGTGAAGACTCCCGGAGAGCAGCCTGTGAGCTGGGGACACAGCTTTCAGAATTCCTCACACATACTAAGAGGGCCCTTCTGGTGATGCAGCTGCCCTTGAGACACCCACGCTTCTGTAAGTCACCTCAACAAACTCAGACGGACCAAGCTGGACTTGGATGGAGTCATTTCTTTGGCGCCTTATCTGAAGTGAACAGGTATTTCCTCACAGCTTCTCAGGAAAGGCCACAGCATGCTAGCTTAGCATACGAGAAGGTCCAATTCAGCGCACTCCACAAAATCCTGCCCACGTAGAACAAACTGGCTACCAGGAGTCCATTTCTGCAGGCTGGTGCTAGCAGCTCCTGCCACCTCTGTCTGCCCAGCAACTACCTTATTCAGTGTGCCATCCTAAAGCAGACAGCCACTGCCTGATGGGCTCAGGGAAACTGCTTACTCATGGTTCATTTCCACAGCCACTGGGGGCCACCACTAATGACATGCTAGCCTGAAACGTACTCTTCCTGTTAACCCATCCAATTAATTTTTCAACTGGAAAATCCTACATGGAAAGTAGCCATGGCTCTATCTTTTTTCCCCTAAGGCCCGTATTTCATGCATCAAGCAAATAAAATGCTTGCTTGCAAGCTCTGGCATGCCAGTACTGACTTCGTAACTAGGTGAGCTGTATCTTAAGTGAGAGGCCTGATTTGTCTTACCACAAGATAATCCAACTGATTTTAGAGTGGATATGGGACGTTTTTGTTGTTGTTGTTGTTACCGACACAGAGGAATACCTGCGTTTCATACATACTATTGAAATTAAATACATTTTCAGTGAGTCATTTCTGACTAGATCTGAAATATTACTCAAACAAGGTTTTGGGTTTTCGTTGGGGTAGGGGCTATCGATCCATCCTTTTGAACACTTACCCTATCATTTTGGTAGCTAGGAAAACAAAGTATTAATGAAAAAGAGAAAGACACCTTTGAGTTGCCTATAATAAGACTGCCTTGTTTTTCGGGAGGGGGCGTGCTTTAGGGCTCCTTATGCAGAGCAGGTTGGCTTGGAACTTGCTATGTAATGGAACTTGCCATCACCGCACCTCAGTGCAAGTGAATACTAACACAAATCTCTGTTTTTTAAATAACTTTATATTTCTATTTGTGCATAACTGTGTGAGTGGAGGTCAGAGGACAACTTCTAAGAGTTGGTTTTCTCCTTCCTCCGTGTGGGTTCCAGGGTCAGAACTCAGGTCAGGCTTGGTAGCAAGCGCCTTTATATGCTAAGCCATCCTGCGAGTCGGAGATTTTTTTTTTTACTAATGTTATATGTCAGTAAAACTACAAAAAGCCACCCCCGTCCCCAAATGACCAGGCCAAGAAATTGAATCCTGGGACAGGAGTGAGACACAATAGTATGTAGTAAAGAGGCCACTTGTTGGTTCCTGGCCACGTAGCCCTAAAATAACCACACAGAAACCGTATTAATTAAATCACTGCTTGGCCCATTAGCTCTAGCTTCTTATTGGCTAACTCTTACATATTAATTCAACCCATTTCTATTAATCTGTGTATGGCCCCATGGCTGTGGCTTACTAGCTAAAGTTCCAACTGGGCTACATGGTGTCTCCTGACTCCGCCCTTCTTTCTCCCAGCATTCAGCCTAGCTTTCCCTGCCTACCTAAGTTCTGCCTTGCTATACATCCAAAGCAGTTTCTTTATTCATTAATGTAATCACAGCACACAAAGGGGACTCCCACATCAGTGGCAGAATGTCCACCTAGTACTCCTGAGGCCCTAGGTTCCACCTCTTGCACTAAAACAAGAAACAGAGTCCAGCTCTGGAAAGCAACCGAGTTTTTGAGGAGCATCCGTTTGCAGAACCTGCCAGTGCGCTTGCTAACTCCCTGACCAAGTGCTTGTCTGCTGACTTCCGTATGCTGTGCTAGTGTTCAACAGAGTAACAGGGCTAGCGTGCAGAAATCTCTTGAGGCAGCCCTAACAACACAAGTCCATTTTCTTGGTTCCTGCAAAGGAAGCTTAACTTAGAAAGACGCTACATCAAATTTAAAAGAGATCCTTGTTTCTACTTCTTAATCATATAAAATAACAAAACACAGCTAATTAAGAAATAAACGATAATAAACATGCTTTGCCCTAAAGCCCCAAAGGGTTGATAGTATAGTAGGAAAGAGAATACCCAGCTTACTGCTGGCATCAAAAGTGTTAAACACCGCAGTGACTGGACTAGTGATTTTGTAGCTTTTTCCTCATACATCCTAAACCAACCCCAGCTCATCTCTTGAGGAATGTGCAGGGTAGCATCTAACCTGTCTCCAACTTGTGAAAATGTAACAGTTGCCATAACAACAGACAACTAAGGTTGCTGGAAATTAGAGGAAGCTCTCAGCAGGTACTCAGACTCCCCCATGGGCCCTGGGAGAAGGTATTTCTCTAGTTCCAATGCCCATAGCCACTTTGATACCTAGTAACTGGGTTTCATTTTCTGTTAGGTATCAGTAGATTAAAAAAACAGCACTGACCATTAATTTAAAGATCTATATCTAAATAAGACATGCTCTTATTTATTATTTTTTAAGATTCAGGGCTGGAGAGATAGCTCAGTGACTAAGAGCACTTGCTGTTCTTGCAGGGGACACAGGATCAGTTCAACCAAACCATATGATGGCTAGCAATATTCTGTAACTCCAGCTCCTGACAACTGGATACCCACGTCTGGTCTCTGTGAGCGTCAGACACGCACATAGAATACATACATAAATGCAGGCAAAATACTAATACATGTAAGTGAAAACAGAATCAGAATAAAATAGTTTTTTTTTAAATTAGATACACTGATAAAAATTCATTTTTCAAAGCAATATGAAATCATTTTTCAGCATGAATAATTTTTCAAAGCAAATCTACAGCCACATGCCAGGTACAAACTCAAAGCTAAACTTAAAAATTAAGCCAATCATGGCTACAGTGTGATGGCACAAACCCATAATCCCAGCCAGCAGCTGGGAGGCTGAAACAGTAAGATTAATCAAGAGTTCAAGGCAGAGGGCCAGTAAGAGGGCTGGGGGAGGGGGGGGTCGTAAAGGTGTTGGCCACCACACTTGAGTTTCCTTCTCAGGGTCCACATGGCAAAAAGAAAGAAGACCACAGAGAGTGAGAGAGAGAGAGAGAGAGAGAGAGAGAGAGAGAGAGAGAGAGAGA
>JABTXL010008166.1:5205925-5283584 GCA_025134845.1 Neodon shergylaensis | reverse complement strand
GGGGGGAAGAAGCGCCAGGAAGCAGCACGAGGGACTGAGAGGAGTGCGGGGCGTGGGAAGAGGTACGTGTTGGGAGGAAAAGGGGGCGTGCGATGTGGGATGGGGAGGATCTCGCGGGGAGCTGCTTGTCGGGGAGGAGGGCGTTCCAGCGGCAGGAGGTGAGGGAGGAGCGCGGCAGCTCGTCTGCCCGGCATCGCCATTGGTTGGCTTTGCCCGCCCTGCGGCGGCGACATCACTAGGGGCGCGGCCGGAGTAGCCACTCGCACGGCGCTGACCCGGGCTGGAGAGGGGTGGGCTGCGTGGGTCTTCCCACACTTGAGCCACTGAGCGCGGGAGCGCGACTACGGAAGTCTTTGTTCTTTACTGTAGAAGCCCCTGAACTTGGTCCTCGTCATGTGGTGCAGGATTCTCCAGCAAAAAGCGTGAGCTGCTGGAGGAGCAACTTGGTGCCAGAGGTTGCTGCTGGGAATTCGAGCCCAAATCACTCAACGTTCGAGGTCTTGGGAAGCTGTTACCATGGCCAAAGTAAATCTCTGGGCTCAATTTTGGATTTACAATTTATTCAGATCACTGTTTTGTTTGGAGTCTTGGGCCTAACTGGAAGCTGCATCGCACAACAGGCTACATGTAGCTAAACACACACACACCGCGGAGCTCTCTAGCTCTAGAAATTCGAGAGGAAAAAAAAATATAACAAATGATTTCTTTTCTAGTTCGTGTTCAAATAATCAGCACATAAGAAAAAAATCGGCAGCACATACTTTCTTGGGGGGGAAAGGGTGTGTCCTTAATTAAATTCATTTGCCTGCGCTATCACTCCTCAGATCCCCTGAGAGTTTAGTGTGCTGTGGTGCAAGACTCTTTAAGAACCTGTGGTTATGAAGAGTCTGACCACATTCAAAACAGTTTATGAACCTGTTTTGCAACATTGCGCTCTAAAGATTTTCAGTCAGATGCTAGGTGGTAGAACTAGGGTTACTTCGAGTTCAACTTCGTCTCCCCCAAATTTGTGAATGGTGAACAACCGACCCACCGAGATTTCTTAGACTTAATCCAGTTAGGGCTGGAAGCGTGGCTCAGTGGTTACAAACACTGGCTGCTCTTGCACGGGACTGGAGTTCTCCCAGCCAGCGTGTCAGTCCTACTCATTCTTCTTCTGGCCTCCTAGGGCCCTGCGTGCACATGCACCATCAACACAGGACACACATGTATATATGTAGAGAAATAAAATCTAAAGAAAAACAAAAAGGAGGACATTTAGACTTTAAAAAGCAAACATATTTCACAAATATAAGTAATCAAAAAAGGGACTGGGGCAGAACTCTGGACGGTTCAAGGCTCCAATCCAGGGGTTGCGTCTTCAGTTCTTAGCCTCAGTCTCTAGCATTGCCGTATGCCTCTGGGTGTGGCTGTCAAGGGGACCAGGAATGGACAGAATATTGTGAATGCGGGGAGATGACAGAGTAACAATGAGATGATTGGGAAAGGGCTGTCTTCTGTACACCATCTGCCCATTCATCGTGACTTGTTTCAGTACATGGATGTTCCGTAATGTTTTGGCTTGATATCTGTTAGATTATCATGACACTCGTAGTAACCTCCTGAAGCCTGGTACCTTTTCTTCCCGAAGGGGCTGGAGGGAAAGTAATGAGAAGAGGTTTCCCCCTTCCTGGTTGAGATACAGTTATTAATATCTGGATATAATGCTACGGCTATATTGGTAGAAGCTGGAAGATGAAAGCAGGCTGAGAGATGACAGAGACAGAAGTATCATTGACATTATTAGTCAACAACCCTGCTTTTCTAAATGGATACTTTCTATTAGAACAGAAGTTTTATCCAAATCCAGAGAAATCCATCCTTAAAATTTTCCCTATTGCTTGCTACGTCATGAGTAAACTTGCATTTTTAACTCCTAGTATGCCGGGGAAAACATGCAACCCCTGTGGTCCCACCCCAGCTTTTCTTCTGGGTGGAGACTAAACCCAGGACAAACCAGAACTGTCCTCCTGGAACCCGTGGTGACCTTGAACTCAGACGTAGCTGAAATTGGCTTTGAACTCCTAGTCCTCCTGCCTCCACGTCCAAAGTACAGGTGTGTGCTACTTGCCTGGTTTACACAGTGCTGGAGATTTAAAAACAAACAAAAAATGGCTTTGTGTATGCTAGACAAACTTAGTTGCAGGCTCAGCCAGTTTTATTATTATTATTATTATTTACTATTTCAGAAGTTTCTTTTTTTAAATATTTATTTATTATGTATACAATATTCTGTCTGTGTGTATGTCTGCAGGCCAGAAGAGGGCACCAGACATCATTACAGATGGTTGTGAGCCACCATGTGGTTGCTGGGAATTGAACTCAGGACCTTTGGAAGAACAGGCAATGCTCTTAACCACTGAGCCATCTCTCCAGCTCCCCAGAAGTTTCTTTTTATCAGATTTTCTTTTCTTTGACATTGTGGAAAGACAATGAAAGATTCTCGGTTCCCATCAGTGATTAATAAAAACTCTAAGCCGGGCGGTGGTGGCGCACGCCTTTAATCCCAGCACTTGGGAGGCAGAGGCAGGCGGATCTCTGTGAGTTCGAGACCAGCCTCGTCTACAAGAGCTAGTTCCAGGACAGGCTCCAAAACCACAGAGAAACCCTGTCTCGAAAAACCAAAAAAAAAAAAAAAAAACTCTAAGATAGAGTCGTCTTCATCCCCCTTCATGTCTTTGTACTATATAAGCACATTTTAAAAGTAAAAACATGCTCTAATAAAAATTTAAAGCCCTTAAAAAAATACAAGCTCTAAAATAATAGCAAAGAAAATATCTCCAGATTACTTTTATAGTCCCTTAAAGAACATTGCAGTATTTGGGCCATCTGATAAGGGAAGGAAGGCTGATCTAATATTAACGGTTTGTTTCACTGTTGAATCAACCTTTTAGGAGATTTCCAATTCTATATCTTAGTGGGATAGGATGACTCGTACAGCATGTGAGGGTCTGAGGGAGGAGGACAGCCACAAGTTCAAGGCCAGCCTGGGATACACAGTGAATTAAACACCAATCAGTTCAACACTTTTCTATCTTACCATTTTTTGTCCTTTGTAGCATAGTTAGAGTTAATTGTTGAGGAATCTTGTAATAATCAGTGGGAACAGGTATGGTAGAACCTCCCTATAGTCCCAGAACTCAGGAAGGAAATAAAGATGGGAAACCCGGAGGATACAGTCATTCTCAGCTATGTGTGGAGTTCAGAGCCAATCTAGACTACAGAAAACCTGTAGCAGAATAATGTAAAGATGTTCACAAAATAGTTACCCTTAACTAAGGAATAAGCAGGCTCACAAAGTCTCTGATGGGGCCTAATGAGCCCAACGTGACTGAAGGGCTAATTCACTGCAAACTGCGATGCCTAAAAGGGAACTCCATCTACCTGATACTCTCACGGTGGTGCACACGGACCCACGTGGTTCTAAAGTCAGGAAATGTTTGTAATCAATGTAGCAATTGGACATTTCCTCTTTTTTGAAACCCACACGCATTTGGGGAAGGGGGGTTGAGAAAGAGATAAGATAGGTAGACTCCTGTGGAGTCCAGGCTGGATTGAGGAAGAGAGGACAGACTCCTGGAATCCAGGCTGGATCTCACCTGATTACACAGCTGAGCATGACCTTGAACCGCCCACGCTCCTGCCTCTGCTGCCAGAGGCCCGGATTTCTGTGCACACCACCACTGTGCCTGGCTCAGAACCTACAAGCCTGGTGACCCGGGTTAGATCCTAGAGCTCACATGAAAGGTAGGAAGAGAGCTGTGATCCCCTACACATGGCATGAATACATTTTTTATATATTATTGATTTTTATTGAGCTCTACATTTTTCTGTCCCCTCCCTGCCTCTCCCCTCTCCTTCAACCCTCTCCCAAGGTTCCCATTCTCCCAATTTACTCAGGAGGTCTTGTCTTTTTCTACATATAGATTAGATATATGTATATGTCTCTTAGAGTCTTCATTGTTGTCTAGGTTTTCTGGGATTGTGATTTGTGGGCTGGTTTTCTTTGCTTTATGTTTAAAAACCACTTATGAGTGAGTACATGTGATAATTGCTTTTCTGTGTCTGGGTTACCTCACTCAAAATGATGTTTTCTAACTCCATCCATTTTCCTGCAAAATTCAAGATGTCATTATTTTTTTCTATGTAGTAGTCCATTGTGTAAATGTACCACATTTTCCTTATCCATTCTTCTTCAGTCGAGGAGCATTTAGGTTGTTTCCAGGTTCTGGCTATGACAACACAATGCTACTATGAGCATAGTTGATCACATGTCCTTTTGGCACAATTAAGCATCCTTTGGATATACAACCAAAACAAAATGACAGCCTACAGAATGGGAAAAAATCTTCACCAACCCCACATCAGACAGAGGTCTGATCTCCAAAATATACAAAGAACTCAAGAAATTGGACACCAAAAGAACAAATAATCCAATAAAAAAAATGGGGTACAGACCTAAACAGAGAACTCTCAACAGAGGAATCTGAAATGGCTGAAAGACACTTGAGGAAATGTTCAACATCTTTAGTCATCAGAGAAATGCAAATCAAAACAACTCTGAGATTCCATCTTACATGTGTAAGAATGGCCAAGATCAAAAACACTGATGACAACTTATGCTGGAGAAGTTGTGGGGAAAAGGGAACATTCCTGCATTGCACTCCTGCATTGCACTCCTACATTGCACTCTTGCATTGCTGGTGGGAATGCAAACTGGTACAACCCCTTTGGATGTCAGTGCAGTGATTTCTGAGAAAAATAGGAAACAACCTTTCTAAAGACATTTTCTGTTTTATTAGCTATTCTCTGCAGGGTCGTCCCCCCCCCCGTACTTAGGTGGGGTAAGAAACGGGGCTTTTGCTTACCAAGTCACCTCACTACCCCGTTTTCATTTCTGTTTTGAAACAGGATTTTCTGTGCACCCTAGACTGGTCTCGAGATCCTCCTGACTTCGATCCCAAGATTTCAACTGTGCACCACCATGCCGCACAAATTTGTGTTCTTATTTCATGTGTGCATGTGTAGATGTGTGTGTGTGTGTACAAGTATGTGGGGGAAGAGGTGTTGTGTGTGTCTATATGGAGTCTAGAAAACATCAGCTAGCTTCCTCTGCTGCTCTGCGTCTTGCTGTGCATGTGTGTCTATTGTATGCACATGTATGTGTAGGGCATGTACGCAGTAAGGTGTCTGTCACAGATCCTATTCTGTCACTCCCACGCCCTTCAGACAGGGACTCTCACTGCTCCTAGAGCTAGACCATTGGCCAGCAATCCCAATGAGCCTCCTGCCTGTGCCCCCCATAGTGATAGGACTACAGGTTCCTGCCCCAGATTTTTACACAGGTGCTGAGAATTGGAATTCTGGTCTTCGTGCTTATGCAGTACTCTTATCCAGTGAGCCTCCCCACCTTGGCTTTTGAGACAGGGTCTCTTACGGTACCTGTAGCTCACCAGCTCTGCTGTACTGGGGGGCGGGCAGCAAGCCTCAGTGGTCCTCCTGTTTCTGCCTCCTGTGCACTGGGTTATATCTACGTACACCCATGTAGTTTCTGATTTGGTGCTAGGATCCCAAACTCAAGTCTTTATGCTTGCCCGGCAGTCCCTTTACCAAAGGAGCCATCATCTTAACACTCATATTTTCGTTTTCAGTCAACAATAATTTTAAGTATTTCTGGGGCACAGTGTAATAATTTGATACATGTACCGAATTTTCAATGATTATATCCAGCTTATTCGTTAGCTAACATACATTTTGTGGAGAGAACATTTAAAATCTATTCTTTCCAAAATCTGGAAACATAAGCACTATTATTAGCTATGTCACCATGGTAACAATGTATGGCATACAGAAAACTTACTCCTCATAAGTGAGACTTGATCTTTAGCCAGTCTTCTCTTCCCCTGACCACCCCTATCTCCTATTGCCACATTTGACTTTCTGCTTCTATAGGTGTGGCCTGTTTAGGTTTGTATACAGGTGGGGCCATATAGTACTTGTCTTTTTGTGCCAGGCTTATTGGCTTGGCATAAGATTCTCCAAATTCATGTTATCAAAAGTGAATTTTTTCCCTTAATTCATAAAGACGGAATAATATTTCATTCCATGGACTACCACATTTTCTTTCTTTTTTCACTTGCATGTGTTCTTTTTTTTCTCCCAAAGCTGCAAACTAACGTTCTGCTTGCACAGGCTAGGCAAGAGTGCTACCACTGAACTTCATTCCCAGTTAGTCTGGCCTGGTCTGGGAGCCTTGTTGTTTGTTTTAAGGCAGAGCCATATTCTGTGGCTCAGGATGGTCTTTCCAATTTAGCCTCTCTAGCACTGGGATCCCAGACCTGTGCCGCTATTCTTGGCTTCACGGTCTTTTTAATTGAAGGGGTTTTACTGCTGCTGCTGCTGCTGTGTGATGGTCATCGTGGCGTACATCTGTAGTCCCAGCACTTTGGAAGGCTGAAGCGTAAGGAAGGCTGGGATAGTTTAGTGATACCCCATCGTAAACAAGCAAACAAAATAAAAGATAACTTTTTGAATGGGTGCTCCATGCTGGGAATGGATCCAGAGCCTGGCACATGTTGGGCATATTATCTACCACTGTAGTTACGGCCAGCTTAAAATAGTATTTTGGCTTATTTATTTATTTACATATAATTTTCAAGATATGGTCTCACTAAACGGCTCAGTGAGGTTGTAGTTTAAGCAGCTTGGGCTGCTCTCAAACTCTAGATCCTCTGGCTTGGGCTACTTTAAATGTACTTTTTCCTTTCCTTCTCATCGTCCTCTCTAGTCTTCGTCGATGGACTGTAAACTCGTACTAGATTGTTGGTAATTCCCTAGGTGCGTGGCCTGAAGCTGCACTGGTTGCTAAGGGAAGAAATACTTGTTGGATACACGGATGAATGAAAGACTCGATTCATGAGCTGAGGAGGCACCAGGAGGAACCTGGGAGGGTGCCAGGAAAAGCCTCAAAGGCTCCTAATCCCTAGAAAATGGGTGACAGAGTGTGGTGTGGGAAGGCCATGCTGTAGGAATTTCCTCTGAGCCCTGCGAGGGGGCAGCCATGACCCAGTCAACCTGAATAGTTCTCTGAAGGAAGTTAATCTGATCTGCTTGGTCTGTGCATTGCTCTTTTTCTTGGCCTCTAAATGAGGCTGGGAAGAAACCACTGGACGACATAAGATGCACAGACCCGGAAAACCACAGAGAATCTGGCCCTTTCTCTAGAGTGTTCACTGGAGTTTGTAAAGCTTTTTTTTCCCCACCTTCAAGTTAGAACTGCTTCTACTCTGGCATGCAGAAACAAGAGCTCAGAGCATCTCCCTAACTCCTAGACAGCGCCCCCCCCCCCCCGCCGCCCGTTTCAACTGCATCACCCTTTATTTTTGTTTTCAGCAGCTCTCCAGGAAGCTCCGGACTCCCAGGGTGCCCTCCTTCTCCCTCACTCCACCTCCTAGACGGCTGTGTAGCCCATAGTCTTCCTTTGTCACCCTCCCCCAGTCTCAAATTAGCCCTGCTCCTGTGATCTGTGATGCCTAGTCTGCCAGACAAGTTCTCCTTGCTCCCTCTCAGCCTGTACTGTGAGGCCCTTCCCCAGCAAGCTCCCTGACAACTGAAACCTAAGTTCTCTGTGTCTATACTGGCTCTGTTGCTGGTCTCACCTAGGTCTCAGGCTATAACTGATTTTTTTTTTCACTCACATTTCTGATGTATTACTTCAGCCTAGACTGCTCCCAGGAAACACAAGTCCCCATGACCTTACTGTTTGCTTGACATATCTATCTGAATGTCTAGCAAACATCTCCCCTCTTATCATTTATTTTTTGGTGATAGAGTCTCACTGGCTAGCTCTAGCTGGCCTAGAACTCACAGAGATCCCCCTGCCTCTGACTCCCAAGTAAGTGGTGGGATTGAAGCTGTGCACCACCACGCCCAACACCACTTCTCCAGTTCCTGAGAGAGTCCCCCCCCCCCACACAAAATTGATTAGACCAGCCATCTGTTTGTTTGTTTGTTGTCTGTTTTGGAGACGGGGTCTCACGGAGTTCAGGTTGGCCTCAGGCTGACTATGACCTCAACTCCTAATCCTTCTGCTTCAGCTACTAGGCACTAAGACTATAAGTGTGAGTCACGTGTCCATGTGACCTAACTTCTGCCCAGGTTCAATTCCCAGCACCCACATGGCAGCTCACAACTGTCTGTAATTCCAGTTCCAGGGGATCTGGCACCCTCACCCAGATGTACATGCAAGTTAACCTGGGTTGCCTGAGACCCTGTTTCAAAAAGCAAGGCAGGTAGACAAACAAATTTAAAAATCCATTGTTAGTGATAGTTTGGTAGGGGCAGCTCTTTGTATGAGACAGCTCTCTCTACATTACATGGGAAATATAATTTAGTAAAACCATCATATAAAATGGCTTGACAATAGCTAACAAAATTTAAAATGTACACACATACTTCTTGATAACCAATTCTTTCCACTAGCATTTATCAGACAAAAAGGAGAAATGGTTTGCTGGTGAAGAACCTGCACTGCCCTTGCTAAGGGCCTAACTCAATTTCCAGCATCCATGCCAGGGGACTCATAATCTCCTGCGACTTCAGCTCTAGGGAATCTCTTCTGACTCCTCTGATACCTGCATTCACGTGTGTACACATGCAAACACACACACACAATTGTAAAAGGTAAATGCTTAGACATCTGTATGTGGACATAATAGAAAAAGCACAGAAGCCCAAACCTCCACCTATAAGGGGGCTATTTTGAAGGACTCAACAATCAAACACATTGCTTAAGAGAAAATGAAGAACCAGACATGGTGGCACGGGCCATTAATCCTGCTTGTCAAAGGCAGAGGCAGGTGGACCTCTGTAAATTTATACCAGTCTGGTCTACAGAGTGAGGTTCAGGCCAGCCAGGCATGTAAAGTGTGTGTGTGTGTGTGTGTGTGTGTGTGTGTGTGTAGGGGAATGGATTATCAATTGCCAAGAATATTAACTCAAAGAAGCAAAGTACAGAATAGTGTAAAATAAAGAGTGGGGTGGGTAATACCTTTCTATTTCTCAGTGCTGCAGACTGAGCCCCAATCCTTGTAGGTGCTGGGCAAGCATTCTCTCACTGGGCCACAGGGTCAGCCCTATGCGTGAGCATCTTTGTTTGGCAATCCCATAACTCAAAAAATATATATATTTTATCCAAATCTAGAATTTGGTAACTCATGATTGGGAAATTTTTCACTATATGTATGTGTATATAATTTTTTCATCATTTGATTTTACTTTGTAAATATAACCATATAGATGTGTGCTTGCAAGCTTGTTTTTCCTTTCCCTTTCTCCTTTCCCCTTTTTCCCCTTTCCTTTCCTTTTTGTTTCTGTGTAAGGGTTTGAGAAGGGTTTTTCTGTGTAACAGCCCTCGCTGTCATGGAACCCACTTTCACATAGATTTGCCTGCCTCTGCCTCCCCGAGTGCGAGTGCTGGGATTAGCCACCATCCTGCTAGGATGAATTTTATCCTACAGGAGTTCACAGGCGCAAACTCCAGCGTGCTGCTTCTGTGTAGGCAGAGTTGGTTGCGGTGGAAACTCTGCTGCCCCCTGCTGCCTTGCATTGATTCCGTTGTAGCTCAGAAAATCTGCTGTGATTGCTAGCCCCTCCATCCTCCTCTGGTGAGGGCTACAGGACCTCTGCAGAACTGAGAGGGGTTGGGGTTCTCGAGGAGGGAGTTCTGTCAGAGTGTGTGTGACTCCCTGCACACAATGCCTCCATTCAGTGTGTAACTATGCGTGCTCTTACCCAACAATTAACCCCCTTTCTGGGTACAGTTTTACAGCCAGAGCCCGACAGTATACATAGGACCCTGGGACTTCCTCTTTCATATTCAGGGTCCTTTTTAACTTGTTCCCTTTGAGAACAAGATTGGGTACTATTTCAGATTTGCCTGGAGTGCTGATAGAGACTTCAGTGATCCATAGCCTATGCCCTGTAAAAACATTAACGTAGAAATGTCTGAAATATAGAGTTGTTTGTAACTCACTTTAGATTTCATTAGGGGTTGTTTTCTTTCTCTTTCTCTTGCTCCCTCCTTCTTCCTTCCCTCTCTCTTCTTCCGTTCCTTTCTTGTCCTTCCCATCTCTTTATTTGAGACCATGTAGTCCAGTTTGGCTTTGAGTTCACAATCTTATTTCCTCAGCTTCCCAACAATTGAGATTACAGTACTAAGTTCAAATTGTCTCTTCCAAAGGACTGGCAATTTGATCATCAACTTATGGAATCCCTCCTTTTTTCTCGCAGAGGTCAGATCTAAATGTCAGAAGGAGTAATATCATGGCAAGGCTTTGGGTTTGGGGCCGCTAGCTCAATGTCTGGACACACGAGCATGCAGCTCACCAACTCAGTCATCTGTAGTCTTCTTGGTCTTCTACTGAGTTCAGAGGTCATTCATGCAAGCTTTTTTGAGATAGGGTCTTGTTTTCCTTCCTTTCCCCTCATGATAGAATCTTACTCTGGATTAGCATGGTCTCAAATTTATAATTTTCTTACCTTAGCCTCTTGAATGCTGGGCTTACAGGTGTGTGCCCCCACACCTGACTTTCCTTTTCTTTGTCCTAAACACTTGAGTACATAGGAATGTTGGGAGACTGTCTACTTTTTCGCTTCTGCTTCCTTCATGAGCCAAAGCTTGCTTTCTGTGGCGTACAGCCCAACCCAGGTTGTTTAGGCACGAGCATGCCTGGACTCTCTGCTCTTCGATCTCATTAGCTATCTGTGGGAGCTTGTAGGTGCCCAGAGATATGATGGCTAACATGGTAATCAATCAACCAATCAATCTCCCCCACCCCAGTGAAATGGCAAGTTGCTTTGTCTTGCCTTGCTTTCCTTCTTAGCCTCTTCTGTCACCCCATAAGCTCCCCTTTTCTAGAATGAGAATGGGCATTTCTTGATTTAGTTGGTCTTACTATATAGCTCTAGATAGCCTGGAGCTCTTTATGTAGGGCAAGCCAGGCTCTTACAGAGATCCACTTGCTTCTGCCTCTTGAGTGCTGGATTATGGTCATGAATCATCATGCCACATTTTATTTTCTTTCGAGAGAAAAAAACCATGGTCTTACAAAAGATGGTGTTGGAGCTGGACAGTGGTGGCACCAGCCTTTGATCAGAGCACTTGGAAGGCAGAGGCAGGTAGATCTTTGAGTTCAAGGTCAGCCTTGTCTACAGAATGAGTTCCATGGAAGCCAGGGCTTCGCAGAGAATCCCTGTCTTACATACAAACAAAAAACTGAATTTTTTTTCAACTCTATTACCAAAAATGTTTTCCATTACTGAAAAACCAAGTCTTCTGTGACACCAAGACCTGGAAAATACCTCTGCTCTTGAAGCAGTGAACACCGAATACTCCGTTGCTTGTCTGGGGTGGAGTGACTTGCAAGGAGAACTAAAAGAGCCTGGGGGGGATGTGTGAGTGTCGTCCCTTCGTGCTTATGAATAGCAGACAGTATGAAATAACACTAGTAATGCTCTCAGATAGTGCTTCTCCTCCGTATAGGTGAAACCAGGCCCTCAGCCTTGAGAAGCAGCTCTAAGATGTCAGAGCCAAGAAGCCCTGTCGATGTAAGCAGACCGTTGGTGGAGCAAATGGTCTTCAAGAGGCTTGCCTTGTCTCTAGAGTCAGATTTGGGGTGATACTAGGGCTGAAGAGTTGACTTCTTTTTTTTTTTTTTTTTAATTTTCGAGACAGGGTTTCTCCGTAGCTTTTTGGTTCCTGTCCTGGAACTAGCTCTTGTAGACTAGGCTGGCCTCGAACTCACAGAGATCCACCTGCCTCTGCCTCCCGAGTGCTGGAATTAAAGGCGTGCACCACCACCGCCCGGCTTTGACGAGTTGACTTCTAAGGCCAAAGAGCACGCTGCTCTTCCAAAGGACCAGCGTTTAGCTCGCAGTACCTACATGAGCAGGATCACAACTGCTTGTGGCTTCAGCTTCAGGGGAGCCGACATGCTCTTCTACCCCGTGGGCACCCGAAGTCACAAGCTCACACACAGATTCAGACGCAGAATTTTTAAAAAGCTTGACTCTTTCATTTGGTTTGGTTCTAGTAATGACCATTTCATAAAAAAAGCTGCTAACTTACTGAGGAAAAGAGTCAAGATACCGTGAGAGTAATATTTAGATTCGTTCTTTACACCCAGAAACATCTACAACAGAACCATCCAGCTTTCTTCTTCCAAGAAAAAAGCAGCACTCTCAATACACCTTTTGCCTCTTTCTTTTTCTTTCTCTTCTCCTCCTTTTTCTCTTTCCTTTTGAGATAGTCTTTCTTGGTGTTTCAGGCTGCTCTCAACTGATTTCAAGCTAGTAGCTCAGAATGATGTGTGTGTGTGTGTGTGTGTGTGTCTGTGTTTCTCTGGATGTGTATATGTACGTAGAGGCCAGAGTTTGATGTGTAGTCTCTTCTTCTGTAGGTTTCCATCTTATTTTGGGGGATACGGTCTCTCATTAAAGTGGAGATCATTGGCTTAGCGGGGCCGACTGGCCAATGAGCTCTAGGAATCATCCTCTCTAGCACTGAGCTCACAGGTGCGCACACCACACACAGCTCTGGCTGGGTGCTGGGGATCCAGACTCAGGTCCTTAAGCTTGAGTAAAGTCACTTTACTGAGCCATCTTCTCAGAGCTCAGAGCACACATTTTCATTTGTTTGTCATCGCAGTATGTAAGACAAAACATACCATTAGTTTGCAGCCCGGACATGAGAGCAGGTTAAAGAAAGATTTTAGGTCTATTAGTTAGTTTTCTATTGCGGTGTAAAACACCACCGAAAGGCAACTTACAGAACAAAGAGTTTGTTTAGGTTTTACAGTTCCAGGTTAGAGTCCCTGATGACAGAATCTAGGCATAGCAGCTGCATCAGGAAGCTGAGAGCTTATTATCTTGAGCCACACGCAGGAAGTAGAGAGCAAATGAGTCTTTAAACTCTCAAAGCCCATCTCTAGCAGCATGCTTACTCCAAGACCATACCTCAGTATTATCAACTAGTGAGCCAGAGTTAAAATGCCTAACACTACTGAAGATAATTCCCCTTCAAGCTGCTACATTATCAAAGGACATAGGAGTTCTGTAGTCATCCCTGAGTTTTCAAGAAACTTGAAGAATAAGTACCATGGAACTGAAGGATACAAGAAGTTAGCATTCTCCAGGTGTCCAGTGATGTCAAATGCCTTTAAACCAGGCCTTGGAAAGCAGTGGCAAATGGGTCTCTGTGAGTTTGAGGCCAGAGTGTCTCAAACAAACAAAACAACAACCAAGTGCTTCTTGCACAAACAAAAGCATCAGCTTTGGGTGGGGTGGAGATGCAGCTTAGTTGGCAGAGCGCTAGCTCTAATACACATACGACTTCAGTACTGCACACATTGAGCTAAGCGGTCTGTGTGTACAATCTCGGCACTGGGTGGGGGAGGCAGGACTCCTGCAAGTCTGAGGCCAATCTGGTATACGCTGTGAGTCCAAGATGGTCAGAGTTACAAAGCAAGATCCTGTCTCAACAATAAAACGATCAACTTTAGTGTTCAATTCTATCCAGCACATGATGGTACAGCCTGCTTCAAGTTCAGAACAGGAACTAGTTGGCCTTTGTAAGTCAAGTTTTACAGATCCCAAACTAGCAGCTGACCGGAAGGAATCTTCACCACATCGTACAGACGGTGGTGGTTACACCTGCTTCCCATTCTTTTCAAAGACACTGCTGGCTGCTGCTAGCCATGCTCCACATTCTTACTTCTGAGAAAAAAGGAAAATCTACTAGCAAGATAAGCATCGTGTTGTATCTAGATGGTACGGCTCTCACAGAGCTCTGAGGCCAACAAGATGCACTGGGAATTGCCAATTTTTTAAAAATGCAACATTAGATTATGTCATGAGGTGACATTCCATTCTCATACAGGTAGGATATTAAAAAAAAAAACACTAAAGACTTATTTGCTACAGTTTCATGTCACCAGAGGCTGCCCTGTAAATCCTGGTACTCCTGCCTCTAGTGCTGAGATTTACAGGTGCCGGGTACCAACCTGGGCTTGTTCATTTTCTTTTTAAAGCTAAGGTCTCATTCTGCAGTCCTGACTGACCTGGAACGGGCCATCTTCCTGTTTCTACCTCATAAGTTCTGAGGATACAGGAAGGTTTCACCTGGCCTGTCTTAATTTTTATTTATATTTTTTCTTATTTACTTTTTAGAGAGAGTTCCTCTTTATGTAGCCCAGGACAGCTAGAACTGACCCTCCTGGCTCAGGATACAACTGCTGGCATAATAGGCATGTGCCAAAGCTACCCATCTTACTTATACTTTAGTTTTTATTTTTGAAAAAGGGTCCTAAGTTTTGCACAGCTCATGCTGGCCTGGAACTTGCATGGATCCTCCTGTGGCGCTACCTGCTCAGGGCTGAGATGACCACGGCAGCTTTAAGATGTACATTTTAAACCAAGCCCATTAGGAAGAAAGCAGACTGTTAATAGTGTATGGAGTTTTAACAGGAGTCAAAAACAGCCGCTTCTGGGTTCTCAACATCAGGGGTTCGGAGTCTTAGGTCTAGACTGGACCACTTACAATATGTGGCCAAATAACAACGATATGGTAATGTTAACAGGATAGCTGTTGTTGATTCGGAGTCACAGGCTTATGTCCGGCATCCTGACAAGTAATTTATGTCTTTAATCTGGTAGGTAGGTATTTAAAAAACACTTTTAAATTAACTTATGTATGCGCGCGCCTGAATGCATCACACGAACTGCTCTGTAGACCAGGCTGGCCTCGAACTCACAGAGGTCCGCCTTCCTCTGCCTCCCGAGTGCTGGGATTAAAGGCGTGCGCCACCACCACCCGGTTAAAGCAAGCGTTTTTTGGTCCCATTTTTTAGGCGAGTGAAGTGTCTCGGAGCGGCTCCTACCCTGTCGTGGCAGAGCCGGGACTAGGGAGAGTTCTAAAGTTGCCACCACAGCGGCCGCACGCAGGAACAGGAAACGAGGGAACGGAAGCGGAAACCAGAGTACCGCTTCCGACGCCGTGCCGGAAGTAGCGTTTCCAGCGTGCCGCCCGCTTCGCACGCAGTGGCGCTGCAGAATTTGTCCCCCTGTCGCGCACGTGCTGCCCGCGTCCCTGCTCTCCGGCGCCTGCGGTGAAGATGGCTCACCCGTCCCCGGCAGCCAAGCCTTCCAACCCCAAGAACCCGCGGGTCTTCTTTGACGTGGACATCGGCGGGGAGCGAGGTGAGCGGCTCCCGCGCTCGGGGCCTCCCGGCTGCGCGTCTGCTCGGCCCCTGGAGTCGGGGCCTGGGGCCGGGAGGGAGCAGGCAGCCCGGATCCTCCCCGGAGCACGGCCTGGTATCCACGAGTTCAGGTTGCGACTACTCCCTTGTAGGCGATGCCTTGGTTCCCGCGGAAGTTTCTCGAATTTTCTGCTTTAGGCATCGTGGCGTCCCTTACGTTTGCCTCTTGATTTGGTCGCGCTTCCCTGCAACCTTTGCACCGCCGTTTATTGTAAAATGAAATGATCGGATGGGCGTGGTGCATAGTTCGGGGTGCTCTTTGAGTAGCTGGCTGCAGGCCTCTAGTCACGCCATAGGGACCCTTGGCACACGCAGTACATCGGGAGCCACGGTGCCGTTTGCCAATTAAAAGTGACTTGCTAGCCGGGCGGTGGTGGCGCACGCCTTCTTTAATCCCAGCACTTGGGAGGCAGAGGCAGGCGGATCTCTGTGAGTTCGAGACCAGCCTGGTCTACAGAGCTAGTTCCAGGACAGGCTCCAAAACCACAGAGAAACCCTGTCTCGAAAAACCAAAAAAAAAAAAAAAAAAAAAAAGTGACTTGCTTAGTGCTTTTTCCTCGTTCCTGATTGTAGCCGAAGTTCGAGTAGGCGATCGTTTCTGCTATTTTGGCATCTTGCCATTGAGCGCCACAACTGTGTGGTTGCCTTAGATTCAGATCTAAGAAGTCTTAAGCCAGCGTTTCTCAAAACCTATGGGTCGCAATCCCTAGGTTTCTAACGACCACAGGGTCACATATCAGATACTTACGATTCATAAAAGTAGCAAAATTACAGTTACAAAGTAGCAACAAAAATAATCTTATGGTCGGGGGTCATCACACTGTGCAGAACTGTATTAAAGGGTCGCAGCATTAGGAAGGTTGTGAACCCGAGCCCTAAGCCATTGAGAACCAGGAGTGGGACATGTTACTTTAAATACAGCTTATTCTGAAACATGTGCAGAGCTGCTGGCTGGAAATACTGGGCGGGGAACAAATACGAATTTCCATGTGCATTCCCTTTGTTTTGGAACTAAGGTTTTATTGTTACTGTCTTTTGAGTCGTTGGGAGCAGTTTCCACAGAGCACGGAGAGCGACTAAATTCTAAAAAGCCCAGGCAGCCCAACCATTCCTGCAATATTTGTCTTCTTTTGGTTACATGGTGATTAGAAGTTTCTAACACGGGGCCTCTGAGACAGCTCAGCAGGTGAAGGTGTCTGCCACCATCCTTGACTGCCGGAAGTTGCCCCCTGATCTCCACACTGCAGGCCTCAGCCCCACACATAGAATAAATACTTAAAAAAAAAAAGCCTGAATTAGTTAATGATTCAAGATTTTAAACCATTTGTACTCATGGTATCCTTTCTATGCTGCTAATCAGCTCGATGCTGTAATTGGTTATAATCTCTGTGATGTTCAAATTTAGATAGATGAAGTTCCCTTTAGACTAAATAGGAATATTAGAAAAATGACAATAAAGCCTAACAGTTCCATAGCTGGGCTTATAGCCAAGGAAAATAAAGTGTGTATCACTCCTGTGTCAGTGCAGTGTTATTCCTAGTCAAGAAACAATAGCAGCCTAATGCTTATCAAAGCATGGATACCTGCAGTGTGCTGTGTACATAGACTATAGGGAGGAAACTTCACTTAGACTGCATAGCTGAACCTCGAGGAAGTTAGGCTGAGTGAAGTAACTCTGTGGCAGGACCTCACTTTCATGGAATCTTTAAAAAGTTGAACTCAGAGAAGTAACAAGAAGGTTCCTTTGGGGCTGGGGAGATGTCATCCAAAGGATACATAATTTCATTTAAAGAGAGGTAAGCTCAAAGGATCTGTTTACAGCATTGTAACTGTAGTTAATAGCATGTTGCTAAAGAGAGTTAGTGACCATCCAATCCAACCACGTGTTACTCCCTGGTTAGGTATACTGGTTATTCTTTTTATTTACCCATTTGCACAATGACTTAATTTCCTTTTTTTTTTCCTTCAGTTGGCAGAATTGTTTTAGAATTGTTTGCAGATATTGTTCCCAAAACTGCAGAAAATTTTCGTGCATTGTGTACAGGAGAAAAAGGCACTGGAGCCACAACTGGGAAACCTCTGCATTTTAAAGGATGCCCTTTCCACCGAAGTAGGTGTATAAACTTCTCTGGTTGTCCTGGTACAAATATCAGTCCTGCTCCTAGGAGCTGAAGAAGAGTGGAAGGTTGGGTCAAAGGTCTAAGGACTTAATTTCTTGACGGATGCTTGGACACAGGTGATAGATAGTTCAGTGTCACAGAGGCTTGGCTGTGAGCAGTGGGGTTGATTGTGAGCACACTAAAGTTTATCTGCGGGGAAATGGACAGCCCAACTTCGTCTGTCTTCTGACTCTCCTCTTCCAAGTATTTCATTGGGAAAGAAAAAGCCCAAGGAAGTGGGACATGGATACTTCCCAACTTGTGTTTCTTTTTTCTTGGCTAATTGTGTGTGTTTATTACTACAGTGTAGCCACGTGCTGAGTCCAGTGAGCATGGGGTGGTTTCTCAGCACTTGTGAGTTTCCGGGTGCGGTCCTCATTGTGTGGTCAGCACTGTTAGGGACAGTGCTGAGTGTTTGGCGGGCGTTATCGAGCAAGTGTCTACACACTTTCAAGGAGTGAAATGCTTTGTAAGCAGTTCGTGTTGGAAGGGCACAGATGATCACGTTATAAAATGGAAGTAGGGTCAGTTTAATGATTGGAACTAGGTCTGACTTTTGTGCTTCGGTGACAATTTTATAGGGAGGTGCCTTTGAATTAGTTCAAAAGCTAATTTTTGGGAGCCTGTGAGTAGTAAAAGTACGCTGGGGTTAGGGCTGATGGGGTGGAGGCAGGGACGGCGAGGCGCCCTGCTGCAGCTGTGCTCAGGGTGCTGTCTTTATCTCTTGCTCACTGGTGAGCACTACCGTGCTCTTCTGTTTCAGTTACTAAAGCCATATTTCTTTTCTGCAGTTATTAAGAAGTTTATGATTCAGGGTGGAGACTTCTCAAATCAGAATGGGACAGGTGGAGAAAGTATTTATGGTGAAAAATTTGAAGATGAAAATTTTCATTATAAGGTAAAGAAAAATTCTTGATTTTTCTAATATAAAACTTATGCTTTTGAGACATACTTGCGTTAATGCACCAAGAAAAATATGTTTTGAGTGTGACCCAATTGCTCTCCTTCCAGAACTGGGGCCTTTTATGCCAGACAGATAGATGCTCCATATCTCAGCTGCCTCCCTTTCCATATTGAGACTGGTTTTCACCTAGTTGCTCAGGCCAGCCTTAGACTCACTCTAGCCCAGAACTCCCAATCCTTTTTACTTACGCTCCTTAGCGGCTGGGATGATAAACCTGAGTCAGCAGGCGTGGTATGGATTATATTTTTCCTATAAAAAATCATATTTGTGAAATGTTTCTAAGGGTGTGTGATGCTGGGCGTGCATGAGCTCAGGGTCTTGTGCATTCTTGGCAAGTTTTATACCGCTTGAGCTACGTCAGAGTTTAACATGCATCTTCAATGTGGAAAGGGTTTATCCAGAACAATTTTCTTTTTTGAAACTGTTGTGCTGTGTGACCCAGGGTGGTCTTGAATTGAGGTTGGAATGGTAGGTAAACTGTGCGTACCTGACACAGATACAGACTTAATCCACTACAGTCAGTTTTACATGCTTCAGTTGATAAACTGTGCATACACAGTTACACACAGATACAGACTTAATCCACTACAGTCAGTTTTACATGCTTCACTTAAGCCCGTGAGTTTTGAAGCTCCCATGGCAAAATTGATCCCAGGAAAATGTTGTCATTATTGTAAGGATGGTAACTTCTGCATCTTTATCCTTGAATCTGAAGAACAACAAAACCACCGCTAACACCCAGGATGTCAGGGGATTTCCACCTAGCGGATATGGTTAATGTTCGGGGTATATTGCACCATTCCCGTTTTAAGAACAGACATGTAAGTACAAAAGTAAAGCGATGTCTTTGGAAATGAGGAGTATAAGGAAGGTAATTTTAGGGTGAGTCGGAAAGAGAGTTTCTGATGCTTAGTTCTGTCACTGCGCCAAAGAGCTAATAAAATATGAGAGGCTATTTAAAACACAAGGGACAGTGGAAGATAGTAATACATAATATGCATGTAAATGCTAAGTAGATTGATTGTATTTGTTTGTATAACTTTGATAGGCATTGACTCCTTTATATGAAATGCTTTATTCTAGAAATATTTCAGGTTTCAGAATTACTTGGATTTTGAAATGTTTGTATAGATTTTATAGGTTGAGCATCCCTAATCTGAAGCCTGAAAGTTGTTGCTCAAAAGTTTCAGATTTTATAACACGTCTGACTTCGGTTTTCAGATTAGGAAAGTTCAACCTTTAGGTTGGAACTTGTTGTGTAGACCAGGCTGGGCTTGAACTCACAGAGATCACCTGTCTCTGCTTCCTGAGTGCTGAGATTAAAAGCATGTGGAACTACACCCAGCCCTTGCGATAGGAGAACGACTTAGATCAAGTTAGTGGGGGAGACACTGAGGAGATTTGATCGCATAAGTTAGGCAAACTGGGCCTTCAGGTTACTGAAATTTTGCTAATTTGGGGCGGAAATACAGATATCAAGAAGACAATGGTGACAGCAACAGGGAACAGCAGAGAAAGCCAACAAAGCGTACGGTGTGGTAAACAGTTAAAGAAGAGCACCGAACGTGCTGTCAGGTATAACAGATTTCTGACCATCGCGTTGATGAAAAGATAGGCCTAAGGAAACGAAGACTTAGCTGTGGTTTTGTGAAAATTCAGTGACCCTGAAAGCTGAATTGGATTTAGGTAGGCTCACAGGTGTCTTAGGTGTGGGAAAAGTGACCTTAGAGTTCTGAGGCGTGCACTAGAGATATATGTTCAGAAAGTCAATGCTATGCAGAGTAGAAAAGCTTAGAAACTCTTGCTCTTGAACGTCCTGATTGCAAAATTTTTTTTTTTTTTAAGATTTGTTGTATATACAGTGTTCTGACTGCATCCATGCCTGCACACCAGAACAGAAGAGGGTACCAGACCTCATTAGAGATGGTTGTGAGCAACCATATTGCTGGGAATTGAACTCAGGACCTCTGAAAGAACAGCCAGTACTCTTAACCTATGAGCCATCTCTCCAGCCCTGCAAAAATTATTATTATTTTTTTGCATAGTCTCTGAGTTGTTCATTTACCTGCATAAAAGCCATAAGATTGGAATTATTTTCCAAATTAGGGAAGTACTTCTTTGAATAACTTGTCTCAGTTTGGGGAAAAGGAAGAGTCATAATGTAGGCCAATTTCTGATTGTGGGAAGACTGTACAGGTATTCTCAGGAAAACAGTAACTGCCACTGAAAGAGCAAAGGAAATTGCTAGATGTCCTCAGTGTGGCATCGTCATCTTTAAGATTGAAGTGTAGCGTCTCTTGCAGATGGCCAGTTTATAAATACCTGCCTCTTAGACACTTTTGTTTTATCCATGTAAGGTTCTTAAAGTACCACGAGAACAGGGTACTTACACACTTAGAGTGAAATTGATAGAGAAGCTTGAGTTGTGAGCACTCCTTCTGTGTCAGGTGAGTCGGGAAGAGGAAACGCGGACTAAGGCCTCTAACTTGGTTTTCCTTGTAATGATTTTTCTCTCTGCAGCACGATCGGGAGGGTTTGCTGAGCATGGCAAATGCAGGCCCCAATACAAATGGTTCTCAGTTCTTTATCACAACAGTTCCAACTCCTCATTTGGATGGGAAACACGTGGTATTTGGTCAAGTAATTAAAGGACTGGGTGTGGCAAGGATGCTTGAAAATGTAGAAGTGAATGGTGAAAAGCCTGCCAAAGTAAGTACCAAGTCAAGTGGGACAAGCCTACGTGTTTAGCTGCCGTGTCAGAGAAGTGCAGCTTACACGGCTAGCTAGAAAAGGAGGAAAGAAGCTGGGATGCTTTTGCTGTAGGAGCCTGCATTGGCCACTTTTCTCTGAAACTTTTTTAAACCATGGCTAAGAAGATTAGTTAAAAGGAAATACGTTTATTTCTTTTTCCTTTGAAACAGGTAGACCTGCCTTTCCATGGATTGTCTAATAGTCCTTTTGTCTCTGCTAATGCTACTCATGTGCTAGGGTTAAACACTGCCCAACAAAGAGGTTTTAATTCTTGTTTCAGCTTCAGTGTGGTCTACAGTGACCTATGTAAGATTGCTGGAGTCTTCCCATACCCGAGAGGCTTTTGCACCTGTAGTAGTTATCTACAGCACATGCTAGGGAAAAGACAGTGAGGTCACTGCCATTTAACTGAAAGTTTGCTGGTTTGCTGTAGATCTTGTTACTTTTCTTGATCTGTTTTTAGACCCTGTATAAATTGCTTAAGTGTTTCAGATTGTATTGTATTCTAAATGCTTGTGAAGCAGAGTGAAGGAGAGACACATTAAGTAACAAGACTGCAGGAATTAGAAATACCTCATAGGAGGCATGCCAGTCAGCAATACATGAAAGAAAAACTGTTGTCTCAGACAGCTTCATACACAGCAATGCAGCAATGCAGTTCTCAGCTCACTGTGCTCGTAGCTCCCCCAAACAGTAGTGATACTGTCGTATTAGTGGGGATGTATGTAAAAGGAAATGGCTGTAATTATAGCAGACAGATGCAGTCTGACAGTAGTAGTAGTGTTGTATGTCACTCTGAGTTGTGAGTTTTTAAAGGGGGACTTAAAGATATTTAAATATTCACTTCAAATTCATATTTTTGCAGCTGTGTATTATTGCAGAATGTGGAGAATTGAAGGAAGGGGATGACTGGGGAATATTCCCCAAAGATGGCTCTGGTGACAGTCATCCAGACTTTCCCGAGGATGCAGACATAGATTTAAAAGATGTGAGTACTTTCAGATGAGTACACTTTAATTACGTAAATGAAGTAGAATAAGTAGTTCTAAAAGCATGATCAGCTTGTCATGATAGAACCTTAGCCTTAAGTCACATTCTTTACTAACATCCAACGTATTTGTATTTTATACAGGTAGATAAAATTTTATTAATAACTGAAGACTTAAAAAACATTGGAAATACTTTTTTCAAATCTCAGAACTGGGAGATGGCTGTTAAAAAATATGCGAAGGTTTTAAGGTAATAGAACATTTTTAATAAATTTTAAGACTATATAAACTGAATTATTTTGAGGTAAGACTCAGACTCATGTTTAGCAGCTTATTTAATAAGAAGCTGTATTGAAAGAGTTACACTTTTCTGCTGGGTGTGGTGGTGTACACCTTTAATCCCAGCCCTAAGAAGGCATAGGCAGGCGGATCTTTGAGTTGGAGCCTAGCATGGTCTACAGATCTCACTCCACCACAGTTCCAGGGCGACACAGAGAAACCTGACTTGAAACAACAACAACCTCTACCCCCAAGAGTTACATTTCTTTTGTTGCCCTTTATTATTTGAAATATTTCAAGATCCAGAAAAGTTGAAGTGGGACTCAATTACATGTTTTTACCCTTTCAAAGATTCTAACTTGTTTTTGCCAAACTCTAAAGAACTCGTAGATAGCATATTTACTCCTAAGTATATCAGCACCTAATGTATTTGCTAAAGAGCAGAGGAGGTCTCAATCACTTACTCAGTAAGACAGCATTAGCAATGTCAAATACATAGCCTGTTTTAGCCCCTCCCCTCAGCTCAGCGTGCAGACTAAGATATAAGATAGGTATTTGGCTATAATACTGCTCTTTGATCATTGCACCCAGGGCATTTTCTTTTTTCTTTTTTTTTGGTTTCTCGAGACAGGGTTTCTCTGTGGCTTTGGAGCCTGTCCTGGAACTAGCTCTGTAGACCAGGCTGGTCTCGAAGTCATAGAGATCCTCCTGCCTCTGCCTCCCGAGTGCTGTGATTAAAGGCATTCGCCACCATCGCCCAGCGTCATTTTCTTTTTTGACCGAGCTTTTAGCTCTGTCTGGCCTGAAACCTGCTATGTAGACAAGGCTGGCCTCAGACCACAGATCCACCTTATTATTCCGTGTGTAGCCCGCCCCCCCCCCCATTGGAATTCAGAGTGTGAGTCATCATGCCAGGCCCCTCCACTGTGTCTTTGTTATTTACTCACATAAGCTATTTATAATGGATATCTTGTGTGTGAGTGCATGTGCCACACATATGAGTAGAGGTCAGAGAACAACTTGTGGGAGTCAGTTCTCTCTTCTGGAATTGAACTCAGGGTCTCAGGCTTATTTTTCTTTTTCTTTCTTTTTTTTTTAAATTTATTTATTATGTATACAATAATACTCTTTCTGCGTGTATGCCTGCAGGCCAGAAGAGGGCACCAGACCTCATTACAGATGGTTGTGAGCCACCATGTGGTTGCCGGGAATTGAACTCAGGACCTTTGGAAGAGCAGGCAGTGTTCTTAACCGCTGAGCCATCTCTCCAGCCCCAGGCTTATTTTTCTTTATGAGGCATCTTTTGGTTATGTGTTTTAAAAATTGTGTGTGAGTGTTTGTGCATGTATATGTTGGAGACCACCTGCATCAAACACAGAATATTTTTTTTTTAAAGATTTATTTATTATGTATACAACTTTCTGCCTCCACACGCCAGAGGAGGGCACCAGGTCTCATTCCGGATGGTTGGGAGCCACCATGTGGTTGCTGGGAATTGAACTCAGGACCTCTGGAAGAGCAGACAGTGCTCTTAACCACTGAGCCATCTCTCCAGCCCCAAACACAGAATATTTTGATATCAACACTACATTACTGCATTGCCTCTTCCCACTGAATTCGGTCGTCCTAATGTAGGAATACAGGTTTGGAGCATAATTGTATTAGAAGGTGTATAATATGAACCTGAATTGTACATAGTTAGATATGAGAGTTATTGTTGGTTGTTACCATTGGGGGAAGTTGATGTTAAAAACTATCCTCTGGAGAAGCAGGGCTAGGAGTGTAGCTCGGTGGCAAGAAGGTGTGCTTAGCAGGCCCATAGCCCTGGGTTTCCTTTCCTGCATGTGAAGAACAAGTGTTGTCAAGTGTCAGGTATAATGCTGAAGCAGCGGTGCGGAGTTACATGTTGCCTTTATTAATATGTTCTCTAGATACGTGGATAGTTCAAAGGCTGTTGTTGAGAAAGCAGATTCATCCAGACTGCAGCCTATAGCCTTAAGCTGTGTGCTGAATATCGGTGCTTGTAAGCTGAAGATGTTAAATTGGCAGGGAGCAATTGACAGTTGTTTGGAGGTAAGTCTTTGTGATGGTGAACCTTTGGAAGGAGTGTGATTTTGATTTATCAAGGCAATAGTTAGAAAAAGGCAATGGTTCTTAATGTATTTTAGTTTCCTAGGACCTAGTGAAATTTTGGATTTTCAATTCTTTCTGCTAATTCATTAATCTTGCTTTTAATTGTCACCTAATATGAACGAGGAATTCTGCTTTTCTTTCTCAAAGCGTGTTTATCTGCTTATTTATTTGTATTACGAGCTAGACATATACGAACACAGCCAGGAATGATGAAGAATGTAGGCATGAGTGTGGTCACGCACACCTGTAATCCCAGCACTGTAGAGGTTGGAAGATCACAAAGTCATAGCTGTTCTTTGCTACGAGAGAGAGACCCTGCTCAAAAACGAAACTAGAGCATGTGTGTAGATACTCTCTTCTACCCGTGTGTCCTAAGTACAGTTTTGGCTTCTTGAAGCAGGGTCTCATGTACTTCAGGCTGGCCCAAAGACGGTTTTCTTGCCAGCCTTTCAGTTGCTAGGATCAGACATGTTATCACCATGCTGTACTTGGTGTATTTTAATTTTATAGTTGGGTGTGCATGCACCGTGGTGCGTGTTCACCTTTATGTGAATAGCAGCAATTGAGCCTCGGTTCATGCATGCGTGCAAATGCCTTTTATCCACTGAGTCATCTCACTGGCTTTTTTTTTTAAAGCCCAGTCCTCAAAAGTCTTATGGATAAGACACAGTGAGCAGACAGTTTCTATTTGGTATTGAGACTGGTTATCACTGGGATAAAGAGAAAGATTTGTTCTAATAAATCTTTTGCACCTGTATTCAGCAAGAGCTAAAGTGAGACCTGCATTTGCAGCTCAGTGGTGTGGTAGGACTTGGATAATAGTCACAGGGCTGCCCTTCAGGCCCAGCCTTTCCGCTTAAGTAGATGGGATGAATGATAACAGAAAATGTTACCGTTAGAAGGGAACATGCAATAGAGGAAAGCTCACATATCCACTCTGGACTGCTTCATTTTTCCTGGGAAGCAGTAATACTCCATCTTAAGAAAAAATTCTCACCGGGTGGTGGTGGTGCATGCCTTTAATCCCAGCATTCGGGAAGCAGAGGCAGGCGGATATCTGTGAGTTTGAGGCCAGCATGGTCTATAAAAGCTAGTTCCAGGACAGGCTCCAAAGCTATAGAGAACCCTGTCTTGAAAAATTAAAAAAAAAAAAAGTTCTCAGTATTGGCTCTCTTAAGAGCTGTCATGCAAACAATATATTGCTTTAAAAAATGTTATTTCAGGGGAGAGACCTGTTAAAAGGTGCTTATTTTTGTAGTATAACTGCTCTCCCATCCTTGGATTCTGTGTTCTTAGATTATGTAATTGCAGGTGGAATATTCTCTGATAAACATGTTATTGTCATCATTCCCTATAAACATAGTTGGACAAGTGGTTACATGGCAATTGAGTGACTTATGTACCACTGGATTTTGGTTTTCAAGTGTTGGGCTGCCCTTGAGTTAATGACAGTATCAGAAGGTGACTGTATTTAAAACGTTTTCTAACTGGGTCCACTAGAGCTAGAAACCAGTGTAGAGCAGCATCTCCACACCCACTCAGCACCCTCTACTGGTAAACTCACTGGAGTAACAGGTACTTTTAGATAAAAATATTGATTTTATAACTTTTTCCCATAGGCTCTTGAAATGGACCCGTCAAATACCAAAGCACTATACCGCAAAGCGCAAGGATTGCAAGGATTAAAAGAATATGATCAAGCATTGGTAAATTTTGGTCCCATTGTCTTATAATAGATAATCGCCTTAAAAGTCCTAATGTCTTATGTTTCTTAAATTCTCCCCCTTTCTGCCCCCATTAAAGGCTGATCTGAAGAAGGCGCAGGAGATAGCCCCAGGAGATAAAGGTAAACTGGCAGGTTTTGTCGTGAAGCTTCATTTGTCCTTCAGAGGTGATCCTCATGAAGTGATGAACACATAACCTTGATGTATTTATTTGTTCAGATACTGCAGAGTGCCTGTCACTGGGCCAGGCACTGAGTGTGTAGTAAATAGACCAGTATTCACGTCCCTCTCCTGTGCAGAGCTTACATTCTAATTCTGCCCAAGAGTGTACTACTAGCTCTTTAATACACCTTCATACTGCTTCTACGACCCTTTCTGTTGGGATGCAGGTTCTGTGACCTCAATGCTAGTCAAAAAGTCAACAGTAAGATATAAGATGATAGAGTAATCATTGTAATTTTAAAGCTCGGGACATTCTTTCCCTAAGCTGAATGTGGCTATGACCAAAACATTCTGTGTGTTGGGTATGGTACGGAGTAGCTGTGATAGAAAGGAACTCTGAGGTAAAGCAGATGATGAGTGGCTCTAGGTCTAAATGTTTCTGCTAAAAATGTGGCCATGGCATGGGATAGCTGTGTTATGACTACACTGTTAGTTGTTTTTCTGGTTTTTTAGATGCTTTGAGAATTAATTCATTGCCTTTCTCCCCACAGCTATTCAGGCAGAATTGCTTAAAGTCAAACAAATGATAAAGGCAGAAAAAGATAAAGAGAAGGCGGTGTATGCAAAAATGTTTGCCTAAAAAGAATTAAACCGTGCTGAACTATTACATGTTGATTATATAAAAGATAATATAAGTTACTGTCTGTGATCCCTGATTCTTTGTCATCACTGTTTACATAGAAGTACTGACGTAGGTTCTTCTTTAATAAAGTGTTATGAAATGCAATTCTGTCTCCATTTTCATAAAGAATGGTATCTGGCAATGTTTAAATTTTAAAGTCTTAAAATTAAGTTTTGGGGCTGGAAAGATGGCTCAGTGTTAAGAACTTGCTGTTCTACAGGTCCTGAGTTCAATTCCCAGCAATCAATCACATGGTGGCTCACAGCCATCTGTAATGAGATCCGGTGCCCTCTTCTGGCCCACAGGCACACATGCTGTATATATAATATATACACTGCATATATAATAAGTAAACCTTTAAAAAAATTAAGTTTTAGGCTTTGTGAACCATTTGGCTCAGTGGAACCCATTGGAAAGCACAGATATTTACATTATGATTCATAACAGTAGCAAAATTATAGTTATGAGATAGCAACAAAAATAATTTTATGGTTGGGATCACCACACTGTATTTAAGGGTCACAGCATTAGGAAGGTTGAGAACCACTACTCTAGCCTGTCACAAGCCAGTGGGCATTGTTGTGTTTCAGTAAAACTTTGTGGTTAGTTCTGGATGTCCGTCCCTGGTCTGGAATACACATTTGTTTTTAAATTTGAAGATTTAAGTTTAGCAAGACAAATGCACTGTGAAGGCCAAGATACAAGCTCCCATCGGTACTGAGTGTTCGAAGGACTTGGGAAGTGAGATGCTATATCATTTATTTGTAAAGTTTTATTTATGAGAAATAGTTCATGAGTTTATGGGGCAACTTTAGATAATAAAGTTTTTCCCTTCAATAGTGTTTAAGGACACTTGTTTAGAAGTTATCTAAACATTTACAGTTTTATAGAAACTGGCTGTCAAATGTGCCAGTACATGAAGGCGCTTCTGTGTTACATGCCATTATAAGCAGGTCCTCCTCCACCTTCTGGCACCACCCAGTTAATATTCTGACTTGGGTCTTTGATATCACATGTTTTACAATGCACACAGTTCTGAGCGTTTATCTGTAATCGAAATCCATCACCTTGTTCCAAAGGAACAAATTCATAAACTCCTGTAAAACAAAAAGGTAAAAATATTAACAGTGAGTGGAAATTGAAGTCTTAGGAGGCTTTCGTGTTTCCCCACAGAGACTATCTGGTCTTGGTGCATGTTGCTGCTATTAGTACCCTAGTAAACTTACCACTTCTCCTAAACACACAGTGGAAGTACAGCAGTATTGCCTGGTCAGTCTAACGAGAGTTAACAAATGAGCTCCGGTCCTTCTTCTGAGAGTTTATAGTACAGTGTAACTTTAAAAGTCAACCACTCATTCTTCAACACTTTTACTTACCTTCTAATCTCACTTGAGCATACTCTAATTTTCATATATTCAAGTGCTGTTTATTCTACCATATTATTTAGCTCTGGTTCTCATTTTAACTGAAAGCTCTTAGCACATAAGAGATTCAACATCTGATGAATTTAAATTTATTGTCAGTCATTGAACTCAGTGTGGCCGTAATGTGTACACATGCACAAACAGCACAGGTATTTTGTGTTTGTTTTCTAAAGGTAGACACGAATGCTGTTTGAAATGATGGGTCACCCAAACTAGTCTTAACCAGAATCCCTACTCTTCTATCACTGCTAGTCAGAGTTTCTTAGGGATGCTGAACATATAGAAGTGTTTTGCAATGCAGAATGGAAAAGGAACATCTTCAAATGGAAATCTGTTCATGTTTAGGAGGAGAAGGAAATTGTCACTGACCTGCAGGGCAGAATCGCTGCTCAGGCCCATCATAGATTGACAGATTTCTATTGACAGGTATGCTGTCGTCCTTTAAAGTTAAATGTGCTGGCTGATCATGTTCATGATTAGTACCACTCAAAGCCACAGATGATAAGAGGTCAAAACTGATCTGTCCATCGGGTTTTGGATATTCAATGGGTGTACAATCCTTAGCTGGTTTGAGCCGATCAGAATCGGAACCTTAAGCAATTTTGAGGAAGATGGTTAATAACATAACATAATTTTCCAGTACTTTGTCTTTTTTGGTGCTGGTGATTCAACCAGACCAGGGCCCATGCATACTAATATTCTCTTACCACTGAATTTCACTCTCAGTCTGTCAATGAAACAATCTTGTTACTTAGTTCAGACTGGCCTTGGACTTACCTTCTTGCCTTTACCTCTTTCCTATGCCTGGCCTTAAGTAGTATATGAGAACAACTTGGAGCTACCATCATACCAAAGAAAAGACCTCAGTCTAGGCTGTTTTACCTTTTAAAGATACCGAGTTTAAGATGAGTATGGTCCAGCACTTAGGTAGAGGCAGGAGAAATAGTTTTATGTCACCCTTTGTGAAGAAAATTTGACGTCATCTGTGTTACTTTTGATCCTGTCGTAAAATGCTGCCTCCCCTTATTTATCATATCGCTGACAAAGCAAGTTTAAATATCATGACAGTATAGACACAGCTTAGTGAGAGCCTCAGGGCCAACCCTAACACTACCAAAACTTTAAGTTATATGCTCTACTAATTAACACACCTATGCACATACACTTTTTCAGTATAAAGGTGCTTAAGATCAACACTGGCATTAATTATATTTGAATTACCTTTATGTTTTAGAGTCCATGGCTCCATTCCTCTTAATATCCAGTAAAATATTCCAGTGTAAATCATCCCTCCATATACTCCTAGTATCCCGTGGCAGGATGGCCTTATATTCCTAACAGCATGTAGCTCTTTCCATACCCAAGATTTCTTCAAATTCTCCTCATACTCAGTTACATGAAGTCCTTTTATGAAAAATAAGAAATATTAAGTAAAACATAGATGGTGAGTCTTAGTTTTTAGAAACATGGCTATGTGGATCCATGCAGAATCACAAATGCTGGCGTCTTCCAACAAGATACTCTATATCCTTTGGGTGGCACTGGGACTGTAGGCGAATATCCTACCACTGGGCTATAAACCTTTGACCTTAATTTTTATACTGGAAGCATAAAGAATTAGTTTGAAAAGGGAAACAATGCAGGTTCAGACTATCTGCAGACATAAATTTAAAAAAAGTACAAAACCATTTCTGAAACATTTATTGTACATGGAATCATGGCCCTGCAAGAGTACCTTAGTACCTTTTGCCTCAGCCCTAGTGGCTGGCTGGCCACCTTTGTAATGGGGTGACTGTAGACAATTAGCTGGGGCTTCTCTTTACTGTGTGTGCGTGTATGTGTGGAGGTCAGAGAACTTAAATTTTTTTACTATTGTTTACTTGTGTGTGTAGGTATATGCTCTCTAACCTCTCAGCCATCTCCAGCCCTACAATTGAGTCTTAACTGACTGCACAAACTACAAAGTGGTTACACTCTGGTTAATAGTTTTCTGTTATAATTTTCAAGGGATTTTCCTCTATTCTAATACTAAGTTCCAGGATTATCTGGTACTGTGTATACAACAGCTGGAGAGTGGCTGGTGGTTCCACAAGGAACAGCACTTGGAGAAAATTAAGAGAAAGTTCTGCCTGTCTGCTGCATTCCATCTTACCTGTTCTCTTGGCTTTTATGGTCTTACTGCTTACCAAGCCCATGTGCTAGACCTTTATTCTTACATACTTGAAGGCATAACCAAGTTGTACTTTCTGTTTTTTTCAGTGCTAAGGACCAATAAAACCTAGGGTCTTGTTTATGCCAGGCACTCCCTCAACCATTGAGCCACACCCTGAGTCTCTGAGTTGCTATTTCTTAGTAAAGGAACACTGATTGTGATTCTAAGGACTAGGTTTATTTATGAAATACTTGTTGGGTTGCTACCATATGCCAAGTGTTTAGAACTAAAAATGAACAAAAGTCTTTGTTGGAGTTTTTGACAGGAGACAGTAGATAAATTAAGCCAAATATATGTGTCAATGATGGCACACGATGATAGGCAGTTCAGGGGTAGCAGGGCTGTGTGTATGTGTATCCAATTGTAAGACTTAGAGAGGCTCTCTGAGAGCTATGTGAACAGGCAGAAACCATGTGAAGATGAGAGCGTGCGTGGCATGGTCAGGAACTGCCATCAGACAGTGGCTGGAACACAGGGCTGTAGACACGAAGTCAGCAGCTTAGTGGTAGAACAACAAACCCTCCAGCTGACCACATGGAGCTGCTCCACTGGCAATACTTCGTGTGATCACAGTTCCTTGGGAGGCTTCTTTGTCAACAGGAAGAGAGCTCAGTCAGTAAAAGCACTTGCCAAACAAGCATAAGGACATGAGTTCAAGTCCTGGAACCTACATAGACGTATAAGAACTGACTTCCCAAAGTCTTCTGACAGTGAGCTAGAGAGATGATGTGCAGTTAGGAAGATAGGGGACCTAAGTGCAATTCCCAGCATGCACATCAGGTGGCTCACAACTGCTTGTAATCCCGGCTCCAGAAGGGTCTGACTCCTCTAGCCTCTGCAGGAACTTGCACTCATGTGCATATACCTACACACACAAGTAAAAATAGTAAGCCGGGCGATGGTGGCGCACGCCTTTAATCCCAGCACTCGGGAGGCAGAGGCAGGCGGATTTCTGTGAGTTCGAGACCAGCTCTGGTCTACAGAGCTAGTTCCAGGACAGAGAAACCCTGTCTCGAAAAACCAAAAAAAAAAAAAAAAAACAAAAAACAAAAAACAAAAAAACAAGTAAAAATAGTAAAAAAAAAAAATTTAAGTTCTCTGACCTCCACATATGTACAGCAGCATATACACACACACACAATAATTTAAAAACGAAAAAGGGGGGGCTAGAGAGATGGCTCAGACGTTAAGTGCACTGGCTGCTCTTCATAGGTCCTGAGTTCAATTCCCAGCAACCACATGATGACTCATAACCATCTGTAATGAGGTCTGGTGCCCTCTTCTGACCTTAGGGATAATGGAGGAGCAACATTGTATGTATATTAAATAAATATTTTTTTTAAAAAAGGAAATAAAATCAAAGGGAAAATTAGATTTCAGAACAAGAGACTTGCAGGGGGTCTTTTTATTTTAATTAACTGATTTAGAAATAGGGTCTTACAGCATAGCTTTGGTTGGCCTGGAACTCATCGGAATCTGCCTGTCTCTCCTTTGATTGATAGATGCCCAGTTAGATGGCCTCTTAGTGATTTATGGTGGTGGTAATGTCTGTTCTCTGCTACAACAGAGTCATGTGATTATGCTTGCAGGTTTGCTAAGGATAGGTGGCTGATTTTGCCCTGTGTAGTGATGCTCTGTTTCTAGCCTACTGATGTTTGTGTGACATCTTTTGAGTCATTCCATATATGCAGTGCAGATGTAGTAGCATCAGATCTGAAGAGACAATCATTGGTCCCGTACCTCTGATGTGAATAAAAATGACAGTTATAAAATTCTGGCTGTAGTAGTTGTTTCTTCACTATGGGAAGAGTTCCTCACCTGCTGTCTTTGATTGGAGATTTTCACTGTTTAGTTGATTAAAAATTGATTCTGCTGCCAAACTTCCACTTTTCATTGCCGTGTGGGTACCTTTGATCTTGGGGACATTCATGAAGCCAGGGCTACAACCAATGAGTAAGCCACCGGGAAAAGTGAGTTTTGGAATAGACTGAAAAGAAGGTCCAGAACACATGTCAGTTCAAATGAGGCAACACACACACCCCAAACCTAGAGCTGCAGGAAGAAGAACAGTGAGCACGGCATGAAAAGGGATGTACAAGGAAGGGGACAGCCAGGGCAGCGTAGGGTTAGGGCTATGGCCATTTTTCTACTTTTCCTATCTCATTTTTATTTCTATGGGACAGAATTATCAAAATATATTTGAAATGACATGTTTTTATTTATATGTATCTGTGTCACAGTTAAAAGATTTTCTAAATTTGGTTGACAAATTATAACTTCCTTTACATATATTTTGGGAAAAAATTCCACCTATTTTTATTTATTCTGACATGCTCTAATGATGTTACAATAACCAGGTACTACTCTAAACAAATTTTATTAGCTTAACAAACTGAACTTTCAATTTCTGATAAAATCAGTAGTGTAATAAAAGTATCATATTTTTTCAATTTAGCCAATAAAAGTATATTGTCTAAGGAATAGGAGCCAAAAAAAAAAAAAGACTGCATGGGAACATGTACTCTGGTTTGAAAAGGAAGAAGTAAGCCAATGCAGGGTTGTTCTTCCTTCATTTGCAGGTTTCTTTAGGGGCTTTCTAAATCAGCCATACACAGCCTTTGTTGGCAAGGTGGTGGAGTGGTCAGAGTTTGATGTGCTGACTGACTCACAAAACTTGGCATCAGCTGCAAAGGAGACATGGGGAACGGTCTGTGGCCACAGTTCCCACCAATGGTACAATCCTAAAGCAAGAAGCAAAACCTGAGGGCAGAGGGAATCAGAAGGACCATGCCCAGATTGCTGAGTGGGTAAAGCTGACTTGAGTTTACTCCTCAGAATCCACACAGTGGAAGGAGAGAACCTTTCACTCAGAAGTTGTTCTCTGACCTCATGCATGTATACACACACACACACACACACACACACACACACACATTTAGTGACCTTGTTTACAATATTGTATGACTTCCCTTAATTTTATGAGTTACTGTTAATAGTAGCAATGTATTCAGAGCTTTATTTTAAGGCTAAGTGCTCCCCCATATTACTTTTCTAGAGAAACCCAAACCCCAGCACCTAAAATAGCCTGGGAACCTAGACTAGAAGGGGTGACAGGATCAGAAGGGCAGAGAACCCTCAGAGCTGCTGTCACTTCTCTTCCTGGTCTGACTGTTTTTACAGCAGTACTGACAGCTTTGATCATGGTCAGTTAGGTCTTACTTCATTAATGCATACTCAATAAATCATATTTTGAAATGTGTATTTATTTTGAATGTGTACTAACAGAATAATTAGTGATAGGATCCTAATAGCTACCTGAAAGACTTAGTGGGGATAAATCATTTTTGAAAAATAAATTTCCTTTTCAGTTTCCTGGTATAGTTAAGGAATAAAAGGAAATAACATGAATTACAGGTTTTGTTTCCTAGTAAGAAAAATATCAAAAGGCCATGAAGACATACACACACACACACTCTTGTCGGACCTCAAACTTAAGAAATCCACTTGCCTCTGCTATCCTGTGGAGGCCCAAACACGTGTATCTGTGGGTCAGTGAGTTGTTGACACAGTGTGGCCACACACCCTGACCCAGGACGTGGATACCTGGTCTTCTGACATTAAGATAGCAGCACAGGTAGATCCATTCCACCCTGACAAATGGTTAGCTCAAGCGTACTTCTCCTTTTGAAATAGGAAGTTTGACCTTGTGAGTGACTCCCTTCAGGACTCTTGGTCTAGGGTGGGTTCCCTGCCTAAACAACAGAATGCTAATGACTTGGTGTCTCTGAAGTATTAAAGCAAATAACTGTTCTAATTAACTGTCCTTTGTATCATGTTAAAGCAGCCTTTTATCTTCCTCCCCTGTTGTGTTGGGGTATAAAGTGTATGGAAAATTAAGCATGGGCGTATTCACTGGAACTCCCTCCCAGTACTATCCTATGTTTTCTGTTTCATTATTTTCACTGTGTCTTTGTACTCTTGACTAACTTTTCTAATCCCATGCCCCTACCCTGGTAAGTTTGTTGAAGTTCGTCTACAACACTAACCAAGTGCTGAGGTTAAAGGCATGTACCACTACACCCAATGAAGTCAATATATTCTTTTTTTCTTCTGTGTGTGGGTGTTCTGCTGTATGTCTATTCACTATGAGTGTGCTAGTGTCTGAGGAGGTCAGAAGAGGGTGCCAGATGCCCTGGAACTGGAGTTGGGGACATTGTGAGCTGTTATGTGGGTGCTGAGCACTGAGCCTGAGTCCTCGGCTAGAACAAATGTTCTTTTTTTTGTTTTTTGAGACAGGGTTTTCTGTAGCTTTGGAGCCTGTCCTGGAACTAGCTCTTGTAGACCAGGTTGGTCTCGAACTCACAAAGATCTGCCTGCCTCTGCCTCCCAAGTGCTGGGATTAAAGGCGTGTGCCACCACCGCCTAGCCTCTCAACATTCTTGAAACTAAATTCATGGTATAATTTAATTAGTGTGTTCACACATAATTTGATAAACAGTATTTTGTTAAATTCCTTAAATAAATTTTCGTCCTATAAAATAAATATTGTTTTTAACTGGCTATTTAATTTACAAAATACAAGTAAGTGCTGGAACCTACCTGCAAGCCGCCTTCATTGAGTGCCCGGGCTCCATAGGCGATCCTCTTCCCACCTTCCAGTGTGGGCTGGATGCTGGGGTGGTGCTTCCACCTCTGGAACTCTCTGAATGGACTCAGGTATGGATTCTGATAGTCGAGACCCACCTTAAACCAAAACCAAAATGCAAACAGGTAAACTCTAAAACTGAGGAAAAGAAAGTGAGCAGAAGGATAATTGTTCCTAAGCAGCAAAACTTTAACAGTTAAGATGACATTAACAAACCATTGTGCTCTGGAAATCCAAGTTCATATTAAGGAGAAAAAAAACAAACCCCATTTTAAATAAGTGTCCACAAATGGAGTTGTGATTACTTATTACTGGTTTATCAATACCAACTTGTTAAGACAGTAATTACCTTACACTACTACTAGGGCAAAACTGAAGAGAAGGGATATAGATTGTATTCAGAAATACAGCAGGATGAGGTACAGGTTCATGGCTAGAATTAACAGCTACACCTTTGTCCTTGGGTGAGATTGAGTCACTAGGGTGAGAACCACAAAGTGACACGGAGACCAGTGCATTAATCTAATCATGTGTCAAGTGGAAGTAGGGTCATGGCACTACACCATGCTGCTGCTGTCAGTTACAAGGTGGAGAAACTATCTAGTTTGCAATTTTCAGAATGTTCAAGATATAACTTATTACTATAGTAATGGAAGAGGAAACTCCTGTGATTATTCTTTTTTTTTTTTTTTTCGAGACAGGGTTTCTCTGTGGTTATGGAGCCTGTCCTGGAACTAGCTCTTGTAGACCAGGCTGGTCTCGAACTCACAGAGATCCGCCTGCCTCTGCCTCCCAAGTGCTGGAATTAAAGGTGTGCGCCACCACCACCCAGCTCCTGTGATTATTCTTAAAGTAGTAGGTTCACGAGGGCCAATTTTATTTTCCGTGGCAGCATGTCGTAATGGGAGTGGGTTTTAAAGTCAGCATCAGGCATGAATCCTGCCTCCGTCATTGTGCTGGACTGAATGAGAATGACACCTCCACAGGTTCAAGGAATGCTTGCTTCACCAGGTAGTTGAACTCTCCGGGAAGGATTACTAGGTGTGGCCTTGGAGGAGGTATGTCCCTGGGGATGGTCTTGGTGTGGTTAAAGGCCCAGACTAGACCCAGTCTGTCTCTCTCTGGCTTGGATCAGGATGTAAAGCTCTCAGCTACTGCTCCAGCACCACTGATGAACATGGTTAGCCCTCTGGAACTGTGAGCAAGCCCCCAGTGAGATGCTTTTTTTAGTAAGAGGTGCCTTGGTCGTGCTGTCTCTTCACAGTAATACAACAATAATGAGGCAGGTGTTACTTTGGGTAAACTAGTTTAATTTGCTCAGATTTTGATTTTCTTACTGGCATAATAAGGATATATTTCACAGTACAGGATGGCTTCTAGAATAGTGCCCAGAGTGTAGTAGCTACTAGTATTTTAGTTGAGTAAGTTGAATGTCTACAGTAGCCATAGACATTTTACATGCAGATAAATTCAGAAGTCAGCTTTCTTATGGAAAAGTATTTTCCAGGTTTAAAACCCTGGTGCACACAAGTCACTCTAACTCTGGCAAAATCTTTTGCAGTAAGGAGAAAACTTACCACAAGACCAAGAGCTACTAGAGGTTCACCTTCATTTAAATGATAAAGGAAAGAACCTCCGTAAGTGTGTCTGTCCAGGGGCCAGCCGACAGTGTGGTCTACTCTGCCAGGCTTCCACTTCTTCTCATCAATAATCCATAACTAAAAGCAAAAACAAACCCAACATTACATGAAAGCAGGAAAAAATGATTTATACATCAACGAAAATTACAATCAAATGATAACACGTTAATCCAGGACAAAGAACTGGGTCATAAAAGTTATGAACCGTTCAAGACATTAGAACCTCAAATTAAGAATTTCTTTTGTGGGATTACAGAAAAGATACTGAAGAAGCCATCTCTGAGTACCGGCTACTTGGGCGTGCCCACTGCTGGGAGAAGGACAAGAAGAGAGCACTCAGTTCAGATAGATCTGTCTGTCTGTCTGTCCCACTGCAGTCGCCATGCAATGAAACTGGCCACTGCAGATGTTTATGCACAGAATAATGCAGCGTATTTCATTTTTGCAGTGCTGGAGACTGAATTCGAACAGCCTCATACATGTTAGGTGAGCACTCTATGGCATTTTTAGCCCCTTAAAAATGCATGCATATGCTGGGTATGGTGGTGCAAGCCTTTAATCCCAGCATTTGGGAGGGAGGCAGATTTCTATAAATTCAAGATCAGTTGGGTCTATTGGTCTACATAGCTAGTTCCAGGCCAGCCCAACTACATAGTGAGACCTTGTCTGGACACACACACACATACAATTTTTTACTTACTTAGACTGAGCTTTGCTATATATCTGAAGCTTTTCAATCCTTCTGCCCCATCCTTCCAAGTACTAAGTACAGATCTATACCTCCATGCCTGGCTTAAATTCTTAAATTAGCTTGGGATATAGCTCAGCAGTAGAATGTAGAATGTTTACTTAACATATTCAAGGCTCTGAGTTTAATCCCTAGCACTGCCCTCTTCTAGCCTGTAGGCATACATGCAGACAGAACACTGTATATATAATAAATAAATAAATCTTCAAAAAAATTAAAAGTGTACAAGCAAACCAGGATACCTCCTTCAAACCAATTCCATAAGTCTGGGGATCACAGCTGGCCCTCAGGTCAAACTTCTTATAGAGCTGCTTGGCTAGGTGTCCATGGCAACCCTCTGCAAAGACTGTGACTTTGGCATGTAGTTCTAGTCCCCTCTCAAATGTTGTCTGAAAAGCAAAAATATATTAAAGTAACACTATTTGATGCATTAAAAAAGTTAAATAATGATTTAGGTACACAAGACATAGTAGACTTGTATACCAGAAAGAAAACTAACAGAACTATTATAAGTAGACTCTAAATTCTGTGATGTCTTTGTTCCAGAAAAGTAAAGCATGCTTACGCTCGCAGCGTCTCTACAAATGAAAAGGCCTTCCCATCTCCATATGTTCCAGAGTTCTCACTCACCATCAGAATATGAAAAGTTTTGAATGAGAACAAAAACCTGAACTATTAGAAAGGCAGAATTTGTGTGACCTTTGCTGTGATGTTGTATTATTTGTTATTTGTATGTATTTATTATTTGTTATATGTAAATGTTCTGATAAATTTGTGACTAAATTGTCATTGTATATAGAAAATAATCGCACAGGACAACAGCATGGCATGGCTTGTGTGCCTCTGCCACTTGCATTCTAAGCAGGAAGTCTACTGGAGTAGACCAGACTCTCAATAAACAGTCGCCCAGAACTAGAGTAACCGTCTACTACTTATGTCCTCAAGGAACTGAGCATATAGTTGGGAGGCTAGGTAATAATCCCACACGGTATCAAGACAGGAATTTGTGTTTATTCTTTTCATAGGAAAGGAAACTTAACGATTGAGAGCTTTGTAGTTCTTTTGTAGCTTCAACCTCAGCTTACATGAAATATTCTTTTCAAACATTTAAAAACAAAAAAACAGGGTCTCATCCATAGCCCAGGCTGGTCTCAAACTCACAGCCATCCTTCTGCCTCAGCCTCCCAAATGCTAGGACAACAGGTACACGCTGGCATGCCTGGCTCTAGATATGTCTGTTTAAGTCCGTACTTCACTTATTAATCTAATTAGTGACTCCTTTTCAGGTTTTGTAGTATGTGCTCCACATTCCAGTGGCAGCTAGCATGTACCTAGCATCCGTGTGTACTTTGTCAGACTGACATTCTGAATGAGAGGAAGGCAACCAGTTTCCATTTCCTGAAAGCTTTCTGCTGCTAATAGAGTGAGTGGCTTCTGTCCACAGGAATGGAACTGGGGTGAGCCAATGCAGATGACTGCACCGTGACTCATGTTTCAATCTTCTGAAATTATCCTTAAACATGGTATATTTGTGTTGAGCTGACTTGTTTCTATTTTTTATCAACTACAAAAAAATACCACTATAATGAATTATATTTAAACTCCACATATTGTGTTGTTTATAGGAAAACCTAAATATTGAGTTTGAGTTGGTTGGTGGTTGGTGGTTTTTTTGCTGTTGTTGTTTTGTTTTCTGAGAAAGGGTCTTTCTTGACCTTCAGCCTCAGCCTCTCAAGCTGAGAACTGCAAATATACCACCCTGCCCTGTTCTTTTCTTTATTTTTATTTTATGTGTGCTGCTGTTTTGCCTGCATGTAAGTCTGGTTGATGGTGTCAGATCTTCTGGAACTGGAGTTAACAGACAGGCGTGAGCTGCCATGTGGGTGCTGGGAATTGAACCTGGGTGTCTGGAAGAGCAGCCAGTGTTCCTAACTGCTGGTCCATCTCTCCAGCCCCCCTGCTTCTTCTTTTTAAGCACGTGACTATTAAAAGGTATACCTTTGGTGCGCCATCCTTTTGTATTCCTACATCATTAGTGGCAATTCCTTTTACACTCCCATCTTCATGATAAAGGACCTAAAAATGATTAAAGAAAATTACTATTACCTCAGTATTCACACTTGGACATATTCGAAATGATGGTGACTGCAGTTTATTTTTGAAGCAAGAAGGCAGCGGGGAGGTAAAAAGTACAATCGTGAAGACAAGAAACTATACTATTCTTACCTCCTAATTTCTGTTTCCTGTAGAGGAAAATGCTCTCTGGATAGCCAAGTCAGAAGAGGGTGGCAGATGTCCTGGACTAAAGTTACAGACAGTTTTGTGTGCTAGCATGTAGGTGCTTGGATCTATACCTCGATCTTCTGGAGAAACAGCCAGTGCTTTCAACTGCTGAGCCACCCTCTTTTTTCAGTCCCCTCCTTTCTGTTTTTGAAGCAGAGTCTCATTATGTAGCCCTGGTTAGCCTGAAACTTGCTATATAGACCAGGCTAGCCTCAAATTTGCAGAGATGTGCTTCTCTCTGCCTCCTGAGTGCTGGGATTAAGGGCATGCACCATCGTGCCCAGGTGCCTGTGACAACAGCAGTGTTCTTGATTTAATGCTCATTCAATACTAAATTGATCTAAGTCATTTTTTACAAGTTATGAAGATTCTTCTGGGTTTTCAAACTTTATTGATGGGGGTCAAAGTTTTAAATGGTTACCCAAAACTATTGCTTTGTGAGAACTAACAGAAGACGTTTCCAGAATGAAGAATAATCTACACATGGCTTGAACGAGCTTATTCCTTGTAGGTGTGTGTGTGTGTGTATACATGCACGTGTACACACAGTACCACTACAGGTATTAAAAAGGGTGGAAAGGAATGTGTGTATTAGAGGGCAGCAGCACTTTGAAGGTAATCAAATTCCATAGCCTTGCATCAGAAACCTCCTGGTGAGAAAGGTGGGAAGAAGAGCAGAAACACAGGGTGCCCTTGGGGGAGGGCACAGACTTATCCTCTAACACACACAGAGCAGATTATTTCCACTGAGTAAGTAAGATGACCAAGACTCCGCACTGAGGGAGTCCTAGCCCCATGGTGTTCAATCACATGATGAGGGCAATGTAAGAAATTCAACTCCTCTTTGGATTACAACATTTTAGCTATTTTCCCCAATGCTGAAATTCTAAAATCTTATGATTTTTTTAAAAAAAATTTTACTTCCATAAAATTATTACTTTACTTTTAAAATAAGAAGATATTAGCTGGGCGGTGGTGGCGCACGCCTTTAATCCCAGCACTTGGGAGGCAGAGGCAGGCGGATCTCTGTGAGTTCGAGACCAGCCTGGTCTACAGAGCTAGTTCCAGGACAGGCTCCAAAACCACAGAGAAACCCTGTCTCGAAAAACCAAAAAAAAAAAAAAAAGATATTGCTTCTATAAATATTAAAAACAAAATTATACAGACCTCAGCAGCAGCATATCCAGGGTACACTTCAACTCCAAGAGCCTCTGCCTGCTCCCCCATCCAGCTCACTAGATGTCCTAGGCGTACAATGTAATTGCCATGATTGTTCATTGGAAGACCTGCAAATATTTATGTAATTTAGAACCTGACAATTAATTGCTAAGGTATCTAAATAATATAATAATATAGTTAATTAAAAAAATCTAATCAGTGTGTACTGCTGCATTATCTTTATGGTCACAGCAACATGTTATTTAATACATGTTATTTATTTGGTTGAAAGTTCCAGTCTATTAAGATAAAATGAATAGTAAAGCCTAGAATTAAACTTCCTGGCTGGCTTACAAGGCTCTTCTAGACTAGAAGACAAAGAACTGCCCCTAGTCTGGCTTTCTCCTTAGCTTGCTCTCTCTGGTGCGGCTGTTCTCAGCTGAGCAAGTCCCTGCTCCATGGCTGCGCACTCTACCTGGAAGGATCGGCACAGGGATTCTGTGTTTCTCTGTCAAAATGGCAAATCTGTCTTCCGTTACAGGAGTGTTAAGTGGAGCCTAGGAACAGATGAAAAGAGGAAGGAAGTGTTTAGTTACGTTTGTGCGGGTGAACGTACACATTTTTAAAAGCTCCTTAAAGAGAGAAGGGGAAAGGGACTCCTGTCTTCCTCTTTCCTTTATTTCTGTCTTCTGTGACCAAATCTTCTTTTTATGTCCCTTTGAAACAGGAATCTTTTTTCTTTTTTTTAATGTGTAAGGTGTTTTGCCTATTTGTGTGCCATTTGTGTGCCGAGAGCCCACAGAGGCCAGAGGGTGGCTTTGGATCTCCTGGAACTGGAGTTACAGGCAGTTGTAAGCTGCCACACTGGGTGTTGGGAACTGAATCTTAATCCTCCGGAAAAGCAAGCAGTGCTCTAACGTGCTGAGCCATCTCTCCAGCCTTGAGATACAAACCTTGAAAGCTAGCCCATACCTCTTGCTAGTTTTGTCCTAGCGACTATTCCTAGACGCTCCGGAGTTTGAACTGTGCCACCACCACATTTCCCTGTCTCTGTGGAGCACAGCCTACGTGCCTGGCTCCAACTGAAACTGCCTGCTTTGTTGAAAAACAAAATAGAAAAGTTATCCTTCTGGGTGATACAGACAATTAACATGTATGTACTGACAGATCACTGACACCGTGTGTGTGTGTTTTGTGTGTGTGTGTTTTATGTGTGTTTTGTGTGTGTGTTTTGTGTGTGTGTTTTGTGTGTGTGTGTTTGTGTGTTTTGGGAAGGAGGGCACAAAGGAAAGTTTCAGATTTTAGCTTATTCCATAAAAAATGAGTACAAATGATATTCATATGCTTATTTCACCTTTATTAAGAGTATTCACAGGGCTGGATGGTGGTGCCGCACGCCTTTAATCCCAGCACTTGGGAGGCAGAGGCAGGTGAATCTCTGTGAGTTTGAGGACAGCCTGGTCTACAGAGCAAGTTCCAGGACAGGCTCCAAAGCCACAGAGAAACCCTGTCTCGAAAAACCAACCAAACAAAGAACAACAACAAAACCAAAAGAGTATTCTCAAGGTGGAGAGATGGCTCAGCAGTTAAGAGTACTGGCTGCTCTTCCAGAGGACACCGTTTCAATTCCCAGCACCCACATGGCAGCTCACAACTGTCTGTAACTCCAGTTCCAGGGGATCTGATACCCTCACACAGACACACATATAGGCCAAACACTAATGCACATAAAATAAAAAAAAAAGAATATTCACAAATATTCTAACTTTGGAAGCAGAACATTTATAACTCATCCTATAAAAGAAAAAGTTGAATGTAAGATTTTAACCAGTTTTAAACTAATTTTGAGAGCAATGAAACTTAGCACTGAGTCCTCTGCATATCACACCTATAGCATTTTCTGCTGAGTTTAATTATTTCTTTAGAAAATTAGATTATCAGGTGTTGGAAGCTGGCTCAGTGGTTAAGAGCACTTGTTGCTCTTACAGAGGACAGCAAAGATTAGACCTTGTGTAAGATCAACTTGTCCTACCCCCTTCTCCTTCCAGTCTGGGAAGAGCTCGTTGAAAGCAACTGGATCGAGGCAGGCCCCGGAGAGCGTATGCGCTCCTATCTGAGCGGCCTTCTCCACCAGACACACACGGATGTCCTTCCCATGCTCAGCAGCCAGCTGCTTCAGACGGATAGCCGCAGAGAGCCCTGCAGGGCCGGCGCCAACTATTACCACATCTGCTTCTTCTGCAAACCTCTCCATGTTCACTCCTGGGAGGAAGCATGTTAAAAACAAACAACAATTCTTGGATTAATATGACCTGATAACCACATAAGTCATATGCTGGTACTGGATACTTGAATATGTATTTTAGTATGCTACAATGCTTCAGAGTATAATTTATAGATACTCTCTCTGGGCTATGCATAATAATTATAGTAAAAATATTATTTGATGAATTTCACATTCTCTTAGGTTCTATTTCAGTGTCTATCTTTCTCTGGTTCCCATAAACTAAGTTTTGGCTTTGAAATCCATTCTTATAAATTTATGAGCTGGAGAGATGGCTCAGTGGATTAAGAGCACTGATTGCTCTTCCAGCGGACCTGGGTTCAATTTCCAGCACCCACGTGGCAGCTCACAACTGTCTTTAACTTCAGTTCCAGGGGACCAGACACCCATGGCAAAATACCAATGCACATAAAAATATTTTTCTAAAAAATAAATTTATAAGGCATGGTGGTGCACACTCATAGTCTCAGTACTTGTAAGGTAAGAGCAGGAGAACCAGGAGCTCAAGGCCAGACCACTACATGAAGCACCTTTCTTAGAAAGAAACAAATGAACAAAACCAAGTTTTTAATTTATCTAAACAGTAATACGTAATACATTTGATGAAGCCGTGAGATATAGTGAATGCTTTCAAATTACCATGAAAACTAAAATATTCAGAGCAACAAGAGAATACAAAGTATGTGGGAAAGCCTTGAGAACTCTATGAAAGTCACCATACCTTCCCACCGTTTGTCTTTCTCCCGGGGATGAACAGTGTAGTGGGTGGTAATCTGAGGCACGACAGACGTTGAAGACCATCTTGTAGCACACAGAGGTAGGCACTTTTTCTTAATTTTTAAGGCATGAAAGCACTGATACACTGCATAAAAATTATGAACAATATCTTTTTAAAATTAGTCTTCACCTGTCATAGAATGAAAAAGTCTCTAAGCAGAACAACTGTTCCTAATGAATGACACACATGGAAATGGAGCATTCTCTTTCTAGGGTGAATTACACAGCTAGCTTTTGGTCATGATGCAACATGAGATCATAACCAGCCTGTAATACATGAGAACCCACTCCAAAAAAAACAAACCCATCATATCTTATCCCTCAGAATTTCCCGAGATATGTGGAGTAGCTACAATTCCTATTTAAGGCAGACAGGGAGAAATTCAGATAGTCTTTTCCAATAACTGTCCAACTCTGAGACTAGTAATTGATCTCTGAAGTAATGGAACCTGAGGCTGTGGTAAAATTTTCTTTTCTTCTAATTAAATAGAAAAAAGGCCTGTTTAAACAAAATCAACTTGACATAAACTAATTTTATTTTTTAGTAACAACTGCATGGTTAATATCTTTTAATATTTTTCAACAAAGTAGTTATTAAAGTAATATGTGGCTAAACGTTATGGTGGATGGAGGCGGAGAAAGCATTTGGAGCAGAAGCCTAACGTCTTTTAAGTGCTATCTATACATTTGCTTTTGATAACTTTCAAGTGGCAGGGAAACCCATTTTATCTACTTGTAATGCACACTAAAAGTCACAATATTACTGGGTGGTGGTGACACATGCTTTCAATCATAGCACTTGGAAGGCAGAGGCAGGTTGATTTCTGTGACTTTGAGGCCAGCCTGGTCTGCAGAACAAGTAGCAAGGGCAGTTAGGACTACATAGACAAATGTTGTCTCAAAAAGCCAAAATAAATAAGTATAAAATCTATATTTGGAATACTTTATTAAGACCAAGATTAAATCTTCACGTACTCTAAATCGTAAAAGCAAGAAAACTATAAATATTATATACGAATTTAGTTTGAGCTCAAACATACTATCATTTAAAAAGGGTATTATACACTGGAGTGTAGCATATACAAGTTCTCATTTACTTCTGCAAGCTGAGAGGAATATGACAGACTTTAATTTTGTTATTTGTTCAGCTACTGATTTGCTTGAGAACAGCTGCAACCATGACCTCTGATTTCCACCAGGGAATTTAAAAAAGGCATAACCTTTACTCCTTTGCTCAAACGAGCCTGGCGTCTCTCACGAGGCATGTGGACATAGAACATACATAGGCTGAGTTACGGTGGGGAAACAAAGTCACAGAGTCCACTGAACAACACAGCCATACACATTGCACGCTCACGTCACTAGAGCTCACGCTGGGTTATGATAACCTAACAAATTAGCATCCAAAGAAAAGACACTGACTGAACTCAAGACTGATGGTAGCTAAACTAGGCTGTAAAGGGGTCAAGATCTGATACATCGATGGCCCCCAAAACAGAACATACCCTGTGTGTAAGAGATACTTGGTTTGAATTTACAACATGCATACTTGTTTACAAATTCCGCAGCCAAATCCTAACTTCAGTAAAGCTTTCTATGAAGTCAGTTACATCAGAATTCACGATCCTCTAAACTTCTGTTTGAATTAGGGGTTGTTTTAAGGTAAAACTTTAAAAATACCATCCAACTGGTTTAAGAAGCACCCATCACAGAGCGTCTGGAGTTAACTGAGCACGCAGAAAATGTAGAGGCTCCAGACATAATCGGTGACAGGGGCAGCACGAAACACGATATGACAGCTCAGGCTTCACAAGAATGGCTACGAAGATGAAAGTCTGGTCAGAGTCAAGGAGAAATCCCACACAAGTTTTGCTTCCTTTCTTTGCCATTCCTAATAAGGCAGCAGATAACACCTGAGCCCTGGGGTAAAGATTAGGACCGTGGGAGCTGTGTTGACAAGTCTCCTCCGCTCATGACTTTTAACCCAGTTGTTAATTCTGCCAACTGGGGCAACTTCAAGGTCGGAAGTCAGGGTCCACCAAAAGGCGCTGAAAGCATTGACCTTTGCCCTAGTTTAGCCTAAGAAAAGAAGAGGAGAGAGGCGCTCGCAGCACCCCAGGTATGGCCCCGTCTCCTTCGCCCCAACTTATCCACCTTGCTCCACCTGTCCCCACCAGGAATTCTGTCTTACCAGGGCACGACAGCTTGGCTAGCCGAACCAACATGTTCCAAGGAGCCCGGAGACTTGCTCAAGACACAACGGAGAGAGAGGCCTGTCTGCGGCGGCGGGCCGAGGGCGCTGGACTTCTAGGCCACGGGGGGCGCCATCACCTGCCAGGAAGCCCCGACTGCCTCGCTCAAGTCAGCCTCTGTGGGCTGTGCCGAGCGCCCGTGCTCCGCGGCGTGCCCGCCCCTCTTCTGCTTTGCGCCGGCGCCACGGAGGACCCGACGGCCAATAAGGTTTATGGGTCCCGCACAAGCAGGGAAAAGGCAGAAGACTCCATCTCCCAGCCATCCTCCTCATCCAGGAACCGAGTCTGCGGAAGAGGCCCACAAGTCCCGCCCTCTCCCCGCTGCGCGCACGCGCATCGACAACAAAGCCGGGGATGAGTCGCTCGGCCTTTTGGGAGTTGTAGTGTTCGGCCCCAGCGTCCTGTGAGCCCGCCCGTGGTGTGGTCCCGGGTGGAGACCTAAGCGAAGATGGGGCGGGACCCCGAGGGGGAGGAGGCGGAGCCTGCGGGCTTTGGGCGCGAGCTGTTGAAAGGCGGTTGGTGCGGGTTCGGTTGCTCGGTGCGGCCCCGGCCGGCCCCATGGCTGACCCCGAGGAGATTCGGGCTTCGCCGCCGCCGCCGCCTCCCTCGTCTCCGTCTTCAGGCGCCTCTTCGTCGTCCCTCAGCATGCCAGTGCGTTTGGGCTGGCGGAGTCCGAGCCGGAGCCACGCTGCAGCGGTGGACCCCCTGGAGCAAGTGGAGCTGCAGATAGGGGACGTGAGTGTCGCCCGCCCCGGGAGCTGCTGGCAAAGCAGCCAGGGTGCTCCCGCCCGCGCTCCTCGGCTTCCCCTTCCCCTCCTGCTGTGGTCCCCACCACCGGGATCCGCTCTCCTCCTCGTAGCTCTCGGAGTGCTTTGGGCGCTGCAAGCCTCCCTGCCTGCCTCACTTACTCTTCTCGTTGGCCACCAGCCCAGTGCCAGCTGGTGATGCTATTGTGTGTCGCAGGCTGGTTCCGTGCTGGAGTTGAGCGGACCAGGGCTCCGCTGAGACCATTGGCAGGATGCTTCACTGATTCCTGCAATGCAAACATGTTGGAAAGTTTTTGTTCGGTCCCGAATTCCCAGACATCACCACCTGACCTCAACACGCACGGCGCTTAGGGGGTTGGAGGGTGTCAGTTTCACTTTCTAGGGACTCTGGAGCGGTAGAGCAGAATGAAGTATGTGGCGGGTAACCTTCCTAGGAGAGCGACAAGTTTTTTGTTGTCTTTTTTTTTTCTTCTTTTTAATAGATGACTGAAGTGCTGGTCCAGGGTTTATTTCTTTTTTGCTAAACAATACTGGTTACAAGTAAATGTGTAGACTAAGTACCGAAGTCATATTAAAAAAAAAGTGCTATTTTATATCACTGGTGGAGAAAACATTTGATTTAAAATGGAGTTTTTCATAGCTGTGTGTGAGATTTTAGATGTTTTCAGAATGTCAGCCTTTGATTTCACACTTTTCTTTTTGTAGTCCCCCCCAAAAGAAGTGTTCACAGATCAGTGGGACAGTGCTTTTGTTACCTAATTATTAGCGGGAGTGGCTTATGGGCAAGTCCTTTAGATGCCAAGGGGTTTCCAAGTAGTGTAGCTCAGGGGTAGAGCTTTGTGCCTACTGTGCCCTGACTCTTTGGGTTCAAGAAAGAAGCGGTGTTTTTATTTGAAAATTCGTTTTGTTTTGTTTTAAAAGAAAAACACGTCATTTGATTGGCTGACTTAAGCTATTTTTAAACTGTGACGTTAGATGAGAATCTAAAAAATAAGCACGTGTGGGGTTTGGGGTGTAGCCCAGTGGTGGAGCTGAGCTTGCTTTGTCCCCGGGACCACAAACAAACCCGCTTGACTCTCCTTTCTTTAAATTGCAGGCGGCGTTTTCATTAACGAAACTTCTCGAAGCCACATCTGCGGTATCAGCCCAGGTGGAGGAGCTTGCCTTGAAGTGTACAGAAAATGCACGTTTCCTGAAAACGTGGCGGGACCTCCTGAAAGAAGGCTATGATTCCTTGAAACCCGACAACTGACTTGCAGATGCGGTCGGGTGACGAATGACTCACCCGTAAGATATTTGCACATGGACCACATTTATGAGGCCGCCCGTCTCCAGACATGCCGAGATGGAGAGTTTTCTTGGTATTCCTGACTTTGAGACAGCAGAATACTGAAGGCCATTTTGTTTGTTTGTTTTCTCTCTTATGACAGTGTTTACCTTAAATACTTTCTGCCCTCTAAGCTTTTGTAGACTCCTTTATGAGAGCTTATTTCATCATTAAATAGTTGACTGTCTTAGTACCCCAGTGCAACCAGGTCATTATTTGTTTTTCGAGAAGATTCCCCAAATGGCTGAGCTTGGAGTCGTTTTGTCCCCTAAGGCAGCCGATGAAGACTTCAGGTGGTGGTCCAGCTCCATGGGACCAGTGATGACGCCTTCTTTCCTTGTCAGTACCCAAAGCCACATCACACAGCCCTCAGCGCCCTGTGGCTGAGACTCGATGAGTGTCACCAGAAGCACTTTTGCTCCTGATTTCTAGGTTGAAGACTAATTGTTTCTCTACGAAAACCTGAGTCTAAATTTACCGGCTTGAAGAAAAAATACTGTCTATTTTGTGGGAATCTGAGTGTTCTTCTGTCTTGAGACCAGGCTTCTGTCTCAGGCTCTTCAGCGGCAGGCAGGAGTCCTGCAGGCAGCCCCATACCCAGGCTAGGGGGGCTGAGTCTTGATGATGACTTTTCAAGATATTTTAAAAAATATTTTCCCATTCTATGATCCTATTTTTTAAAAGCTTTTACTTCATAAAATGAAAACTTTTATAGACGACATACTTTGGTCTATTTATTTTTATAGTTAGCTGCTTTTATAGCTAATATCTTTCTTATTGTTAGTGTTCTATATGTCTGATTCTTATCTTTGAAATACGCTTCCAAATTTATGGCCGTGTGCTATTAATAGAGCTTTGCAAGTTATTTGCATTATTTTAAAGTTAGTTTGTTTCCAGCGTATCCACTTAACTGTTTCAGTGCATTTCATATCAGTTGCCCTTGCTGTTGGGTTTGAATTTACCTGTACTGTATTTTATGTAATTTGTGCCATCTTTCCATCAAGCCGTGTACACCTTGATGCATAGGAGCTTTAAGTATCTTTGATGTGGTGTCTGTGTAGATATGTCTATGTGAACAGAACTGTATTCTAAAGTCTCACAGTGAGCTGTGGTAGGGGACAAACGGATGGGCAAAGACTAGTTTTGACACAGTCATAGTTAATTTTTTTTGTTTGTTTGTCTTTTAGTTAAGATCACACAACATGTATGGTGTGATTTCTGTACCAAAGAGATGCTTATTCCTGTATAAGAGAAATATGAATTGTAATCTGAAAATTGCAGTTTAAAAATGTATAAAAATAAATGAGTTACAAGTAAATTTTTGTTTCCTTGGTCATTTATTTAAAAGTTTCTGAGGTAGCTCAGCCATTCAGAAAAGGTGAATGATTTAAATAATTCCATGCATTCCTACCATGCAGAGATAATATTTGCATTTTTTTTCAGTTGCCCCCTCCCCCCCACTCCCCCTTCTTAATGTTAGAACCACTGGAAATGTGTTTTGCTACCTCTTATACCCATCCCCTGGTCTTTCTTCTTACAGCCACGGCCTTAGAAGTGTTCATTTTTTGTTACGTGTGATTACACGGTTTAAATAATTGCTTACTTGTATCCCCTGCTACCCCACATCATACTGAGAACCGAGGGCCTTGTGTATGCTCTGTGTTTTTATATTTTCCGTATGTGCTGGCTAGGCTATGTCGCCGTGAAAGGAGGGAACCTCAGTTGAGAAAACACCTCCATAAGATCCAGCCCCAAGGCATTTTTTATTAGTGACGGATGGGGAGGGCCCTGTCCCTTGCAGGTGGTGTCATCCCTGGACTGGTGATCCTGAGTTCTGTGAGAAAAGCAGGCTGTGCAAACCAGAAAGCAGCCTCCGCATCAGCTCCTGCCTCGCCGTTTTCCCCCCTGTTTAAGATCCTGTTCTGACTTCCTTCAGTGATGAGCAGATTGGTATGAAAGTGTAAGTCAAATAAACCCTTTCCTCCCCAGTTGGCTTCTTGGTCATGGTGTTTCAGCACAGCAATAGAAACCCTAATGAAGACACCACACCACAGGTATTTTAGTTTTCAAGACAAGGGTTCAAATTAGTTTAGATGGAACTTGAAGTTGCTACATAGACAAAAGTGACCTTGAATTCCTACGTGACCTCCACTTCCCAAGTGCTGGGATTAAAAATTATCCTCTTTCATATGTTTTTTGCTTTATTTCGTGAGAAAGTTTGAGGAGACTCATTTTCTTAAAGACCTAAACTATTTTATGACTTGGCAAGTAGCTCTTTACAAACTTCAGGAGAAAACTTAGTTTTCTCATTGATGTGAAGTGAACCATGTGTCAGGCACCGTGCTAGAACTTTGGAGCGTTGTTTTATATAAACTCATCTGTTCTAATGACAGTTGAAGGCATAAGTCACAAACAATCCCATACCAGTTTGGAATTATGATTAATAAAATGGTTATTTATTTAAAGGGAAAAAACGTACAGATCACTGTCACAGACAACAGCCCTCTGCTAGAGCGAGTGCAAGGCTACTGCTGCTTTTTAAAACAAAAGAGCCCACGCCCAAGTGAGCTAGTATCTTAAAGGCTATTGACTGAAGGAGTGGAAATAGCTCCCGCAGCAGACAGTGATATATGACACAGAGCAGGAGATAGAAGCTGAGGTGGAAACAATTTCCCAGGGCTGGAGAGACGACTCAGTGGTTAAGAACACTTGCTGCTCTTGCAGAGGACCCAGGTTCGGTTCCTGGCACCCCCATGGTGGCTCTGGTTCTGGGTGACCTGACACCCTCTTCTGGCCTCTTTGGGCAAGGTGAGCACTCTTCCTCAGGAATCTTAAAATCTTGAATATCCTATGACATCTAATTATTAATACTTGCTTGTACTATACCTTCTGCCTAGAAGCTTCCAGAGACGTTAAAGTTCAGGACTGTCCTGCCTTAATAGGTGGTGATGCCACAGGTGCCCTGATAGTTGGTTCAACATTTTGGGTTTTTTTCGATGAGAGGTTGGAAAAGATTGAGGGTCATTCCTCCTCCCTTTCGTGTGTGTGTGTGTGTGTGTGTGTGTGTGTGTGTGTGTGTGTGTGAAACAGGATTCAAACCTAGGGTCTTACAAATGTTACTCACCCCAGCCCTTGAAATTGTTGTTTGTTTGTTTATAATAGGGTCTCTTGTATCCCAGGGTAGCTTCATATACTCTGACTCACCAGACCTCAAAATGGGCACAGATATTGCTGACCTATCAATCCTTGTCCTGGCTGCCTTTGGCACCTGTCGGTGACCTAAAACAGTGCCACAGCAAACGCTCTGGAGGTCTTAACCCTTCAGGCCTCCTTTCTTGTCTCCTTTGGGCCTGATTGCTCTGATGCTTGATGAGCTGAGATTAACCTTAGGGACATCCATGACAACCCTATGAAAGACTGTCTTTACGCTTACATCCCTTCCCCCACAACCTCCTCCAACCTGTTTTATAAATAATTTATCTCTTCCAGATATCCTTCAGGAAGTAGATCCAGCAAGAACCTTCTTCTGTCTTTGATTCTACTTCTTATGGCTCTCACTCTTCTCAGTAGACAACAAATCCATCCACGAAAGGTCTTACAATGAGGAGAACCTTGTCTTCCTGAAAGTGCTTGTCTGTGTCCTGTTTTCAACTCCTATGGGAGTGTATCTCACAGTGGAACAGCTAGGTCACATGGTAGATTTATTTTGTGTCTGTGTTCTGAGGAAAGACCAAGTTTTCCCACAGTGGTTGCCATTTTGTACACATTTGTGTATGTGTGTGTGTGTGTGTGTGTGTGTGTGTGTGTGAGGAGAGAGAGAGAGAGATAGGAAGAAAGAGAGAGAGAGAAAGAGAGAGATTGCTCACATGAGTGCCATGTCCAAGGAAGCCAGAGAGGGTGTCAGATTAAATCCTCTGGACCAATGAAAGTCCTGAAGTGAAATTTAGGTCCTCGGGAAAAGTAGCAAGGGCTCGGTGTTCTCCCAACCCAGTTCACCTCCTTGATGTCCAAGGGTCTGAACTGAGATAAAGCCATTTCTCTTCTTTTGTTCTCATTTCTGTGTCATTCAGAATCCATTACACAATCCAGGTATTGAGCTCAGGTCAGCACGTTTGTAATCACTTTTATCCCCTGAGCACCTCCGTGGCTCCACACATTGTATGTGATGCTATAATTTTTGAGTACCACAAAGCAGCTTTTGTCCTCAGTTTTAAAATGTCTATGGGCTTCACGCTTGCTGATATGCACAGCAGAGAAATCTAGGAGCCGTGCGTAGAATTTGTGTCATTAGCAGTTAAACACAATACGTAGATTAAAGAGGCTTTATATTGTGTGTGTCCAGCACTTTACCTCCATGCAGTGTGCATAAACGCGTGTTAGAAAAAGAGTCCCCTTCGTTTCCTATGCAAATGTGTACGAATATCCATGCACACGTTGTCAGTAAGCTGCTTCTCTTTGTATGAACACCAGCTACCTTTCCCTGCCTTGCGTCACTGTAAGCGAACTTGTCTTAACCATAAGTTATACATTTTGTGGCATTTACTTCGTATCAGCAAGTCCTTCTAGACGCACTTCACAGTATTCTCTGAGAATAAAGGGTTTCCAGAACCAGTTATGAATAAGAATTGAGTCTAGATGTCTGAGAAACCAGTGACAGATCGCAGGGGTCTGTGAAAACCGCTGGCTTCATGAATTCAGCAGGCATCTCTTGCACGGGCCACATTTCCACCCAGATGAACGAGGGAGCGAATGCCTTTGGAGTCTCCTTTCTGTCCACAGACCTTCTTTGTCTGTAATTGTACCAGAGCTGATGGATCATTTCCTTGAAAGGTCTGGTGGTCAAAGTGTAGATGATTGGGTTCAAAGCGCTGTTGATGGGCAGAATAAAAATCACCACCCAAGAGGTGATAGTGTCTGGAAGAGAAAAAGTGGAAAAATCTGAGTGTTCATAGATGGCACAGGCATCTCTTGTGTCTCCCATCTTCAGCCCCCCTTTCCTTGTTTGAAGACCAAGTCTCTGGTATTTTCGGGATGTCTTTCTGGAGTGTCAGTGTTTAAAAGCATGAATGCCAGTGCTGTGAAGGCATGGGGTTCTTTCTGAGTGTTTTTTTTTTCTTGACTACATCGGAATGCCAACGAAAGAGCTCTGTTGGGAATATTTACACGAAGTCATGACATATCATTATGAATCCATTTAAAGAAAAATCATGTTCTTTACCATTTATCTTGAGACAGGGTTCCTCTCTGTAATTGCTCTGGCTGTCCTGGAATTCACTTTGTTGATCAGGCTGGCCTCAAACTCACAGAGTTCCACCTGCCTCTGCCTCCTGAGTGCTGGGATTAAAAGCATGTGCCACCATGGCCCGGTTGTTGCAAATGTTTTAATTAATAGGAAGTATGTGGGACCCAGGGCAGCCTGGCCACATGTGGGGCCCAGGCCACATACCTGCCATGGCAGGCAGCACCGGCTTCCAGGAAAAGCCATAAGCTGATACCACCCAGGGAGGGCCAGGAGGTAAGGGTCCAACCATTAGATAAGGTTAGATAAGATCACCAGATGTCCCTGAGCCCAGGACTCACCTATTTCCCTTTGCCAGGACCCCTGAACAAATGTCAGCCAATCAGGGTCCTGAAGTGAGGAAACCCCCTCACTTCAACCTCTACTTTGATAAAAACCCTATCCCTACGGGGCTGGGCACTCTCTGTTCTCAACCGCTCAAGGGACAGGTGGAGAATCCAAGCTTAAGCTTGGTTGACTGAAGGCTCTTTGCTTTTACATGTGAGTGCAGACTCTGTGGTGCTTTTTTGGGGGGGGGGAACCCATGATATTGGAGTAACAAGAACATGTTATATTTCTCATAATATGTAGATTTATCTTGAATTCTCTTTTTGTGATTTATTTGATTTTCTTCTGCTTTTCTTGGTGGCACTGCTAGGGATGGGACCTAGTGCTCTGTACACGCTAGGCAAGTACTCAGCTGCTCCCAAACCTGTTTGTTTTAAAAATCCACATACATTTTAAGGCTTGCGCACATACGCATTGTGTATGTGTGTGTGTGTGTGTGTGAGAGAGAGAGAGATGCAGCTATATGCATACATGTGTGTTCATGCATGTGGAGACCAAATGTCAATGTCAGGTCTATTTCCATTGTTCCCCACATTATTTTTTGAGACAGGACCTTGTAGTGAACTCCATTCCAAGAGTCTTGAGTAAGATGAACCAAACTCTTGCTCCTTTTGTGTCAAGGTTATCTACTCAACACCGTCAAGATTCATGTATCACGCAGCATGTGCCAGAATCTCCTTCTCAGGGATGACAAGGATGCTCAGCGAGTCAAGATTCGTGCTAACGAGCCTGACAGCCTGAGTCTGGTGCTCAGGATACTCATGGTGAAAGGGGAGAATTGACTCCAGCAGACTGTCCCCTGACTTCCACGTGTGTGTCATAGCACAAGTATTATGCAAAGTACATAAATGTAAAAAAATAAAAATTCCTTCCTTTATACACATGAGTAATGAATGATCTGTGTGCATTTTGGATACATCCACATATCTGTTAGACACTCTGCTGCTTCTCCATCTTGGCTGTTGTGACTGACGCTGCCGTGAACATAGGTGTGTGGATATCTATTTTAGTTTTGGCTTTCAATTCTGTTGGAATTTATTGAGAAGTGGAATGCCTGGATTGTCTGGCAATCCTATATCTAAAATTTGGCTGTTGCCAGCACACCTTCCTCTGTAGCTACACTGTGTTCCGATTTCGCGATCAGTGCACAAAGCGTCACTTTTCTTCTCGCCAACATATTCATATTCATATCCATATTTTCCCTCTCTGAACATAGCAGTTACCGTGATGCATGCAATGTACATTATTTTAAAACCTTGTTTTGTTCTCTAATATGTCACCCCTCGGTGCAGTGTTCCCTAACATAGGAGGTAGGGAGGAGCATCCATTATGTTCTTAAAAAATGAATTCATGGGGCTGGAGAGATGGCTCAGAGGTTAAGAGCATTGCCTTCTCTTCCAAAGGTCCTGAGTTCAATTCCCAGCAACCAAATGGTGGCTCACAACCATCTGTAATGGGGTCTGGTGCCCTTTTCTGGCCTGCAGGCATGCACACAGACAGAATATTGTATACATAATAAATAAATATTTAAAAAAATGAATTCATGATGTGGTAACTCCTTCAGCTTGTTTTTCTTCGTGGTTATCTTAAGCAGGCAACCAGTTCTAGCCCTGCAAACTACTTTGTTTGGTCATGGTATTTTGTTTTTGTGGCACTTAGCGTTTCTGGAAAGGACCCAACAGTCCCCATCAGTAAACATTTCCTTGATGGTGGAACCAGAGTCCACATTACTCTGACTGGTAATTTAAAAAAAAAAGACAAAACTTTATTTTTATTTTATGTGCATCAGTATTTTGCCTGCATGTCTGTGTGAGGGTGCTGGATCCCCTGGAACTGGAGTTACAGACAGGCGTGAACTGCCATGTGGGTGCTGGGAGTTGAACCTGGGTCCTCTGGAGGAGCAGTCAGTGCTCTCAACTGCTGAGCCATCCAGGCCCTGACTGGGAATTCTTGAAGTGAGTTAGTATTAAGAGTGTTGGTCGTTAGCCCTGCACGGACTTATCCTTTCCAGGAAAAGCTTGTACCTGGGATTTCCACCTGAAGCAGTGAAAGAAATTTCAGGATGAAGATGGGGATCCAGCAGAGCGCGTCAGTAAAGACGATGAGGAAGAAGCGCTTGGCGAGGATCACCTCCCGCTTCACCTGCTTCTGGATCTCGGTCGCTGTGATGGTGCTCTGGTGGACGCTGTAAAACATGCTGCCGTAGGAGAACACAATGATGATGAACGCCACCAGGTTGATACCTGTGCAGACAGTGAGAACAGCAGTAGTGCGTGTTAGCGTTCTCCTAGGAAGAACAGACAAAGCAGGCCGTAGACTTCACTATTAAAGACCGCGGAGCCCTTAAAGTGGTACTTAATTATTTACCCACTTCATTTTGCAGAAGATGCAAGATGAGAATGTCTTGCTGATAAGGGTACCAAGCCACATGGCTAACACAGACAAGAATAATGTGCTAATTTAAGATGTAAGAATTAGTTAATAAGAAGCCTGAGCTAATATACCAACCATTTTATAATTAATGTATTTCTTTGGAAATTTACAACTGCAGAACGAGGCAGGACAGAAACTTCTGTCAACACAAACCCAGATGCCTAGATGACAGTGCAAAAAAAAAAAACACAATAGTTAGTAGCCAAGACAATATGTCTCCACCAGAACCCAGGAACCCTACTCCAGTAGGTCCTGAAAAAGCTTCAGCCCAAAATAAGGATTTCAGAATAGCCACTATGAATATGCTCAAGGACCCCAAAGAGGGCATAAATAAGTCTACCAGTAATGTCTGTGAAAGCATAAACAAATGGTAGAGACTCCAAAAGCCAGAGAGGCATAGATGGATGTTTAATAAACTCTAAGAGATGACCACAGATGCCACCCCCAGATTACTATACCCAGCAAAACTTTCGATCACAACAGATGAAAAACACTCCACAATAAAAGCAAATTTATTTATCTACAAATCCACCCCTAGAGAGGGCACTAGAACGAAAACTTCAACCTGAAGAGTAACCACTCCTAAGAAAACATAAGCAATAAATGATACCAGACCAGCAAATCAAAAGAGTGGAAAAATCTCACACCATAACATCTAAATAGCAGGAATGAACAAACACTGCTCACCGATAGCTTTCAACATCAATGGTCTCAATTCTTTCAATAAAAAGATGCAGGCTAACAGACTAAAAAAACAAGATCCACCATTCTGCTGCATCTAGGAAATACACCTCAACATCAAGGACAGATATTGGCTCAGTGTAAAGGATGGAAAAAGTTATTCCAAGCAAATAGACCTAAGAAGCAAGCTGCATGCAGAAGAATTCAAATAGATCCATATTTATCATCCTGAACAAAACTCAAGTTAAAGTGGATCAAATACTTCAACATATGACTGAATATCCTCAATTTGATAGACGGGAAAGTGGGAAATAGTTTTATCATAGAAAAAGATTGTTTCATCGGGCACTTCTAACAACAATTAATAAATGTGACCTCATGAAACTGACAAGTGTCTGTATGGCAAAGGACACCACCATTCAGAAAAAGCAGTAGGCTGCAGAGTGGGAAAAGATTTTAATTAGTGACACATTCAATATTTAACATATATAAAGATGTAAAAAGAAAAAAAGAACTGGACATCAGTAAAATAAACCACTGAAAAGTGGGGTACAGACTTAAAAAGACAGTTCTAAAAGAGGAGACACAAATGGCTCAGGAACATTTAGAGGAGCATTCACCAGCCTTAGTCATCAGGGAAATGCCAATCAAAACTCATTTGAAATTTCATCTGATACCAGTTGCAATAACCAAGATCCATAAAACACATGACAACTCATGCTGGCAAGGATGTGCTGGGAAGTGAACTCAAGACCTTTGGAAGAGCAGGCAGTGCTCTTAACTGCTCAGCTATCTCTCCAGCCCATGCTTAACTTTTATTTTTATTTTTATTTTTTTTTTTGGTTTTTCGAGACAGGGTTTCTCTGTGGCCTTGGAGCCTGTCCTGGAACTAGCTCTGTAGACCAGGCTGGTCTCGAACTTTTAATAAGTCTTTTTTTCTTATTTTTTGTTTGCTTCTCAGAATCACTTCGTACACAGAAGTCATGAATCCTTTTGACTCAAATATTGTTGAAGTAATGAAGGATGGTATGTTTAATTTTAATTTAGCATATTAAATAAATTTGACAAATATCACGGATCATTTGCTCTCTAATATTAATGATACTTTCTCATATTTTAAAAACCTTCTGCTCTACTTTGAGAATATTTTCATTTTTTTGGTTTAGAACAGTTTCACATATATGCTGCAGCCAAAGTTATGCATGCCTGTACATAGGAATTTGAAAAATAGCAAATATCTTTATGTTTATATTGTTGGGGTAAATATGTGAAATGTAATTGCTTAATGTTCTTTATTGAATACATCAGATTGGAATTTAACTGATAAAAGTGTCATTTGGGGAAAAGAATTCTCCCTTCGTATTCTGATTCTGTTGCATTCACCCCTCCAGCCACAGGTTGGAAGGACAGAACTTTGTAATAATAGAAGGCGTAAATAAATGAGTCCCCTGCTGTGAATGACTCTAGCTAGAGCTGAAACACACAAAGGCTGGCAATGCAGGGTTTCTTTTTCTTCTTTTTTTTTCTCTTTTTTGGTTTTTCGAGACAGAGTTTCTCTGTAGCTTTGGTGCCTGTCCCGGAACTAGCTCTTGTAGACCAAGCTGGCCTCGAACTCCAGAGATCCGCCTGCCTCTGCCTCCCGAGTGCTGGGATTCTTACCAAGAAAAATCACCACGGAATAGATCTGGGCTCCGGTACTTCCCGAGTCCTCTGAGTGAAGTGGAAAGCACACTCCGTTCGTGCCGTAGTAGTTTCTGAAAAATTCCTTATTGCTGAGTGGAGCAAAAGCCACTATGAACCCAACAATCCAAATGAAAGTCAGAACCGTGATTGTTCTGCATTTCCGAGGCCTGAGACACCGAAAAGGATACACGATGCAGATGTATTTTTCCAACGTTAGGAATGTTAAAAGCAGAACGGATACTTCCGTGGATAGAATGGCCAAAGACCCCATAAGCTGACAATGAGCGCTCTCCATCCACGGCTGGGCATGTTGGTTATATTCGCCCCGAAACTTGAGGTCAAAGGCTCCGATCACGAATAAATATACTCCCATTAGGCAGTCAGCACCTACGAGAGTTCGAAGTTTACAGGTTCAGAGAAACACAAAGTATGCTTATCTTTACACGAAACATTTTTTTTAACGATCCAGTTTCTTCTGTATTAAGAGGAGACACATTTTACTCTCCTAATCTCTCTGGCCTCTTTGGCCCCTTTCTTTTACAAGATTTTATTTTTATTATGCATGGGTACATGGGTGTTTGCATGTGGGTATGTGCACATGCTTGTATTCACCCCTGGAGACCAGAGATGTTGAAGTCCCTGGAGCTGAAGTTACAAGCCACCGTGTACGGACGGGGGCTGGGAACCCAGTTAGGGTCTTCTGAAGGAGCTGTGTGTGCTCATCACTACTGAGCCATCTCTTCAATTCCACAGAGTTTATTTTCTAGTAGCAACAGTTTTGCACGTTTCAAACCGAGCTCCTCTTTAACCGGGAGATACTCACAGCAGAGAGAAATGATGGACAAGGCATGCAGCTTGTTCTCAGACCTGATGTAGGGTCGCATACAAATGACAAAAATGTTTCCAAAGCAGGTAACTGCAGACACAACCCAGACAAAGACTCTCTGAATGATGTTTGCCAAGAGGTTCTCCAGAGACGAAATTCCATCCGTGTTGGGCTTACAGCTGCGCACGTGCGGGGCATAGCCACAGTACTGAAATCTCTTAAAATAGCTGACGTATAAAGAGAAGACAAAATTAGAGCGTATGTTTAACATTAAGTTAAAAATCACTGATACTTGTTTTCAACATTTTCTCAGTCGAAAATGTGTTCATATAAGATTTCGTGGGCCGGGCGGTGGTGCACTCGGGAGGCAGAGGCAGGTGGATCTCTGTGAGTTCGAGGCCAGCCTGGTCTACAAGAGCTAGTGCCAGGACAGGCTCCAAAGCTACAGAGAAACCCTGTCTTGAAAAACTTAAAAAAAAAAAAAGATTTCGTGGAATAGAAAACATTCCTTACTGATTCCTCATGATTCTGAAGTTCAAAATTTAATTCTTAGTCACTTGGCTTTACAGTAAAAGAATGTGTGGATAAGAACTGAAAGCGGGTGTAATGAATACATGTTAGACATGGCTTAGCATATGCATAATTGGTTAGCTTGTGAACATGAGAAGCAATTTATCCAAAGACACTTTCAGTGACTGTTTCCAGAATTTGGTCCTTATAAACTCATGGTTTTGGAGTTTTTATAGCCATAACTTTGCTACAGCTGATCTTACTGCTAGGCTCTTGGGTAAAAAAATCAAAAGCTTTCTCCTTGCTGCTTCCATGGCTTTTTGTCATAGAAGTTATAACATTACATCAACTTATTATCAATAACTGCTAAACATATCTAACACTCGCACTAGATTCTGAAACACAATGAAGAATGAAATTTTTTTTTTCTGTAGATACCCACTTTGATAAAGACAGCATCTGGATAAACAAGAATCACTGTGTGTCAGCAGCAACACAAGCACCACTTCTTGGGCATCTTTTAGTCATCAGAAATAAATGAATTCCATCAGATCAGTGGTAGCACCGCCATAATAGGAGATACATCTTCGATGGAGGAACATTTAGTCTAGTAATTGTAGATATTAGAATTCAGACTGTGCCAGTCTGCCTCATAGGCAAAGAGGGGTAGCAAAAACCTTAGAAATTATCTCTGCAGTATAAAAAGTTGCAGTAATAAATGGTACAAGACAGATGGTTATTTTGTGGCTTGCAGAAGGCAAGATCGGTTGCTGGTGTGTCCATTTGCTTGTTTGATTTCTCTGTGAGATGTGATGGGGTGGAGCAGAGTATAAGGGAGGATGTGAAGTTTCTTCTTAAGTGTCTTGGAGTGAACTGCTTTCATGGAAAGAGCTTCAGCAGATACTTGTTTGCTAGTTTAGCTGCTTAGCATAGACTCAACTTTTAGCAACAGTGTCTTGATTTCTTCTGAGGGAAGTCATTCTCTAGCCCCAGGACCCTCAGTGGACGTACAGTGGAGACCCTCCCCTAGTCCAGGGTAGGCAAATACCCTATAAGGAATCCTGAGCCTAGTGCTGCCGTGTGAGTGGCTAATTTCATCCGTGTGTGGAAACTCTTGTTTCCACAATACCTGCTCAACTCGTTCCCCTTTTAGTTATTTCTCAGTTTTACAAGCTACACCAGGGGCTGGAGAGATGACTCAGAGGTTAAGAGCATTGCCTGCTCTTCCAAAGGTCCTGAGTTCAATTCCCAGCAACCACATGGTGGCTTACAACCATCTGTAATGGGGTCTGGTGCCTTCTTCTGGCCATCAGGCATACACGCAGACAGAGTATTGTATATATAATAAATAAATAAATATTAAAAAAAACCAAGCTACATCAGTTTCTTCCAATCAACTCAGTTTTTCTGGGTCAGACTGTTTTGTTGTAGGCAAGCAAAGAAACTTATAAAAGCCTTGTTTCTGAGAAATCATGGGAACATAAACAATGTCCTACGTTAGACTTACAGTGCCAGGAAGATTGCAGTGCCTTTTAATAATGCCATCACTCTGGGGTTAGCATTGCAACATACAATTTGGAAGAGGGGCTTCAATACTAAGCAAACAGAGGCAAATCAGTAGAAATTATTCTTATTTTATTTGCATTTAGTATGGGTGTATTATCACAGTACACGTGGGGACACAGGTTAAAATGACGGTGAACGACAAGCAAACGTCTACTTACATGTGAGAGAGATTCACGAGAGGCCTGAACATGCTCTGCTGGATATTTGTGATCTCAATTCCCTCTAGGCTGCTAAAAATACCAAGTAGTGGTCAAGAGAACATAGGTTATCCACAGGCAAAGGACAATGCAGTCAAACGTTTTAGGTTAGCAACAGTCTATGTGAAATGCTCACACTCAGCCTGCCTGAACTTCCCCAGGTTATAGACATGCACAGCCTATTTTAAAAATATTCCCAGTTCATGATATACTGCCTAATGCATGCCAGCTGCTCAATAAATATTTGTAGAATAGGGGCATGCACATTATATTATGGACACCTTTAAATTTTCCTAATACCTTTTAAGTCATACTTTTTTTCCCCAGTGAAGTGCTATTTTACTGTAGAATAGTTAAATGAGATGAGCTAAGACTTATCTCCTAAAGACCATTCTTAGCATTAATAGAATTTTGTCCTTTTTGTGTTGTGGGAGGCATGATTCACATAGTCTAGAAAACTCTATTTTAGGATAGGGATGCTAATCTTGGTGTTTAACTTGACATGCTTAGGAAGAGGGAACCTCAGTTGAGGAAACTGCCTCCATCATTTTAGCCAGTGGGTATATCTGTGGGCATATCATATTTTCTTGATTAATGGTTGATAGGGAGGGCCCAGCCCACTGTGGGCGGTACCATCCCTAGGAAGTTGACTCTGGGCTGTGTAACAAGTCTGCAGTGAGAGCTAGGGAAGCAAGCCAGTAAGCAGCATTCCTCCATGGTTTCTGCTTTAAGCCCTGAGTTCCTCTCTGGTTTTCCTCAATGATGGACTGTAAGCTATAAGCCAAATAAACCCTTTTCTCTTCATGTTGTTTTTGGTGAGTGTTTTATTACAGAAATGGAGACACAAACTAGGACATATACCCATAGAAAATCTCAAGTACTCAGAACTAATGGGGCCATGACTATGTCCCATCATTGACAGATGTAAATGCACAATTCAGTATCTCTGGGGGCAGAGATGTAGGGATTCATTATCGTTTAATTTTTAGTTTATTAACACTTGAGGTAGAAGTAATAGCTGTCTATAGTCAATCAACGATTCATATATTTTTGTGGAGCTAAAAATAAAACATAATTAAAAGACATAAGAGGATATATGCTATTAGTATCAAAGCAAAACGGCATATGGCTATACTTACAGAGACCTGAGTTTGGAAAGATCATCAAATTGATTTACTTGAATTTTCTGGATTGGATTATAGGAAATATTCCTGTTTAAAAAAAAAAAGCAACGTCATTCCTAAAAATTGCTTGAGCCAAGAGAATTTATTTGTTGACTTTAAGTGAATTTGAAACACTTACCAAAAAAGTATAGTACAGTTCAAAGTGTCTTGAAGATTTAAACGTAAGACCTGAGACTATAGAGAAGGACCTCCCTGACACTGGCCTGGTAGTGACTTCTAGAACTCAGACAGTAAAAGCCGGGATGTGATTTCCAAAATGCAGACAGTAAAGGCAACAATAGAGAAAGAGGATCACATTAAAGCCAAAAGCTTCTTCGCACCATAAGAGAAGACTGCAGCATGGAAGACATGATTCGCAAAGCTGTCTCTCCTCCATGGCTTTATTCTTTTCCCGGGACCACAAATACACACTCTACCACTGAGCCTCCTGCAAGCGTATATCAGGGGATGGAGTAAAATCTACAAAGATATAAGGAACTCAAATCAATAGTAAAGAGACAAGTAATCCAATTAAGAAAAAGAGTAAGCCTCTGAGCTGACATTTCTCCAAGGAAGACGAACAAGTGGCCAGCAGATATATGAAGCACTTGGTTAGAAAATGCTAACTTATTTATTAGAGACAACATACTGCTGAGGATGAATTACATCCCACCAGATCTGACCTTGACTTTTGAACTCCTGAACTTCAAGATCAGTGAGCCACACAAAATTAATTATATTGTTTATAAATTAGCCAGGCTGTGGTAACCTCCTACACTAACAGAAAATGGACCAGATCAACACCAGTGAAGAAGATATTCTTCTCCATGGCATTGGAAGACTCAGTCCATATTAAAGTTTATGAATTCATGTAAGACATCAAAGGAGCCCAAACAGCAAAAGCGATCTTGAAAAAAAGAACAAGGAAGTCAGGGTTTGCACAGTCATCCACAGCTACGCAGACCAAAGGGACTGACTACAGAGCCCAGGAACAACCCCACTCAGACATAATCAGATAATGTTTGACACAGGGGCCAAAGGCATTCAATAGGGAAAGAACAATCTTTCTGACAGTGATGGGAAAATTGAATATCCTTTGCAAAGGAATAGAAACGGACCCTTCTGTACCATGAACTCAAATGGATCACATGCTTAAATAGAAAGCTATCAAACTAGAAGAAAATATAGGAAGAAAACTCCATTGTGTGGATTTGGCAGTGTCATGTATTTATTGTGAAACTTAAAGTATAGACAATAAAGCAAAGGATTAAAAAGTGACAGTGTATTAAAATGAAAGAACACTGCATCAGAGGGACCTGCCACCCACAATAGCGGGGAAAAAACGAGTCTGGGGCTGAGCCCCAGGAAGGATGGAGATGAGAGCTCAGCAAGTGCAAAAGCAGCTCACGTGGAAACGACTGAAGAACTTGAGTAGTTTTCTTCCCCCAAGAAGACAGACAGGTGACCAAACATGTGGGAAAGATGCTCAACATCACTGATATCAGAGCGATGAAAATCAGATCCTCAAGGATGCTCAGTTGAGACGGCTGTGAGCCAGAAAAATGAAAGCAGCAGGTGTTGGGACTGCAGAAATGAGAACCCTGTGCCCTGATAGTAGAGATGAAGGATGGCACAGCTCTGATAGGAAGTAGAATTGAACAGAACAAGAGTAGAGCTGCCATGTGACCCAGCCCCCCAATGTCGAGGGGTGTAGAGGTGGCTTCTGCTTTATTATGTTCTCACTTTACAACACTGCAAAACAATATACCTTTAGTGGAAGCTGTACTTTAAGGGAGGTGGTTAGTGGAACAGTGCTCGCATCCCTGAATTCCAGCACAGCAATACTGAGGAAGGAAGGGAGAAAGGGATAAGGGAAAAGATCCTATTTGATCTTTCCTTGGGATAGCAGTGTGTGTTACGATATAATGTGTGCTGTGTGCTGCAGCTCCCAGCCAGTCATGGAAACACAGGAGCACAAAACGGATACTCTACAGTGAACTGGTTCCTAAGTTACCATAGTTGATAGGGTAGGTGCATTAAATGAACTTTAAAAATAATAGTTCTGATTTATGATGCCTTCATTGGGTATATTTAAGTTTGCTGTGAGCTGAGAAGGCGCAAAGAACCCAAATGACTGAGTGTGGGCATCCAGACACGAGTTTGCACACAGGTGGAAGCAACCTAAGAGCCCACGCGTTGGCAGATGGTTGTACACAGTGTACGGGGTGCTGTTTCAGCTTTCGGAGCAAAGGGAATTCTGACACAGACCACCACTCTGATGCACCATGTTGGTCTGGTAAAGAGAAATAAGCCAGCCACAAGATGGCAACTACGACACAGAGAGAGCGAGCACGGTGGGGCTTGCCAGGACTGCGGCGGGATGAACGTGGCGTTACTGCTGGATGGCTACAGGGTGTCAGCTCTGAACTCAGTGGAAAGCTAGGAGGGTGGATGTTGGTGAGAGCTCAACAATGATATAGAAGATCTTGATGTAATCCAGTTGTACAGAAACAGATGGAGGACTCAGTTCTATGTATATTTAACCACAATTGAAAAGTAAGATAAAGAAAGGAAGTGGTTAAGTTAATGTCTTACAACTGTGTCAGCTCCTTCAGATCCTTAAAGATGTTCGGTGGAAGGTTTTCAATCCGATTGCTTCCCAAGTCCCTAGGGAAACAATTGCAAGCAAATCATATTATTGTTTTCTGAAGACTTCATTCATTGGTAGAAAATTTATTAGAAAACCATTTGCAACTTTCCAACAGCTCCATTCGTTACTTGTTTTAAATACCAAGAAGTAAGTGTCGCCTCTTTGTGTGGATTGGAGTCACAGCCTCTCTCCTGCTCAGCGTGTGCCCTACCACTCCAGGTCCTGGAAATCGAGAGGCTTCACAGAGGGAGTGGAATAGGGGCACAGAATGTTTTATCCTGAGCCAGGCATGGTAGTACACACCTATAATCCCAGCATTGGGGAAGCAGAGGCAGGAGGATCAGAAGTTCCTGGACATTCTCAATTATGACTGAGTGTGTGCAAGGCCAGCATGGGCTACCAATGCTCCTCCTCCATTTCATGTTTCCCTGGAGACAGATCACTGATGGTATTTAACGTGGCTCTGACATATTAATTTCATTTATGGACTGTATGATGTCCCTTCAGCCTCTCTCTTTCCTTTTTCCTTTTCTGTTTGAGAACATGACTTGACGCCCTGGTTTTTCTTTTGCCCGGGTTCATTATGATGACCTCAAAGCATGCCATTTAAGGTTCAAATTTCTTTCAGAGAGATGCACAGGCTTCTACTCTCCTGGGCAGGATGCCCATGTGCAGAGGGGGTGCCTAACATGACGTCACCTCGGAGCTAAGAGGGTCTTTCAGCAGCAGAAGCGGTGACATTTCTCCAGTGACAGATTTCCTGAGGAAGACTGCAGCTTCTTTGAAACAAGAAGACATCTCGGTGAGCTTGAATTAGGTGACTAAATTCAAGCAGAAAATGTAACTTCCCCCACGCACCTCCAGGGGACAGACAGGAGAAAAGCTGAGCTTATGTCACCTATGCCAGTTGGTTAATCAACTCTGAAGGGCAGAATGATTTATTTTTAGATTTTTTTTTATTATTTTAAAATTTTTGTATGTGTCTATGTGTGGCTAAGTTCACAAGCGTGGAAGAGCTTGAGGGATGAAGAAGAGTATCAGATCTCTGGAGAGATGGTGCTACCGGTCCTTGTAAGCCACCGACAGGGTCCTGGGTACTGAACTGGGGTCCTTGGCAAGAGCAGTACATCCTCTTAACCAACGAGCCGTATCTCAAGCCCTGACCTAACTTATTTCAACTATTTATTTCATATTTTATTTTATGTTTACTTTTGTAAGCTATCTGAATTGTTTTGTGATCCATGTTACATATAAATACTATTTGGAAAGAGAAATTTAATATTTCTGAAATATATGAACATTATATGTATAAGTAATACAAAGTAAAATGGACAAAAGCATTCTTAATACATATTTAGTTAAACTTACAATTCATCTAGTTTCTGGAGGTGTGTAAATGCATGTTCACTTAAGTGATTAATTTTGTTTTTCCTCATTACCCTGAAAGTAAAAGGAAAAGGACATGTGTTAACATGTCAACATAATGATCACATGGACTACTAAATATAACTGCTACAAAGATAATGAATATAGAGTGCAGTTTTTATTTAAAATTTTTATACAGTTTATATACCAACCACAGTTCTTCCTTCTTCCCCTCCTCCTTCTCCCCGCACCTCCTGCTCAACCACTCTCCATTCACCCTTCGGAAAGGGTAAGACCGCCTCTGTGGTGTCAACAAAGCCTGGCACATTCAGTTGAGGCAGTACCAAGCCTCCCCCCTGCCCCCCACATCAAGGCTGAGCAAGGCATCTCACCATAGGGAATGGGATCCAAAAAGCTCATGCATGAGGGATAGATCCTGATCCCACTGCCAGGGGCCCCTCAAACAGACCGAGATAGAGTGCATCCTCATGTCAGGATATTTTGATTAGTATGATATTATTTATTTCAAAAACGGTCTCAACTATGCAGTCCTGGCTGGCCTAAAACTCATGGCCTTTCTGCACCAGTCTCTTGGGAGTTGCAATTATAGGTGTGTGCCGCCACACCCAGCTTCAGTTCAATTTTATTCTTAAATTTCCTGAGTCTTTTTAACAGGGACCATATGAAATGTAATTTAAGTTTGTAATTAGAAATGAAGAAGGGCTTTGAAAGGAATAGGGAAACCTCACCTCTCCTTAACAAGAACTGAGCGTTTTGCAGCTATGAGCATGGGAATTGTTTTAGATTTACCTCCTCAGTCTGCAAAGTGTGTCTGTCTAACGAAAGGCTCCATGCACCACAGAGCTCTTGTTTGCTAGAGCATAGAATTAGGATTGAAATGCTTGAGAGAAAGTGGACCAGTTCAATGTCTCTTTAGTTTGGAAACATGAGTCAGACTGTAGTGCTTGTTCTTGACTGCTTGTGTGTGTGTGTGTTTGTGTGTGTGTGTTTGTGTGTGTTTGTGTGTGTGTGTTTGTGTGTGTTTGTGTGTGTTTGTGTGTGTTTGTGTGTGTGTGTTTGTGTGTGTTTGTGTGTGTTTGTGTGTGTGTGTGTTTGTGTGTGTGTGTTTGTGTGTGTGTGTGTGTTTGTGTGTGTGTGTGTTTGTGTGTGTGTGTGTGTGAGAGAGAGACAGATAGGAGGGGGGTTTGTTTGAATCTAGGACCTCACACATGCTTTGCACTGCTGTACTTTAGCTCCACACCCTGTCCCTGTCCCCTCTTCACGATCTCTGTTAGCTACCAGCATAAATGGCTAATTTGGGAAATTTCAAAGGGCTTCCTACTCTTTTATTTACAAACTTTTAAACTTAGTTTATAAAATAATGGGATTCATATATATATATATATATATATATATATATATATATATATATGCCTTAATACCTCATTTTTATTCATACTGTGACCCGTCTGTTGCCCTCAATCTCACCTGCCTTACTCTTGCTTGTTCCCTTCCTCTCCCCAGATGGTCCTTCAGTTTGCTTTGATGTGATATGTGCACTATTGGTGTCTTTACTCTTCTCTCCAGCTCCTTAAGATTTCTTCCTCCTCCTCATGGTCCCCTTTCTACTTTTATAACATGCGAGCACACGCATGCGCGCACGCACACACACACACACACACTTCACAAATACAAACTCGATTCCATTTATGAGAGAAAACATGCAGTGTTTGCCTTTGAGTCTGGCTTATTTGACACGCACAGACAAAGACGTCACACCTTCCTTCCCGCCTCTGCACACACTCAGGCCGGGTTCTGCCCATAGACAAGATTCGTGTGGTTTGTAAGGGGAGTCGATATTACTTTAAAAAAAAATAGTACTTACAAAACAGTTAAATTATTGCAGGAGATAAAAGTCAAATTTCTTATATTATGGATATGGTTGCCTTCAAAGTCCCTAGAACATAAAAATAAAACACAAATTAAACCGTAGACCCCTTGAGTGCTCGCGCTGTGTGGGGCTGTCATCTCAAGAACTCTAGTTGCAGCATCCCGAAAGGTACCTTTTTTTCTTTGCGCACGGAGCATCAAGTAGAAGGCTTTGCATATAAAGATGTTAGTGCCCTACCACTGAGTTGTGTCCCCAGCTGGAGTTGTTCTCACACGGCCCTTCTTCTTTGACCCCATCACTAGGTGCGTGGTAGAAGTTTGCAGAGCTGAAGGGGGTGATATGTTGCCTTGGACACTGCCCCTGGGTCTAGGGACATCGCATACTTAGTGTAATGGTCGCCAGATGGCATGGAGTTACTCAGAAGAGACAGTGATTCATGCACGATACACGTGTGGAAGAGCTCCCGAAACCGCTAAGGAAAAGTCGGAAAGCTCTAGAGAAAAGCCACTGTCCGCCAGCTCCGGGAACTGCACCGAGGCTGACACTGACCGAGTGAAATATGTCTGAAAGATTGGGGGGATTGGGAATTAATGGATCTAAAAATCGAGTCCGTTGAAGATGAAGGTGTAGTGAGGATGGAGAGTAATCTAAGAGAAATGCATTTGAAGTCAGGCTGTAGAACGAACAGCCGACTGACCCTCTGGCTGCTAATGCTTAGAGTCTCGACTTGGTGTAGGCCTTTTGTTGGTTTTTAAATCAAATGTGTATTTTTATTTCTATTTATTTTATTTTTAACTTTTAAAATTTTTATTTATTTTTTAAATTCCTTTTATTTTATTGCCAAGGGTTAATCATGAACCTACCACCAGGTGGCAGTGTTCTCTAAAAAATACTCAAAGTGTTGGCCTGCAGTTAGCTCCCATCTCTATAATCTCAGCACGGGGGAGACTGGGGCAGGAGGATACCCGTGAGTGAGTTCAAGGCCAGCCTGGGCTACATAATGAAACCTTGTTTTTACGAAAAAAAATTAGTCTTAATTCACATTTGTGAGTGTGCGGGCGTGCGGGCGTGCGCTTGGGATTCAACCCAGGATGTCGCGCACTAAGTAAACTCTCAACCATTGAGCTCCCGCTCTGGTTTCACAAGGTCCACCGTTTTAACTGTTGATTGCTTGTGCAAGTACTGCTCAGCTGTCTTTCATCACTAATTAAACCGGCGGTTAGAGAACCCTTTTGAATCAGGCTTCATTTACAAAGGTCACGGATTCAATGTTTCCTTTTCGTTCTGGCTTCAGCTTGTTGTCCACGCACAGAAAGAGCTGGGCTGTTGCACCAAAATGCCCCTGACCTTAGAAATGCGTGTGAAATGCTTGCTTCCCCGGAGGGATTCTAAGCTAGCACAGGCCAAAGCTGTTTTGTTTTTTATATGACCCCTTTCTCTTGTGTTACAATCGGGTTTACAGCTATTGACTACTCACAAACACCGTGTTTCTCATTATCTTCCTGTCCTTGTAATTTAAGACCTCTAGTTTGCTGTGAACTTAGATACCAAACCATCAACATTTGAATATTTCTTATAAAACAAGATGTAGAAAGTTTTCCTGATTCTGGTAGGCAGTTTGTGGATTGAACTTTTAAGTAATAATTTTGGTTATTTCTTAATTTAAAACAGAACATATACCTTTAAGTCTATTTTTTTCTATGGCCTCACTCCATACACCTGGCTCCCTTTGAATTTATGGTGCTTCTCCTTCTTCAGCCTCTTGTTTTAACCTCCTGAGATTACAGGTGTGAGCCACCACACCTGACCAAACCTATATTCTAAATAAACATATTACTGCTGACTGACCTCTCCCTAGTGGAGTGATAGTGATATCTGTTACCAGCTAAAGCCACTGTGCCAAAAAAACTACACAGAACTGGTAAGGGACTGTCTCAAAATGTCCCACAGCCCCATTCTCTCATGATTAGTGCTAAGCAACACATTCTCACTGCTCAGAATTTAGGGATAACATTAAAACGACTTAGCTTTCTGTGCCAACTTAATAGGTGAGTGATTTGGTAGCCGGAAAAGGAAGTGCGATGCCGACCACGTGACCTCCTTTCTGTCTTCCTTCTTTCCGGCTCCAAAATATTTTTTTTCTCTCCCAGATATTGCATTTTGGTGAACATTTAGAGAAATTAGCCACTGAGTATGTTTAATATAAAAATACAATAAAATAATGCAAGGAACTTGATACACTAAGCACCTGGCACAGAAGACCCCTGGTGTCTTAAGTAGTCAAATTCAGAATATGTAAAATATACATATATAAGTAAATATATATATATGCATACATATACATATTCATGTGTGTGAGAGAGAGACGGGGAGAGAGAAAGAGAGACCGACTTACAGCCAGTGTAGCCGGGGCATGTGCTGACAGAGGGGTTTGTCAGGCAAACGGGTGAGGACATTGTCCATCAGCACTCTAGAAAGGAAAGAGAACACCAACATCACATTTTCTGGTTCTTTTCTATCTCTAGGCAAACACAGTTATCGTTACTATTCGGAAACTGCTAGACTCTTGAGCTGCAAGTCTCTCCACCACCTTCTCTCTACACACCCCAAAGTACTGAAGTGCTTTGGTGGTAAGAACATTTCTATACACGTCAGGTCTCAAGCAGGGAGCAGCAATGCCAGTCTTTGGACGAAGCCTGCGCCCATCAGCAGTGGGCTGTACAATGGCAGTGTGTGAGGCTTTTCCTTTGTGGGGAGTTACTGGGTAGGAGGGGCGGTGCTTAGGAGTACTTGTGGGCAGCACAACCGGGAGTCTGCGCTCAGACTGGCCCAGCAGGACTTTGTTACAAAATGTCAGACCAGTAATAGGCAAGGTAGGTCTTTTTTTTTTTTTTGGCAAGGTAGGTCTTAGTCAAGAAAGCTTCCTTTAGGATTTAATAATTGCAAATTTAATGCTACAATGCTTAATGCCTTCTTTTATTTCTGTCTCTTTTTTTCAATTGGAACAGTTTAAATTTTTTTTTGCTACATTGATTTACTTATTGCTGTTTGTGCATGCGTGCATGCGTGTGTGTGTTTATGCCAGTCTTTATGTAGAGTTGATAGCCAGCTGCAGTTGGTCTTTCTACCCCTTAGATCCGGGGAATTGAACCAGGCTGCCCATGAACCTTCTCACTCACTGAGCCATCTCGCCCCCCCTGCTTGTTTTGAGTACTTACAAGAGAATGAGAGAATTCAGTCCGTAAAATGTGAGTGGGGAGATTCGGCTGAGGTGATTGTCTTCGATTATCCTGTCAGCGGGAAGAGAGCAGAGTGACATATGTATTTTCGGCACATCGGAACTAATACAAGGAAATGCCACACAAATGAGACGTACAGCCATTCCAGCCTGTGCAGCTCTTCAAACACTCCCGGCTTCAGGAAGGTTATTCTGTTATGGCTGAGATACCTGGGAAGAAGACACAACCGCAATGAATTTATTCTTTTTGATGTTTTGCGAGAAGGACGGTGGCGATTGTCATCACCCTTCCGGAATCTCCTCCTACAGCACTCTCTTCCTGCCGCTTCCAGCTTGGACTTCTAAGGGCCCTTGCCACCGAAGGTGTCGTTTCTCACCTTTCATTTCCCATAGTTGGCTAAAGAATTGGCCTATGTTTCAATGACCTGCTCTGCTGGATAGGTTTCTGTGGGTCAAAGGCTTGGCTCCCAGGGGTCACTGTTGGGAGGGACTGAGGACCTTTCGGGAGTCCCTGTGGGAATCCTCAGGTCACTGGGGATGCTCTTTTCTGTGGTGCACTTGAAGGATGTCTTTCTCTTCCTTACCTCCCAGCCATGAGGTGGGTGAGTGCTCACCACGAGTTCCCACCGGCTTGTGGTGCCTCAACCACAATGACTGTCCCTTCTGCACTACTTGCAGACCCTTGGCACCATCCTCGAGCAGGAGAACTGGTTTGGGCTGGAATGGGCTAGCCTGACAGGATGCTCTCGGTCCAGGGAACCGTTTAACCCCCTTTCAGTCCCCCCATCTGTGCTTACAGTTTGGTGAGGCTGTGCAGTCCTCTGAAAGCCGAGACGGACACGAAGCGAATCTTATTGTTTTGCAGGCACCTGTGAGCAAGAGCAGGCAAAGAGAAAATAGGAAAACATCAGCTTCGCAGGATGGAAGAGCCTGCAGTGGCAGCAGCATGCACATGTGCGGATGGCCTCTGTCAGCTGGGATAGCGCATCTTACTGAGAGTCTTTTTACTGAAATTAGAAATTGACTTGAGGGGAAAGGGGACACGGTAGATCAACTGGTTGAAACTGGTATTTTGCTGCCAAATTTGTGCCAGCTTGGGCCAGTTTTTATTTGCAAGTGGAAGGTGTAAATGCAAACAGTATCAAACTGCCCTCTAAGTGTGTGTCTACTTAGCTCTGGACCTCCTTAGAGACGGTTCCATGTGGCGGATGCTAAAAACGGGTCAAAGTGCAGAGTTCATGTGCCGTGGGATGCTCGGCTAACGGGGACATCTGCATCACACCCCTGCCCTAGCTGCGGGGACCTCTGTGAAGGAGGTACGAAGTTTGTAAGAACCAGAGGTCTGGAGGACAGGCGCGAGACAGTGTGTTCTGGATGTGACCCAACTGTTACATTCATGAGCTCACAATAGATGTCGCCTTGCACAAGGTCAAGTCAGTAGACACTCTAGCTTGGGAGGGGAGGGCATCATGAGCCTCCACCCCTAACTGAGGAGCTATAGATGGTTACTGACTTCTAGGAGGAGGGAAAGACAGGTTTCTTTAAGACTATGAGCCCTGGTAGGTTGACTAGGTTCTAGGGGATGGCACCCCTCTGTGAGTATATGGGCAACATAAACTGGACTTAGTGGATCATTGAAAAACACACACAGAAAGAAAACACACAGCTGGGAGAGGTGGGGAGGTGCGGGGGGTGGGGGTGGGGAAGCGAACCTGGGGGGAGTGTGGGATGAATGTGATAAAAAATACATTGTATGAAATTTGCAATCAGTAGAACTATTATAAAAATTTGAAGCATTTGTGCAACCATGTTCATAGCAACATTATTCATAATAGCCAGAACCTGGAAACAACCTAGATGCCCCTCAACTGAAGGATGGATAAGGAACATGTGGTACATTAACACAATGGAGTACTACACAACAACAAAAAATAACAACATCTTGAAATTTGCAGGCAAATGGATGGAACTAGATAAAAACATCCTGAGTGAGGTAAGCCAGAAAGACAAATGGAATAAGTACTCACTCATAAGTGGCTTTTAGACATAAAACTAAGAAAAACCAGCCTACAGCTCCCAAACCCAGAGAACCTAGACAACAAAGAAGACCCTAAGAGGGGAAAACATGAATCCTCCTAGGAAGGAGAAAAAAGACAAGATCTCTTGAGTAAATTGGGAGTGTGGCAGTTAGGGTGGTTGGAAGGGGATAGGGGAGGAAGGAAGGGGAGTTGGGAAAATGTATAGCTCAATTAAAAACAATAAGGTATGAAAAATCATTTGAAGCTGTAAAGGTACACAGACAGGGGCCAAGGTTACCATCTAGAATTTTCTAGATGAGAAATAATGCAGAGGAAAGCCTGAAAGCCAGGCTTAAAACTTTCCTGCTACATTTGTCTGGATTTGTAAGTACTCATAAAAACCCAGCCCCCCCCCCAATGTTTGTGCCATGTTATGCCACAGACTTTATTTCATAACAATACCGAATCTTAGTAAGTCAAATTTAGTTTGATTAATCTGACACCCTAATCCTTGTTCACAAAAGCACATGAGACAACTTACAAGGGGTTTAAATGGCCAAAGAGTGACATGGAAAGAAAAAAATCAAGACTGGAATATTATGAGTTAGATCGGGATGCCAAGATAAAAATACAGGCTCACAGGGTGACCTCCAGCCACCATGGAGATTTTCGGAGTGCTTTTACACACTGAGCCGTCTTGCTGGCCCCAAGCTCAGCACACTTTCTCCGATATGAGCATTGAGCTGACTCATGACAGGAGGAGGCAGAAATACTTATTTCCATTCGGTGGAGCATGGTGGAAGAGCCACAGCATATGGGTTCCGGTTTGTTCAGGAATTGCTATCTGAGCTTTTTTCTAGAATGTCTCCTAGAAACAGTCAGAAGCTTTGCCTACAAGTTTCCAGATAAGGGGCACATAATTTCTCCAGATGGGATTATTAGACTTAATGCGTGCTATGATGCTATTCTCTACAGAAGGAACAGGAAACAAGCGCACAAGACCGCAGCGTTGCGGGGCGGTGGTGGCGCACGCCTTTAATCCCAGCACTCGGGAGGCAGAGGCAGGCGGATCTCTGTGAGTTCGAGGCCAGCCTGGTCTACAAGAGCTAGTGCCAGGACAGGCTCCAAAGCTACAGAGAAACCCTGTCTCGAAAAACTAAAAAAAAAACAACAAACAAACAAACAAACAAACAAAAAAAGACCGCAGGGTCATCGCAAGCCCAGCGTTAGAGTTTTCCTTACAGCTTTTGGAGCTCACGGTACTTCCTGAAGCCGTTGGGCGGGAGCGTTCTTATGAAGTTCCGCTGCAGGGACCTGAAACACACACAGTTGGGTCTTGCTGAGCAGATTTTTCACTTGAATGTCTTACTTCTAACGATATCTACCCCACGATCTTGAGCTGATCCTAAGCTGGATGCACTGGCTTCATGATGTGTTGAGGAGTGACCGACAAAGCCCAACGAGTCACGCTTTCTCCAAGTCCCTCTGGGAGGCTGGGCCACCGCCGAGCCTTCTCTCCTCTTTATCCTAGCTCACCCTACATCCTTTCTAACCAGTGCTCTGACTGAGCTTCTGAACCAAACTCTGCCTTACAGTCTTTTGGTGTTTATACACCAAAATTTTGAAAGATATCTAGAAAAACTATGGAGATGATGGTCTTTGCCCCTCTTGTAAGAGAAAATTGGGACCCCAAGGACTATGCATGGAAGCACTTAATATTCCTAAAGAGAGGGCCAAGTATGATTCTATGAGAACCCCTAAAGCAGGGGCTAACCATCCTCCAGTGGAGTGGATTGCCATACAGGGAGGTAGGCTTCTTCAAGGGTTTCCAAGAAATCATTCTTGACAAGCTGGATCCTTATTAACGCATCCCTAGGGTTTATAGACAAATATCATTCTTTCTAAATGATATAAAATATTTATATCATTTTCTAAATGATAAGATAAAATATTAGCTTCATTTATATTTTCAAAATGACCTCATATTAAAAGGGGTAGATATTAGTTACATCGATTATGAAAACCCCCAAACACTTTTATCAATAAGCTACCTTTATATTTTAAAATCTGGTATCCTGTTTGGCTCCTCACTAAATCACATGGATACACACACTCATATATAGCATGTGTTTGTCACAGAGAGCGAAGGGCAGGCCAGAGCTTCACTTTTCAGTGGTTGCATTCAGGGATCTAAAAGTCAACTCTCGGAGTTAACATTTATTGAGCAAGAACAATGCATAAATATTCACAGCTACCTGTGTTTGCCCATCTCTTTAGCATTTATTTGAAACATTTCCCCAAAGTCTCAACTTCAGTAAATACTCATTGGCTGATTGGCCTCTGAGATACTTTTCTTACATGTGAGTTAAGCCATTCCTGAAGTTTTTCTATAATAGTTGCAACTCAAAATCTGGAGGAACTCAGTAATGGAATATGATATTTAGTCTTTAATACATGTACACCGAAGTCTAGAGATATTTTCTCCTTCTTGAACAGAGCAAACACAGTGGAACAAGGTATGAAATTGAGCCAGGATCTGCAGAGAAGAGTCTATAGAAACAAGTGGTTTAATCAAAAGTATGGGACAATGCTGTATAGCTATATTTATTGGTATACATACAGAGTTTGTGTGTGCTCATGTGCGTGCATGCGTGTGTGTGTTTACAGTCCTGATGATGAATTCAGGGGCCCCATGCATTTTAAGCAAGTGCAATACTACTGAGTTACACCCCAAGTCTAATAATGCTTTTTAAAAAAATCACAAATAGTTAAATATTGTAGACTTAGACCTCTGAGCATTAAACCTATATCTATAAATGCCTGTTGTCATGCTAATGTTAAGTTGAAATGAATCTATCACTGAAGTCTTGGTCATTCCCACTTACTGGGACCGAGCGTCTTCATTCCTCCATCCATCTGTACTTCAGAGTAGGTGCCCTGAAGTCACTTCACCCATGGTTTCCACTTGTCTTCTAGCAGGATATGATCTTAGCTTTAGTGTTTCCTCTCCATCCCTCCCTCTCTCCGTCTCTTCTTCCCTCCTGCCCCTTCCTTCCTTCCTTCCTTCCTTCCTTCCTTCCTTCCTTCCTTCCTTCCTTC
>JABTXL010008166.1:5100056-5205915 GCA_025134845.1 Neodon shergylaensis | reverse complement strand
TTCCTTCCTTCCTTCCTTCCTTCCTTCCTTCCTTCCTTCCTTCCTTCTTTGGTTAAAGTTGATTGATACATATCTATTTATGTATGTATACTATACATATGTGGTCAGAACATTTCTTTTTTAAATAGAATCATAATTTAACTATTTACCCTGTTCCCCCGGACCTCCCTCCCTCTAGCGTTCTTTCTCTGTTCCTTTCTTTCACAAGGGTTAGTTGGCTTGTTGGCAAATGGATTCCAATATTACTTGTGGGCAAATGAAAAGTCAGGTTGGCTGCACCAGTTTTTTCATTAGGATTTTCCAGCAACTCGATGTAATCAGTGGGGGTGATAATTATTTCTCTCACCAAGGAATTTATAGAAACCCTTCCTAGGACCTCCTTCAGTTTCCTTGGGGGGAAATCATTACTTTTCCTCTAGCAGGACTAATTGCTATGATAAGTCACGGGAGGTCAGAAAGGAGGAACACTAGCAGATACTTCCTCTTTGTTCAGGAAATGTCGCTTCCTTCAGAAAGCAAGTTTGTGTAAATAATTTTTCCTATGTTCTCTGTTTATGTTCCAAGACTGAGATCCACGGGGCAGTACCCAGACTCTGCCAACTTGATGGGACTCTGCTGCAGCTCCTTTACCTGTGTGCCAAGCATCTGGGTTGTCTGGTAGGTTGTTTGAGAAAGGCAAGACTTGCCAACACCTGTATACTCAAAAGTTATTCTTACTGTGTCTGCATGAACCAGAAAGCCAGAGTCACAAGACATTAAAACACATGGAGGAAGAGCCCACACAAACAAAACCCCAACCCCAACTGGCTGAATAAAAAAATATATCGAGACTTTTACTTTCCATTGAATTCTTGAAAAAAAAAATCTGGACCAAAAAACTATGTGTTTGTGTGCTGCTCACAACTGGTTGAGTTCAAATAACCAGAACTAGAAATTAGCACCACAAACACTGAGCCCAACAAGACGATATTACTCCTAATAGACTCCTTTTGTCTTCTGTATGTAAGTTTGAATTTCAGAGGAAAGGACCACAATGTCAAGGTGATTTAGAAGTTAATTTAAATGTGAAGTTCTGGGAATAATTTATCCAATTTATTTTACTTGCTCCTCAAGTAAATTAAGTTTACTTGTACTCAAGAATACACGAAAGTGCCTTCCTGTATAATAAACTCTAAACCAGCTCTTGCAATAAGCATCCAATAAAATTTCTGTGTAATGGGGAAAGCTAGGGATCGTCCTTTCTTTAGTTCCCCCACCCTCAGTAACAGTCGAAATGGACAGCATCTTCTGCTTGGATAAAATACGGTGAGTAGTCAACACCTCACAGAATTGTTTATGGAGTAACTTGAGGTGAGGCCTAGTATTTAAAAGTGTTTAGAACTATGTGCGAAAAGTTCCGTATAACTGATGGGCAGACGAAGTGGTCTTTGAACACAAATGCCTCGTCAGGAGTGACCTGGTGTCAGTCCGGGCAGTCTCCCTGTTGTTCTATCCAGCCTTAAGGACGAGCCAATCTTTGCTACTTACATTACAGTCACATTGGCAGAAACTGACGGGACAGCTCGTAAATTGGCTCCATCACAGTCAAGCTCTAGATGTCGGCACTTACAGTGCTTGGGCACAGAGCCAACCACTGAACAGAGAGGAAGCGGGGAGGAATGATGAAGTGAGGGGCCAGGGAGAGGAGGGGGACGAAGAGAAAGAAATGCAAAGCCATGAGAATATTGACGAGTATAAAAGTCTACCATGCTTTTTTTTTTACCCAAGCGCTTGGGGGAAGGCTTTAAATTAAGGTTCCACAGTTTGCTCTGAATTTAACTTCAAGACCAGACTGGTCTAGCATTAGCATTTGGAAACATGTGCATTGAGGAGCCCCATCCCTTTTCCTCTTCCTTTTTTTTTTTTTAAGATTGATTTTTGTGTGTTTGTGCAAGTGTATATGTGTGTGTGGTCCTGAGCACATGTGTTTGACCGTGTGTGTTTGTGTGTGTGTTCCTGGGTGCCCAGAGGGAAGTAGATCACAGGTGATTGGGAGTATCTGCTGGCGAGGGTGGGGGTGGGAGGATGGGAATGGGAGAGGTGGGAGGTGGTGGACACTGAGAACCAAACTCTAGAGAAGTTTGAGTTGATAATGAGAAGATAATGTTCTCGACAACTCACGTCTTTGTTATGTTAATGGAAATCTGGCTAACTTGGGATTAGGGAAAAAAGAGAGTTTCCTGAACAAAGTTTCTTAGGATCTTCTAAATTCTCTAGACCTAAGAGATAAGGAAAGGAATCACACAGTGGGATGGACGGGAGAGCAGAGAGCAGAAGAACCATCTTCCCAGCTCCACCCATTTATTTTTAATATCGGATTGACCTTCATTTGCCACAAAATGAATGAAATCTTCTGCTTCTGTCTCCAGCTGGAGAAGTGGTAGTGTGTGTGTGTGTGGGGGGGGCTTAATGTCCGCTTGCAAGCTTCTGCTTGAGAATGAGGATCGGAAGTAACAAATAAAGCCTTTGCTGGAAGACTAAATCATTTGAACCAGAAGCAAGCAAGAAAGGAGACGTAAGCACTGAATGGGGAAGCTTCATCCTTTCGGGAGGGTTTTCCTGGGTAGCTCAGGGAGGAGGACTGAGAGAGCAGAAACGCTACAGCAGCTTCTGCTTGTCCACACAGCATTTTAAATGAGCTATAACTGTCTTAAAATAAGCAATTATATGGAAAGCATTGTAATTTTAGCTTCTTTGAAGAAGTTGGTAGACATGTCCGCACATGTTCCTGATTGACAACTGTTGGAAGTGGTTTCCTTTGTTCACCGGGGCGGTAAGTGTTGGCAGCCATAGCTGCAGCTGTGAAGCTCCCAGCACCAGGGAGGAGTAAAGCAGAGGGCAGCCCTCACTGTCTTGGGAGTGTCAATCCACAGCGAGCAGAAACCATACTGTGTAAGTTACACGGGATACACATACCAACGAACTGCTTAGCTGTGTGCACTGCAGGTCTCCAGGGGATTCTAGATGTGCTGAATCTCATCTTTAAGATACTCCAGCCCTGCAAGATGGCTAAAAGCATCCACCCATCCCATTCTGCATCTTCCCACCGCCCAATGTCAGTGACCTTGGAATGGCAGGCAAAGCTTCACCCTGTCAGTGCAGTTTTAGGCATTATTCACCCTATGTATGACGAGAAATGATGTTTTACACTAGCCTTTGAAGAACTGAATCCCATCACATCCCAATCAAGTTGTACCTGTTCTGCAGACCGTGGTGGCACACACCTGTGATCCAGCATTTGGGAGGCAGAGGTATAAGGGCTGTGGGTTCAAAGCCACCCTGCTAATATAAAATCATATTAAAATTGCTCGTGTAAGAATTTCAGCTGGGTTAAAAAGAAGCTGAAAGCGTTAGCCAGTTAGTGCTGTGGACACTGAGTAAACAATTTCTTCCTCAAGTCCTTCAAAGTTAAACTTTGGTCATGCATTGGCTTTCCTGTGTATGATGCTTTCCACGACCTTCATCTGAGGAGCGAACTTTAAAATGTGAGCGGCTCACGTCCTTTCAAGCACCCGAAAACGTTTTTGAGCTGTTCTTAGGTGAATTTCCACCAGGAATCTGATACGAGAACAGTGCTGCAAATAGGAACCTTAATTTAAGTTTCACCCCAAGATTTTTATCCTGTACTTGTATTTCATGTACTGCTTGAAAAAGAGGTTTAATTTAGCATTTTTAATCCCCACTCTCTCTAAAGAAATCTAACTAAAAATCGAGCTTTGTATGTCTTCTAAGTATTGATAAAAAATTACCTCTGTGCTGATCTTGATCCTCGTTTATTGTGTGGTGCCACAATTCTTGAGTAATTATACCTATGACAAATCTCTTCCACGGTGACAGAGTGGGCTAAACAGGGTTTTCTGACCAACCCAGTCTGTTTTTTCCCCATTATTTTTGCTTTACAAACTATGAGTTAGGTAAGCTGCTGGTTCCTCTCCTTGACCTTAGTGACCTGAGCTTTGGATGTGGTCGCTGAACTCTCCTCAGCAAGAGCGTTCCAGCTCACTTTCTAGCTCCTCTATCTTATTTTTCCTCCTTTCCTCTTCCATCTTGTCTCCTTCTTCCCTTCTGCCTCCCTTTCCCCTTTTTCTTTCTAGTGTTTTTGGAGACAGGTTCCCACTGCGTGGCCCAGGATGGCCTTGGACGCCAGATCCTACTACCCAGGGTTCTGGTGCTGTCATGACAACATTGCACATAGAGCTTTTCCTGGTTGACTTGTGTGCTGATGTGCACCGTTACACCACACCAAGCATTTTCTTAGAGAATATTTTTTGAGCCATTACCTTTTCATTTGCCATTCAATTTCTGCCTCCTATAACTTGTTAATAATGTTGTTGATTTCATTCTGTTAATACCTATACCTTAACATTAAATCGATAAAATTTTTTGGAATGTAGTAAAATAGCAGATTCAGTTCAATTTTTAAATAGTGTGAGATATAAAATTCAATTAAAATATAAGAAATGAAAACTAATATATAAAATGGAAAATAAAATTACATTTTAAGATAATATATCTAGTTCATATAGGAGCCTATCAATCCCATTTGAGGAGTGAAGACCAAAAGTATTAGCAATTTGAAAAGCTAAGCTTTAAATTGTGGAAAACAATAAGCCAAAAAAGAAAGCAATACAGCCAAAGAGTCCTCCTGCCTCCAGCCCTCGGCTTGTGAGGAGAGCTTTGACATTACAGGTCCAATAATTTATTAACTGACAAAGGGCACTTAAAAGGCATTATTTTAGCAAGTATTCGTGATCTGAAACCTGACAAAGATGCTGCTTAGGCTTCTCCCTTCTGTACCCTGTGCAGTGTCTGCAAGTGATCAGCAGGTGACTGCATAGCCAGATGCAGTGACTCTGGCTTCCAAAAAATGTGTGGTTTCAACGGCAGAAGCAAGCGTTCTCCACTTACAGACCTTAGGGCCCAAGCAGCAGCTCCCCTCCTCCATCTCCTTGCTTTCCTTTGCTGCAGAGTTTATGGCGGTGGGCGAAAGAGGGCATTCTAGAAAACAGCAACCCTGACCGCCGATACTAATTGTGTTTGAGATACCTGCTTTGATTGATTCCAGGTGCACTTGAAGATGGGATTCCAAACCAAGGCCTCCTTTCTTAAAACATTTGCAACTAGAACACTCTAATCGACTTTCAGAAATTTTGCTGTATCCAAAACGGAATAGCTTGGCATCTTACCATGAACTCATCTGCTGTGTGGCTACTTACAGCATGCAGAAGGGGGTCGTGGAGTCAGTTTGGAGATATTGGAAAAGTACTTGTCAAATTGTAGAGACCAGCCATTGTTGTCTCCTGAAAAGAAAAAAAATCCGAGAGCGAGAGAGTCAAAAAGCAAAACTGAGCAGATAGACTTTGCTATCTCGGCACAGACAATCCCTCTAAACAAGCCAGTGAATCTCCAAGGTGGTTTGGTAATTACGACCAAGGACTTCCTGCAGGGGTGTGTTTCTGTCCCCAGTGGGAGGTCTGGGGTGGCCCAACTCTCCCTGTTCATCAAACAATGTCGTAGCTTCCTGCAAGTCATATCTGCCTATCCGTGAGCCAGTGGCAGAAATGCCGAAACGTGGTCCACCATTCTCCACATCGTTTTTAGTTTCCTAGACGGCCTTCATGAATGGAAACTGATCCCTGGTGTATATAGACACATATTTATTCATCAAAGCTGGTGATTCATTGGTCTCTGGCAATGTTGTGGGGGCTGCTGTTTCTACCTCCCTCTCTCCCATTTTCCCCACCCTCCCCTCCCTCGTACTCCCTTCCTCTTCTCTTTCTTCTTTTGCTGTGATGCTATAGATCTAACTCAGGGACTCATACATACCAGGCAAGCGCCCTACTACTGAGGTAACACTCCCAATTTTCTCATTCCTTTTTTTTTTCTTTTTGATTTTTCGAGACAGGGTTTCTCTGTGGCTTTGGAGCCTGTCCTGGAACTAGCTCTGTAGACCAGGCTGGTCTCGAACTCACAGAGATCCGCCTGCCTCTGCCTCCCGAGTGCTGGGATTAAAGGCGTGCTTTGTCTCAGAGCCCAGAGAGCAGGTCTTAGGAGGGTCTGCGGTCTTGACCTTGTAGGCTGCAGGATGGGTTGTGAAATTGTGGACCCGGTAGCCCATTTGGCCACACCTCTATTCCGAAGCAGTGCCGGGAAACTGACGCCCCGGCATCTCTCCCGAGACGCGGGGCTGTTTTGCAGGTGGTATTTCCTTGCTGCTGAAACTGACAGACGTGCCAGTGACTGACGCGATGTTGCTTTTCTCAGTGCTCCTTTAGCAGGTCCTATATTTAACTCAGAGCTTTTGTAAGCGGACTATTTTAAGTTGTCACATCTTTGTCATACACAGTACAGTGACTTGACACCACCGGCTTGGTGCCCTTCCTGGTTATTTGTCTCTCATGAGTGCTCTCCGACCTTTCTGCTATTTTAAGGCATGTGCTATGCGTGAATATCTTAGCTTCCGTACGGTTTCTGTGATAAAATCCTCTGACAAAAGCTAGTTAAGGCGAGAGTTTATTTAATGTCCCATTGCTTTGGGGACATTACAGTCACATAGGAACTTGGCATCTGGTCACCCTGCACTGAATTCGTCTATGGCGCTTACTACCCAGTTCCCCTTCTTTACCCTTGCCAACTCCAGGAAACCTTGCCCAGGGATTGGTGCCATTTCTCGGTTAACCCAGTCACAATACCGCCCCTCCCCACAGACATGCCCAGAGGCCCGTTTATCAGGTAATTCTGGATTTTGCCCTTGGCCGTCACTGTGGCAACAATTCTGTCAATCAAGTTCAAACGGTGTAGTTGCTCGCTCTTTCTCCTTTCTTTTCTGTTATAAAAAGGCTTTAGTAAGGCTTTCCCTGGGACACTGTCTGGGATCAGGTGGACTGTTAGAGACAAGGGTGGCTTCACAGCTAATATGGACCCTCTATCTAGCAGGTGTTACCACAATGTATGTATCTCCATTAACCCCACCACATGGACTGCATCTGTCTCATAACAGGTATTAAAAATCATAAATATTTACACCCTTGTCATACGTATTTTTGGAACCTTGGGGTCCAAAGCTCCTTCAGCAGGGACAAGCTGGGTGCAGAGCTGGCTGTTGGGGAAGGGATGACAATGCCGTCCATTACTCTTGTGGTTGACATGAACGGTAAGGGAAGAGGGGCAAGGGTCTGTGGATATCAGCGATGGGAAAGCCTGAAGCCCAAGTAGCGATGGAAGAGCTGGCTGTAGACAGGCAGCTCTTGCAGCATGCCATCACTGAGGTACAGTAGCTGACCAAGTGCCAGCAGCCCCTTCAGCACGAGTGACTGTCACTTCTTAAAGGTAAAATCGCTGGGCAACATGGATCATTCTGGAGGGGACCCCTGCACCCCAGCTGTTTTTTTTTTAACTTCTTCCTGTCATTTCCACTGACTGTTGTAGCTGAGCGGCTGCTCATGATAAACAATTGTGACTTTGTACCAACTGCTGTGTCTGGGACAGTGTCCTTGGCACACTGAGTGCACGTGTGAGGTCAGAGTGGAGCCACAGGCATCCCTGCTCCGGCTCCTTCTCTTTCTCATTCTTACTTCACTCCTTTCCAACTCCCCTCCCCCCAGCACACATGCATACATAGAACAGTGAGAAAACAGGAAAAGGTAAAATAAGGAAAATCAGAATGGCAGTGAGGTATTTCTGACTAGCAGAAACAGAACAGGCCTGCTCATTCTTCTTGAGTTCGGAGGTCTGTATTTTGTAGAAATTTCATTTTAAATAGTACAATCTTGAAATAAGCAAGCATTTGGTAATGAGTTTTTACCTTCTTTCTGCTTGCCAAGGCATTTTCTTCTTCCTAGCCTTTACTTCCTTCAGCAGAAGGCAGGCACACAGAACAAGAGACATGTAGCCAGAATTGCAAAGTCGGAGTTAGCATTTTTAAGAGAACAGCTTTTTAGTATTATGTGTTTCTATATTTTAACTCATATACACTTGGTATTTTAAGGATACACAGTTTTTCATACATTAGTAACTACTGCGGGAATTTAGATCTCTGCTTTTTTGGAGGTGATCTCGGGTAATCTGCAGAGTATTTTACATTGAAAGAAGACTGGGGATATCCACTGAATGGGTGGAGTACTTAAAGATATACCAGTGAAAGAGATCCCAGTCTCCTTTGCTCTAGTAGAACTTGCAAATTAAGGCACTACCAAGAACACAGACTCTTTTGTTCCAGTTCTCATCAATTTTGACAGTATGGGATCTGGGTTTTGCCACTATGGGGCTGGATAGCTGCATTTTATGTATCCTGGGGAATCTTAGTGCAAGTCCTCAGGGGAACTGTTTGATATTACTGTATTTTCATAGAAGGACAACTCTTTTAAAATGATTGTTTTGAAGATAGCATTCTTCTCACAGGGCAGCAACGGGGAGTGAGCTTGTTGCCTTGCACGACAGTCCAGTAGAGGAAAATGACACTTCAATGTTACTACAACCTAGTCTTCCTTGAAATTTGCAAATACTTCTCCTGAATGAAGGAGGGTTTTTTTTTAAATCCAACCAATGGCCTAACTGCTTCAATAATTCTAAATGCAGTAAACAAGTAGCATAAGAATCCAGGACTTCACCTCCCACGAGGGGGAAGGGGACAGAAGCCCATAAAAAGAATGAGAAAGAATGAGCATAAGCTGTACAAAGAGATGACAGAGGACACAAACTCTTGAGTTCCCAGAGAAGGCAAAAGAAGTCAACATAAGGTATAGAAGTACGAGTCAATCAAGAGACACAAATACTGAAGAAAAACTAAACTGAAATTCTAGAAATGTAAAATTCAAGGAGCCAAGCCAAACAACAACAACAACAACACTCAAAAACTTCACCAGAAATGGAGACATGGCAGTGGCTGAGAGTGCGTGCTGCTCTTCCAGAGAATCTGAGCTTGATTTCTAGTTAAGTGACTTACAACTGTTGGCAACCCCAGTTCTAGGGGTCCAATCTTTAGAACATTAAGAAGAGAGCAAATATATGAATCATGAACTTAGAAGCAGGATAAGAATTTGTCTTCAAAGAAATAGAAAATAGTTTCAATGGAATCAGAGCAGAAAATTTCCCAAACTTAAGGAAAGAATACCTATCTAGATACAGGAGGCATTTAGAACCCCACTGAAACAAGACTAGAAAAGAATTTCATCAAGGATTAAGTAACCAAAATAAAGAAAGTATGTTGGAACTGGAAAGACAGAAACACAGAGCTACATATAAAGACAGCACCATCCTAACAGCAGCAAATTTCTCAAACAAAACAAGTCAAGACAAAGCAAAACAAAATAAAACTTTTGAAGTAAGGAGTACTTTGAAGGATGTTATTTCAAACTCTAAACGACAACAGCCAATTCAGAATATTATACCCAGAAAAACTAGCTATTGTAAAAGAATGCAAAAGAAAAAGTTGGCCACTAAGCCAACTGCACAAAGAATATTTGAAGAATACTTCAGACTGAACGAAAAGACAAACACATCATCCACAAGGTTACAGCAAGGAACAAACCATGCCAGAATGGTGGCTGAGCAGAAGAGAACTTGGAAAACATCAAACACTGCAAAGTGACAGTAAATGGCACATATTTCTCAATAATAACTCTGTTGTGGTTCATCAACCAATGTAGCAATTCAATCTGTTGAAAGAAAAAACTCACCAAATTAGGGTCAGGGCAGGGTTTTTGTCTTTGCATTTCCAGGAAAATAAAAAACATTCAACTGAGGAATCTAAAGATTTTTGGACAAATCAGACATTGAGAAAAGAAGGGAGAACCATCCAGAAAAAAAAATACCAAGAAAAAGAGTAATTGGCTTTATGGTATAAAATGCTTCTACAAGTTAAAGTTTCATAAACCTTTCAAAATGCTGGTTTTTGCTGGATTCTACAGATATGTTAAACAGGTAGTCTTTATGTAGTTCCGACTCAATTAAAAGTTAAAGCTGACTTTGGAGTTGGAGTGTGACTCTCTTCTTTTCTAAACCCAAGCATGTTGTTAAGAGAAAATTCAAAGTCTCTGTCTCATATCAGAAGAGCCACCTGGTATGGGACAGAATAAAATAGAAATCTAGGACTATTATTGTCACAAAGCTCATACCCCTTGAATTTATTTTGACTCTTTAAAATTTTTTCTTAGGGTATAAGTACTATCTCAAAATTTAAAATTTCTTTTTAATATTAATGATATCAAAAAGTACTAACTAATTCTAGCCTTAGGTTTCCTGTAGCTTCCTGCATGTGATTTCAGGCTTAAGTTTAAGGAGCTATTTATTATTAAACCTGGATACCCTGGATATATTTAATAGAAAATGGTCCCTTAACTTCCCTAAGATTTACAGCATATGACATTTAATATGTTTACATTCCTAACAGATCTCTGAAGTCTCCAAAAGGATGATGGGGCCCCACAACGATGATTCTACTTGGATTTTAATAATACCACTAAGCGGATAATTATCGCCTAAAGGTTGTCTTTGGACTAGAAACTGTTCAGGACAGTTTCAAGATGGCTGGCTGAGATGGTCTGTCCTCATGCAATTAGGATGAAGGAGTACATCTGACAGTCTGGAAAGCTTTGGAAAGAAGGAACAGATCTGGCACTCTACAAAGCAAACATCCCGTTGGTGGATGAACAAATAGGGGTTCATTTGTAAGGTCCGGATTCATGCAAACCAGAGCATTCTTGGTGTTCACGCTCAACGTTCAGCACCCATTCTTGGAAAAGAGTGGAGCATCTTTTGCTTATAAAGTGATTATCCTTAAAAAGAGAGAGGCCCTGTAGAGCTCGAGTGAACCTGGGGATGCTGTGTGGATGAGTTCGGCGGTTTGTCAGAACAGCTACATGGAGTCTCTTTGAATTTTAAGGGCAATGGTGGTTTGCTGTACAGAATGCTCATGCCTCTGTCTGTGGTCTTAGTCACTAGAGGCAACCATTTGAAGAAGTCAAAGAGTGTGTCGAAACCCTGGGCATCTTTTAACAAAAATTATGCCCACAAAAAGGAAATACTGCCCCTCACTCCTTATCTAGTAAGCTGTGTTCTGAGAAGAAAGTCAAGACGATAATTCAAACATGCCTTATGTATTACTTTTAGATAGCTTCTCTTGATATAGGTCTCATTCTGTTGTCTACACTGGCTTCAAATATCTGGGTTCAAGCTATCGTCTTTGAGACAATAGCTGGGTGCCACTGTGCCTAACCTGAACATTGTTGGATAAACACTTCATTTCCAAATATATTGGAAATAAAAATTAGGCTGGTAATTTTAGAAGAGCCAAGGGTTCTTCTTATATTTTTGAGACTACTAAATATAAAAATAATTAGTTTTGAACACCAAATACATGATTATAAGATGGTCTTGATGGTGCAGCTACTTGGAAAGTCAATCTCGAAGGAATGAAGTTTAAGGACTGCTTAGGCTGCAGAGTGAGTTTCTGGCCAGTCTGGTGTCATATCTCAAGATAAAAGCAAAAAGAAGGCTGAGCCACAGGTCAGTGTGAGTGCTGTCCTATGCCAGTCCCTAGGATCAATTCTCAGTCCCCCAAAGACACAAAGAACCAAATCACGACTGTACATTAATACAAGAGTCATGGCCCAGGTCACTTTCTCCCCTCTGTTTTTAACTTTAAAAAGATGAATCAATGACTTTAGTGGGGTATTCTGAAATGGGAGCTGATTCCAGCATCACTCCGCTGGGCACGGTCTTCCTCCCGAGAACAACGTAAGAAGCTTACTTAAAAAGTTAAAGAATATCTAATGTTTTTGAATTTTAAATGCAGGACAAATTAACATTAAAAAGAGTCCTTGAATATGCTTCGGGTTTCTAATCCTATTAAAAATACATATCATCACCATCACACCCCAAAATAGGCATTGCTTATCTTGTTCTCAAAGTCAATGCCAAGCCAATGTCGGAAAAATCTCCCCTGGGTGTTAACAGTTTCTCTTCTCTTAAATATCTTGCAGCCCCTACCCCTTTCCTGCTTTAGGCAAGTAGACGTTCACACTTGCATCATCTGAAAAAGATGGCACAGAAATTCAAAGGTTCACAGAAGAGCTAAATTCCTGGAATTTTATTTTCAAATGCTTAAGAGTGACATTTGACAAGAGGTTTGCAAGCCTGTTAAAGAGAACCATTGGGCTTTTCTCCTCACAAACGAGATAAGAGAATTGGGCCGAAAAAGGACAGCTGAGACGTACTTCATTTCTGGCTTAGTTATGGGTCATATTTCCCTCACTGGATTCTGGAGCAGGGCGACCTGGAGTCATGGGGCAATTGTTACAGTCAGAGCCTGGCTTGACAATGGAGCAGCAGAGTGGACGAGATTAGAATGGCTAAGGCAGCTGAGCCTCAGGACCACAAAAATTCTCTAGGGGCAAGGCTAACTCAGGAACAGTGAAATGTTACCCTCGAGCCCCGGAGTGCTAAGGATGGAGGCAAGAAAGACTGGGTGTGGAGTGTCTGTGACAGGCTAGTGACTACTCAGAGGTGTTTAAGGCAAAGGAGCAGAATAATCCATGCATGTCTCAGGGGATTATGTGGTTTCATAAGAAGACAGAGAGCCAGACCTCTGGCCCTGTGGATCCCGTATAGTGTCCTGTCACTACAGAGACACATGAGCCCAGCTGTAATCCTAGTAGAAAGGAAATAGACGAGATGTTTAACAGCTTTTCTCTATTGAAAGGATGGAAGCTTGTAATAGCAACAACCTTTGGCCGCAGAGGAAGGTTTGCGTAAAGACTGTTACTCATTTGGGAATGGGAGTTGACATTTCCAGTTCATGTGCAGTGCAGGGCTTTAACTTCCCAGTTTAAAGGTAATGAAACAGTTCCTGTCTCAAAGACCGTCATGAGGATTAAATGAGGTAAAATACAGACTTAGAATTGTATCTTATATTTAGTAACAACATACAAACATCAGCTCTTACTCCCATCACCATGCTTGATATTTAAAATTTGGAGGTATCTCTAATTTCTCATACACTACTTTTCTAAGAAAAATTTAAAAATACTGTCCTTTAAAAAGAAGTCTAAATGTTATAAATATCATGCAAGAGGAGGTGCCATCCAATTTAAATTTTATCAACAAGACATTTGTTTGAATGCAAAATCATCTAATAATTAACGGCATGGGCCTTGTTCTTCTACCCAGGGAAAAAACAGAATGTGGAAGCTTTCGTGTTTGGATAACTGTCTCTCAAAGTCCTTAGCCCACACCATTACTGGGAGATGGTGGAGCTCTTAAGAACTGGGGACCAAGTGGGGGCTTTAGGTCCTTGAAGGGGCCCTAGTCCCTTTGGCCTCTGACTGTGAGCAGTTCTCTGCCCATACACTCCTATCATGGCGCACTCCCTTGCTGTAGGCTAAAGCCATGGGATAAACTGATCATGAACCAAAACCTCCTCAACTGTGAACCAAAATAATCTGATTCCTGTTACCAGATTGATTATCTAAACTGTTAGGGTGAGGAGAAGCTGGGCCACAAGCCAAACAGTTGGGTTGTTATTTTACTAAACCTGTTAGCAGGAGACTAACATCATCTTTGCGCACTTTTATTTTCCATATATATGGACTGCATATCTTACAGCATACTTATGTACAGTGAGGATGAAATGAAAGACAACATATGAGGGACTTGTATTGTGACTGCACACATGAATACTCAAATACAGAAGACAATCTGGTTATAACTCCTGTTAGATAAAACCAACTACTGTCAAGAAGAAGGTAAGAAAAACATAAGAAAGCTATGAAAAAAAGGGCTTTCCAGTGCCTTGGGATTTTTCCAAATGAAATACAGCATTAACAATTGATGTCTAGAGGGAGGGGCAAAGGAGAAGCAGTTAAGGTAAAATCTGGAAAGTTCAAGCTGAGGTCTGAGTGTTGACTATCTCCCAAAGGTCCATGTTTTAAAGGCTTGGTTTTAAAAGTGATGGTAATGGGATTTTTATGTGTGTAGACTAGTTGGAAGTCTACAGATCCTCAGACACGTAGCCAGAAAGAGGACTGTTATCCCTTCCTATTTTTGTTTTCCTTCCTAGACATGAAGTACATGGCTCTACTGTGCCATGTGCCTCTGCCATGGCAAGGCCCATCAATCATGTACCAGAACCCATGGGCTGAAATGGCCCAACTGGTCTGTGAGCCAGCTGTGAGACACAATGAACCTCTCGTCTTTGTAGATTTCTTAATTGATTTTCTTAGGAATTTGTTACAGGGACAGGAAGTGAACGCACATCTGCGTTATAAATTCTGTAAGTGATGGTTCTTATTTTTGTGGGGAAGGACAGTGCAGTTTTCAGTGCAGTCAAAGCTGCCTTCCATTTATTGCTAACTGCTTGCAAGGAGGAAGGCAAGGACGTGCTAGTACAACTGAATTAATAAAGACCTTATATACTCCACACGACTTTTTGTGTGCCTGTGCCCAGGAATGCTATGCCACTAACCTTCCTGGCTGAGGACAGCTGGTTCTCCACAGCCCAGACAGTTCTCAGAGGGAACAAAGAACACGGCTGGGAGAAAGGCTCATGACCATCTAATAATGAGCAATGCATTTAGCCCAATTACACACGAAATAATCAGTCTGAAGCCAAAGGAGTTCATCTATTCGGCCCATGGACCCAGGAGACAATTTCCTCTTCCCGAAGCATCCAAAACCAGCCACAGGGAGAGGAGAGGCAGCCAATGACAACCACTCCTCCAACGTGGAGCCCTTTGAAGTTATTCCGGCTTGGCCTGTTCAGTTTGCTTTTCCTCTCCTACGGAGCTCACAAAATAGACTCTGGTCAAAGACCTTCCCTTCCTCCTGTCTGTCCCCTCAACGCATTAATGTCTTTCTGGGTGCTCTGTATGGAGAGCTCTGTCTCCTGTCACTGTGACTCTTCTTCTCCATTTCCCTCCTGTGCCTCCCTTGTGACTATGGATGACTGATCATCACATAAAAGAACAAAGAGTATCCACCAAAAAATATGTTTTTCAAGGACAACTATCTGAGAAGAGAACCCTATCCTTGAGAGTCTATGCCGCACGCAGTAAGGGGCAAAGATGCCGCATTGGAAATGCTGTCTGTAATGTACCCAACTCCAGATTGCTTTCATCTGGATCGGGGATCGGGTCCACAGAGGTGCTACCTTTCTCTGTTTCTCATCCCCTGCCTCGACTGCTCTATCAAATTACCGCCACCTGATGACTTGAAACAATAGAAATGGATTCTCTCATGGTTTTGGAGGCCAGGATCGAAACTCAAGGTGTCAGTAGAGCTACGCACTCTCTTTGGGCTCCAGATCCTCTCTTGCCCATTTGGGCTGTTGCTTGCTTCTGGTGTGCCAGCAAAAAGTCTAGCCTTTCTCTGTCTGCCCACGAACACTACATCTCTGCAACCGTTTTTCTTGCAAGGACACTGTCATTGGCTTTGGGGTCTATCCTAACGATTCTGTCAGAACATGGTCTTAATCCTTGTCTTGGCAGAGACTCTGCTTATAAATAAGGTCACATTCTTAGGTTCCAGGAGGACACAAAGCTTTCTGGACATTTTCTCACTACTGTACACCATTCCAAATGTCATAGAAGACGTTTCATGTCATTTCTTCTATGGCTTACAGAAAGGCTAGTGTGGAAACGGTCAAAAATGTCTTCATTCCTTTTCTGTGCATGGCGCTGTAGAGGTGTAGAGGAGGCGAGAGATGTTCCAAGAGCAAGTCTAGCAAGGACAGGCATGATGACGTGGTCTTTAGAAGACTTGAACTCCATAATAGGGCAAGCAGTATAGCTTCAAATGAGGTGGTGTAGCTGACGTGAGGGGGGTTACTCTGTGTACTGGCTCTACTTAAAAAACATGAAGAGAAGTTGGAAATGCAGAGCTCTCTCAAGTGGAAATCTAGGTGTGGTGAATTGATCTGATAGGCACACACACACACACACATGCACACACATGCACACACACACACACACACACATTGGCTGTGGAAGGTAAACAACCCCAAGGCCTTGCACATGCCAGGCAAACACTCTACCACTGAGTTCCAACCCCCGTCCTCACCCAAGAATTTGATGAGACTTTAACTTTACACTTTCACGACCGAGTTGGCATTCGGTTCGAAATGAGCACATGTGATTTCTAAATGAGAACTGCCAGTATTTTGTAATCAGATTCCCTCACTGTTTACCCGGGCACAAAAAAGGAAAGGTTTCTCTCTCTCTCTCTTCTTGGCAACAGACACACCAAATTTCCGCTCTGATGATTTCAGAGTGTTGTTTGGTTTGTGCTCAGACTGCGTTCGTGAAAAGTCTCAGGAGAGATGAAAATTGTATTAGTGACACATGATAAAAAATACAGAAATTATATGTTAAATACTACAACTTGGAGAAATTCACTTTTCTATCTAAGTAAATTACATATGTGGCCTCTCTATATTACTTTTTAGAAAGAAAAGGATTCCCATGAATTCAATTGAAAGGTTCTAAGTATTTCTTTCTTGCATTATGCCCATGGACATTTTCAATGGTTTAATATGTTTTAATGGTTTTTGTATTAGGTATTTTATTCCTCATACTTGGTTATTGTGTTAATTTCTTTCTGTTTGGATGAATTACCACAAAAATAGCTTAAAGAATTAAGGGTTTACTTTGTCTCACAGTTCAAGGGTGTAACTCATCATAGCACAGAAGGCAGGGCAGAAGCTTCAGGCAGCTGGCTGCCTTAGAGTCGGGAAGTGTACAGAGATGAATGCTGTGACTTAATGTTTTTATGGTTCTTCTCTTGCTTACGCTAGTCCCTTTTTAGGGTTTGCTGAAGATGGCGGTATATGTTCAGTTTGCTTTCTCCATTTTATTCAGTTTGGGACCCCAGCCTATGGAATGGTATCCACACCAGCAGGGTGGGCCTTCTTACTGCAATGAACTCAGTCTAGAAACTACCTCACAGACAAACCTAGAGACTTTCCTCCTTTGTAATTCTAGGTCCTAAATTGATAATCTGTGTTAACCATCGCGAGTCTACCTCTTCTAAGCCCGGCACACAAATGTATCACCCTGAAACCACATCTTCCATTGTTTGTACTCATAGGTTCACAACCATTTAATAATGAAACCTGCATTTAGCCCAACTACAAAAGGTCCCCAGAGTCTTGAACAGTTTCAACACTGTTTAAAAGTCCTAAACCCAAGTCTCAGCTGAGACTCAAGATGGTTTTTTAACTGTGCTTTTTTATGAAATAATAATAAAATCTCATGCACTTTTAATATACAGTGGCACAGACTAAATATGCCCATTTCAGCAGAGAAGAGAGGGGGCAGAGCAAGGGAAGAACAATCCAAAGGAGATGAATACCCAGAAAGGAAATCACTGTTTGGCCACTCGGACTTTTGAAGGAATCATCTAGACTCCAACGTGGTTTATTAGCTCTGTGTCTCCAGCTCTGCCTCCTGCAGCATGCAGTCTCTTTCTTGGGCGGCCTCTGTTCTGTCTCTGCAGCATTCCTTAGTGGAAACCACATGGTCCTTGCATCTCCAACATTCCGAAGTTTCCACTGCAATGTAGATTCTACCCCTTCAGCTTCATGCAATTGCTTTTTAGAATCTCCTTATAGGGACTCAAACCCTAGCACAAGATAGATGTTCGACCTGCTTTTAAAAACCTTCCTGCAAGCCTGCATGACTCTCTCACCCTCAAATCTTTCATGCCTATAAAACCAGTACCATACAGATGCTGCTGCTGAGTTCCGTTGCCAGCTCCTCTCCTCTCCTCTGGTTCTCTTGGACCATGGTTGCAGCCGCTGATGTGTCCTGCTCAACCTTGAGCAACTCTTTTTTAGGTTATTGCTTTTGAAAAAGAAAATAAGTATTCCTAGCTTAGGCTCTCACCTCCCAAATTAATTGGTGTTTTGCAGGCTGGAGGCTTCATTGGCTGGCTCTTGCTTAGGGCACCTTTCCTATGGTCCCATCGCAGAACATGATGTTCATCTTTTCCGGTGCTAATCTTTTTACATACCATAGCTACTTTTGTTACACGGTCTTTGTCCACAACCTCAAACCCCCTCCCTTGGGCCATTCAGAGTTTCCACATCCCTCTCCTTGCTTTCACCGTAGATCTGGGTAAGAGAGCGAGCAGCCGTCATGTCACGGCCTGAGTGCTGTGCTGCTTTGGAATTTCCATTGTGCAACAACAACAAGAAAAATCCATTTCTTTGGAATTCAGCAACACTCACTCCCACGTTTTATCACCTCACTCCACAGAGGATGGGTGATTCTGCTTTCCTTCCGGAGTCTTCCAGATGATTCTGGCACAGACAGACAGCAATAGTACATCCCGGGACATCGTAGAGGTTTGATCAGAGTTAAGATCAGGACACAGGCAGAATGAAGTCAGAATCTCTCCCAAAATGACTTCTGGCCTCGTTCTTCCTGAAAACTCAGGAGCTGGGCCTCCACTGTTCGCCTTTCCCTTGGCGTTTTGGTCTCCCAAACTCTCATCAGAATGGCCCATTAATCTCTGCTCACAGCGTTCTAGGATTTCCTTGGCCTGTACCTGCAAACCTTTCCACATTCCTCTCACAGACCAGTTTTTAAAGCCTATAAACCACGTGTTCATGTTTATCACAACGAAGATGCTACTTCCTGGCACCTGTTTTCTGTATTAGTTGCTTAAAAAAATAGTGTGTGTGTGTGTGTGTGTGTGTGTGTGTCTGTCCACCCAGAGGGTGAGTCAGATTTCCCAAAGCTGGAGTAACAAGCAGTTGACAGCCCCCTGATGTAGGTACCAGGATCAAACTGTGGTCCTCTGGAAGAGCAGCAACTGCTTTTAATTGCTAAGCCATCTCTCCAACTTTTGAATCAGTTACCTTTAATGTTCATTGCTATGACAAAATATCTAACAAAAGTGATTTAAACTGGGCAGTGGTGGCGCACGCCTTTAATCCCAGCACTTGGGGGGCAGAGGCAGGCGGATCTCTGTGAGTTTGAAGCCAGCCTGATCTACAAGAGCTAGTTCCAGGACAGGCTCCAAAGCTGCAGAGTCCTGTCTCATAAAAGAAAAGAAAAGAAAAGAAAAGAAAGATTATAGACCACTCAGGTCTCCACCTTGCAAAGAACTGGCTCCCTCTGTCTCCTGAATGTTGGAATCTTAAGTTTTACTTTGAATTTTTTTTCTGATTAATGAAAAATGTCCTCTTCCACTAAAAAAGGACATTTGATTCGACAATATACTTTTAATCACAAATGATCATGAATTCTTTCCATCTATATAAGCTAAAACACTTTATTTTGCATAGTTGGAAATTTATCTAATACTGCTTTGTCAGTATTATTCATGAAGTTTATATATTCTGAAAAGACCGCATTTCTGGTTTAATCTAATTAGCATTAGCAAGAATTTAAATATGGATGTCTTAAAAGTGAGCAGCCTTGGGAGCACAAATTATCCAGATACCATAAAGGGAAGAAATAAAAAGCCACAGCTGGCCAGGGAAATCAGAACAATGAGAGGCAGAAGCAACACAAGCTCCTAGTTGTAATCACCTGACTCTACAGATGGTGGTAGAATTCTGCAGTCTCTTCTGAGCACGCCAGCCCACTCTGGCAAGGACAGATGCAGCAGTATATACTTGGACATCTTAGAGGTTTGATCAGAGTGAACATTTAATATGTTACAGGGTAGGATTCTCATGCATAAACTTGGGGGGGGGGTCACAAAAGCATAATATCTCTCTTCTGCTAAACACCACTTATATAGCATCTCATTTAATCCTCAAGCTCCTCTCCCCACCCCACCCCCATCTGTGTCTCTGTCTCTCTCTCTGTGTGTAGAATGTGTGTGCTGCTCTTGGAAGGAGTCATATTCTTTGGAGCTAGTGTTAGAGATGGTTCTGAGGCAGCTGAGTATCCTCTGCAGCAGTTGCAAGCACTCTTGCCTGCTGAGCTCTGTCTCCAGCCTTCACTGAATCCTTTTACCGACCTGTAGCGATAGGGACTTTTTCTAGAAAAGAGAAGGGTCATTTACCACCCTTCAGGCCAGGACTGAAGTAGAAATTTTGGAGGCTGAGCCAGCTTGTATTGAATGCCTTATTGTCTGTGTTAGCCGCTGACTGGGGAGTCTTGAGGAATGCACCAGACTGAAGATTATTATCACAAGAACGGCTACTTATTGTTATTTTTATTCTTTAATATGGTCTCTTTAAGACTGCCACTAAAGCTAGCGTTTCCTTTTATGCGGAAGACCTACTTTTACTGGTGAACTTGAGACAGTTATGCAGCTTCTGCCTCCTGGAACCCATTCCGCCTGCCGGGACGCCACCTGGGACTGTGTCCAAATACCAAAGCAGGTGCAGAGGGAAGCGGCTGGCAGCATACAGATCAGGGTTGCATTTGCATTGCAATTTTCGGTTATTTTAGCAAATGCTTTTCTTTGAAATGTTTGCGGACCTCTCACTCAAAGGCAAGCGAAGCTTTCACTCCTGAGTTAAGTGTCTGCACTTGGTTTACCCCCTGTGGCGAGAGAGCGTTCCTAACGGAGAAGCTGTGAAAATACAACCAGGGGAAGGTGTTTAAACAAAACAAAAACAAAACAAAGCCAAGCAAAACAAACCATAAAAGCCTGAGGCTGTAGGGTGTGGCTCAGTGAGAGTCTGCTTTCCTAAACAGAACAGCCTCAGTTCTGTCTGCTTAGCTTGGGGATCAAACACATGGATGTTTGTGGTCACAAAGGAAGAGAAAGTGCATCCTGCAGTTCTGCACCTTAGCCCAGGTGAGAAGCTGGGCCAGAGGAGGCTCAGGCAGTGAAATTGAAGACGCTGTTAGCACTTTACGGTTCTTGGCTATTGCCCTGGGATTCCCACACGCAGGAGTTGGGTGAAAATGGTTACGTCACACCCTATTAGGAAGATGATTTGCGTTTGTCTGTGATTATAAGATCCATTTACAGGAAATGACCTGTTTCTCAAGGCCCAACCTCTGGCTCTATGATATAAGCTGGGCGAAGCTTACTCAGAGTGGAGGTTTTTAAACCTGTCTCCTTTCAGTTCTGTTTGTAAAGGAAGTTTCAGTCATTAGGGCGGTACTTTGCAAATCTGGAATGCCCAGAGCAGGCAGCGAGGCCTCCTGCAGGCTTATCACTTATACAGTGCATCCAGTCTTAGCACTGTACGTATGTTTCTGCCTTCCAAAAATAGCCTCATGTTTTCCCACAAGTGAGAATATTACTAGCTTGTATATTGATTAACAGATTTGTTTTGCGGTGAACCAGCTTCAGGCTGGTTTTGATAAATTTGTAATTTAAAGTTTCAGAAACTTGAACAAAAATACCCTCTGCAAGCTAGCTATTTTTCTAAATATCCTATGTGGCCAACAGCCTCACTTACTGCCCTCGTAAGGCCGTAGGATGGGTTTTGTTGGAACATGCGAATACTTCTGTTTTCAGGATTCTCCCATTTCCTCCCTAGCTGGATTAAGTTGAACAGTGGTCTCTAACATGCTGTGAGTCCCCGTCATATGCCTGGCACTATCCTAATTCTTTATACTTAATCTTTCCAAAGTCTCAGTGTAGGTACCATCATCAAACCTTTCTACAAAATGATCAAACCAAGGCACACAGCGCTTAAGAAGTGTTCTTGAAAGTTTGCCTAATTGGTGAGTGAACACTGTTCCTAGGTTCAGTCTTCAGAGACCCTGTTCTCACCTGTTCTCAATTTTGATACCATTGTGCCTCAAAGACATGAGCTCTGCAGGTTTCTTGGTTTAAAAATCTTGACTGTGCCGAATAACTACTTATCTGAAATACTGAGGGTAACACTATTCCCTATGAAACAAGCGGAGCTGCCCAACATAGCCAAAACAATCCTGTACAATAAAGGAACTTCTGGAGGCATCACAGTCCCCGACTTCAAACTCTACTACAGAGCTACAGTACTGAAAACAGCCTGATATTGGCATAAAAACAGACAGGAGGACCAATGGAACTGAATCAAAGACCTGGATATTAATCCACACATCTTTGAACACCCGATGTTTCGACAGAGAAGCAAAAAGTATAGAATGGAAAAAAGAAAGCATATTTGAGAGAAATGGTGCTGGCATAACTGGATATCAATATGTAGAAGAATGCAAATAGATTCATGTCTATCACCATGTACAAAACTCAAGTCCAAATGGATCAAAGACCTCAACATAAAACCAACCACACTGAACCTCATAGAAGAGAAAGTGGGAAGTACACTTGAAAGCACTGGCACAGGAGACCACTTCCTAAATAGAACTCCAGTAGCACTGAGACAATCAATTAATAAATGGGACCCTCTGAAACTGAGAAGCTTCTGTAAAGCAAAGGACATGGTCAATAAGACAAAATGGCAGCCTACAGAATGGGATAAGATCTTCACCAACCCACATCAAACAGAGGGCTGATCTCTAAAATATACAAAGAACTCAAGAAATTGGTCATCAAAAGAACAAATAATCCAATAAAAAATGGAGTACAGACCTAAAAAGAGAACTCTCAACAGAGGAATCTAAAATGACTGAGAGACACTTAAGGAAATGTTCAACATCCTTAGCCATCAGAGAAATGAAAATCAAAGCAACTCTGAGATTCCATTTTATACTCTTAAGAATGTCCAAGATCAAAAACACTGATGACAACTTATGCAGGAGAGGATGTGGGGTAAAGGGAAGACTCCTGCATTGCTGGTAGGAGTGCAAGCTGCTTTGGATGTCAGTGTGGTGATTTCTCAGAAAATTAGGAAACAACCTTCCTCAAGACCCAGCAATACCACGTTTTGGTATATGCCCAAAGGATGCTCAATCATACCACAAGAACATGTGCTCAACTATGTTCATAGCAACATTGTTTGTCATAGCCAGAACCTGGAAGCAACCTAAATGCTCCTCTACTGAAGAATGGATAAGGAAAATGTGGCACATTTACACAATGGAGTACTACACAGCAGAAAAAAATAATGACATCTTGAAACTTGTGGGCAAATGGATGGATCTAGAAAACATCATATTGAGTGAGGTAACCCAGACCCAGAAAGACAAATATCATATGTACTCGCTCATAAGTAGCTTTTAGACATAAAACAAAGAAAAATCAGCCTACAGTCATAATTCCTAGACAATAATGAGGACCCTAAGAGAGATAGACATACATGGATCTAATCTACATGGGAAATAGAAAAAGACAAGATCTCCTGAGTAAATTGGGAGCATGGCAATCATGGGAGAGGAGTAAAGGGAGGGGAGAGGAAGAGGGGGGAATGGGGAGAAAATACATAGCTCTATAAGAACAAATTAAAAAAACCCAGCTGGAGCTGGATGTGACAGTTCATCACTATATTAACAGTAGTAGGGAGGCAGAGGGCTCTAGTAGGCCCAAACATGGCAAACATGGCTCTGTCAGGCCTTGCCTTTCTCCATTCCCTCTGCCTTGCTAAACTGTTAGATTAAGTTCCTAAAGTTAGCCTCCTAAGTCTATTCCCTTATTTAGCCACTTCCTTCTCCTGGGGCTGACTACCAAGGTTGAGCTATCAAAGTATTGAAGTCCAGTAATAGAAAATCCCCTTTTGGCTACCCTAATTAATAATGCCCAATCAAAACAAACCAACTCATCCTAACACAAGGTTTCTCCTTTTCCCTTTATAAATTGCCAATTACTATGGTCTACATCTACCTCCTCTCTATCTAGAGGCAGACCTTTGTCTTTCCGTGGTGTGGGACGTGGTGTGGGTCCTTCTGTATATGTGTTGCTTCTGTTGGTTAATGAATAAAGCTGCTTTGGCCTACGGCACAACAGAGTAGAGTAAGGCAGGAATTCCAAGCAGATAGAGGAGGAAAGAAGGCAGAGTCAGGGAGATGCCATGTAGCTGCCTAAGGAGAAATACACCTACCCATAGGTCACAGTCTTGTGGTAAAATATAAAATAATAGGAATGGGTTCATTTAAGATGTGTTAGTTAATAAGATGCCCAAATTAAGCCAGGTGGTGGTGATGCACACCTTTAATCCCAGCAGTTGGGAGGCAGAGGCAGGCAGATCTCTGTGAGTTTGAATCCAGCCTGGTCTATAAGAGCTAGTTCCAGGACAGGCTCCAAAGCTAGAGAGAAACCCTATCTGAGGAAGAAGAAGAAGAAGAAGAAGAAGAAGAAGAAGAAGAAGAGGAGGAGGAGGAGGAGGAGGAGGAGGAGGAGGAGGAGGAGGAGGAGGAGGAGGAGGAGGAGGAGAAGAAGATGCCTAAGCCAATAAACCAAGCAGTGTTTAAATTAATATAGTTTCTGTGTGTTTATTTTAGGTATGAATGGCCAGGAATGAACAAGCAGCCTCCTACTATACCTCCAGGACAAATAAATCTCCTTTGTGCTGAGAACTTGGTCTTGGGGTGTCTTGTGCTGATTCTGGCCCTTTCCCAAAGTAGATACGGAAGCCCCCACACACTCAATTCTCTTCCAGGTTGGCATGGCCAGGCCTTGCTGGCTGTGACCCGGCTCCTCACTCACCGCAGTTATCCTCGTCTGCTCGGTTCCCACAGTCATCCACACCATTGCAGTGAAGCAGCTGGGGCAAGCACTTGGTGATGTTCCCACAGGGGAAGGAACCAAGGGGACAGCTGACATCCTGTGCACTCCCAGGAGTGACTGGGGAAGAGGGAGAGAGATGCGATATTTGGAGACAGTTAATACACACATAGCACTAAAGGTAGTCCCCTCATAGTTCCCACACATCTGTCCCCTGGACCGGTTAGAGCAGGAACCTGGCATTGCCATCTATGGTGGCTGTGGCCGCTCTCTGGAGTCTCTGCCTCACTAGAATGCTCATACTGGCTTCTGTTCCTAGGATTCTCTTGCCAACCTCTCTTTCTTTATCTACTGCCTCCACACCTCTATGAGTGCCAAAGTGGTGGGGATTGAACCTATGACCTCAAAGAGTGGGCACAGTAATTATCCCTGCCAGACCTCAACCTGAAATAAAGGCAGTTCACAAAAGGACAATACATCTTGGTTCCCAAATTCTCTTACGTGCTTGTACCACGAAATTAGTCTATTTCCATAACATTATAATATTATGATATAGTTATAATATAATTAATATTATAATAGATTGATGTTAATTTACAATTTTAAATTCTCCAACTGACAGAACACCTGCAAATACGGGCTAAGAATTTTTTCATCTCCCTGAAATGACTGAGAGTAAAGTGCTCCCCTGCTATTACCCCCAGACACTTTGCTATATATTCCCTACAAGTAAAGGCCTTCTCCACAACATGACACAACCACCAAAATCAGATGAACACTGAGATGCCATTGGCACGGGACTCTCAGGTTCTATTCAAGGTGGGGCTCCCAAATATCCTGTAAGTGAATGGGACAAGTTTTGACTTAGCCCCGAGATGATTTCTTATGTCTTTAGTTTTATCTGGAGCCACCTTTGGTTCTTTTAAAAATTGTTATTATTGTGTATATGTGCAGAATGTGGGGATGAGCGGGCAAGGGTACCAGGGCACATGTGTGAAGGCTGGAAGACAGCTCTGAGGACCAGGAATTGAACCAATGACGAATGCTTAGCCAGCGGATCCATCTTACTGGTCTCTTTGTACCCCTGTCCCCAAATTTCTTCATCTTTGGTGGTGGGAACCTCAAGCTGACTTTGATCCTCTCAAGCCTCAACAGAACCCACTGGTCTCTGAGGACTTGCAAGTTTTCGAGCACTGAATGATTTTTCCAGAATCATCTATTTTGCCTGTTATGGCTTTCAAATCCACCATTTCTCTGAGTTCTGGCTCCTCGGGAGTTGAATCATATTTAGAAGCCAAGTTAAGGACTCAGTACACAAGGCTACTGGGCTGTTGTTTCCCCAGTGTCCTCAGTGGATGGACTGGGACTGTGCAGTTGTTCGGACCTGTGCATGTAGACATCTACGTTTACTTTCCAGTCCGTCTCTCGATACTGAACCCTGAGTCCCTCCTCCTACGCAGTACCACAAGACTAAGGCTGATTTTTTTCTCTCATTAAGTTTCTCTCCCTGCTTTTCTAAGAGCGAGGAACCTGTTTTCTGTTGCTTCAACATAATTAGGCTGACAACTTTAGCCCCCACTGTGGACCGCTTTCCCTGGAAAGTCACCCAAAGGTTTGTAAAGTAGCATCCCTAGGAAAGCATGCCAGCCTGCCTGTCACCTGACTATCCAGATGTCCCATGATGTTTGGCTTTGTCCCAGCACAGCCATGGGACTGGAACAAAAGTGAAAGACTTTGAAACCAGAAAAACGCACAAGATCACGGAATGGAGTTATCTTGACCTCACAGCTTCTTTGTTTGTTTGTTTGATTGATTTTTGTTTTTTCAACTGTAGCATATAAAAATGCAAATAACCATTGTCCCTAGAAATACAGATTTTTTCTGTGGTAGAGACAAGATGGTGAGATACATTAATTATTGTTCCATGGTATTTGTTGATTTTGTATGCTTTTGTTCCATTGTTCCTATTGGCTAAACACACACATACAATACCTCTTGAATTACCACTGATTTTCTCATTAGTAAATGATTACTAGTCTTTGAGACACTTTGATTCTATATCTGTATGACTCATAACTCTTAATCTCTTCTTCCCCCAATTCTTGTTAAATTATCCTGTAACAGGTGTGGGGATTTACTTGGTGTTCCAGAGTTGGTATTTTGAACTAAAGACATTTGGACCTCAACAGATGGAGAAATGTGCCTTCTCAGAACTCATTTGTCTGACTAACAGCAGGAACGCCTGGGAAATAAAGCTGGCATTGACTCCCTCTTTGGGCCAGTCTAGTTAGTCCCAGGAGTGAGGCCAAGGGTAACCTCTAATGAATCTCTTTCCTGAGGATATGAGAATGAGGATGGCCCCCATAGCTAATATATTCGAATGTTTAGTCACCAGGGAGTGGGACTTTTGGGGAGAATCAGGAAGTTTGCACTTGTTGGAGGAGGTGTGTCATTGGATGTGGGCTTTGGGGTTTCAAAAGAGAGGCCCAAGGTCTCTCTCTTTGCCTGCTGTCTGTGGATCAGGCTGTAAAGCTCTCAGCTACTATACTAACAGTGTGCCTGTCTGCTCCCCACTGTAATGATAATGAACTGATCTTCTAAAACTATAAGCGAGCCCCAGTTAAATGCCTTATTTTGCAAGAGTTGCCTTGGTCATGGTGTCTCTTCCCATCACTAGAGCAGTGACAAAGACAGCCCCAAAGGAAGGATAGAGACCCACATCAGATGCACAGGGACAGAGATGACACAGACTTTCTTATCTGCTGTTTGTTCTCTTATTGGTAAAGATGCTTGCCACTAAGCCTGATGACCTAGCTTCCATCCTGGGACTTACTCTTGCAAGTTATTCTCTGACTTCCACATGTGTGTTGTGGAACGAGCATGCACACACACACACACACGCACACGCACACAGACACACACACACACACAGACACACACACACACACACGCACACACACGCGCACACACACGCGCACACACACACACGCACACACACACGCACACACACACGCGCACACACACACACACACGCACACACACACACACACGCGCACACACACACACACACGCTCCTTTCTACTTGTTTGTCCGAGATGAAACTTTGACTGACTTGAATTCTCCCTTTCAATGATCATATATGTATGTATATATATATATACTTTTTAAAATGTATTTTCTTAAAAATTTATTTATATGAATATGTGTGTGTATCTGTATATCACACATATGTGGGTGCTGAGGAGGACAACAAAGGGTGTTAGACACCCTGAAGCTGAAGTTCAGGCAGTTGTGAGCTATTCAGTCATAGAACAGGAAACAAATTTGAGTGCCCTGGAAAAAAGGTGTGATTTCTTAACTTCTGAACCATCTCTCCAACCCCAGATTTCTCTCTCTCTCTCTCTCCACACTCTCTCTCCCTCCTTCCCTCCCTCCTTCCCTCCCTCCCTCCCTCCCTCCCTTCATTTCTTTTTTTCCCTTTTGGAGACATATCCTCTTATATTGCCAAAGCTGGTTTTGAACTCATATCCCCTAACCCTAGATTCCCAAGTAACCGTGGTTACAAGTAAGCATCACTGTGTCTGGTTCTACATGTGCGCTTTAATCAGAAAAAAATGGAATGAAATATATAAGCAGCATTAAAATGCTGAAGAAAACTTGACATTTGCTATATTTAAAATTCATTTTATTGGATTTTTTTTAGAATTTTAAGCAAACATTTGAACCATATAAAATAAAATTAGTTCACGTGTAAGATTTTCTTCAAATAATAGCTCAATATGTTTGTGAAGGGTTTTGTAAGGAGCTCAGCTCACTCAACTTAAGCTGAACTTGGTGAGTTAGGCAGTGAGGATGATTTCCCATCTTGAAAGAATATGAATAGAACAGTAAGATCTGAAACAAGAAATCAAAGGTTTCATGATTGTGCACACAGTAAGCTCACATCCCTGTTAGACGCAAGTGTGGTGGGCACTGTTGGCTTGCTGGTTACCTGGCTATCCCAGCAACCCTGCCCGCTCACTGCCTCCCCATGAAGGCACTGGAAAGAACAACTTTCCTAGCTCTCTTGCCTTCAGTTGGCTACAACACACTCTTCTGGCCATGGAGACCACATGTGGGGGCTCCCCAGGAAGTCCTGGAGGAGCTCGCATTCCTGAAACTAACAAATGCCTTCCCTGCTCCAGCCTTGAACATGAGAAGGCGTGTAGACCCTCAGCAACCTCCTGCAGCTGAGATTAGCAAGCACCGACACATGAGAGGAGCTCCCCGATGCCGAGTCACACATGCTGACCTTGGAATCACTAGACCACCAGGTTCTTTTCAGTGAGAAGAACGAACTTCTGTTACTTTAGACTTGGAGGGTCATATTTTTTTCTTCTAGTAACTGAATTTCCAGTATACTGGGTGTGGTGGCACATGCCTTTAATCCCAGCACTGGGGAGGTAGAGGCAGGAGGATCTCTGAGGGTTCTAGGTCAGTCTGGTCTACATAGTGGGTTCCAGGACAGTCAGAGCTACACAGTGAGACTCTTCCCCAAACAAAATCAAACAAACCAACCAAACAAGAAAGAAACACTAGTGTCTCCCCCCCTCCCCCAGTTTCCTTTTAAAGATGAGAAATTTCAGGTCAGGTTGATAATCTATTTGAAAGGATGACAGACTCACCAGAGAGATGGATGGAGGGTACATTAGTAGCATAGATTGCTGTGTTGGGAGGATTTGTGGTGGCCTGATTACAGCAACTGAGATTAGAGACCTTCTTGAGCTATCACGTCTTCTCTGGTGCCTAGCTGGATGGATGCAAAGAGCATTGGCATGGGGACATTGTGCCAGTGGCAAGTAGGTATGTTGTGTTCTGTGTGACAGAATGGGTCCCGGTGGCCCTGCAGCCTTGAGTTCACATTCTCCACACAAGCTGGGGAGGAGCAGCCAGAGCCAAGCCTGGGTTTTTCTGTTTCCTGAAAATACCATGCCAGAGTCCCTAGGCTGTGGAGGAGAACTTGACTTTCCCCTTGGGAGAAAGGGCCCACTAAACATTAAAATACCCTGCAAGCTTTATACCTTACTTTTCCATGAACAAATAGTCACAGTTCTGAAGTTCTTTTGGCCTGATGGTAAATTTCATTTGTCATTTAATTTTTATGTATTAAGTTTGCACCAATCTAGTACACCCCTCTCAGTTAGTTATGTTCCTCTACAGAGTCCTGACTAATACATGTCCCGTGTAGTTCAAACTACAGGTAGCAGCAACTACATCTGGCTGGAAAAATATTTGATTGCCAGCACAAAGAGGGTGTTAAGGACATCTAGTAAGTAGAGTCCAGGATTGCTGATAGATATGCCACATGCACAGGGCAGTTTCCCTAGAATCTCAGAAGAGTTTAGGCTGAGAGATCCGGAGCTATGTATGGATGGGGCCAATGAAAGAACACCCTGGCCCTGAGACCAGAGCCAGGGAAATACCCTGCCCCTTAACCCACTCAGTAATTGAAATCCAGCTAATCCCTGAGCACAAAGTCCAACCTTAATCTGTGAGCTTGTCTCAAGATTAGGAATTGAGAACCCTATCAACCTGACTCTGAAAACTGTCACCCTGGGAAGCTCCAGCCCTAAGAAACCCTATATAAGCCCTGTACCTGTTCAATTTGGGGCTGCCTTTTTCCACCGTGGTAGAGGCAGCCACTCACCTAGGCTCCTCCCTTCCAATAAATCTCTAGAGTGAGGTTGGTTGTAGCGACTTTCTTTTGTGGAAGTGAAGCAGAACTGCTACATTTCTCCGTGGAAACTTCCTTAGCAGAGCAGAGGAATGGCTCTTGTCAGAGTGGAGTCAGAACAGAACTGTAACATTTTGGCTGGGAAACTTTCCCTTACTGGAAGCAAGTTGTTACACTCTGGGAAAGATGAGCAGAGCTGTGTAACCCTTCTCTGGAGCAGAGCCGAGCCAAATTTTAACAACTTCCCTGGGGAAATACTCTCCTGCTGGATGAACATTGTTACACTTGCATTAACAATCCTTTCCGGGAGCAAGGACTGTAACACTTGGCTAGGGAGACTGTCCACCACTGGAACAGAGCTCTAACACGGCCAGGGTATTCCTCAGCTTCTGACAGCCAGGATACCTTTCCCTTCAGAGCTGTAACTCTTCAGGTATTCCTCAGCTTCTGATGACCAGAATATGCTATACGTTTTCCTTCATAACTGCAACACTTACAGCAGAGTAGCTGGATTTCCATAATTGCCACAAAATATGTGAAAAACACACCCTAAAACAAGGCAAGGTTTATTTGGTCCAGAGTTTTTGTGGTGTTAGTCTATGACCAATGGCCTGTTGCATAGGGCAATACATCACAGTGAAATCTACAGCTCGCCTTTATGCCAGCCAGTCAGCGAAGAGGAAGAAGGAAGGGCTGGGGTTTTGACATCCTCTTCAAATGCACATCCCCAGTGACACACATCCTTCCAAAAGGTCCTACCTCTTAAAGATCCCTGTGCCTCTTATTAGTGTCACTGTCTGGGGACTAAGCTTAAAATATACCTCTACGAGACAGTCTTCCAAACCACAGAAATGCATAATAGAAACATCCACAGACCGCTCATTGTGGAGCAGACAGTTCACTATTTAAGATTCCTTATCTTAATCCTTATTGTTGAGATTTTATAATTGAGAATTATATCCCAAGAGAATTAAGAAGTAGCAGGACACTAGCAAGTAGGGGATGACTGCAGCTGTTCTGCTGTTTTGGAAACAGTGACGGTTTTTGTTTTGGATGAGAGTCTTGGGAAAAAGACTGCAGTTTGTGCCACTATTACCAGTGGGGAATATCCATGTTAGTGATAACCGTGAGGATTATTGGACAATGGGCTGAGTTAGCAAGAACATTTCAGAAGTTTTTGACAATTCAAGACTATCCTGCTCAAGGTATGGAGCACAGGCAGAGGCTATTTTCTGGAAGAGTGTGTTAGTACCACAAACCCATGTTAACATAAACAGATACAGCAGGAAACCAAGAGAGCATGTTAGACTTTGTGTGAGATTTGAGATGTGTCTACTGAACACTCATGAAACATCTTGATGTAGTAAATCTGTGCTGAGTGACTCAATGTCTGACTGAAATAGTCAAGAGTTTTGAATCTGGCTTTTGTTAATTTGTAGCAATTGAATTTTATACCTAACCGGTGCTAAAGCATGATTCCACTTTGGGTGGCATGTTGGACTCAGAAGAACTGAGACTCTGAAGTGATGTCAGAAACAGACTCAGAAGCATAGGTTCTGACTTACTCTTGCCTTCCTGCCTCTCCTCCCTCATTCTGCCTCCACTTCACTAGTGAAGCCATAGAAGCTGGAATTCTTCTTCCCCATGGTAGGTCTTAGAAACTGGAACTTTCTCAAAAGTTAGCAATAAAATCTAAAAATACTGCCCTGACCTTTCCTTGGTTTTCTGTGTAAGTATTAGCTATAAAGAGCTTCTGCGACCTGCCCTTGTCTCACACTATGTCAGAGATCTTCTGTGGCATGCCTACTTGAGAGAAAGAAAAACTTAGCAGAGAGGCTAAGAAGAGTTTGATCTCCTTGATCTCTGCCCCCTCCTAAGAGACCCTTTTTGTGCAATCACATTTCCACATAGCTGTCTATAGGTCATTGAACCTATAGACAAGGACAAAAATACAGACCAATTTCCTTTAGGAACAAGATGCAAAAATTCTCAATAAAATACTTGGAAGCCAAATCCAAGAACACACCAAAAAAATTTATCCTCTATGGTCAAGCAAGTTTGGTCCCAGAGAGGGAGAGATGGTTCAACATATGTATATTGATAAATGCAATCCACAACATAAACAAACTGAAAGACAAAAACCACATGATCATCTCAGACGCAGAAAAGACCTTTGACAAATCCAACATGCTTTCATGACAAGGGTCCTGGAGAGCATAAGGATACAAGGGACGTACATCAACATAATAACAGCAGTTTCCATCAAGCCCACAGCCCACATCAACCCAAATGGAAAGATCCAAAACAGTTCCTGTAAAACCAGAAACAAGACAAGGCTGTCTCCTCTCTCCATGCTCATTCAGTATAGCGCTTGAAATCTTCACTAGAGCAATAAAACAACTGAAGGAGATCAAGAGGCTACAAATAGGAAAGGAAGGAGTCAAGATATCTTTATTTGCAGATGATAGAATTGCGTATATAAATGACCTTAAAGATTCCATCAGGAAACCCCTACAAAGGATAAACATTTCCAGAAAAGTTGCAGGTTACAAACTTGACTCACAAAAACCAGTAACCCTTCTTTATGAACTGAAACGAAATAAGAAAGAAACCAGGGAAACAATAACTTTCACAGTAGCCTCAAAAACATCTTGGGATAACCGATTTAAGAATTGGAGAAAGAAATAAGATACCAATAGATAGAAAAGTCTTCCATGCTTTCAGTGCAAAAATTCAACCTACCAAAAGCAATCTACATATCCATCACAATCCCCACCAACATCCCAACGCAACTCTTCACAGGGAATTGAAAGGACAATTGCCAGCTCCATGTGGAAACACACATACACACACATTGAATCCCTATGAAAACTTCGCTCAGATATCCTGCTGTTGGGAGTCATCGAGATTATTTGGCTATAGTTGGGCAGAACCCGTTCCTTCATAAGCTCCTGCAGTTCACAGGTGGGGTAGATAATGAGTAGGGCCAACTCCAAAGTCCTGGATATCGGCCTGGGTAGTAGCTGAGTTGGTCAGTCCAGGCCTCCACCTATCTCAACACTGGAGTTACAGACAGTTACAACTCTAACATGCAGCTGCCATGTGGGTTCTGCAAGCTCAACAATTTTCCTTAACTCCAAGCTGTCTCTGCAACCCCTGAACAGATTCTTAAACATTTTTATTTTTAGATATAGAGTTCACTAACTCCTAGGTACCTAGTGCGGTTAAGTGAACGTTAAGGAATCTGAAGCAGCTACTTGCTGCTGCCTTGGCTGACATCCAAGTTCAGATGTTAATTACCTCTGCATGTCCACGTGTCTTTACTTCCAGGTTAGTTATATGGTAACTAATAGCTGTGCTAAAATCATTTTTCATGGACTCTGTCAAATATCCCATCAAACACCAGTCCATAAAGTTATAAGCACTCTGTGTCAAACACGTGTTGTCGCATGTGGTTTATGTGGAAGGAATGGGCAACTTTCCTACTGCATAGAGATTGTCGGCATCTTCCATCATGTCTTATAAGTGTCTATCGGGAACCAGCCAATATTTACACTCTTTGGTGATTGCCCCGTCACGGACAGGCCTGCTAGCAAGCACTTAATTGCTGTTGCTGGATGTATGACTTCCCCTCTCTGTCCATGCTGCCACCTCAAGTTAAGAGTAAAGCTTGTGATGGACATGATTGCCAATTCTGGTCACTAAGTTAAGTAGTGAGGGAGGATTGCTTTCCTCCATCTTCAGTTGCTCTTTGATACAGCCATTGCCAGCAGACCTTGCTGGTTGCTGGATACCCATCTATATCCAGCTCTCAAGACTGTGAAGAGGGTTAGATACACACCTGTGGCAGGGAAGAGGCAAGAGTGATCCGGGAGAGATCTAGACTCCTACATACCCCCCATTTTTTTTAACTGAAAATGATTGACCCTTTTGAGTCATCTTATATCCTCTTATTTCCTAGGGGTAATCAATTCTCTTCTCATTTTTCATCTGGTTTTCAAGGGCTAGAGAACGTTTGTGTATGATTGTACACAGTGTGTAAACTCCTCATCTCTACGGTGTCCCGTGTGTGGATAACCAGGCTGACTGAACAGTAGCTGTCCCCTACCTGGCCTTCTGACTTCTTCTCAGTCTCTTGCCAGCCTGGTCATCATACACCACCTAGAATATTCTTCAGAAAAACGAGATTACAAAGTGTTCTCCCTCCAGAATTTCTCTGGGACCTCACAGTCCCTAGAGTAACATCCAACCTTTTCACTTTTGCTCTCAGATCGTCTATGAATAGGTCACAGCTGTGCCCTGGCTGACTTCCCTTTCTCAGCGCTAGCCTTGCTGTGTTCTCAGCTTCTCCAGGTCTTTGAGTGAGCCAGTCAATCTTTCTAGATATTTGGATTATTGTTGTCCAGGTCTCTACAAGGCAAGGGGTTCTTCTCGTAACACTGCCTTAGAAAGACTGTTTATGTCTACTAAAACATTGCCCTGATCTGGAGGGAAGCATGCTGGGCCTGGTTCGTACTTGGATGGGATTGTTCCAGCTAACGTTCCCCCGCATTCCCTGCTCGTTACTATCCTAGCCCATGTGTTTATTTTCTTCAGAACATATTGAGAAATTTATTAGCGTGATGAATAGTTTTGATTTTTGGCTCAATAAAACATAGATAAAACTGGGAAGGGAGTCTAAATGAGGAGTTCTCTAGATTAGGCTGACTCATGGCCATGCATGGGAGGAATTTTCTTTCTTAAAACAATGTTTTCGAGAATTTCTGTATTGACATCATATCCACTCCACCTTTTCCCCTCTTCAAATTCTCCTCTGTCCTCCCACTCACGTTTAAGACCTCCTCTGTAATCATTATTGTCACACTGGGTGAACTGAGGTGGGAAGGCCCATACTGAAGATGTGCAATCCTATTTCATGGGCTTGGCCCTGCGCTGAATGAACAGAAGAGAGAGAGCTGAGCATGAAGTCACTAATTCGCTGGTCTGTTTTTGGCTGTGTTTGTCATGTGACAGCTGCTTCCTGCTGTTGTGACTTTCATGCAATTGTAGCCTGGAACTCTGAGCCAAGGAGACCCTTTCTCCTGGAAATCGCTTTTATCAGGGTGTCTTATCACAGCCACAGGAAATGAGACTCAGACAATGAGCTTGTCTTCTGTCGAGTGCCAGAATGAAATTCCTATACGTGAAGGGTCTTTTCAGTGTTGTCCCCCAGTGATTGTTTATGACTTTACTGGTCCTAGGTATACTGTGCTAAGCACACAGAGTAGAAGGAAAGAGGCTATGAACGATGACTAGTTCTGTAGTTACCGCATTTAGGACAGAACTCAAAGTCATGGCGCTGTGAAGCTATCTTTAATATGCGCAGAGAGTGGGCCTTTTCTCCAGCCTCTACCACTCAATGCAATGTCTGCCAACACCCCTGATGTTTGAGATTGGTGTAGTCAGTCAAGAGTCCTCGTTTCTTGTTTCCTCAGAGTATGCTGCTCCTCATCAGCCTCTCGGAAACTCTAGGGTCCACAGATTCTGTCTGTCAACAATTAGACTAAGGAAACTTAACATTTTTGATTTTTGGTTTTTTTTTTTAGAAGGCAGTGAAGGAAAGTAAGGCAAGAAAGAGATTAAGAAATAGGATGTTTTAAATCATGGTTAGCTGTTCAGTAAAGCCACCTGTGGGGCTAGCACTGATTCCTCACAACGCCATTGTCACCAAAAAATGGCTAAAAACCTCAGAGTGATTGCATGTAGACTTTAGAGTGTACATTGTACGTCCTAAACTAAAGGTCAGCTTTCCCAGAGGAGCTCGATTCCGATAATTGGAATAGTGCTTGTGGTGGTTATGAGAGGTCCCCTCTCTAAGCGTCAGACCTCTGAATACTTGATCCCTGCTTGGTAGCTATTTGGGCAAGATTCAGATGTGTGGCCTTGCTGGAGAAAATCTGTGACTGTGGGTGGGTATGGTGGTTTGAAAGAGAATGGACGCCATAGGGTCATATATTTGAATAGTTGGACCCCAGTTGGTGGAACTGTTTGGGAAGGATTAGGGGGGCATGGCTTTGTTGGAGGAGGTTTTGTGAGCCTTTAGGTTTCAGAAGCCCACGTCATTTCCAGTTAGACTGTGTGTGCTCTCTTCCTCTCCCTTCAGCCCCACTGCCCCCACCTCAGCTTGTGAGGAAGGACGTAAGCTCTCAGCTAGTGCTCCAGCGCCATGTCTGCTCACCCTCTGCCATGTTCCTGGTTAGGATGGCCATGGACTCATTTTCTAGAACTGTAAACCCAAACAAACTCTTTCTTCTCTATGTTGCCTTGGTCACAGTGTCTCACAGTAATAGAAAAGTAACTGAGACAGTGGGCTCCGAGGTATCCAAGGACTCTGGCCATTCCCAGTTAGTGCTCTCAGTTTCCTGCTGGCTGGATGAGATGCGAGCTCTCAACTCCTGCTCCATCTGCCTGCCACCTGCTGTGCTCACTCTGCCATCATGGACTCTAATCCCCTGGAAGGTCACGGCATTTTAACACAGAAAAGAAAAGTAGCTGTGACAGTGTTCACTGTTTATAACAGACGGTCAAATGGTGTAGCCCACGTTTAAGAAATTCCTGTAGCCAGCCAGCATGAATTTGATTTAGTTCACTGATTTTGAAATTGCAGAACACATTTGATTTCCTGGCAAGTGTCGTTTTGAGATCCTGCCCACAATTTTCAAATATGTCTTTAGTTTATATCAGCAAGAAATTTACCAACTAGGAGAGCCCGACTTAGTGCAGCTGTAGGTGGGTCCCTAATCTTCGTAAGTATATTGAAGTGGTATAGACTTTTCCTTATGAATCTGTATTTTTGTCTACTCACACAGAAGCAATTGCATGCTTTATAATGTATCTGCAAAAGGTCGCTTTCAGGGATCTTTTAGCTACATTATTGTTTGCAAGAATGAGTGGATGTATTCTCTCCTATTTAAAGGATTTTTTTCCCCAAACTAATCAGTTAGTATAACTACAGTTATGCAGTTTTTATGGAAATTAAAAACTGTGCTGAGGGAGTGGGGGATTCCTGGTCCAGAGTGAACAGTGCAGCTGCAGGTTCAGGCCCGTTGCATTCTGCTCTTACAGATTCTTTCTCCTATAAAGAATAACCCATCCCCCACGCCCCTCCCCCCCAAAGAAAACTCCAGGTGAACTACAGATAGGCACATAAACCTGTGCACAAACTTACCCTGAGTGGTGCCATTATTCAAAATATTAATAAAGTACAGTAAAAACTATTTTCTTATAGATGCCATGCTTTGGTCCTATGAGCTAAGTAGCTGAAATTATTTGCACATATAATGCTTTCTGCTGTTGTGACGTCACAGGTGAGGAAAGATGCATTTGTTCACAAATGCTTTCTCAATACCAGCTCTTCACCACAGAGAACCCACTGATTAAAGAGTATATAACATACGTACAGAGACTGCCTGCCTTTTTACTCACATGATTGTGTTGTATCATTGCGTGCCTTTATTTGGGGTCTACTATTGAATTAGCCATTATGCACAATGCTTTCTCTAGTGCTTTTATCTCTTGCCTTATTCTCGAACTTTATCTCATTTTATCTGATTTTATTTTGTCATGTTTGGGTGCCATTTCTTAGACATTTGATCTTTTCTAATGAGAGACAGAAAGGGAGTGGATTCAGAGGGAAGGAGAGGTCGGGGAGGAACTGGGAGGAGTAGTGGGAGGGGAAACTATAATCACGATGTAGTATATAAGAAAGGAATCTATTTTCAATTAAAAATATACTATGTAATGTGCTCCACATGAATTCTGGGTGTTTTATATATGTGTGTCAGGGAGAAAATACATTAAAAACATAAAGACGTCCTTCAAAACCTTGAACACCAGCAACTGAATCGGTTGGTCATGGCCCCTTCCTTTCTGATGACTCCCTGCAGCAGCCATGCCTCTTTGAGGAATTCTTCCAGCGTCTCCCATTCTAGCCCATTTCCTTTTAAGTCTCAGGAGCTGCTTCCTTAGGCATACATTACTTTCCACCACTTTGTGATGAATTCATTGAATGCAGTCTAAGTTGCGGAGTGTGGCAACCAAAGGCAACCAACTTCATGACCCGGTTGCCACCATGCTCTCTCGCTTTCTTCAAGTGTTTGTTTCAGCCTTTTGTAAACCACTGAACTTCTTGTCATCTCCCACATCTGCCACATCCCTCCCTGTCCTGGACCCTCAATTATGCCATACCACTGCTGTTTGTGTGGTGTCTTTCTCCTTCTGGGGACGTAATCCCTGGTAGATCTAAACGGACTGTGGATTGCTGGATCAGCATGCTCATCAGTGTATAGGAACATGAATAACTGCCCAAATAACAGACCACGCACAAGCTGTGTAACATGACTTTGGTGTTGGCATGCTCAGCAGAAATGCTTGACTTGGGAATTAGATAAACCCGAGTTTAACCCTGAGTATTTGTGGGCCTGTGACCTAGGCCAGTTCACAAATCTCTCTGAAGCTGAGCCTTGCGTTTGGAGAGACAATGCTATATGTACCCCCCTCTATGGTTTAAGTAGACATTACTGAGTCATTTAACTAGAACTTCAATGATGTACCTGACTGTGCTACAACTTAAGTAAGGTCAATAATTCATACCAACAACCAAAGCACAGTGACTTTGTTCGAGCACGTCTGTGTATTTAAGTACATGGACTAAAGAATATTAAAGCTCATATTAAAAGTTTGCCACGATTTCTTTTGGCATAAATGTTAAAGTAGAATACATTCCGCAGTGACTAATCAGACAGCTCACCTTCCAAGCAGAGGAGATTACCATATCATATCATTCTTTGCCCCTTCTAATTATGGATTACACATCATATGGCTTTAGGGACTTCCTTGGAAAATTTTTTGTATAATAAAGCTAATAACACCAGTCATTAGGAATTTTCCATATTTAGAGTAACATTTCTATGCTCGGCTATCTTATTTTATAATACTATCAATAGTGTTGCTAGGAAAAAAGAGAAAAACATAAAACGTGTCCTTTACCGAGGTTTGAGTTCTTATGGTTTGGTCCTTGGGTGTCACTACTATTTGGGGAGGCTGTGGAAATGTTGGGAAGTCAGTCAGGACTGGAGGAAGCATGTCACAGGACTGAAATCTACACTGGTTCCTTCTCTTCTTGTCTCTGCCTGCTGTTTAAAAGGATGCCTTGAAGCAACTCTGACACCCAGTCCCACGCCACTGTGTTCTGCCCAAGCCCAGGCAATCAAGCACCTGAGGCGGAACCACCTGAGTCTGCGAGCCAATTAAATTATGCCTCCTTCCTACTCTTTCAGGTATTTTAGTCCTAGCAACACAAAAATACCTGCCTCAGAAACCAGGGTAAGGGATTAAAAATAAAATTTACATGCAGTGTAGGTACATGTAAGCAAAGGTAAAGCAACAGGAACTAGTTTGGTCAACTGTGGTGGTTTGAATAAGAACGGTCCCCATATGCTCATGTATTTGAATGCTTGGTCCCCACTTAGGGGAACTGTTTGGGATGAAGCAGTAGATGTGGCCTTGTTGGAGGGTGTTCTTTGAGGTTTCAAAAGTCCGTTACCATTCCTAGATAATTCTCTCTCTGCCTTGCACTTGTGGACCAAGGTATAAGCTCTCAGCTACTGCTCCAACATCAGCCATACCTGCCTACCTGCTACCATGCTCCCTGCCACAACGGCTACAGACTCTAAAGCCCTGGAGCTATGAGACCCAATTTGGTCTGATGAGTCGCCCTGGGCATCACATCTCTTCACAGCAGCAGAAAGGTAAGTATGACAGCAACAAAATAGAAAAACGTGGAGGAATGATATCTAAAATGATGTAGGACCATGAGTCAAAATATTTGAGTTTGATTTAAACACATTTTTATTTCCCAGTAGGGGTGCTTCTCTGCGAAAGGAATAAACACAAACCACCGGGAAAGTTTCGAAGATCTGGATTCTCTGGTACCATCTCATGGGATGACAGTTAACATGTGCACTCACTGGTGTCCACTGGTCACTGCTAGGACAGAGTTAAAACTCTGATGCTGTAAACCAAAAAGTCTTGAGTTCATATTTCACCCGGGTTTTCACTACAACTGGATTTCAAAGTACTATGGCTTTTTGGTTATAACTCCTACTGTCAAATGTTCTCTGATTTTATGATACACAAGTTTTTTTTTTTCACAGTTGTTCAGAACAGAGCTGAGTAGCTATAATAAAGCGAACATTCTGTAACCCATCTCAGAGGCAGTGACAAACCATGCCGGCACAGGACATGGAATAACAGTTGCCCCAAGATCACCTCCAGCCTGTATTCCTTGCTCTAATGCCTGTCCTGGCTCTAGGTCCTAAGCTGTCATGAAGCCTTCTTTATACCTCAGAGCTTTCGCCATGCCTGTAAGCCACCCAAAATACCATTTTTTTTACTTAATACCACCATTCTTTGTTTTTTCCTTCCCTCCATAATTCACATTCTTGCTAGAGTCCAGTTTTCTTCATGAATACCATACCGTTCATCCATCCATCCTCACCTCTTCAGGCATTTATTGTGACTGCGTTAAAACTAAATTGTTGAGCAGATGAAATGCTGCCGCTCTGGCTGGCCTTGGTGTTTCTGTTAGCCCTTTAGTAAACCAAGTTTGTGTCTATTTCGATTTGTCTATCATTGATTATGAAGCCTTTAAGGGAACCCGAGACTGTCTTTTTACATTTTGGCGTGTGAAGCGCTTCTCGCTTGCTGGATAGTGAGAATAATTTTGGACCTGCCACATATGTTGGCACAGGAGCTGGAAAGCAGGTGATCAAGAACAACTCAAACAAATCATATGCATTTTCCCCCATTAAAGTGGATTTGCTACTGCATTGCTTCTGGCCAGGGCTGGGGTGAATTCAGCTGTCCAGAACGTTGCTGAAACACCCAGAAACTAAAATCCATCTCTTCTCCAAGGTCTTAAGCTCTGCTGTCAGCTTACAGGGTGAAGGTAAGACAGTCAGAAGAGCAAAAACAAAAATCTAAATTGAACTGCGCTAACTGGTCATTTCTCTGGTTCTCCTCCAACCCAGGGTCTTATACAAAGAAGATGGTTGGCAGAGGCTAGGAGAAGCACGTCTGACAGTGCTTTTAGATTTGAGGTGTGTGAAAAAGCAGAAAGATTTATAAACCATGAGGTCGTTTGCAATTTCCAACCAACTAGCGACAAGTGAGAAAGTAAAAATGGTCAATCTTCTGGACTATTCAAAATGCACCAGGCATGTCCAGCCTACCTTGGGATAACATATTAAAGCATCAGCAACAACAAAGCCCCAACAAATAAAACAGCAGCAAGGATGAGAAGAGGATGTCAAAGAAAGACAGGAACCAGGAGTTGTGAGGAATGTGGGGACGGAGACTCGAGCTCAGTTCCCGAAGCTGGTGCCTGATGTCCCCAGAACTTGATCAGCTGCTTTTATTAACATGTTGGAAATATGTGACCTCAGTGAAGATGCCCAGGAAATCACTATAGGACTGCTTATTTGATCTCTCTCAGTAAATCAAGATACATACATTTTTATTAAGGTCTGTAAGTTTGTATTCATTTTTATTCCATAACATTTTAATTTCAACCCCATGAAGTCATATTTATCTGTTTAAATGGATGTGGCTAAGGAAGACTGTAGGATAATAGTTTCCATATGTTTGAGAAAGATGTTGGAACCAATTTATTCAATAACTGAAAACGTCAGCTTCAGAGCCTATGAATCCAGATAACTACAAAATAGGTCTCTGTGTGTATTGTGTGTGTGTGTTGTTTTTGTTGTTGTCACTTTTGTAAGGATGCCTCACACAACTCTTCTGTGGAAGTTTCTATTCACAAGGAGGAAGTACTTGGGAGAAGAGGTGAGCAGGATTTGGTATCAAGAAAGGAGAACTGTGGGTACTATGTGAGGAGCCATGGTGGGACTAAGGAAAACAGAGACTAGATAAAGAAAGAAACTGACACGAAGGGAACAGGAGAACATGGCTAATCCTCTCAACACACACATCTGGGCTCCTGGCAGTGGGAAAGGAAATGTACGAGCACACGTGACAGCCAGTTTTTTCTGTGTAGGGGAGAAGAAGGGCGGAACAGAGCACACAGTAGACTAAACCCAAGGAGGTTAGAAGGGGCTAGAGATAATGGGCTGTGTTTTGACATGCCCATTCCATTCCAAGACCTGAATCCAAGACACAATGACAGTCTTGCCCTGGGTGATGAATGAGAGACCAAATGTGCCATAATAGACATCGGACTACCAATGTAGGCTCAACATGGCAGCCAGCATGGCTTGTTAAAGCCTGAGGTAGTTTTCCCTGACAATGAGGGCTTACCATATGCTCCCACAAGCACTCTTTACTCCACATATAAAATAAAACACATTACTCTAGAAACTGGGCTGGGAAAGGAGCAATAGGACCGGTGTAGGTAGGGTGATGCTGTGCCTCAGCAGTGTTTCTCTTGTCCTAACTCTATGGCACCAGAACAGTGGAAAGGCAGGGAGGAAGAAGTAGGGAGAGGTGGGATACACAGGTGTTCAGTGCCTACACTCCCAGAGAAATCGGGGGGGGGAATAGAAAGTGACTTGATACCTGGGGGCACTGGAGAACAGAGATTTCCCCTTTCCGACAGAGGGCCCGGCTGCAAACAGCGCTGGAGACATGGGATCAGAACCTTTCTCGTTGGTTCTGAGAAAGACTGGAAGCGTCTGTTTACCAGGCAGGTGCAGGAAAAGTGGCTACTGGGTAGCATATGGGCTAAGTCACACATTTGAGACCAGCATTTTGGGGGATACTAAATTTAAGAGCTTCAGTCTAGATTACTTCTATGTTTAGGCGATATTCTGCCCTTCTGTTACTTCCTGTCCTTTATCGCCTATGAATACAACTGGAGAGCCGTGGTTAGAAGGGAGCCCAGATCATGCAGAAAAAAGGAAAAGCCGTAAAATCTTCCCATGTCAGAGATGCGGGTGTCGTCTTCTGAAACTTCAGGTTTCCTTCCAACTCAAAGGAGCTTTACTTGTGTAAAGCCGAAATGTCTTTTAAAAATACTTATGGAGTTGCCTAAGGTAATAGCAACTCACTTGAGCTTCAGACTCCATGCAGCTAAGAGAGAGCGGAAAAAAAGAAACTTCATATTATTTCTCCATAGGCGAATTAGGTAAGAGCCAAGGGAAAAGATGCTTAGAAGACCTCTATATAATTAAATGTTACAGTCATCAAAATCGCTCAGAATTCCATGGCCTCTGAGCGCAAGTGCCTATGGGTCCTCCAACAAAAACATCAAATTACTTAAAATGTCAACTACCTTTTTTAAAAAATAGCAAATTTCACCATTGAAGAATTTGCCAGAACCGCTGCTGCCCCCTTTTGTAGTTAATCATGAGGGTGACATTTGGGCTTTCGCTGGGAACCTTGACTAATGGTAGACCTGGAGTTGACTTGGGGAAGAGGATGAGCCTGGGGGTCTACAGTGAATGAATGCTTTTGTTCCTGAGACAGTCCTGGAAGAACCACATGGAGAGACAGGCAGAAAGGGAAGACGCCACAGCCAGAGACAGGGGTGCCACGTGACCCAGAACAGCCAGTGAAAGCTCTGAGAGCGAGCCTTCTCCTTGATGAGGGACTCTCGGAAAATTTTTGATTATTTCCAAAAGATATATTGATTATAATAGAGGAGTGAAGTCATTAGAGACCCCAGTTAATTCAGGTAAATATTGAATCAATTATAAAATGAAACCCAAGTGGCAATGAACCCGATGCTGTAGAACATAACAATTTAACAAGAAAAACCATTTCCTAATGCAAATTATAGTAGCATTTACTCTGTATTGTCCTCTTTTTGTTGCTTTTTTGTTTGTTTGTTTGTTTATGGGGTTGGAGATAAAGACCTAAATCTGAAGTCTTCCTAACTTCCTGTTGCTTCAGCAAAGACTGAAGGGGGTCTTGGTGTCAGTGGTGGACTCCGGGTGTTCTGACTGGGCCAATGTCTGGACCTGTGAGTAGAACTGAACAGTGCCGGGTGACTCTGGATCTCTCTTCATTAGGTAAGAGAAGGCACTTCCAGGGCAGCAGAGCTAGCAAGGGAGGACATAGCCACGGAAGAGGGAGGAGGGAGTTGAAACAGGAACTAGGCTGATATTTAGTGGCATTTGCTACACGGTTGGAAACAAACGTGTTTTCTGTAGATACAAGTAGCTCACATCTGTACCCTAATCCTCTGGTTGTTGGTATGTGTTAACTGGTACATGGAGCCTCACCCGTCCAAAAGAAGACATGCCTGAACACCGAGGGCAGAGAAGGTCCACTGCTTGGCCTCGCCCTGTCTGGTAGAACACCTGTATTTCTGGTTTTGAGACCTGGGGTTGCTCAGATTCTGAAGTGGGTGCTATGTAATTTGTATGAAAGCAAGTGAGCTCAATCGGGGTGTCTTCCCAGTACTTTTAAGTTCAAAGATACTATAATTTTAGAAATATTGGGACCAAATTATGCTTTACTGGCAGGGCATTGTTAAAAGAGTTGGATGCAAATCTCTTTTGCAACACTTTTTGGAAAGTGGAGCCAAGGATGTGCTACAGAGCAGTCTTTGTTTTCTACGTTAAGGTAGGAACATCTCCTAAGTCATGGGGGAACATGAGACATTTGTGAACATTTGACGTGGCTCCTGGTTCTTGGAAAGCTCACAGTAAATGGGAAATATGAAAACAATCGCTATAAAGTTTGAAAATAAGTTGTAAATGCTAACAACTTTTTTCCTAAATGAAAAAGACCAAACTTGACTAAAGCACCCACCTCCAGGCACTTCAGTTGAACAAGGTTGTTCTGAGGTATGAGATTATGCTGGGTGCCTATTTGCTTCACAAACATAATTTCTTTCCTTCTATTCAGTTGGTAATGCATTTGCATAGATTTATTAATTCTTTATCTGCTTGAAACTTAAAAATGTGAGTTCAAATTCAGAGTAAGAATAGCACAAAATTGCAGCAACCTTTACAGACTTGACTAAAAACACTAGATATTCCATAGTATGTGCATTGGTGAACTTATCCATTTGGACATGGATAAGTATGTCGGTGTGGGTCTTTTTAAATGTCTTCATCAAGTTTATGGACATTCATGGGATGTCTGTCTTTGCCTTTCTTTTCTTCTTAGGGAGTTGCTAAGAAGTTACACTGGTATAGGCTCCAGGGCCAAGGTCAGACAGTCTGCTAGGTCTCCTTGGGGTTCTGTAGCTGAAGCCCTCAACATCTGGGCTAGTCCTTTAGAAATTCTAAAGTGGCCTTGTGGTGGTGGCACACACCTTTAACCCCAGCACTCTGGAGACAGCCAGAGTAACAAGGAGAAACCCTGTCTCGAAGAAGAAGGAGGAGGAGGAGGAGGAGGAGGAGGAGAGGGGAGGAGGAATAAGAGGAAGAAAAAGGAGAGGAAGAGGAAGAATTCTGAAAATGGTTCAGGCTTTTTTCAAAGCCCCCTGCTTTCTCCTATGTTGTTTTCTGCCTCCTTAAAGTATCATGTACAATGACTATTTTGCTTGATGATATTGTTTAATACTTAAAATATCTCTGCTAAGGATTTATGATAAAGCATATTCTGAAAAATTTTTTTTAATTTGTAATTTTGAAGTAACTGTAGACTCACAAGAACTTAAAAAAAATGTCACAGTGTGATCCCACGTGCCCTTTGCTCAGCTTCGTTTGATGTCACAGTCTCACATAGCTAAAGTAGCATCACACTACAGATTAACTTTGGTTTATTCCGATTCATAGAGCATGGGCAGAGGACTGAAGGATAAAAGCCTGGCTTTCCTGAGCCCAGCTCGGCTGCTGTGTGTGTCACTGAGCAGCACTGGGTTAATGTGCTGGGTTAATGTTAATCTTTGGCAAGGCTGAAGTTTTAGTGACACTTTATCTCATTGCTTATTAAAGCATCTGGCATTCAATTGGGCTTTTTCATTAAACGTGGCCAAGAGCTCTTTCCATCTATAGGAAATTTTGCTGTTTTCAAGGCCCAGTTATCTGTGCCACCCCTGCTGTGGACAATCATTGTCCAGAAGGAAGAGCACGAACCCAAATCACTCAACTCTTGGCATTATTAGTGTGAGTCTTGTGACAAGGCACGAAATGTCCCTGGGTCTTACTGAATTGTTTCTATGTAATTGTTATTGTGAAGACTTAATTTTTTTTTTCTAGCAAAGGCTGAATACAAGGTCCTGGAAAGTAGATACCATAAAGTATTTGATTGCCGTTTTACAAACTAAGGTTCAAAGATGGTAAATTAATGGCTGAGAAGAGTAGAAGCCGTACATGGCAGTGTAGCTGAACATGTTAGGATGGTCTCTCCCTTGCTATCACATTCCCTTTCCGAAGCACCAGAGGACTGGATCAACACAACATAGCAACTAACAAAGCCGAACCAAGCAAGCCCAGCAAGCAGAGTAAACAATCCACAACTCAAGACAGCAGTGGAGGGTTAGGAGCCTGCCCTGATCTGCTACTGATGATCACCTTGCTCATGTCCTTTCTGTGTGCACAGAAAGTCCCCACTCAGTTGGAGTTGAGTGATGGGCTACAATAAAGGTGGGCTGAGTTTATTGTGGTTACTAGTGTAGGGTTTCTGCCAAGGTCCCACAATTATTCAGATAGCACGAGCAGCCTAGAATCCCATCCCTCATCTCTGTATCACCATCCCTCATTCCCACATCCACATGGAATGTGGAGAATTTGGAGTTTGCGGCTGTGCAACAACTTACACTGTTTTTTGTTTTTTTTTTTTTTAAACCTAAGAGAACTTAAATGTAAAAGGATGGAGGGTTCTGACATTGTCATCGTCTTTATCACTTTCAGTATTTTTTCTCATGAAAATAATTTATAAACAAAAGAATGTTCACATGGAACATTTTAATAGCCTGGAATATCTTTAGTACCACACCAGCCCAAATTCCTTCTTAGCCTGTCCTGAACACCTTTTATGCATCTGAAATTCTTCATCAGAGAACACCTGTTCTAGGAGGATTTCTTTGGGTCTCTCAATCCACGCACTTCTTTCAAATGGACTAGAAAATGCTAAAATTGATATTTCATTTCAAGGGACTCCTGTTGCAAATATCAAAAGCCTGGGCACAGCTCGTGTGTGTGTGTGTGTGTGTGTGTGTGTGTGTGTGTGTAGACCCGATCCATTAAGTAGTGGGCTGTAATTAGAGAGATCCAGTCTTTTGGTGATGAGAAGTCTGAGGTTTTCTTACTGCAGTTACACGTGGGAGTGTCATAATTAAGACTGACGTAGATAAGAACAGGAGCAGAATACCGTCAGGGATTCCTAGACGTTCCTCTGGTTTTGAAACCATCTCAATCTTTGACTATTTACATTATTTGTACTGTGGGAGAAAAGGAGGAAAAAAATCGTCAAAGTATACTATATGCTGTCAGAATTAAGAGATTTAAGATGGAAGGTTATCCTGAGAAATTAAGTAGACTATCTTAATATGAACAAAACTTTTGTAGACTCTGAGAGCCGGAAGAATATAAACATGCTTGTGTTTTAAATTTGGTGATGTTTACTCCCTCACAATCCTAAGGTATGAGGGTGACTCAGAAACTTTCATTCTGTACCAGGTTTGAATTATTTCATTGTTCGAACACACATAAGTGTTTTTTTTTAACCCAGACATGACAGTTTAATGAGACACAATACACAACAACCCTTTCCCTAGAATTTTAAAAAAGACCTATGGCTACATACACCAAGGAAAACTGACATTCTATTACAAGCAAAATGACTTTTTATTTTCTTGGCTATCCATGTTTTTCACTGCCTTTTCTTTCTCTTGTTTTTCTTTCAAGGACCCGTGCAAAACCTGGCAGAAGGGTTACATGGCTGCGTCCCTGTGTGGATGCAAACCTCAGGGAGCACATTAAGGGTGGCAATGTGCTACAACCACACAGAAATGAGCCAATATCAGGAACTCCCCAGGACCTCTCAATGGACATGCTCCTTGCACAGAATCTACAGTCTTTTTCAATATTAAAAGACCACTTATCAATTATAAAAGTTGTCTGATATTAATCATGGGCTTAAAACATGCCAATTTTGCTTAACTTTTGATTATGGCAGGATATTCTAGGACAAACATCAGAAATCTACTAAGCAGAATGACTCTAAAGTAAGACTGCAGTTTTATCAGAGCATGCATTTTTGCTTCAAAGCGTACGTGTAAGGAAGGAACATTTGCACTTGTGATTATTTCACAAAACACTAAGGCACATAAAATTAGATGCTGAGCATACTCACAATATTTTCCAATAATGAAGACGCAGAAGAAGAATGGACCAGATGTCATTTCCTTCTTTCTGAGCAACTGATTAATGAACGTAGATAAAATGTGGTCTTGGATACAATGAGTCGCGCACAGCTCACAGTGGTTGTGCTATTTCTGTCCGCTGTCTTAGCAGCTAGAAGGCAGTTCTCTCTCTCTCTCGCTCTCTCGTTGTCCCTCCCTCCCTCATTCCCTTCCTTCCTTTATCCCTCCACCCCTCCCTCTCTCTTCTCTTGATTCCCTTTTCTGAATGTCTTAATATCTTTACACACACACACACACACACACACACACACACACACACAGAGAGAGAAAGAGAGAGAGAGAGAGAGAGAGAGAGAGAGAGAGAGAGAGAGAGAGAGGCAGCAAGGAAAGTTTCTGGGAACACACAGGTCCATTTCCACTGAACATCTTGTTTCTCTGCCTTGAAAAATCTCCATATACATATACGAACATTGACAGAACTCTGACCTGGTCAAAGCTGTTAGAAGCAGACTGAGCTGAGGTAAACCCCAAGCAAAACATTTTTTTCTTCTATGGATGCTCTTGTGGCACAACTGTAGATCAGGAATTAAGGTGTGACTGCAGTGGCCTTTTAAGTTTATTTGGAAATCTGAGCAATAGATATGGCTCAGAGAAAAAAATAGAAAAATTATATATTTCAAACTGTGCATGTTGGTTTGACTATAGCAGAGACCTTGATACGTTGTGACTGAACAGTGAAGTCCTCCTGGCTTCAAATCCTAGGGAGCCAGGCACTCTGGGGCTGGCAGCTATTATCCAAAGCTAGGTTTTCAGGAAGAGAGTACCAGTTCTGCAAGACAGCTCTGGGCTCTCCTCTAGGCACATCAGATGACTGGCACAGGCCCCAGTACACAGGCCCTAGTGCCCAGCAGGTAACTGCCAAATGGTGACCCTTCATGTGACAGTATTTTAATACTGGCCTTCTGGTGAAGAAAAAAAGTATATAAACACAAATAACATTTCCGTGGGCATCATTTTGTCTTAGGCAGAGTCTACAATTCTTATTTTTGACCTAGCAGTGTATTTCTAGAATTAATGGTTATCCCGCTGACCACCAGGCTTTGAGAGGGGGGGTGGGTGGGGGAATGAGGAAGCAGAGGAAATGTCAGCCAGGAGGGAGTGTGCACAGAACTCTTCGGGAACCCAAAATCTTGCAACCCAATATGAAATATAATGAGTGGATCGTCGAACACACATGTTATATAAGAGGGTGTGTGTGTGTGTAGGGGTGGATACCAGCAGTCAAAGGTTTAAGCAGGGATGAGGGCATGGGACAAAACAATGTAGGGATAAGGGATGTGTTAACCAAATTATGAGTATATAAAGAAGCCTTATGGAACACACTATGCTAGTTTGAACCGGACTCGCTGAACATAGCGGACAATGAGGACTACTGAGAACTCAAGAACAATGGCAATGGGTTTATGATCCTACTGCACATACTGGCTTTGTGGGAGCCTAGGCAGTTTGGATGCTCACCTTACTAGACCTGGATGGAAGTGGGTGGTCCTTGGACTTCCCACAGGGCAGGGAACCCTGATTGCTCTTTGGGCTGATGAGGGAGGGGGACTTGATTGGGGGAGGGGGGGAAAATGGGAGGAGGAGGCAGAAATCTTTAATAAATAAATAAATAAATAATGAAAGCTAATTAAAAATACAACCAAATATAACCAAAGTCCGGTGGCGGTGGCGGTGGCAGTATACACCTTTAATACCAGCACTCAACTGGCAGAGGCAGGTGAATTTCTGACTTTGCGGAGAGAGCTCCAGGACATAGATCCTGGTGTTTAAAGAGAAAAGTTTAAACTGAGAAAAGCCACATGCATGGAAAAATCTACATGGTTTTCCCATGGATTTCGAAAGAAATCTCGGTGTTAACCCGAGGGATAGGTTATCTCCCTCTGAGTTGAGGTCAGTAAGGCCCAGAGGCACTCGAAAAGGAATAGGCTATTGCCATTGTTCCTGGTTTTCTACACTCAGTAGGTGGTGAGACACTTTGGCTGTAGGGCATAGAGAAACAGATCCTATAAAAACAACAGCTATGGGGGGGGGGGGGGGGCCTCCCTGGTCCTACCCAGAGCTGAAACCTTCCAGACAAGACACGCCTGGGCAAGAGCAGCAGACTGTGTGTGAGTGGGACTACCCACTCCCTTGATTCATTCGAGGCCGGTTACACAGAAGGACATTCATGCATGGTACTGTAATCACAGTCAAAACTCATGGCTAGGGGAGTGGTGACTTTCTTTCTATGAAAGAAATGATTTCTACAGGGGATAAAAGACAATTAAAATAACTTTTTGGCTACTATTTAGAAATAGACTTCACATACTAAAGTCTGTGAAATATATATTGTTTTCAGAGGCTGTTCTCGTCAGACACTGGAAAAGGAGTGTAAAATGGCCCCCAATTGAGAATCATTGGATTTTTGTCAAACATGCTTGAGTGATTTGGTCGAATGCATGGTGCCACAGCTACTGCATGGCGAAGCATCCTTCTGGTTTTCCACCCAGACTGGGCGCTGACTTAGGTTAAGAGAGCTATGCCCTCCCTTATCTTAGAGCTCCTTTGTAAAGCCCGTTGGAGCACTGTGAGGAACAGCAAAGCTCTCTGAAAACCACTTCTTGCAGGTTGGTGGCCCTCAACTTGAAACCCAGCACTCTGGAGGCAGAGGCAGGTGGATCTTGTGAGTTTAAGGACAGCGTGGTCTACAGAGCTAATTCCAGGACAGTCAAGGCCACACAGAGAAACCAAGTTTAGAGAAAAAAAATCAATAAAAGGAAAGAAAAAGAAAATTATTTCTTGTCACAAACCAGTGAGCCGAGCCAGAACAGTCTTCTTGCACAAGCACACTTACAGATCTAGAGACCCTGTGACCGTCTCATCCCTCCCCACCTGGAAGCCGCTGTGCCTATCAGTCACTATCATGATTAGTGATAAAGACAGCCATTTTGTTAACTTTTTTTTTTTATTGTAGACCTGAGTTTTCCCAGGATAAGAAGCTAGTGAAATCTCCTTGGAGCTTCACAGCATAGAGAGGTTCCCAGAATGATTCAGAAGCCATAAGATAAGAAGATTAAAGTACAGCCCAAGGGCAAAAGAAGCATTCTGTCAAGTTGCTCATCACGTGGCTCCCTTTCCATTATAGGTGACAGCTGCCAATCAGCCAAGACTCTTGAGGTACTCATCACTCCCAAGTTCCACCCAAAGGCAATTTTAGCTGTCTTAATTTAGCATTAATCAAACAATTCCAAGATGAGGTGACTTCTGGAGAATGATATTGATAACACTGCGGAACATACACTTGGATGGAGTAGTCATAGGTGCAGAGGTTTGAAAAGGTGTTTTATGCAAACCCCAAGCATATTTGTTCTTGATGAAAAGTGGCCAAAACCACTATTTTTGTGGAAAATTTTCTAGTAAGTGGTAAACCAAGTCCTAACTCATATAATGCCAAATGTCTCATTGAAGGATTTAATGGCGAAGTGGATTTAGTATTCCTCTGTATAACTGATAGTGTAAAGAGAACGAGGCATGGCTAAAAAGCACAACTTTCTCCCCCTCTGTGTATATATGGGTGTGTAAAGAAGCATGTATGCATCTCTGTTCTTAATCTACCCGTCATTGTAGAGTATATGATATTTGCGAAGTGCGAACTCTGTATAGACCTTAGTATCATCAGCTGTTTCAATTGCTTCCCTCATGATCACACTATAGGTTCACTCTCCTTCAATTAATGCTTAGCTAATTCAAGTCCAGCAGGATAAAACAGCAATATGGCAAATGGACTAAGAGCAAGATGGAGAGTTTTAATCTCGGAGGAAACTGCTTACACAACAGTCGGCTGTTACATTTTGATGTGACTGTGCGGTGTGCAATCGAAATCTTTATTAGAAAGGACAGTCTATGTTCTTCCTTTGAGACATCTTACTATGTACTCAGCTTGGCCTAAACTCCTGCTCTTAGAACCTCACAGCCTCCAGAGTGATGGTATTGCAGACATGTGCCGGTATAATGGACCAAAAGCATCATCTTAATTGTATTTAAACATAAACACAGCTTGACTTTAGAACAGGGAAGCCTAGGAGAAATAAATGCGAACTATATATACAATTTTAAGGGATTGTTTAGAATCGACATTAAAGAACTAAAATAAATATCAAGTGACTTTAGTTTTAATGATAAATTTGATCAGATTCAACACACCCAAAATACTAATGTTATGCTTTGTGTGTTAAATGTTCCTCACAGTCTCGTATGTTTGAACATTTGCTCTTCAAGTGGTGGCAGTTTTCTGGGAGGCTGCGGAACGCTGACAAAATGGGGACTAGTTGGAAGAGGTTATTCATGGAGTAACCAGGCTTTCAGGGGCATAGTCTCTCCTATTCCCTGTCTTATCTCTGTTCTAAAATGGCCAGCTGGGAGGAATGTGAGCAGGCTTCCACTATCACAGGTACAAGGGCCCCCATCGTACCTTGTCTGCTGCTGTAGACTGTATCCTAAAACCATCAGTCAAAATAAGTAGTTTTGCCTTAACTTACTCGTTGTCAAAGGTTGGGCCACAGTAAGAAGAAAAAATAACTAATATGTGAAGAAGGGAAGCAAACACGACAGTTGGAAATACACTGTTTGCATGTGTGAAATTCTCAAGGAACAAGGGAATATTGAGTATATTAAAAAGCAAAATAATGAATGCGTTAAACTGGTACCAGATATAGAGTCCTTGCTGTGACTGCCTCACTGAGTGATTCATATGCCTTTGGAACTAGCTTGTGGGAGGAATGTGGAAGCTAAGACCTGAAGGCTGGAGAAGTCCTACCGTGCTGTGAGCAGAGATTAATGGGCCATCTGGAGGGAACTCAGAAGATCAGGACACAGATAAAAGTGTGGACCGGAAAGGCGGGCCTCATAAGGTTATGGAGAAAAACAAGGGCTCTTTCGGGAACTGGGCTAGATGTCATTCATGTTATATCATGGCAAACAAACCCAGCTGTGAGTATCCAAAAACTCAAGTGATTGTAAAATGAAGAGCAATGGACTAATTTGTTTGGTGGAGGAAATTCCAAGACAATAAATCATGGAGCTAGTGGCATGTTTAGACCACATCTACTCCGATTTTAGTGAAAGAGGTTTCTAAAAATTGGAATAGAAAGATACGAATAAAAAAGTGTCGTTGGTGAGGAAAAGAGCATGAACAGATTTAAAGTTGTGGGCAGAGCCTGTTGTTGACTAAGGGCCTGTATTATTGAAGAGATTAGTGAAGTTAAGAAAACCCTCAAAAATGCCTTGACTCGTCGATGAAGAGCTCCAGAGAGTAAACTAATCTGTGAAACTATCAGAGAAAGAGAGGGAGAGGGAGGGAGGGAAGGAGGAAGGGTGAGAGAGAGAGAGAGAGCACTAGAACAAGGAGCCTCTCCCCTAAGGGCACCCTGCTCCTCAGGAGGACTTCCCACAGAAGTGTTGCCACAGAGCATCTTTGAAGGCACATAGAGGCCACTGTGGTCCAAGGGGATCTATTTCCAGCTATCAGCAGAAATTGGCATGGTACATACAGTACAGTACTGTACATACATACAGTACTGATTTTATAAACATGAAAGTTCTAAGAGTTAGGGGGTCATAGAGACTTCCATCAAGGTTCCAAAGAGCCACCAAGGTCAGGCAGTATGAAGTAAGGTCAGATTCCCCCATGGAGCTCCTGAGACAGCTACATGTAAAGCTGTAGGAGGGAAACAGAGACCCCAGTATCCTGGAGATGTCTGTGGGAAGTCCACAGAGGAGAATGGAATGTATCAGGAGGAACTGTTCTGAAAGAGAGACCATGTGTGTTGCAGGCATCACAGCCGGAAGAGTGGGGCTACCAATTCCTGTTGGAGTTTGGATGATGCTATTGTGATCCCACAGATGCCAGACATGGACTTCAACGTTTATTTTTGTCCTTCTGTGTTTTTTCCCCCAAAGATAATGCTTAGTCTACTTTATTGTGTTAGAAATGCACAACTTAATTAATTAATTAAAATTGAAAATAGATTCTTCTCTCATTCAATACATCCCAAGCATAGCTTCCCTTCACCTCCATTCCCTTCAACTCTCCCACCTCCCTTATCCTGCAGACCTACTCCCTCTGTTTCCTCTTCAGAAAAGAGCAGGCAACCAAGAGTCAACAGTCAAACAGGACAAAGCAAGATATGATAAGACTAAGAAAAACCCCACAGGAGGAAAAGAGTCCCAAGAGCAGGCAAAAGAATTAGAGATACACCATCCCCGCTGTTAGGAGTCCCACAAAACACCAAGCTATCAGCCATATATGCAGAGGACCTGGTGCAGACCCATGAAGGCCCCGTGCTTGCTGCTTCAGTCTCTATGAGCCCTGCTTAGTTGATTCAGTGGGCCTTGTTCTCCAGGTGTCCTCCATCCCCTCTGTCTCCTATAACATTCCCCCCCTCTTCTGAGGGGCTCCCTGATCTTCTAGTGGAGGCACCTAATAGATACCTCTCAATTTAGACTCTCTGCATAATGTCTGAGTCTCTACATCTACTCTCATCTACTACCAGAAGAAACCTCTGTGATGATGACTGGACAAGGCACTAATCTATGAGGACAGCAGAATATCATTGGAATGATTTCACCGATTTTTTTATTTTAAGAACAGTCATGTTTGGATAAATCCTAGTCTGTTCAGTTTCCAGTTCCTGGCCATCCAGGCAGTGTAGACATGACCATGGGGTGGGCCTTGAGTTCAAGCAGACATTGGTTGGCCACTCCAACACATTCTGCACCATCATTGCCTCAGAACATTTCTCAGGCAGCACAGATTGTAGGTGGAGCGCTTCATGACTGAGTTGGTGTCCACCTTTCTCTTTCTGTAGTCTGCAGAATGCTTTCTCACACCAAAGAGATTGCAATGTAAGATGAAGGCTCCAGGCAGGCACTAGTTTGACCCTTGATATTCATTGGGCTGTATGGATGTTGTCCTTGTCAACAAGGCCCTGCTGAGAGTTTTCAGAAAGCCACCATCTGTTCTAGCATCAGCCTGGGTTGTTTAAGGATCTCAACAAGATAATTGGTTGGCCAATAACTCAACCAAAGGCAACCCAGTCTGACCACTGGAAGCCTTGCCTGGTTACAAAAGATGGCCAGTTCAGACTCCATGTAAATGACTTATTTTTGACTGTGAAAGTTCACATGAGATCACTTTGAGTGTGGAAGAGGCTTTGGACTTTTGGACAAGATGAAATCAAGAGACTTAATGTTGCCACATTAAAAACATTAGTAACAACAATGAAAGTTACTGTTTATTACCACCATTTGGCAAATGTAATGAGATTTTAAGAAGATGAAGTTAGGAAAGTCACCCTTTCCTAAGTAAACAGTTCTTTTAATGGAATTCTTTATATTTAATTAAGATAATCACACTGCCTTCATTTCTCTCGTGGGAAATCTGATCTACTCCAGGCTCAACTGGTGATGGAAGTCTTTCAAAATATTGATGGGTGTGTTGACATGTGCTTGTAATCCCAACACTTGGGAGCCAGAGTGGGAGAACCAGGAATTCAAGGCCCCCTATCTGTTCTTTGGAGTCATCTCATGGAGGAGGAGGACCTGCCAGTCTTCTCATGGAGGAAGATGCTTCCTTTGACTCATAAAAAAAATCTATATCTGAAGTTGATGTGGGAAGATGGGCCCCCTTTGGAGACTTATTGGGATTCAGGCCATTGTGTAAACAAACTGACTGTCTCTTATAGTTTGTTAACTAGACTGGCAACTTCTGTAGCAGCCCAGAGCCATTACTGGGCTCTTGTTTTTTTTTCTCACCACTCAGTTTCACAATTGAATAGCTACTCACAGTCTCTTCTCGGGGTGGTTCTGTGGACGCTGCTCTCTGATTTGCCGTGCTGTCCCTGCCTTTCTGTCTCATTTAATGACTTTATGTAGGCACCCTGCCTCTGTTGGGCTGTAGTTAGACAGTTTTTTCTCAAGAATCATTGATTTAGTTAGAAAGCTGTGCACGGCTGCACTAATAGGTAGTCTGACGCTCTTAAATTTCATGGGCGTTCCAGAGATTTTAACAATGTGCATAACGACCCATCTTATGCCAGTTCTTATCAAAAGGCTGTTTTGAACCCACCTTTGCTACTTACTAAGAGGAGTTTTCAGTTTTATCTGTTACTTGTTGAGGCTAAGACGCAGCTGCAAATATAGTTGCTTAAAGTCACTGAGTTCTGAGCTTCTAGACTCAGTTATTTCTTGTTTCGGGATTTCTATTCTTAAAAACAGAGCTGTTACTGTTTGGGTATGGATGTGCAGGCACATGCCATGGGGTGGATGTGGGGACAAAGAGCAGCTTTGCTCCATTTGTTCTCTCTTTCTAGAGTGCCAAGGATCCAACTTCGGTGTCAGACTTTCGGGGCAAATGACTACTCAACAACTCCTCTCTCTTCTCACCCCTTTGTCAAGTTGGCTAACAGTTAAAAAGCCAATTTATTATTTTTCTTGTAAAAGTGTGTGAATCACGGAAACGAGCGTCCGTCATTAAGTTGGTGTGAACTCTAGTCCTAGGATTATAAATTGATTGACATCATCTGCTTGTCAAATTATCATTGGTAACAATGTCAATAAGCGCCTATCATGCTTGACAAGCTCCCTAGTCTGAGAGCCTGTCTTCCTGGCTGTCACCAGTCTTGGTGCTAATACTTCCTGCACACATGTTTTATGTGGGTTATTATATAATGCACCCTATAAACAATACCGTGCAAATGATAACACACCACATCTAGCAATCAACTTCACCGTCAGTTAGCATATGCTAGGCTGTGACACATGGACGACCAGCCCCCGCTCAGAACTATTCCTCCCATTGGGATCCCTAAAGACTCCAGCAGATAGGACTCTGTGCCACAGTTGTGCGTGGGGGAAGTGACAAGCAATGCCAGAGGCTTAAATCCCAGAGGCAACTGTTTAATGAGAGGCCGCTTCTCATCTGTGTCCTCAAAACGTTTTCTGTTTCTTTGAAAAACCCGTCAAACATTATGTCAAATAATTTTTCATAGTTTCTTTGATTTAATCTTTAAAGACTAACTTTTTTCTTCATGATTACAGAAATATTCAAGCCTCTTGTGTAGCCTCTCGTTTCAATGTAAATGGGAAATTTGATGATAAAATATTACGTACTAATGAATATTTCTACAAAATTTGAAATATCTTTAATATATGATATGTTCTTATAAATAGTGGAATAAGCCTCTGTATTATATCCTTTAAAAACATGTAGTTAGTTTCCTAAGAATTTCATACATGTCTTTATCATATTCATTTCTCTCCCAGGTATGAAGGAATTTTTAAATGAGTAACTAACCTGATGGCTTCCCAGTTTGGGATGAAGGAATCTTATGACTTTTCGCCTCCCACTGTTAAACATCATTCTCACTACAAAGAGAAAGAGAGAGGAATTATTCTGAGCTGAATATGCATGACGATGGCCTGGGAATGTGGATTCAGGTTGTCCCAGTCCCATGGTCCAGTGTGGAGGCAGATATGCATATCCGTACTCAGTGACAGAAGACAGTCAGCAATGGAGTGTTTTCTCAAGATGTTGGTAGGAGCGTTAGGGAGGCGGGTCACAGCACAGTGTGGAGAATTGTGTGGCATGCTCAGCTTCTGTGTGGGGAAAAGTCACGTATCCATTGATGCATTCCGGAGTCATGACCTGATCGTTGAAAGGATGCTAGGTCAGACAGACCATCATAGCTATTCAGGGGGACAAAAATGAGCCAAGATAAATTGGCTTGGGATCTGTGGCCCTTTAACTCTTTATAATCAGAGTTTTAATCATTCACCCTTGAGGCATCTTTTTATGTGTGTGGGAGGGTGTTGGCGCGCTTGTGCCGCTGTACGTGTGTGAAGATAAGGAGACAGCATGAGAGAGTTGGATCCTTCTTTTGACCTTATGTAGGTCAGGAGATGGCACTCATGAAGTCAGGCTGAGTGGCAAGTGCTTTTCCAGGAACTCCAGCTCACAGCCCTTCCTCCCCTCAGCTGTGCTCACAAGCCAGCTGCTTTATAGGGTCATCCACTTCCCAGTTTGGAGTTCGCTAGGCTCACGGAAGTGCGGATGGCAGGAGTCCAATCCCACTGAGGTCTTCTGCCTCACCCCTGTTTATAATCCTTCACCCCAGCCTTTCTCACCTGTTCTCTTCCTGGTTTCGCTTGGCTTAGAAAGATTTTCTGTGTGCTTTGCTAAATGGCTGCTAATGGTTTTTCTCTTTTAAGCTCTGTGCTCTGCAGAGCAAGGAAACATCTTCTAGGGGCTCTCAAGAACTGTTGACACCAGTCCCTGACAAGGCTACATTTTAAATATAAACTAAGAATTGTGTCTAGGGGCTCATGACCACTAACGGCCTTACTGATCTGAGGTTACATTATGAACTTGATTATTATAAGATAATATGGGACACAATCGTTAGTCAACAATTGTCCAAAAACTTGGAGGACAAATTTTTGTTTTAACCACTGTCTTGAAGTTTTCTAGGCCAGTGAGTATTAAAAAAAAGTCATATTAAACATGAAAAAGACTTGGGTGCTCTTAAGAGTTAATAGGGTTGGGTGTGTTGACTCGCATGCGCAAACCTAGCACTAGGGAGGTTGAAGCAAGAGGATTCTGTCTTTGAGACCAGCCTAGAATACATGGTGAGTTACAAGTCAGTCTCGGGTAGATACTAAGACCTTCTACTAAAACCTAATAAAACAGAGTAACAACAACCATAAAAAAGAACAAAACAAAGTAACAGTGGCAATGGGTGAGAGAAGAGTGGGTTAGAGAATGGAGTAGAGATACAGGAAAAGAAACTGTCACAGGAAAACCCAGACTTCAATGCGTGGATCGTCAGGCAAGTCGAATGAGGCTTCTGTCTTGCCTTGTGAGTTGGTGTTTATAACACACATGGACTGTATCTACAACCATCCCAAAAGTCACCATGCAGATGCTAATAAAGCATTATGTAACGATGCAATTAAGCTCCTGATTTTTCTACATGAAGGCAGATGATTCTGTTATATTATATTTCCTCTGTGTTAGGAATCTTTACACTCTGCTAATTATGTGGCTTGTTGGAGTAAGAAGCCCTGACTGTGAGGACAAAGACACGCCCTTTCCTTCTCACTTAGTCTTTAGAGGGAATCTCTCTAACTGGAGCTCCTGGGACATCTCATCTATGCTTCAGGTAACTCTCAATTACTTGTGTTTGGGTACTAGGCAGCAGCCATAGGAATTTCTCACCTACTGTGCCTTTCAGAGGTTAGCAGACCACAGCCCACAACTCCATCGGACTGTGAAAAAGCTAATGAAGACAGACTCTGGGCTACTTGCTTGCACCATGTTCTCAGGTGGCTCTTCCCTTTCTGCAGTACAAAGGGCGTTCTTCTCCACTGTCGGCCTACCTGTAAACACGTGAATTAGTCACATACTTATAGCAATCAAATATATTACTGCATCATTTATACACGTGCAAGGCGCATGTAGGTGTTGGGACTAGGTGCAGTGGAGGGTAGATGCTGGGTGCACAGTGACCTCAGTCCTACCAGAGTCAGGCAAGACATGGGATTACGCCAACAAGCCATTTTATTAGTAGAGTCTTAAGAGTCTCCCCTACCAGAAGGCATGTGATGTGACAGAATCGATCTGTCTTCATGTAGAAAATCCTGAGCTTAGTTGTGGAGTTATATAATGCTTTCTTAGCATTTACATGGTAATCACTACATTCCATGTGTGTCATACACGCCATGTGTTCAGGGGAAGCCAAGCTAGAAACAGCAGGAGAGAAACAGGGACTAATGAAGGCATTGATGAAATGAAAAGGATAGCTGGGAGAAGAGCTGGGCTCCAGATTGATGACTAGCTAGGTTGACTTAGTGTGCCAGACCTCTTACGTTTGAGGTTGCTTTGGACCAGATGATGAGAGATCTCAGACATCCTCTGGTACTGAGTAGCTGTGATGGACCTGGAGGAGACGAGCCGGGGAAGATGGTGCTGTATCACAGGACTGGGAAGACAGGTGGAATACACAGTGATGAACATAGGCGCTCCATTCCAGTCTACTCAGCCAGGAGCCAACCCTGCCTATTTTCACATCTACCGTGGCCACACACAAATTGCTTTCCTTTGTGTTAGCAACTATTCGTTAGCTCCAACAATTTATTCATTCTGTTAATTTTGGCCAAATGACTTGCAAGTCCACAGAGCACAGTAGTACTTTTCAGACTTTTGAGAGGAAGAGAAAACATCACAAAAACAAACTTCTGGGTTGGGTCGTTATTAAGACTGTGCTTATCTATGAAGTGAAATACTAAATCCTAAAAATTAACCCCATCCAAAGATAATGCCACAACAACAACAAAATCCTTTTTATCTCATTTAACCTGTGCAACTGAAGAGATAAATTCCAGAGAGACAAATAGTGGAGTCTGTGAAATAAGCATATGCTGTCACTTCAAAAAAAAAACCCTGATTCTGTAAATATAAAAATATATGAAGTGTGAAATCAGTGGAAACTAAGCTTCAGCATAGATACATAGTAATTTGCAGTTTCAAATCCTTAATTACCATGTAAAAATAATTCCTTTGGATGTTAGTGTATACCATACAACTTAGGAAACTAATATGTGGTACATGTATTGCACTCATAATATCATTTACTTTCTGTGTAGTAAATATTTAGTACTCTCAGGTGTGTTGGGATTTGGTTCAAATGCTAATTATTATACTACTCTAGAAAATGTCAAGAGATACATTTTCAGATTGTACATTTTAACACGTGGTTTCAGCTCAACAAAAACTATACATAATTGGTGGAAAGCATAGCTGCCTTACTGTGAATGTGCTTAGAAAAATTAATTTCATATATACTGCTTATTTTTAAAGTTCTAGAAAAATCAATAAATATGTGTGAAAATAATTTTCTTTGGAGACAGAATCTTTTTTTTTTTTTGATTTTCGAGACAGGGTTTCTCTGAAGTTTTTGGTGCCTGTCCTGGAACTAGCTCTTGTAGACCAGGCTGGCCTCAAACTCACAGAGATCCGCCTGCCTCTGCCTCCCGAGTGGTGGGATTAAAGGCATGTGCCACCACCGCCCGGCTGGAGACAGAATCTTATCGTCTATCCTAGGTCTTGAACATGTGACCCTCCCGTCTCAGTTTCCGAGTGCAGTGATTATAGTCACCATACCCGGCTTTCTGCATGTAATTTTTACATGAGTTTTTCTTTAACTGCAATACAATTTCTTTAATTGTATGTTACATTGAACTGGAAAAGCTCACATTCTTTCCAAAATTGCCAAGCTAAAAATATATAGCCATGCCTAAACTTCTAAATATGAGGACAAAAAAAAGAGACCCAGTGTGCTGATGCTAGGCATACGCTGGATGTTTAAGAATGGATACTGGGGCCAGAGAGATGGTTTGGCATGTAAAAGTGCTTGCTGAACAAGCCTGCCACCCTTAGAGTCTGAGCCCCAGAACTCACGAGGTAGAAGGACGTATCAAGCTCCTGAGTGGTCCTCCGAATTCCTCACAGACACAGTGGCACCAGGTAAGTAAAATAAATATTAAAACCCTAAGAACAAAACAAAGCAACAATAGGTACTACCTCACCATTGCTTCGTAAAGTTCACTTCAGGACACTTGGGTCCGAAGATAAATTTCTGGGCTAGAGGTATGAACATATTTATTCTCTTTAACAGCAACCAAAGATTTTATTCGTTTTCTAAATCACAGCATTTGTGCCCTTACTGGATCATCTGACAGCTAGGACAGTGGCTTTTAGAGAAGCAGAGACCCTGGGGGGTGGGCCCCATGGTGTGTGGCTTAGCAATCTCTCCTGGTTGCTCACCATGCTCAGACAAGCTTGAGAACCTCTGGCTGAGAAGGGCCTGAGATCCAAGCATTACACATACATGAATACACACATGTACAAAACGGGGCAGCTTTTCAGCTTCTTGTTTATGTTTTTCCTGATTTACCAGTGAGCCAAAGGTCAAGGGTGTCCCTAGAATGTGCTGTAGTAAGAAAGCAAAGGTAGAAACGGAGGGGGGGAGGTACATTCCTTTTGTGCTTTTTCTTTGTTTTTCTGAGAGCAAAATGTATGAACCATGAAATAATGAATTTTGCAATTTTGATGATTTTTGCACACAAATAAAATGTTCTTATATTGAAATTTAAAACTGGAATTGTATCATATAAAGATTAATGCCAAAATTCATGCTAACAATTTAAATTTGTAATTTTTCCTTTCCTATTACCATAAAGACACACAGAGAGTAGATATATACATTAATTTTATATACTATTTTATAGCATATTAAACATATTATTAAAATGGAAATGCCCTCCTAGTTTTTGAAGAAAACCAAGTTTTGTTTCGCACCTAGTCTGCAGGACCCACCCATCTCTGTGTCTGAGCCGCACAAGTCAGCACACAGGAGCCAGCATACCTTCTCTCTCATGAGTCCATGACAGGATGAGGCCGTGACACCTGCTCTGGAAACACCACTGTCCCCAAGTGTTCATTCTAGGTCAATCTTCAAACAATGAATCTACTGAATGGGGGATATTACATAGTGCTTCCCATGCTCAACGATCCGGGTTTCGTTCTCACAACACTTACACGGGTGCGTGCACACACACACACAAACAGAGAGACAGAGACACCGAGATACGCAGAGACAGAGACACAGAAGACAGAGACAGAGAGAAAGAGGCAGAGACAGAGACAGACAGAGAAACAAGCAGCTTCCTTTCTTAAGCTATTCCATTATAAAGGCTGTTTTTACCCATACATTCCCTTATCGTTGGGTTCATTTGCTGTTCCCCTCTTTAATCTCAGAAAACAGGGTTTGATGCTGTTCTCTGGCAGAGCTGGTCACTGGGAAGTGGGGCATGTGAGCAGGCACTCAGCACTGAGCCACTTTCCCCGTCCAACTGCGATGGTTTGAAAAACAAACTGAAATGTCATCATGAGCTCTGCCAAGGAGAAGTGTGAAATGTTTGACCTCAAATGACATTGCTGTTAGCTTCGCAATTCATTTAAGACAAATATTAAATATGGCTTCAGTAATAATAAGGAAATGCCTGTTTGCAGTGATGAATTATTCTGTGGCTCCAAGAAATAAGAAATTTAATTGGGGACGAATTGAATTGAGCTTTTGTTATTTTTGCTTAAAGTGGCTAGTAAACCATATTTCCTTTTCCTTAATGGACCCTCACAGCTTCTCATTAAACATGCCAGGTGTCTTCTCAGCATCTGCCTTGTTGTGAAGACACGCTCCTTTGTATGCTTTGGTTTTAGGAGGTGTTAGCAGTGCCACATCTTTTCCTATACAGAGTCCAAAGTTAAAGGACAATGTTTGCTAGAAGTGATGCTAGCAACAGATCCAAGACTGAGTATAAAGGTTAGTGACGTGACTTGTTTGGTGACTTTATCGCTTAACTCAGTTTCCCCTCTTCCCTCCCATATTCCACAACAACTCCACAACTCTATTAGTATATGGAATATAAAGAAATAAGCTGGGATTTTTTTTCCTCATTTGTTTACTTAGTCACTCAATCAAAAACATTTAAAGATGAAACTCTAAAATTTCAGAGAGTCTTCAATGAAACTCAATGGATCCTTCAATTAACACCTCAACTAATGATTCTTTTGGCTCCATGCACTAGAATTCAGGGTTCCTGCCCACATGGGTTTTCGTGTCAGTGCAGAGATACGTGAGCATGGATGGATGAGCTAAGTGGTCAGAAAAGGCCTCACTGCCAGGTGACTTAGCAGTAGCCTGCATGAAAAAAAATGCACTTCCTCCTACTTGAGGGATTTCTCCTTCTTTCTTGCTGGAACTTCCCTGGCTTCTGATTTGCTCCTGCTTCCATGCCAGGGGCCTCAAGATCTTCAGATCATGTTTCCTGGCTCTCTTCACTTCAAAATCTCTGGCTCAGAATCGTTTTGGATGACAAATTTTTGAGGACCCGGAGAGTACAGGTTGAGTGTTGTCTCTGCTTCCTGATTGGGCTAGACATTGAGAATGTAGCGCCACACTCTTGCTATCACAATTAGGGGCTGCCACTGCCATCATGCCTTCCCTGCCACCTTGGGCTGTAGCCTCACATTGTAAACCAGGATAATCCTTTCCTTCCTTAAGCTGCTTCTTGACAGATATTTAATCCCAGCAAGACGAAAATTAACCAATACAGAAAACTGCTATTGAGAAGTGGGTTATTGGGATAATCTTGACCATGTGGTTTCTAGGCTTTCAGACTAGTTTAGTGGCGGTTACATGGGAGAGTTTGTAACTGTGGATGGAAGAAGCTTTAGAATGCTGTAAGCAGAAATTAAGGGACTGTTCTGGAAGTTTGGAAGACCAGAATACCAAGAGACATGTGGGTAGTGAAGGCCTGCCTTAGGAGATTTTGAAAGGGAGGGAACACAGACCCTACAGGGAGTCTGCCTCTGCTGCAAAGGCTTGAGTGAGTCTAGATTTAAAGTAAAAGACTAAGTTGTTTGGTGGAGGAAATAGGCAGACAACAAACATTCAGGCTGTGGTGTGGTTAATGCTCACTGACCTTTGCCAGATTTATGGTGAGAGAATGGAGCAAAAAGACATGGCAGTGTGAAATCTGGTGAGAAAAGAACATGAGTTTAAAGTGGAATCAGCCCAAGAGAGTTTACATATGTAAACAGAGCTGAAAAAATGGGACTTTCTAAGTCTGATAGAGCACAGGACATGCCATCAGGATCCTAAAAGGTCAAACACAGAGCCACGGTTTTCCCTGTTAGGGTTCAGTCTTGCTTTGGTCCAATCTTTAATTGCTCTCTTTGTATTCCTCCCACCTGCAATGGGAATGTCCATGCTGGGCCGCTGCATATTGTGTGTCTCTCATACTTACATATGCTTGCATATTTGGTGATACATGTTGCTAGTTGGTGGAGCTGTTGGGGAAGGATTAGGAGGTATGGCTTGTCGGAGGAGATGCATCCCTGGGGGTGGGCCTTGAGGTTTCAAAGGCTCACACCATTCCCAGGTAGCCCTCTCTCTGCCTTGCCCTTGTGGACCAAATGTAAGGGCTCGGCTACTGCTCTTACACCAGCCCTGCCTGCTGCCATGCTCTCCGCCGGGATGGCCATGGATGTACTCTCTGAACTGTGAGGTCCACACAAAGTGCTTATAGGTTGCATTAGTTATGGTGTCTCCACACAGCAGTAGGAAGAGCTGGGAGTGGCACTCCTGAGTAATCCCAGCACTCAGGAGACAGAGGCAGGTGGATCTCTGTGAGTCTGAGGTCTGCATGGTGAGTTCTAGGGCAGCCAGAGAGCTACGTAGTAAGACCCTGTCTCAAAAAAGGGAGGGGGAAGTCACCGTCTCGTATAATTTTTAGGTGATGAAAAGAAACCTCTCCTATTATTCACGGTATTTAAGTGGGTCCATGGACCTGAATGGGGGTAACGTCTCCTTTACTTTCTCTTTGTGGTCAAATTCAGCCATACTTATGGCTGTGGCCACAAGAAGAACTCGGGCCCCTTTCCTTAGCCTCGGACCAGTGTGCTGTCTGTTTGCTTCCCGACAATTTCTACTGCTTGTGCCAACAGTATTGCTTGGGAATACATGAGAGGAGGAATGCGCTACCCCAATTCTCTCTACTTTTATTGTCTCTTCAGCCTTTGATTTTTCTTGTGTAAAATATCTCCAAAGGTAGCAGCAGCATTCGCTGGGCTGAAGACATGGAACCCAGCGTCACTGGTAGTCTGTCTCTCCCCTCTGTTCCTGTGAGATCAGATATTCTTCCTTTTCCCAGGAGTTCTCACGACTGTCACTTCCCCCACTCCTGGTGCCTCCTCTGCTCGGCCACTCCACTCTAATGGTTTTCATTTGGCTCTCTCTCTCTTGGATATCTCCAGAAAGAGGGAGTAGGAAGCTGGTGTTGAAGGATGTGATCAATGCTTGGAAAAACTGTTTAGAAAAACAAGTCCATTTGTTGATTTCAGATTGCCAGTAAGTACTGACATCCAGTCAGTTCTCACTATAAAGAAATGTTCCCTTTCTCTCACCAGAACCTCTTGTGAAATAGCAGGGGTTAAAATAGTGTTGCATTGTAGTTTTTTCCCTAACCTGAAGCCAGTTATTAAATTTCTCATTGCCTTCTCACTGACCAGTGAAATTGATTCTGTTTCTTTAATTTCCACAGATTTGCATATGTATGACCATCTTTTGCATCTTTTCAATATTTTTCTCATACATTTTAATGTCTAATTTTGAACGAGATGTTGAATCCTGGCAATTTTTATCAGTTCATCAATTAAATGTTCTTTTTGGAGCTCTCCTGATAGAAAGAAATTAGGGATTAGGTTTATATAGAACACAATTAAGCAAAGAAATTTCAGGCAATGATACAGAATGTAAAAACAACATATCACAGACATCAGGTTTAGAGATTCAGTATGCATGGCTCTGAGATTGGCAGAAAAGTGCAAGGCCCATAAACTATCAAGTGCGTTCTAACTATGTGCAGATCCGCGCTTTTGAGAAAGCCTTAATTAGCAAGGATTAGTCAGTCAGTGGAGGGATCTGCTGCAGAGACAAAACTTTCAGCATTTTTTCTTCTTGGTCTTGGCTGTTACTTGTGCAGTGATGGGCTTCCTCATTTTTATCCCCACAAGGAATGACATTTAGGTCTGCCTCTCAGCTTCTAGTTTCCTTGTGTTCTGCATATAATTTGATTAAGTCTAGAGTTTCGGGAAAGATTTAACAATGGCATGTAAAATCATCATCATTGGTGTTATTTAAACAATGTAAGAGATTTAAGGGTCTGTAGAAAGGTACCAGCCTGAACTGCCTTAGAAGAGCATTGTAGGGTGAGTTAGAGCATCTTCACTGCAGGTAGTGATGATGGGACCCTGAAGGATGAGAACGATCCTTTGGGGAGAAAGAAAAGTTTCAGTAACAGAGGCAGCTCACAGATAGCATGAGGGGTTCCTGAAGGGAGAGGTGGGTGCTTCAGTTCCAGAGAAACAAGGGAATATTTATAGGTCTCTGGAGAGAAGGGTGCTGCAAGGTGAGATTTGCCTTTTATTAGAAGGACTGTTCTTGGGGACACTACTGTTTGGATAAGAAGTATTATTACTAGATAAGAAGTAAGGCTGTAACTAACAGCCATCCTGGGCTGGACAATGGGATGATGTGTGCCACAGTGGTAGAGATGGAGTCAGGGACTCTTGTTAGCATCCGGTGTTGGACCTGCAAGACGACCTAGAGTGTAACTGTGGGTAGGTGTGACCTGATTTCTCCCTGTATTCGTTACTGCTTTACTAAGAGTCCTCTTGCTGTGAAGAGACACCATGACCATGACAACTCTTATAAAGGAAAGCATCTAATTGGGGGCTGGCTAACAGTTTCAAAGGTTTAGTCCATTATCCTGATAGCGGGGAGCATGGTAGCACAGGAGCAGACATGGGAACTGAGAGTTCGAAATTGAGATCTGAAGCCAGCAGGAAGAGAGAGCCACTGGGCCTAGCTTGGCTTTGGGAACCTCAAGGCCCACCCTCAGTCACACACTTCCTCCACCAAGGTCACACCTACTCCAAACAAACTTGTACCTCCTATTCTTCCAAATAGTGCCACTCCCTAGAATTTGCAGTCAAGTATATGAGCCAATGGGGGCCTTACTGTTCAAACCACAATATTTAATTTCCTGGCCTCCATAGGTTTGTAGATAAATTAAAATGAAAAAAAAATGCATTTAGTCCAACTTCAAAAGTTCCCATAGTCTACCATAGTCTCAACACTGTTTCAAAGTCCAAAGTCTCTTCTGACACACTTGACAGTCTCCTAATTTTAACCTCCTGTGAAATCAAAATCAAAAAAGCAGATCACATACTTCCAAAATACAATTGTACAGAACATACATTGATATTCCAAAAGACAGGAAGAGGACCATAGTGCAGGAATATTGGCCAAAACCAAGACCCAAGACCAGCTGGGCAAGCTCCAAACTCTGAATCTACACATCTGATGTCAAGGCACTCTTCAGATCTCCCACTTCTTTTAGCTTTCTTGATTGCAACACAGTTCTTTCTCTTGGGCTGCTTCCACACCCTGTTAGCAGTTCTCCTTGGCAGGTGTCCCAAGACTCGGGCATCTCCAACATCTTGGGCTCTCCAACAAATCCAGCCTTCACTTTCACATCTCCACACAATGGCCTCTCTGGACCTCCGTGCAGGGTCATCCCTGTCACATGGCTGGCCACAGCAGCTTTCCTTAGTCACATAGGCAGATCCCACAACCCGTTTCTTGTGTCTTTGATGCTGAAGAAGCAACCACTCAGCTGAAGCTGCCAAGTTTTGTTGCTTGCTGCAGCTGGACATGGTCCACTTTTTCGATTACATCAGCTTTTTGTTTTCGACGATTTCTTTTACAACTTAAGTTTTTCTTTAATTCTTTTCACAAGTTGGAAACTTGTCTGGATGGAGTCTTGTCATGAGGTCACTATTTATTTAGCACAGGCTTTAATGTTTTTTTCTCCTTGAGCCCAGGACTTAGCTCTATTACACTTCCTGGTGCTCCTTTTTCTTCAACCTGCACCCTCATATTTTTCCTTACTTGCCTTGCTCCTTTTCATAGATATACATAAGGGTGACAATGTGACACAGATAATAACCACATGACACAGTCAATACTAGGCTGTCTTGAAATCTCCTCTGTCAAAGCCATTAATCCAAAACTCTTCAATTAAGCCTCATGGAGATATTTTAAACAAGGGCAAAAAGTGGTCACATTCTTTTCCAAGATATCACAAGAACAGTCTCTAGTCCACTTATTTTTCTCCTCTGAAACCTCTTGAGCTGGTCCCTCACAATCTACACTGCTTTCTGCAGCAGTCTCCCATGCTCCTTTTAGTATGACCCATAAAAACCTACCACAAATGTTCAATTGCTCTCCTAATTCAAAAATCCCAAAGTCCCCTTTCCAACAAGCAGCATGGTCAGGCCTGTCACAGCAATATCCCACTCCTGGTACCAGCTTCTAGCTCAGTCACCTATCTATTGCTGTAAAGAAACATCATAACCGTGACAACTCTTATAAAAAATAATTAATTGGGGCTTATTTATGGTTTCAAAGTTCTTGTCCATTATTCTTATAGTGGAGAGCATGGATACATGTAGGCAGACATGATAGTTAAGAGTTCTGAACTGGATCCAAAGGCAGCAGATAGAGAGAACCACTGAACATGCATTAGCTCTTGAAACCTCAGAGCTCACCCTCAGGGACACACTTCCTTCAGAAAAGCCACACCTCCTAATCCTGTCAAATAGTGCCACTCACTGGCGACCAAACCTTCAAATAGCTGAGTCTGTGGTGGCCATTCTAATCTAAACCTCAGCATTTTTTTCTGTTGCTATGATAAGGAATTTTGACACAAGCATCTTAAGGAAGAGTTTGTTTTAGCTCATGGCTCAAGAGTTGGTTTTAGTGCAAAGGCAAGGAAGGACGGGCATAGTGGCAGCAGCAGAAAGCAGAGAGATCATACGCAAGACACAGCGTCACCCCTAAAGCCCACTCCCGGTGATGGATATCTTCCATATGGTTATACTCTCAAGAGTTCCATAGGTTCTCCCAACAGTGCCACCAACTGGGGGTCAAGTGTTCAAATACATGGGCCCATGCGGGACTTTCCTCATTCAAACTATGCACTTCGACATTTCATTGTAGTAACAGAAAATGAACTAGCATCTTCTCTCCCCACCTGCTCATTTCTAAAGCCTTCAAGACAAGTCACAGATTAATTCAATTATTATCGAATGCAATTATTAGGGTCCAGTGCAGATTATCCCTAGGCCATGCCCCCCTGCAGAAGCTACCTTTTTTTTATAAGCACTGTGGATGCAAGGATATGGCCAACCCCTACTAAGGGTCTCTCTGTGAAGCTCTAACCCCTCTAAATAGAATCCCAGGTACTCAGCTTCCAGGAGAATGACTGGTCCATTCTCAATTCAAGGAGGTCTATAGACCTCAGTTGCCACATTCCCTAGGATATTAGAGCATCAACATGTCCACACCACACACATTTATTGTACATACCTTCACTATCTGTGTTCCTGCTCTTGACTCTCCATATGACCTTGGATACACATCCTCCTTCCCTAGATTACCTTCCTTCCCTTGCCTGGCTCCAAGCTCCTGCTGTGAAAGCCTTCCCTTTATTTGAGACCTATAAGAAGAGATCCCTAGCCTGCCTTGTGGACTTGACTAGTCCGATCATGCTGTCTGTCTTCCCATGGGTCTGGGACCTGAATTCTCACTGGGGCTCCTGTTATCTGTCTTTCTGCATATGTGACCATGGTGTTAATAACTCTTCTAACAAACTTTCCACCCCAAAAGAAAATCATCCTCAGTGCTTCCCTTGAATGTCAATCCCAAGACCTTTCAATAATAAAAAATTAATAACGGCAGTTGCATGTGCAATATAAGCCAATCATTTTCAAGATCTTACATTACCTTTAAGGCTATGTATGGGATATTTTACATGTGTTTACAAAGAGGTACAGAAAGTTTTATTTCTTTTATATGGGAAGTAGAAAAGGACAAGATCTCCTGAGTAAATTGGGAGCATGGGGACCATGGGAAAGGGTTGAAGGGGAGGGGAGAGGAAGGAAGGGGAGCAGAGAAAAATGTATAGCTCAATAAAATCAATTTTTAAAAAAAGGGGAAAAAAGAGAAAGTTTTGTTTCTTTCTGAAATCAACAGAGTTGCTGCAGAGCTGAGACGAATCATCAGCTTGGGGCTTTGACTGCGAGGCCCCTGCCTTGTTATGGGCTGTGTTAGAGCTGATGCCATCAGATGCTCATGTCTGCTGTTCATGAGACATCCTCATGTTCTCGGGTGGAAGTCACCTGCCTTGGGCCCTCCTCTCCTGGGAACTGCTGTGCTCATCTGGAGCCCCTGGCTGCCTCAGGCAGCCCATATGTGGGAAGCTCTGGCTCACGCTCTGGCTCTGTCCATGTGAGTTAGTGCTGTCCTCCTCTGGGGTTGGCTGTACACAACACATTGGAAGCCATAAAATGTGAAGTATTAAAAGGCAGATGGTTTTATTTACTCTGACTTGGAGACTCTTCTGGAACATACCTTTAAACGACTAAAAATCTTTTTTTGCTGTGAGAAGACAGAAACTTTAAGAGCTACAGTTAAGGGTGCTTTTAATACCCACCTGGTGTCGAAGAGAATATGGACTTTGATTTATTTTGTTGTTGTTGTCTCAGAGTTGAGTCTAAAACCAAAGCTGAGAACACATGGCACTGAGGTTCTCGAAGCCACTATTAGACATTGGGGCTTACTGTATGACAGTCGTCACCATAACTCATCACCAGCCACCCTCAGATCCCCATTTCTTTGTGCTCTCCCAGAATTTGAGGGAGGGGAAACACTCAAAATTTATGGCTGATGCTCCCCCTTCCCTGCCCTTTGGAGGAGGCAGTACTGCTTTTCTGTCCAAGGAGCCGAGTGACGCATTCTCAACACCACCCTCATGCAGACCAAGGGCATCTTGGGAAAGCAGAGGTTGTCACTCAACCTCTCCCTCCAACTATTTACTTAGGTGCAGAATCTTGAAACGTGTTCTGTTGTTGAATATATGATGTACGTTCCAGCTTTTTCCCTTCACTGGGAGAAGAGAAGAAAGAGTAAGGCTGTGGTTCTGAATGTTTTGACACATGCTTGTGGTGATGTAGGGAGTGAGTTCTTCTGTGGAGGGGCTCCTGGAGATAGAGAAGGTTCCAAACGTAGAGAGGCCCTGCTTGGAGCTTCATACGTACACCGTTGATGCAGACGCGGCCCCGTTATGGGGAGGCTTCATTGCATATCTCTAGTCCCATTCTTCTCGGAATCCAGAGTGGCAAATGTCTGAGGCAAGGAAGAAACGAAGGGAGTTAGGAGGAAACCACATCCGTGCCCGCACTTTAGACACTACATCTTTATGGGGTAACAAAGGAATGAGGCAGAAAGGAACTTTGAACAAAGCTTGATACCCAGGTTTTAAAAAGAGTTACGAGTCAGATTTGAGTCCTAGTTAGTTGGAAACGGAGAATTGTTCTGACTATGAAGTAGCCATGGAGTCCTTAGAATATTAATATACCAGTTACCCAGTCATGGAGGCCAAGTTAGTTCAGCCTTGTTGGTGTGTATGCTAGGAAGACAAAGTCATTTGGGACTATAACTACAACAAATTGTGATGCCTTGACCTGCTGTGTTTGAAATCAACCTTTTTCTCTAACAAGTTTCCTTGTCATTTGCTTCATGAGGACTGTAGCTACTTTTTATGTTGTCTAGGCTATGTCTGTCCCATAGGATCTCCAATTATCAAGTATTGAAAATACTTGGTATGTGTGTGAATCTTACATTATTGCTGTAATATAGATGTGGGATATCATTCCACTACACACGTGTTATTAGTAACACTTTGGTCCCTAACCCACAGGACTGTTAGAAGGTAGTAGGAACTTCAGGTCATGTGGGCGGTCCAGCATCCAACATCCTCTTCAATATCTGTCTTAACTGCCTTGACATTTTAATTGTCTAGGTCTTTCATTCTTTGGTTAGATTTATTCCCTGGCATTTTAATTTTGTTTTTATAGTTGCTGTGAATAGAATATTTTTCTTTTGATTTCTTTTTAAGTATGCTTGTCATTAGCATATAGGAAGACTATTGATTTTAGTGTGTTAATTTTGTGTCATTTAAGAAATTTTGATGGAATCTTTGGGGTCCCTTATGTATGGAATCATATTATCTATAAACAAAGATACTTTTTCTTCATCTTTTCGTATTTATATTTATTTTCTTTCCTTGTCTTGTTGTAGCTAACACTTCAAGTACTATATTGAATAGAAGCAGACAGAGTGGACAGCCTTGTCTTGTTCCTTATCTCAGTGGAGATGCTTTGAGATTTTCCTTATGCATCATGGTTAGAGGTTAGCTTGCTGCATCTAGTCTTTATTGTGTCAAGTCATGCTCCTCCCATGACTAAACTATCATTTTCTTTTCATGAAAAGATGTTAGAATTTCGCAAAAGCTTTTTTTTTTTTGGTGCTTTTAAGATGATCACGTGGATTCTGTCTTTGAGTCTATTTAGGGATGAATTATATCTATTAATTTACATATGCTGAACCATCTTTGCATTGCCAGAATGAAGCCAACTTGGTCCTGAGGGACGCTCTATTTATTTATTTATTTATTTATTTATTTATTTATTTATTCTTTAAACTTTTATTTATTTATTTATTTATTAAAGATTTCTGCCTCCTCTCCGCCACCGCCTCCCATTTCCCTCCCCCTCCCCCGATCAGGTCCCCCTCCCTCGTCAGCCTGAAGAGCAATCAGGATTCCCTGCCCTGTGGTGATGTGGGAGTGTCATATATCAATCTGTTGATTTCATTGGTTAAGCAATAAAGAAACTGCTTGGCTGGCCCTAATAGGTTAAAACATAGGTGGGAGGAGTAAACAGAACAGAATGCTGGGAGGAAGAGGAAGTGAGCTCAGAGACTCCATAGCTCCTCTCAGAGACACACGCGATGAAGCTCTGACCCAGGATGGACGTAGGCTAGAATATTCCCAGTAAGCACACCTTGGGGTGCTTACACACATTATTAGAAATGGGCTAGTCCAGGTGCAAGAGTTAGCCGAGAAGAGGCTAGATTAGAAATGGGCCAAGCAGTGTTTAAATGAATACAGTTTGTGTGTTGTTATTTCGGGCATAAGCTAGCAGGCGGCCAGGGTGCTGGGGACACAGCCCCGCCGCTCCAATTACTACACTGTGGGAAGTCCAAGGACCACCCACCTCCATCCAGGTCTAGTAAGGTGAGCATCCAAACTGCTTAGGCTCTCACAAAGCCAGTATGTGCAGTAGGATCAAAACCCAATGCCATTGTTCTTGAGTTCTCAGTAGAGGGACGCTCTTTTGTAGGTGATCTTGGATCCGGTTTGCAACCATTTTCCTGAGAATTTACAACTATGTTCATCAGGGAGATTGGTCTGTGATTTTCTTTATGTGACTTTATTGAACTCTGTTTTCATATCTTACATTGACCACTGTCTTAGGGTTACTATTGCTGCAAAGAAATACCACGACCAAAGCAACTTGGGGAGGAAAGAAATTATTTGGTTTATGCTTTCACATCACAGTTCATCATCAACGGAAGTCAGGACAGGAACCCAAGAAGGGCAGGAACCTGGAGGAAGGAGCTGTTGCTGAGCCTGTGGAGGGTGCTGCTTATGGACTTGCTCTTCATGGCTTGCTTTCTTTTTGCACCCTGGACCACCCTTCCCACATCAACCACTAATTGAGAAAATGCCCCACAAACTTGCCTACAGCATGATCTGACGAAGGCATTTTCTCGGTGAGGCTCTCCCATCTCAGATGATGCTGGCTTGTGTCAAGCTGACATAAACTAGCCAGTACAGCTGACCCCTTGTCAACATGACACACAGGCACATCGGTTTTCAATTAGAACCTTCTCTTTCTCATTCATCCCCAAGATGGAACGTTAATATTGATACCACAATACATAAATAACTTTAAAAGCCTCTTACATATTCAAACACATCAAAAGTTCAAACTCTTCAAAATACCATCTCTTTGAAAATCCAAATCTGTTTTAAAATTTCAACCCTAACTCTAGCCATCTAACCCTAACCACAAAACCCTAACCTCTAACCCTAACTCTAACCCTAACCACTAACCCCTAACCCTCTAACTCCAACCCTAACCCTAAGCTCTAACCCCTAACCCTAACTTGGTCTACATAGGAAGTTTCTGGGCAGCCAGAGCCACGTAGAGAGAACCTGTCTAAAGAACTGCATGCCTTTAAGTCAGCACTCGTGAGGCAGAGGCAGGCTGGTCTCTGAGTTTGAGGCCAGCCCAGTATATAGAACAAGTTCCAGGAGAGCCAAGGCTACACAGAGAAGCTCTGTCTCAAAAAATCCAAACCAAACCAACCAACCAACCAACCAACCAACCAAAAACCAAATAAAAACTAGACAATCACTAAATATAGCTACATTCCAATGATGCCAGGTGACACATATCATTTTTAATATGTCAAGTAACATCAAATTCTCTGATTGTTTTATCTTCTTCATTTTAAACAGAAAAGAAGTATAGGAAAATATAATATTTTAAAATATATTTTCTTTAAAAGTTAAAAGATTAACAAATAGAAACAGACATTCTTTAAAATGTGGCTTTAATTAGAACAATGGACATAATATATTTATAGCTAAGAAGATAATGACAATTTGTTAAATTAATATATAACTATATAATGTACTATTATATAAGAATGGATAATGGTGCTTACTAAAATATATTTAGTAAATTAAAATGTATTACCGTCTTTTGATAAGAAAATTATGTGTATGTGTAGATCCATTTTGATGCACAGAAAGTTCTGGAAATGCATACATCGAAGAGTTAACTCTTGTCTCTGAGTTGTCGGAACTATGAATATCAAGGTGCTTCTGTCTTTTCCATTTGTATTATTTTTGCTATTCATTACATTTCTATATCACAATAAAAACCAATGACTTAAGCTAAAAGAAATACTGAATAGCTTAAGATTTAGTTGTCCTGGGTGTTTGCAGAGGTAGAGGAATACGAACATGGCAACAGGCATCTCCTGCTGTCTGCCCGAGTGGAGTCAGGCACTCAGAGGAGCCGCACAGAACGGCTGGCAGAAGAGCGCATGGTGACCCTTTCATCTTCAGCTCTCCGTTCCCAGGTGCCATTTATCTCCTCCTGGTTAGTGTCTGCAGAGAAGATGACAGGGCCAGACACCGCCTGCTTGGTGAAGCTGCTTTGATTTAGCAGAGATGGAAATAAGGTGATTTTCAATGAAGTTTTCCATCCATGTTTGATCTTCCTAAGAGTGTTGGGAAAGAATTATGACATTAAAGCATTCACAAGAGCCACCTTTTCATCCAATTGTGGCTTTAGAAACAGAACATTTTAAATATCCTAAAGTATGTAGCTTGTGGCCCAGACTCCGAACGGGGGCAGCCAGAACTGCCCTGTGTACGCGGGTCCTACGTGCTGAGCCAGCAAAGACTTCCATCCCTTTTCACTGCCCTCTGATTCTCTTAGAACACAAGCTTGTAAATTATCTATCTGGCTGTTGGCAGCAAAACCCACAGCTTCTATTTCCAGAGAAGAGTCACTTTTTATAAAAAAAAAAAAAACAAGTCTGGTCATTTGTCATTTTCCAGAAATAGTAGAGAGGTTCCAGAAACCGTCGGGAACATTCTAAGAGTGCAGGTTGCCCCAGTAAAACAGCTGGGGCTGGAGATGGTGTCTGAGCCACATGGTGGGTGCGAATGGAGGGCGGCCGGGTGGAGGAGGGTCACAACGTGTCCAGCCTGAGAAAGGCTTCCTTTGAAGTGAGCTCTCAGTGTTAGCCTGTCCCCAGCATGACAGCTAAGTCACTCTTGTGGTAGCCTGTGGCATCTTCTGGCTTGTCACTAACAACGAGGAGTTCTGAGGAAAGGACTATGTTCAGGTTTAATGTTTATTTATTGTTTTAGTGCCAAACTGTTCACCTTGTTCATGTCATGAGCAGTTTCTCAGAAAATTGGGAATCAACTTACCTCAAGACCCAGCAATACCACTCCTGGGCATATATCCAAAGGATGCACACTCATACTACAAAGACATTTGAGCAGCTATGTTCATAGACACATTATTTGTAATAGCCAGAACTTGGAAACAACCTAGATACCCGTCAATCAAAGAATGGATAAAGAAAATGTAGTACATTTATACAATGGAGTATTACTCAACAGTAAAAAACAATGACATCTTATACTCTGAAGGCAAATGGATGAAATAAACCTAGAATAAACCACCCTGAGTGAGGTCACCCAGACCCAGAAAAGCAAACACAGTAGGTAGGTATTCACTCTTAAGGGGCTATTAGATGTAAAGCAAAACATAACCAGGCTATAATCCACAAACCCAGAGAAGCCAGGTAAAAAGGAGGACCCTAAGAGGGACACACATGGATCTCCATGTGAAGGTGTATAGGAGAGATCTCCTGGGTAAACTGGGAAGAGGAGTAGAAGGGAGGGAATGGGGGATAGGAACATGAGGATTTGAGATGACTGAGTTGGGGGAGGAACTGAGAGAGGTTACAGTGAAAGATATAGCTTGATAGAGTGAGCCATTATGGGGTTAAGGAGAAACTAGATACTAGGGAAATTCTCAGGAATCTACAAGGATGACCCCTGTTGGGAGCTGTGAACCCCCCAGATCCTGAATTTCTGGTAAACAACTTGTAATGTTTGCAGCTGCTCTAAGCACGAGACCCTCAAGAGTTCCTAATGGCAAGGGAGTGGTTTCTGGTGTGTTTGGTGGGGGTGTAGCTATCAGTTAAGGATCCCTATATAAGCTGCCCCTGGACACAATAAAGGGGGCATTCTTGGGGCATTCCTGTTTCAAGGATGACCTGTGTTTCTGTGTGTCTTTGTGTGTTTCAATCTCCAGCCCCTTGCCTGGTTCACGAACTGTAGAGCATGGTGCGCTACAACTCCAGCTAAGACTCCTAGCAATAATGGAGAGGGTGCTTGAGCTGGCCTTCCCCTATAATCAGATTGGTGACTACCCTAATCATCATCATAGAACCTACATCCAGTAACTGATGGAAACAGATGCAGAGATTCACAGCCAAGCACTGGGCTGAGCTCCTGGAGCTTAGTTGAAGAGAGGGATGAGGGATCACATGAGCAAGGGCAAGACCATGACGGGGAAAACCATGGAGACAGCTGACCCAAGCTAGTGGGAGCTCCGGGACTCTGGACTGACAGCTGGGGGTCCTGCATGGGGCTGAGCTAAGCCCTCTGAATGTGAGTGACAGTTGTGTTGCTTGATCTGTTGGGAGGGCCCTGGCAGTGAGAGCAGGACTTATCCTGGGGGCATGAACTGGCTTTTTGTAGCCCATTTCCTATGGTGCTATACCTTGCTCAGCCTAGATACAGGGGAGGGGCTTGGTTCTATCTCAGCTTGGTATACCAGACTTTGTTGACTCCCCAAGAGAGGCTTTACTCCTTCAGAGGAGTGGATGGGGAGTAGAATGGGGGAAAGGGGGGACAGGAGAAGGTAGGAGAGGAAAGTGGGGCTGGTATATAAAATGAAAAGAAATTTTAATTTAAAAAAGTAATTAAGATTATTTCAAACACTTAAGCATTCCTTTAAATGTGTAAGACCAAGGCGATTCTTCTAATTTTGGAATAAAGGTCTATTTGATATAAATCATCAACTTCAAAAATAAAAGACAAGCAGTTATTTTTTTTTTTAAAAAGTAGCTAACCCTGCAAGTGAAACATGTTAGGTGGGTGAAAAAGAACCGGGAAGCGAATGATGGGGGCAACTGAGGCCGTTCACCATGATGTCTGGCCTGAGAAAGAGCATGGTCCCCAGAGAAGCCAGGAGGGCTAAGCCCCGGGGACTGCACTAACGAAGACATGCAGTTACATGCGCAAAGATGACAGGATTGAAAAGCGGTGCAGGTGTGACTGGATGTCAGGGTCTTAAAACGTAGGTACAAGATATTAGGGCTATAAGATTATTTTGAGTGTAGTTAGCCCCTACAAGCTCACATTCAAATCACCACACCAACTGTCTTTGATTTCACCACTGATGAGAACCCAAACAGTTGGAAGCGCTCCAGTAAGCTTCTAATAGTAATCAAAACTATGTGTTGTATAGGTTAATAAATAGAAATTAATCTTATAGCCCTAAAGAATATGAGATGGGAGGGCCGTTTAGAAACTTTGGCAGGGTTTCTCTCTCTCAACTCTGAAATACTGGGAAGCTCCGTTGACTCAGTGTTTCTTCCCTCCCTCCCGTCCTACCTCCATTCCTCTCTCCCTCAGTTCTCCCTCCTCCCCAGTTTCTCTCTATATGGCAAAGGCTAGCCTTGAACTCACACTTGTGAGCCTCCTGCCTCCTCCTGCAGGGTGCTGGGATTGCAGCCGCAGTCCATCCCACCTGGCTGCTCCTTTCCCTTCATCAACAAACTGTAGCCTTATTTCAAAGCCAGTCTGTTTTGTTTCCTGACAGGCTTTCCCAATCCATCTAGTGAAAGTTTTCTTCTGCACTGTGCAGGGAGACCCCCCCCCACGTTCCTGTGGGTCTGTCCCTGCAAATGTGCCTTGAGGGGTTGGCTCTTGGGTGATGGAAGGTGAAAACTCTTAGATGTTGCCATGGTTGGTGGCTCTCTATGATCTGAACCTATGCAGCAGAATTTTATTACTGATTATTTAATTTCACTGGAGAGAAGACAATTAGGGAAAAATGTCTAAAAATGATCTTTAGAGGTGTGATAATTTAAAAATGTCAAGAAACGCTATTTTAAATTTAAAATAGGTAATTCATTGTCTACATTTTCCCCTCCAGGAGACACAAACTCATATGTACCCCATTACCCCCCCGTCTCTCTGTCTCTCTGTGAATATGCATGTGTGTATGTGTGTGTGTGCATGCACGCACTCACATAACACCACTGTATTCATCGTTTATGACTGTAAGCTCCATAGATTTTGGTGCAAGGTCCTTGGCCACCTTACGGCTGTATTTTACATAAGTGGCATGCAGTAGGGTCTCAAAATTCTGTGCAGTGACCCTAATGTTAGTTCAGACTCTACTCTGAACAATGTTAAGGTATGTTAGCTAGTGAGCTCTGAAAATGAACATCGGCCCAGGGTTGGAAAGGGGCCGTAAATCATGACTTACAAATAGATAAGCTACTTCAGTTTCTCCATCACTTATGATCTGTAGAAGAGAAAGAGAAAGCTCTCCCCTCTTCCCACACGACATAATGCATTCTTTCCTTCATTCTGATGGGGCTGATGCCAAGACTACAGCAATAATTTTGGAGAACAATGCTGTCTGTAGTCTGGCTCATTCTCCTGGTCTCCTGCTAGCGCTCAGAATATGGTGGCTAATTAAAGTGAGCTTAGGGAAGGAAAGGGGAGCAGATACCACAGAAACCTGCATACCTGGGGCTGCTATCTAGATGTTTCTTTGTTCTCCTCTGTGTAGTCAGTGCACAAGACGCTGGCTGCCTCCACCCCAGTTCCTGGAACCACAGCCTTACTATCTCATCATATTTTCCATCCACAGAAGAAAGCACTGGGGATGAATTAACAGTCAGATTTTCAGATGGTCTGAGACTTGACTAGGGAGTGATACTTTAGAAATTTATATGAATAGCTTTGTTTCCAGGAGAACTGACTTCCAAACAGAATGTTTAGGAAGAGGGGAACTGTGTCTCTAAGTGTCTGGCATAGCACATAAAAACACTGGAAGAAAACAGAATTCTTATTCCCCTCATAAAATCAGCATAACAGATGTGCTGCCCAAATAACCTGGTAGTGGAAAGAACTATATTTTGTGTTCTGTGGTTACATTCTGTAGCATGACTCAAATATGATCTCCATTGAGCCAGTCTTTTTAAGAAGAACTCACAAATTGATATTAGAGCAGAGGTCTAAAAGGTTTGTCAACAGGGCAAAGAAAAACAATAAGGAAAACCTTGGCCTTCAATTGCTGATGTTTAATAGTCTAACATGATTAAACTCATTTAAATTCAGCTCTTTTTTCTAGATACGAAACTGTCTCTTAAAACTATTGAGAATATATTCCTTTCAGCAACATGGTTTATTTTGATGGGTTATTGTTATCAACTTTTAATTTTTCAATTTTTTTTACATCCTTACAGTGGTTTCTCCTCCCTCCTCTTCTCCCAGTCCCCCCTCACTTCCTCTCTGACCCCCAATCCACTACTATTTTCTTTCTCTTCAGAAAAGGGCAAGCCTCCTATGTATATCATCAGAACATGAAATACCAAGTTGCAGTAAGACTAGGCACCTCCCAACCATAAAATTATTTTCATTGCTATTTCATACTGTAATTTTGTTACTGTTATGAATTGTAATATAAATATTTTGCGGGTTAGAGGTTTGCCAAAGGGGTCACAATCCACAGGATGAGAACTGTTGAGCTAGAAGGACAGTTTTAAATTAAAAAAAAATGTCTGTGACCAGCTTTGACAAAGATACCACTTAGCAGGGTATGGGCATGGGGATTAGAAAAGTTAGAAAAGAGTACAAAGACGCGAGTGAAAATAATAAAACAGAAAACACAGGATAGTACCGGGAGGGGGTTCCAGTGAATACTGAAATAATTCATGTTTAATTTCCAATTGCTTAAAATACCTCAACCCCAAAGGGTAGGAATAAGAATTTAAGAAAAAACTGCATTAATATGATAACAAGGAAATGAACATACCAGTCAAAGGTTGCAGGATACATTCTTAGTTAAACATTCAGTTGCTAGGACAAGTCATCTCACACGCTAGACCAAAACATTTTGTAGGTAAACTACTCCCTAGGTTGAATCCATTGTTGTCTCTTTGAGGGTGTAGGAATTTAGTAGGATCCTTAGACTTTTGTTTGGACATAAACAGATCTACTTCTCTATTTCTGAAAGACAAGGTCTGGATATTAGCCACACCTGTTGACAATAACCTTGAGAGAACAGAACTCTTTGATCTAAATCTAAGTGGGACCTTTGCTTGAGGTAGAAACAGACAATAACTTTGAAGGATAGAAGTAAGTTTCAACTCTCTGACCTTTGGTCAAGGTGAAAGCAGGCTCACATTTTTGGGCCTCCACAAAAAAAAAAAGGCTCAAAACTACCATGCTGTTGTTACTGACTTACTTACATATTGCTTTTTACTCTTCCTTTATTAAACTCAATGACTACTCTCAACATGCAAATTATAATAAAGATGAAAGAGATTGGATGTTTTCAGGAGGGAAAGAAAAATAGAAGGTTTGTGGAAGTTGTGATGATTTGAGAAACAGATGCATGTGGAAAACAAGACTTAAAATGATACGTGTTATGGCAAAACTTCCAAGTTCAAAGCTCAATGCTAATCAACAGAGTTCTGATAAGTGATTAATTTGGTCTTGGTGACAGTTAGATGGTGGAGGAGGATCTTCTGTCTATGTGTTACTTTCATTGGTTAAATAAAGAGACTGCCTTGGCCTAGTTGATAGGACAAACTCAGGTAGGCGGGGAAGACAGAACAGAATTCTGGGAGGAAGAAAGCAGAGTCAGAGAGAGCCACCATAGAGCCAGCAGCCAGGTCAGACATGCTGAATCTCTCCTGGTAAGCCACAGCCACGTGGTGATACTTAGATTAATAGAAATGGGTTAATCAAGATGTGGGAGTTAGCCAATAAGAGGCTAGAGCTAATGGGCCAGGCAGCAATTTAATTAATACAATTTCCATGTGGTTATTTTGGGGGATAAGCTAGCCGGGTGGCTGCGAGCCAGGCAGGACGGAACAAGGGCCCCTGCGATACAACAGTTAGAAGCACCAACTACTAATGCTTTTAGGAAAATAAAATTATTATAGTCACAGGCTCAAAAAAATTTTAAGTTTCCTTTGGCTTATTTCTTTTCTAAATATAGACTTAAAAATGTCCCCAACTGAGCTGAAAACGTCTGGGTCCAATTTACATCTGTGCAGGCCTCTGCCCAAGAAGAACGAGTGTTTGCGCTTCTTCCCCAGAACCATCCTTTCTGTACTGCAGCTCTTCTTCTCCTTGTTCTCCTTCCTGTCAGGACATTTCTCTCACTACAGACGGACGTTCACGCTTCCATCACACTGATACTGTTCCGGCCTTATTTTTGCTATGGTCAAAGGCGTGAGTCCCCTCCAGCTGTCTGGAGACTTGTTAACTGCTTTCTCTACACTGATGTTAGTGCAGATTATAGACCGCGGTCCTGCTGACATATCTAAAACTCCCGTCTCTTTTCGTTAACTTAAAAATAAATTCATGTAAGTTTTAGGGAGATGTGACTTGGATCCATCTGTCACAGCTCAAATGGGCTCCAGATCTCTTGTCCGAGAAAGGCCCGGAGATTTCAAACATACGCCTGAGATAAAGATCCTCCCAAGTCCTTAGCTATACTTTTTGACCATAGTCTATATCTGTCCCAGTAGACTCCACTCAGGTGACAGTCACCACGCAGGAAACAACATTAGCCCGGCAATTACTCATCTCCCTAGCTTTAGCTGGTCCTGCAAAACTGGCCAGCCCTCAACTTGCTGACAGCCCAGAAGCTTCCTCCAGGAGAGAATTAGTGAAATAACCCAACTATGGTCGCATAAACTAGATACTTCTGACGGAATTTCCTAGGTCTCCTTACCTTCATCTGCTAACTTGAGCCTCTGCTCTGGACCTGCATTTGAGATTTCCCTCTTGTAAAACCCCCAACTAACAGGAAATAGTATTGATGCCTTATCATCATCAAAAGATAGGGACGCTAGGCCTAAAGTGGTCACCAGAATGGCAGTACTGATGACAATGTCCTCAACAGTTGGACTGTGGCTGGATAAAAAGGGTTGTTATTGGGTAAACAGAAGTCTCAAAATGGGTTTCTGTTTACTAGGAACTTCTCTTGAATCACCAAGAACCTTCTTTAAACTGCCCGAAAGGTGAGCCATTTTGGGCCAGGGCATGGTGCCCGGGTCAATTCAAACAGCCCTGTTGACAGTTGCATAAGATATACTTTCTTTTCCACCATTTTGTTCTTCTCTTTGCACCCTCCCTTGCCCCAGAGAGAGCCTTGGCAGTTTGACACCCAATGAACTTTTATTTTCTACCCTCAGAATGGTCCAGTTAGTGTTTTCACTGCACCTGGATTATAATATCAATAGCTCCTTAGTGAATATAAAATGTGTGTAACGACCTGTGCAAGATTCTATAGCTAAAAAATAAACTTGATCGAATCATCTGATTGGTCTTTCCTTAAGATAAAAACACATCCTGGCAGATTTTGGCACCGAAGCAAGTACACCCCAAATCTTGATTCAACCACAACAAATGCTTCTGGTTGTGTGACCAGCTCCCCAGAGCTCCTGCTGCCAAAACTTCCTGGCCGTGATGGACTGACCGTACCCTGGAACTACAAGCCAAAGGGAAAACTTTCCCGAGGTTGCTGTTTTCAAATACTTTTCTTACAACTGCAAGACAACAAATACATAAACTGTGAAATATCTGTCCACTTCAAGTTGTTTATATCTCTTGAAATCAGAGACCTCACTAAGCAGGTGAGCTGTGCCAAAAGAGAAGCCAAGCAGAAGTTACCAGTTGGCCCGCATTACCAATGCTCTTGCCTCTACAAACACCCAAAGCAGAATAAAGTAGAAGAGTTCATTGGTTAGACAGTGACTTATTTGGTGATTTCCTTAAAACGCTGCCTATCTGCCCATGTGCCAAGCATGATGTCACTTGCTACCTGGCACAAAATAACCTGGAGGAAGAGCTGAAACAGTGGGTTGTTGCCCTTAGCAACTAGCCGACTGCCACTTATGCTTCTGTAAACTCTTGCTTGTCTACCCTACCTTGTGGTTTTAGAAAACAAAATGAGAATGAAAACCTGGATCCAGCATGGAAACCTTTCAGGAACTGTCCTGGCTTCGGTCCACCTATGACATCTCTCTTCCTTTCTCATTGAGTGTTTATTCTAGGAAGATTCCCGAAATACACCCAAGAGCCTGCACCTGCCTCTTTGGAAAGGTAGAGTAATCCTGTGTCTCTCAATTTTGCATAATAATTCAAGTTCCCATAAAGCACTGAACTCTAAAGACTTAATTTTTGGTTCTCTCTCTCCCCACTCCCCTCTCTGTTTCTCTCTCTCCCCACTCCCCTCTCTGTCTCTCTCTCTCTCTCTCTCTCCCTCTGTGTGTGTGCACATGTGTGTGTTTAAGTTCAAGGTAAGAAGAAGGAATAGGGTCAGAGGATGACCCTAGGGAAAGCGCCACATAGTAATTTATCATCAATCCCAAAGCTACTCATTTTAAGAAAAACAAAAACGAAATGTTTAAAGTTGAGGCAAATTCCTCTTTCAACAGGAAACTCACTTTTCTGACTTCACAGTTTTTCTTCCTCAGTAAGGGTCTCTTGTTGTTTGCTGTGCAGCATTAAGGGACAGTTTTAGGGGCAAGAATGAGAATCACGTGGGGTAGCAGGGGGAACACCTGGCTGTTTGCTGTAGAGGAGCAGTGTAGTGTGGGCACGTGAGCCGGGCAGCACAGGTAACAACCCGATGAGGAGTGAGGAGCCACTTGCTTTCTCCTTGAGCCTTGTCTTTCCCAGGCAGCAGAGGACGGAGGAGGTCTGTTCTCTCTGAAGAAATGACACAAGATGAAAAGAGACAAGTCGCTGGGCCTGGAACACGTAGACACACTTGTAAACGATTTTGGAAGAGACTACCAGAACCAAAACTGAATTACCATCTTCAGACTCCCCCTTAACAATATTTGAGAAAATTCAGACCTCAGAAAAAGATCCTGACTAAGAATGTGGAACTCAGTGTCCACCATGTGATATTTATTTAGATATCAGAAGGTGTCAATAAAAACCAAAACAACAAATAATGGCAGATAAAGGTGGACAAGTGAGATGATGTTTCCAGAAAGCAAGAAAACTAGACAGTTCTTACTCTTAGGAATCACTTGTCCATGAAAGGAGCTAGTCTTTGGAAAATAGGAACTGATTACAAGTTTGGGTGAGAGAAAGAGCAAGGTGTGTTGTCTCGCAAAGCAAAGCATTCGTAAAGACTGATGGAAGACCAGAGGAGCTCCTGGGGCCACGCTGAAGAAATTTACTCCTAAGCCCATAGAAAATGAAGGGCATAGGGAGAAGTTAGTTTGTAGAAGAATAAGGGGTAATGATATATAATTAATGGCACAGTCATTTAAGCTCCCCTTTGCAACTGCTAATGTAATCATTAATTTAAGCAAAGGCCCCCGTGAGTGCTAAAGTCATCAGATAAAAGTTGTCGGGAAACTGTATCATAGTTAAAACAATAAAAACAGCCAGGTAGTGGTGGCGCACGCCTTTAATTCCATCACTCGGGAGGCAGAGGCAGGTGGAGCTCTGTGAGTTTGATGCCAGCCTGGTCTACAGAGTGAGTTCCAGGATAGGCTCCAGAGCTACAGAGAAACACTATCTCGAAAAAAGCAAACAAACAAAATAAAACAAAATCCCCCAAACCAAAACAACAGTAAAAACAACTGTATGTCTGATGGAAAGAAGCCTTAATCCAATCATCAAAGTCAGCACTGCCCACAATGACACAAACTAGGATTCTATGGTGTGTGATACATGATAGCCAAACAAATGAAGACTAAGCATGTCCCAACAAACACAGACGACATTGTAGACTAAGGGACTGGTTTTACAGATTGTAGGTCTACATTCCAAAGCTCCCTAGAATCAATTATTGAGAGATATAACTAGGAAGAAAGTTCCAGAAAAGGAAGCAGAGGGGCTGAACCCAAGGAAAGCACGATGGATGCCTGCTCATAGATGCAAAATGCACACATCACACATGCGCCAATGATGCTCCTCATACCGGGAAATTGTTTAAAAATCACTCTGGCAAGAGTGTGAGGCAATGTTAGTGGGGATGAAATTTCTTTACACCCTTCTGTAGGGAGTTTTGATGGCATCCCTCAAAACATTGAATGTGTACCCATTTCATGATGTCTAGGAACATACAGTAGACCCTCACAGCAAGTATGTAAGATAAGCACACAGATTGATGCCCTTGAATTCTATTGGTGAAATACTGGAAATAATCTCTAAGACTGCATGAGAAAATAGAAACTGGGAGATGAGGAGAGAATGAGAAGTGGTGCTTAATTTTCAGTTGATGTCTTTGCCATTGTTCTGAAGACAAATTTGTTTAACAAAGCAAACCTAATTTAATAAAATTGATGTCAATTCCACACGGAGCTGATGAACAGCAAGCGAATCATTCAGAAAGGGTCCAACTCTCATGGTCGTTTTGAACCCTAATTCATAGGCAGAGCAAGATTTGTTGCCACACTCTTGTAGACAAGGGACTGGGGCACTTTGTTTCTGATGGTCTTCTCAGAGACATTTTTAGAAAGTTTGTTTGACACTGCGCTGAGAGTCTTGAGGAAAGTTATACATGTGGGGTGGGGGGTGAGTGGAGGGTGGGGAGGGGTGGGGGATGGGAAGGGGCAGGAAAACCACAGAGACAGCTGACCTGAGCTCACAGGAGCTCATGGACCCTGGACAGTCAGGGAGGCTGAATGGGACTGACCTATGCCCTCTGCACGTGTGTAACAGTTGTGTAGCAGGACCTCTTCCTGGTGCTTAGCTTGCTTTTGGTAGCCTGGTCTGCAAGCTGGATTACCTGCCTTCCATGCCCCCCAACTTGATGTGCAAGCCCATGGGAAGCCTGTCTCTTTCTGAATGGAGATGGAAGAGGAATGGGCGGTGGGGGGGTAGATTGGAAAGGGGAGGGGACTGGAGGAAAAGAGGGAGAGAAAACTGGTATGTAAAGTAAATGAAAAAAAAATGTTATTTAAATTAAAAAAAAAGAAAGTTTGCTTGAAGGAACAGAGTTAGGGAGCTAACCAATAGTCAGGGAAGACTGCACACAACCTGAGAAAATTACATTTTCGCCCTTGGCTTTGAAGTCTTGAAACATTTTTTTTAGGGAGAAACATCCATCTCATTCTGTATGAAAGTTCCTCCTAGGTGATTGGACATCTACAATTTTTGCCACAGCCATTGAAAAGAGATGTATTTAGAACTACTAGCGTGGCATGTGTCGTCTGCCGCCTGCGGAAAGTCCTTCTGGTATGTAAGTGTCCAAAATATGATACTTGGCTGTGTTTTCCACCTCCCCCCAAGATCCACCTGTCAGAATACAGTGTGAGATTGATTTTATGTTCCCTCACCTCATAGTTAGGAAATACGTTCCCTTCTTATGTTGAGGTGAACAGATTTATTGTCAGGATGGTCTATACAGAATATTACTTTATGTTTCAGAAACACCTAAATGTGGGGCAGGGTTCTAAGCCTGTGAATGAGGCAAATCTGCAAAGCATCTTGGCTTTTGGTCCGAGATGTCAGACATGTCCAGCTTCCTGTCTCCAGTAGACTTTGTGTTGTGATTTTCCACTAGGTGTTTCAGAGCTGAAATAAACACAGTCTCATGACCGAACATCACCTTTGCCCAGTATAATTCCATCCCCAGGAGAAAGGGAGGGCCAACATACCTTCTCAACCCAGCCTGCGAGGGAAGAGTTGTCTGTAAGATTCCACGTTCGCTGGACATGTAGTTACAGCAAGTGCTTGACTTAATGAGCCCACTGGGAAAACATTTCAGCCTCTTATTGGAAAAAGGCCTTCAAAAATAACAGGGCAAATCGTTCCAGGTCTCCGTGACCTGAGGCGTCCAATTAAGCTAAAGAATTACTCGTGCATCTTTGAGAAAACTGAGGCCATGCAGCCCGATGAGTCAGTAAGGATGCTGTGTCACGAGGTCAGCCAACAGTGTGGCTTAGCTGTGTCCCTGGTGCTGGTGGCCTCCGTTGCGGAGATTCTCGCATCCTGGATTCTCTAGGACAAGGGCACACTCTGCCCTTAAATACTTCTCAAACAAATTGGTGATGTCTTCAACTTTTGGAACACTAAATGATGAAGTCCAAATCCCAACAAGAGGATTATGAAATTAGTCACGGAGGGACAGAAGGCACATGGAAAGCTCGAGACACTGCGAGGACATAAATGATGCAATAGTGACTTAAATATCCGCGTGCTCTTGGCACAGGCGCAGTTCTTTAGAGGGGGAAGTTTGTGAAGGAGGGGAGGTGCAGGAGCCAGGCAGCCGGCGGAGGATGCTCAGTTTGTGAGAGGGTCCCAAATTACCGGGCATACACCGTCCTCTGGTGGTCAAACGTGAAACTGCATTGTCTGGTTGACTACATGATTAATAGTCATTAAAAATTAAAGGTACCTCATATGGAGAGAATAACTCACTTTAACCGTTTGATTGATTTTTCCACAGTCATGAAAGTTGAATGACTCATATTAGATGGTCGAGTTTCATAAGTCGCTCCATCTTTGGCCGTGACTGCAAGCGGCAAGGCATCAGGCTACATCAGGCTGAGAGTCACGCTGTCCTTTGGACGGTTAGGACATCTTTTCAGCAGATGCCCATTTTATCCGCAAGAGAGTGACGCGCACAGCATTTAGTGAGTAGCCAACAATAGCCGAGAAGAAAATCTTGGCCTGCCTTTACTTTGAACTTCATCAAGACCCTGCAATTCTTATTTTTTAGAGTTCGATTTATTTCTATATTTTAAGAATAGGGACGCTTTGTCTGCTTGTATGTCTGCACACCAGAAGAGAGCACCAAATCGCACGAGACTGCAGTTGTGGGCAGTTGTGAGCTGCCATGTGGGTGCTGGGAATTGAACTCAGGACCTCTGGAAGAGCAGCCAGTGTGTAGCCCTGCAGCTCCCTAGTGTTCGCTGGTAACCCTTGTAGTTCACACAAGGTAACAGCGCTCAGCCTGATAAGCATTGGGGCTTTTTTTTCCCCGTCTGGATGTTCAGCCTGGAAAGAACTGGGGCTTTCCCTCCTCTCTCTGCCTAATGGTTTTTAAGATCAAATACTTCATTGCATGTGTTGGTGCCTTATTCCTTGTTGTTAGTAAGTTTCCCATCATGGCTCATTAGCATATCAGAACCTGCTTGCTATCTTTTATTTGTGGACATGAATTTTATTTATGTCCAGTTCTCAGCTGCACGCGTCTTATGGTTGTATGCATTCTCTCGTGGGAGCTTGTTCTCTCCTTCTGCCACTGAGTCTGAAGCATTGCACTCAGGTTTGGCGGGCTAGGCGGGCTGCCCTCTTCAGTCATCTTGCTGGCCCACTTTTGCTCTGTGACGACTAAAGAAGATTAAAAGTTTGCCTTGCTCATAGATCTCAGACGCTGTATTAATCGGGTGTGAGCTATTGTGAACGGACTATTTCGCCATGAGATTGTAGACTCTATTGATCTCTCAATGACTTATCGACTGTTTACATCAGTGAGGGGAGATGACAAGGAATGTCTAGGGAAACCAGGATGCTCATGTCCTTCGGGAAGGCTGAAATGGGTCTGAAGACCCTTCACTAAGCCCGTGATGCTGGAGATGGGACTGTTCTCTCATCAGCAACACAGTGCTGGTGACACAACAGTGGATCCCAAGTGCATTCAGAAATTTGCGATACTCGAAAGCAAGGTAGGTGGGGTCTGGGTGGAGTGTGAGCTCCGGTAAAGCAGGAAAGCCGGCAGGAACACAGACACGGGGGAAATGTGCATTCTGAGTGTGCCCCGTTGTTAAAAAGGAGATGTTTCTAGTGCTTCTGTCAGAGGTGTGCCCATGCGTTAGCTTACAAAGAGATGTGCTGGAGCACGCAGTGAGAGTGTGAACGGGCTGACTGCTCACACTTGTCTTCCGTCATCTTAGGTGTCTGGAGCATGGAGAGTGTGAACGGGTGACTGCTCACACTTGTCTTCCGTCATCTTAGGTGTCTGGAGCACAGAGTGAGAGTGTGAACGGGTGACTGCTCACACTTGTCTTCCATCATCTTAGGTGTCTGGAGCACGGAGAGTGTGAATGGGTGACTGCTCACACTTGCCTTCTGTCACCTCAGGTGTCAGTGAGTGTACAAAGTAGCTGTGCACACAGCTGACTCACGCCACCCAGACACTCAGGATTGCTTTTGTTCCTTTGTCCCCATTTGCTTATTTCCAACCCAGAGACTCAACTCTACTGTCTAGACCCAAGAGAACCCCTGTGTCCCCTAGCTCCAGTTCTTTTAAATCATTTACATATCAAGGTAAAATTTATAAGAGACAAAATCAAACAAAATGTGTCCTAAAATAAAAGGGTCAGAAATAACATCCAAACACTAAGTATGATCACATGATTGCATATACACAGCTTTTCACTCCCCAGCACAACATGTCATCTCCTCCTTTGCCTTAAACAACCTCTTTGAGACTGGCATGTTAGTTTTTAATGTTTTATATAAATATAGACATGGGTCACTTTGATCAGCAGCAATTGTTCTTTGAGAGTGTTATGCTAAACACAGTTGTAGAACTTCCTTTCTTCAGTTCAATGACTTCACACTAAACGATGTGACAAGATCATAAAATTATACTACGTGAGGTTAAAGAGGAATAAAGAAAGGAGATGCTGCATTGCTATGCCAGGATTTCTATTCTCTGTTCTGCGGGTCCCATAATCTGGAGATCAGTCTTTTGGGGTGGCTTTTATTTTATGTAGTTCCCTCTCTGGACACAAGATGGCAGGAGCTCTTGGTACAAACCCAATTGTCATTTTCGTTAAGGTGCCACAGAAAGCAAAACTAGGAAAGCTCCGAGCTGCAGAATCCTGCTGTACATGACAGGGAAAGTAAAACCTCGCCTTGAGGACGAGTGAACAAAGCAGAGATGACACGATTGCTACTGTAGGGGAATTGACAGGGAGTGGAGACAAAAAACAACCAATCAACATCACCAAATCTACACCAGGATGAACATACAGAAGCCTGGCTGGGAGGACTGGAAGCCCTTCTCCACTATGCTGTGGACACTTAGTGAACCCTGCAAGAAACCAGAGCTATGTTCACAATTAGAAAGGGTCCCGTGGCTCTGGCCATTGCTTTTGAGCTTCCCCTCGGCTCATCAGCCCACTCCTAAGGGGCTTCCCTTCCCAGTAACCACATGTTCCTGTTCAGAAAGACACAGAACTTGGCAAATGCCAGGGAATGCCTCAGGACTCAGATCTGCCCCATAACACAACCACGAACAGTAAATTGTTTGGTAACCGTTTCTGAAAAGCTTCTTTCCCTCACAATACTTTTATTAACACCGCAGGCGTTGCTTGGTGAGGGGATAAGGGCCCGCCCTCTTTTTGTCTTTTACCAGTTATTTTTATTTGCAATTTCCTTAATTCCTGTTTAAAATTCTGCATATGCATTGGCAATCTCACAAAGAATAATTAAAAGCTGCCCACAATACAATTCCAAAATATATCTAAAGGAGAAAAATAGCTTTTCTGTCATAGACATTTATTCAGAAGTCATATCAGCATAATTTAATGACATTTCAAGTAAAAACTAAAATGGGTAAAAGACATTATTATCAAATATTGTCTGGGTTAGCGTTTCAGTGACATTCTTGATTTGGAGAAGCAAATAGGGATGAGAGTAATAAGGTCAGTAGTTTTGATAAGTTCCAAGATTTTTTCCCTATCTATAAGCTTTGATTTCCCTTGATTAACATGTAATAACAATAGCAAACACATTTAGAATGTTTGTCAGACAACAAGACATTTGTGGACATACTTACAGATTGAACTACCCCAGACAAGAGAATTTAAGACACATGATATCATTAATCGCCCATCAGAGGAGGCATGACATGCTAAGGTCCAGAGCCACATAACTCAGAGGGAGCATCGTCAGGTGAAGGATGCTATTATTCTGTTTCTCTAGCACAGCCAAGGACTGCAGTATCAGAAGGGAATGGGTAAGAGGCACAGCCAACACGGTCGCTACGTTTAGGGTGCAGACGCCATGGTAATGAGCAGTGTGCTTGCAGGGCTAGTTGTTTTCTTAAAGAATCAAATCAATACATTTGCTGTGCCCTTTTTGTCTCCTGGAAATCATTTAAGATAGGATCAAAACAAAACACTTCTGATAAAATTGATTTTAAGTAATGGCATTTTAGAAACAAAAATATAGGAGTCCAACGAGCATGTTCCCTTTAAATTGAACCTGATGAAGTAAAACTTTTATTTCTGTCAACTCTAGAATGTTCTCCAAATTTGCAACCATGTGCACCATACGTGTGTTTGTGAATTACACCACACAAACATATTGTGAGGGCTGGTGACTTGTTCTCTGGGGATGGGTTTTTATCTGGAATAACTTTCAAAATATTTTGAGCTAAGAAGGGCAGGCAATGTTAAAGAGCTGAACAATGTTAAAGTCAAAGCAATTTTTGGCTAAAAATAATGAGCTGGCCTTTTAAACATTCAGTTAGCAACTGTGACATTTATTTTCTCTAGCAAAGGGCCCTGGTATCTTTGAACCTGAATTCCAGAAGGTGAGTCTGTTTCTTCCCTCAGTCGACGAAGTATTTGTTTCTGCTCCTCTTCATTAATGTTATAAATGTGGGTGGCAATTTCCTTTGTACAAAATCCATCCTGTTTTCTGGATTATAACGCGAAGTGGACACTGATGGAATCAGCACCCTCAGACAGGGCGATCCAAGAACGCAGTTTGTCTTTGAGCTCCCCAGAGAAGTCCTGCCTTCGTTAACAGCTCATCGGGAGGACTTTTCACGGTCCCTCTTCATTCTCATGTTTGTGAAATAAACAGTCATTTATCCATTTATTCCCAGAGTGGCAGAGATCCATTGCTATTCAGCCGGTTTAGCAGTCCCCGGTATTCCCTTGTGCGGGAGAGGGGCTCTTCTAGCTACTGCTGCCACCTGCTGGTCCTGTTGTGAATAGGTTAGATTTTGGAAAAAGCCGTGCACAGGGCCCCAGACAAGATGATGCAGAAGGCCAGCAACAATAGTAAGTAGTTTCGGAGACCCTGAGGAATAAGAAAAGAATGGATGCATTGAATGCAACGTAAAACAGGTTTATATTTACAACGTGTATATTTTAAAGAGACTGTCATGGACTTTTAAGGAATCCTTTGCTCTGGTTACCTACGATATGCTGTCCTGACACAGGCTCCCCTCCCCTCCCCTCCCCCTCCTCCGCTACTGATTCACCCACAGTGCCTGCCCCGAGAGAAAGGCAAGGAACATCACAGGTGAGGGCTTTTAACAAGCAACCGCCATGTTGTCTGTGCGTGTGTTCCTGGACTCTGTGTCGAGCCCGTTTGGCGTTATTACGCTGTCGGTATTAGGAAGCGCAGCCGCAGCCCTTTCCAGGGCCCTTTGAGGGCGCATGCAGCAAGGCAGGGACAGACGACAGCATGGAGGCAAGGATGGGGGTAACTGGCCTGCCGAGAGTTCGGGAGCCTATGGGCCTTACTATGCTTTGGGGCCCTACTTTTCCCTAGTAACGAAAAGGTATTAAGGGAACAGGAAGCTATAGGTACTGAACATATTAGATTTGCATGCTGGAAAGCCTACAGTCGTTTGGAGGACGGGAAACAGATCAGAGGGGCCAAGATGAATGTAAGCAGACCAAGGAGAAAGAGGATGAACACAGACGGGATGGGTAGGGGGATGAATCCAAAGACACAGGAAGAGAGGTGTGAGGATGAAGAAGATGGACTTGTCCTCCTGTGGCTGGGGCACTAGTGTTCAAGATGGGAGGCACGGACAGGCTCATCCCAGTGCAGCTCAGTCATCTGTTGAGCCACGAAGAAATTCTCCCTGTGGTAGGCAGAAATCTTTCATTTCCATAAGATCTGTCTTTAGGGGTGCACAGAGATCGATTTCAATAAATTGCTCCTGAGATTAAACCCTCAAACACTGAGAAACAACCATCTTTTATCCGCCAGCATCTTCTCCTGGTCAATATCTTAGCCCCCTTCATCCATTTTTCACATAGAATGGTTCCCAGCACCCTCTTTGTCTTGGCTCTTCCTTCTGAATGATGGCCACCTCTCTGTACTGATAGACTCAGTGCACGGTAAGGCAAGATCTGAACACTCTAAAGGAAAATAAGAACAAGGCCTCATGAACTTTAGATACACAGGACACCTTAGTGGTCCTGATCGCCTAGACTGGGCTGGGTACCCAGAGTCCCAGGAGCTCCCCTCGTTGTCTCTCCAGTGCTGGGATCAGAAGAGCACACCGCCACACCAGGACGTTTATTTCTGTCTAGATTCTGGGATCGAACTCGGGTCTTCATGCTTCAAGTTAAGCACGTTACCCACAGAACTATTCTCCCTTCCCAAGTTTTAGATCATCTAGCAGGGAAATCATAGGATGCTACAATGGGCCCTTAGAAGTGAGGAACATTTTGGACCCAGTATCGATAGTGTCGTAGAAACCAGAAGCCCCGAAACCAGACCAATGAGCCTTTGCAATGAACACTTGCAAGTAGAGATACACAGACCAAAGGGTTTGCTGCGGGACTCACTGTGACACACTGCAGCTCTCACAATGAGATTTTGAGTTCCCCTTTTTCTTTTCCCTTTCTTCTCTCTAATTTTGTTTTATTTTGCTGCACGCCCAGCTATCTCTGCACTTTGCTAAGCCCCATGCTATCTCTCAGCAGAAGAACGATGTTCTCAGGGGGTCCATTTTCCCTTTGAACTTAAGAGTCTACCCAAAGTTCTCAGGTTCCTAGAGGAGTCCGACATTTGGGGACAGTGATTATTTCCTTATCCTTACCTGTATTTCCTTGAAAATGAAGATACCCCATAGCGCAGCGATAAGTCCAGGACCCTTAAAATAAAAGAACTTTATTTTTATTAGGTATTTTGATATAACTATACCCTGGAAAAATGCAGTGAGCTACAGGCAATGTAAAATATGTTCAGGGGAAAAGAACTATATTCTAAACCTTAGCTTCACACTGATCCAAAAATCAAGGTAACATCACTAAATAAGACAGATTCATTTTGTTGTTGTTTTTCTCTTTATGCTCATGACTGCTATTGTTTTGATGATACTATTATATTTTATGGCACAAAATACTTTTATTTTGTGTGATATATTTATGATAAACTATTTCAGCCAGGCCTAGTGGTGTGAGTCTATAGACCCAGATACTCGGGAAACTGCGGCAGGAGGATTGAAAATTGAAGGCTTGCTAGGGCTAAAGACTGAGTTCAAAGCCAGCCTGGCTAACTTAGCAAAACTGTCTTAAGAAATAGAGTAAAATTTGAAACGGGGAAGGGGCTGCACCTCACTGTACAGTGCTTCCTGTTGGGAGCAGTGAGACCCCAGATCCTGGATTTCTTGTAATCCCCTGGTCTGAGTGCCTACAGCTGCTCTTGAGCACGAGACCTTCAGGAGTTCCTGATGGCAGGAGAGTGGTTTCTGGTGGGTTTGGCTGGGGCGTGGCTATGTCTATATAATCTGCCCCTGAACACAATAATGGGGCATTCTTGGGGGATTCAAGGATGACCCGTGTCGCTGTCTCTCTGTCTGTGTGTGTCTGTGTATTTTAACCTCCAGCCCCCTGCCCGAAGCTCGCAAACTGGGTGCCAGTGCACAGAGCACAGACACGGGGGGTGCGGTGCGTGGCACTTCCCTCACTGTGGGAAATTCTGGGTTTAAACCTAATACCAAAAAGCAACCAACCAACAAACAAAAAAACACAGAAAAGAAACAAATAACCTTTTTTCCTTTAGAAATGAGCAAACAGCTTGTTTTTCTCCTGGCTTCCTTATAAGCCACATATAAATGGACTGCTAAGATAAAGTATATGAATACACCTTCAACTCTGTCAGCATTAAATACATGATCTGCTCTCCCGACTGAAGCAAGAGCATCTTTGCCCGACACAGTGTAAAGATGGTAGCACTAGGTCCCCATGCAGACCAACCGACTTTGTCTAACACTAAGCACACACAAACACTAAAGGTAGCTATATAGAAAAATAAAACCAAGTCAGCAAGCAATGGGAGTTACTGGAGGCAAGGACAAGAATGAAAAAATAAAGAAAACAGGAAAGGAGAAGAAACAAGAGAAAGGGCACTGATCTAAATGTGAAAATGGGAAGCTGTGGATATCTGGTGTGACTGTTTTTCACCAGCAAGGAAAACCGTGGCGTTGGCTTAGCTGTGATCTTGGGGAAGAAGACACACGAGACCAGAATTTTAATGACTCCTCTCCGAGCCCTGCAGAGACTCTGGAAGAGCTTCAAGAAACAATTGCACAGTGTTCTCTCTCCCAGGACCAAACCCACTGTCTACAGGGCTGACCCAACCAAGTTTGCTTCCAGTTTGCGTGTGCGGGAAGCAATAAAAATGCTTTACTCTGCATTCGTCGGCCTCTGCGAAGTCAGCATCAAAGGGGTCAGAGAAGTAGGCCAGTGATGTAAAGTGCTGATCCTCAGAATCCAAATCAAATGAGGGCACATGCGGGGTGGGAGGAGACAGAAGAGGGGGTGACATACCAACAACATTACACTAGTGGCGAGAAGACAGGACCCCTGGGTGCCACTGGCCTCTCTAGCTTCCCACCTGATGATTTTTCTAATGATTCCTTTAGCCATGTTCTGAGCCTTTCTTTGAGGATGTATGTGGTTTTAGGGGAGATGCTGTGCTAACGTAATGTACACCCCAGGCAAAGTTGGGCCAAACAGAGTATTTTGTGGCAGGTGCAACCACTTAGCACATTTGAACTGTGGGTTTTCCTTTTGTGAAATAAATCATGTGGCATCTAAGTCAGCCTATGAAAGAGAAGATGGGTTTGCTCCTGAGTTGAGAAGACAAACCTAAAGTGATGAGCATGACGCTTGGCACATGGGCACCCAGTAAAATACAGACAACAATAATAATGGCAAAGAGACCAAGCCTTCTGAATGAATTGGCTTGGTTTGCAAGGGGAGGAAGAGACCAGAAAGTGAGGGGTCCCAAGCAGGGAAACAGGGTCTTCCTGCTCCCTTTCAGTTTTCCTTTTACAAGGACTTTACAAGCATTTTGGTTTTTGCTGTTACCTAGGTTTCAGATAATTAAGCCCTAAAAAACCATTGGAGCAGACAGCAGTTCCCATGATTAGGTGCAGCGTCATTTCTGGAAACTTCCTTAACCCAGGGACACACCGTGTCAAGGAGTCTGAAGTACTTTTGCTTTCACACTATATTTGTATGCTGTTATACAAGTGAGATGGAAAGAGTCACGAACAGAAAATCATAACGCATCCCAGATGACATTAGGTAAGATGACCAAAGGACAAAGCGCAGGGACATACAAAGGCGAGGCATTTGCAAACCTGCTAAAAAAAGAGGCTATGAACATTCACCACGCCATAGCAATCAAGAACGCAGAGAGCGGAGAACGGCAGCTTGTCTGCTGACTCTTAGAACAACCCAGGGGATTGGCCACTTACAGCAGTGATGATCGGGAAGCTGATCACGGCGCTCAGCGAGTGGTTGGCTATGAACCAGCAGCAGGTGGCGATGGCCCACAGCACCCCGGACAGGAAGCCTGGAACACAAGGGAGCGTCCGTGGGAGGGTGCGGTCCTCTGCCGAGCATCTTACCTCCCACACCGTGGAATGTGAAAGCGCACACAGATAAAAGCGTTCCTTCCAAAGGGATGTCCGCCCCTATGGGATTTGAGCTATGCTTTGTGGTTGCCTTGGAAACGCAGCGATTCCTCTGCACGTGCTGCTATGAGGATGACGACCACTCATTCTCTTTATTGAACGGAGGAACGGAGTAGGGACAGGGGATGGGAGAGGGGTCTAGCAAGTACTTGGACGGACCACATCTGCCAAGCGACGTTGAGAATGATGCTAGAACTGGGGGAAGACCTAATCCCGGCCTCTAAGTGAAAACCCCAGCTCCGTAGTTCACAGTGCTTAACCAGACGTCTAATCAATATACTGTTGCCTATCAATCGGACGTTCAAACTAATCAAGTCACTTACGCTTTATTTTATGTAAAAACATTTACTTGTGGCTGTATGACCCAAGGTGAATTATGTTAACTCTTCAGTGAGAAGCTACTATTATTTTACCAGTCAGTGACTCAAGGATGGTGACCCCAGACACATTCTGTGAGCTGTCCAGGCATCTTCCCCTAGTCCTCCAGGCTAATACAAAGTGTGCCCCCCGCCCCCTACTTTAACTTTTTGGATAAACTATTTTTTCTAAGTGACTGTGAACTCTTATCTGTTGATGCTTCTTTTACTTTTGTAAATAGAGGCAGGGGGCTCTGAGTTGTTATATAAATCTTGAAATGGTAGAGAAAAATCGTAAAGACGGATGACCTAAATAGAATAGCTTTTAACACAGAAAACATCAAAACTCATCACTCGACAGTTTTAGACTCTGTGTTGGTGATCAACATTTTGTGAACAGTTTCTTGGTGTTCTCAACACTTCATATTTTAGGGTGGATTGGATCAAAGCCATTAAGAGAATACCCTCTCTCTCTTCTCCCTCCTCTCTATCTCTCTCTCTCTCGTTCTCTCTTCCCCTTCCCCTCTAACGATTATTCAAGTGCATCAGTGGAGGCCGGCCCTTTCACAGAGAAGGCAGGCTTTGTGTAGCTAATGTCCTTCCTTACCTGGTAAGATGGCCTCTGGATACAGATTTGGCCTATTTCTCATGGCTACACAATAGACCACAAAGTAGACGGTACTCGTAAGAAAGATGCCACTGGAGTGTGCAAAAACGTAGTCCAAGTCTGAAAACACAGACAACGAGATGCAAACATCATTCCGGCCACCTCAAGAGACCTTAATTTCTTTAACATAAAACATCATCACAGAAGCTAACCTTAAGTGTACAGGACCATTAATTACATATTAATCATTCCCCGTGTGTTGTCTGTACAGAATCTGAATAAGCAGAATTCAAATCTAGAGATATTAAATACGTTACTACAGTGAAGTCTGCCAGGCTCGTTTTCTTAGTGGCCCTGGAAATTTCAGTATGAAATGATGAATACTGTCTGACTGTAGGGAGAAGTTGCCTTTCAAGAAGGAATAGGCAGTCAGCCCTAGCTCTGCTAGGGGCTGTAGCGACTGCAGCAAATCTTGCTGCAGACTGGAGGGAGAATGTGAATAAAGACGGGCCCTCGTGTGTGGCCAAACTGCATGGCCTATTGCAGATGGCAACTGTACGGGAGGTCATAAGACTTCAGAAGTTATTCCAAAGGCAGCTCTGTCTAACCGTTTGCAACAAACTAGCTCCAAGGTGGCCATGGGTAATGACACGCAGTGGTGGCATATCTTGGGAAACCCTGATATCACTGACAGCCTGAGCAGATGGGTGCTCTGCGGGAGCTTGGCTAGGAAGTCTCCACTGTGGTCGTAGCTTCTATCACCCAGAGTTTGGACAAGGATGAGTGCTGTGTTTTTGGATGAAAACCTGAACTACAAGTCCCTCTCCTCTATACCCGAAATCATACTGGAGATCATAGCAATGAAATCCACCCATCTATGCACAAAAAGAGGTGAGGGCTAACCAGTTAGCATCTGCAAAAGTCCTTACATCAGAGCACATGATACATATATGTTGTGAAACACAGTACAGTAACGTCCACTGAGGGTTATTTTTTAACAAGCTGTGATAAAGTATGCTTCCGTGAGAGTGCGTCTGTACAGCCAGAGTTGTAAGAATACCTAAATAGTCATTGTCTATTTCTATAAAGAGACAGTTGAGGACATTGTTCATTATTTCCTCAACAGTAAGTTGTTTTTGTGTTCACTGACTTCTGGGACGGAGCTGATTTCCCCCGTGGCTAAGAGAATTCTGAGAGCCAAATCCATGCCTATTACAAGCAAGCATACAAGTGTCCGACAAGGATGTCAAACTCATTTTGGCTCTGTCTATTTCTTCTTTCTTGTTTTTTTTTCCACCTTTCTGTGATTAAGTTTTACTTTAAAAAAAAAACCAGGAATCAAAAAAAAATTTATGTAAAACTCTGAAATAAGGAAGGTCAGTAGAGGGAACCACACACGGAGCTAAGTAAAGAAAGAGGGAAATAGGCTGTGACAAGCTCAAGATTACCAGTCAAGTTCAACCCTCAGCAACAACTCCAGCTCTCCCTGTGGGGACTGCACTGGCCTTGAGCTTACGATTTTCCTGCCTGTGTGCTTCTTAGAAGCTCTGTGTTTCAAATTTCTCCCGTTATGGTTACAAATCACAAGGACTGTCCACATCACATGATGCTGAACTCTATTTTATTCACCTAGCTTCCTTATGTCCGCTGTACATCCATGGTGTTACAGGAGCCCTACAGTAGATCCTCGTTTATTTCCCTTCCCACATTCTCAGGGCCTTTGCAGAGAATGCGGTTCCTGAGATATTGTTAGAACTGGAGGCATTATGTCGACCCTTCCAGTGGACCACTTTGTGCTTGGAAACTAATACCCTTAGACGAAATAGGCTTATACTTTGACATTTACTTGGTTAAGAATATTGTGTACTACACTTCAGCTTTGAAAGAGCTGAGAGTAACATATCTTCCCAGAGGTCATGATGTTGGACATAAATGACTTTGTAATCTCGTAATCTTAGTGGGAAGCTGGGAATCCCATGCTGAGATCCCAGCAGTGGAGATGAATCCTGATTGTAGTACATTTCCTCTGTACGTGACAGATCCCATGAGAACACTCCAACGTCCATTGCTGCCTTTATTCCTGGTGCCTAATTCTCCACTTCCCAAAGAAAAGACAAGGGCACACAGCTGTACTGATGCGGTCATTGAAGTATGATTAATAAAAACTCAGAAAGAGAACTTGGGGTTCAATCTGAAGATCTGAAAAGCAAAGCAAGGGAGTCAATGGCTCTTAACTCGACCTCAGTCGGAAAATGGCCATCTTGCCCCCAGGAATTTCAGAATGAGACACACACTGAGAGCGGTCTCCTCCCATTTTATAATGCTCTCTAGTTCTGTGATTACAGGCATGCCCCACTGAGGTTAAAGGCATGCATGGTTTCTGTGGCAAACTAGTATGTGTTACCACTGCCTGGTCTGTAGGGCTGACCCACTAGTGGGATTGCTTTATTCTCTGATCTTCAGGCAAGCTTTGTTTATTAAGATAAAAACTGAAAAGCCACTACCGATCATAGCTCTTTTTCTGTTACTGACGGAGTACCAGGGAATGTGCTTCCGAGGCAGGAGCCCTTTCCACTCACCAAACTGGCTAGCGCCCGCATACACGCTCTCATTTCTTTTGCTGTGGTCCTTGATGTAAATGATCGGCACAAACGTCGAGCCGTAGAGTATCCCGGATATCACTGCAAGGCTGCAGCCCCTGAAGACGCAAAAGGAAACCTCCGTGAATCGTGGCCAGAGGAAGTGTGTTCAACACACAAACGGAACCCAAAAGTCATGTTTTCTTCAATATGCAGATGTTAAGCAGTTTAGTAGGTGCTGGCTCTTCACCCTGAGTCCTGTGACATGCAGATTCACAGAGACAGAAGTGTGGCCTCAGCTGTCCACCATGTCATGGTGGAGGTCACGACAGGTGGAGGGAGTAAGAAATCATCACTACAAATGATCGCTCTACAATGAGCTGAAAGTATTGCTTCCAGTGGGGCATATGCCATTCAAATAAATGAATGCATGAAATATCTGTGGATGGACATGATGCTTCTCAAGGTCCCCTCAGAAACACGCGCCAGGTTACAGCAAGAAACCGTGACATACAGACCAAGGACAAATGCATTTTTGTTTAGATTGATCACAGAGAAAGACTTGATGATGGTTTTGTCAAGAGTGCTAATTGAGCCTAAGAATCTGAATATTTTAGGTAAAAAAAAAATCCGCTATGGGAAGAAAACCTGTTTCGTTTCAAACAAGTCTAACTCCTTGGCCTTGAGCGCTGCACACATGGAATGAGCACGGGTATTTCCAGGGATTTGGAGGTAAGGGAGAGGAGAGATATTTTAGGATGATCCCTCTATCTTCATCAAATAATTGGCTTAAAAGAGGGGAGCAGGTTCAGGCAAGACCTCTCCTTGGTTGAGAGAGAGAGAGATTGCAAGTTTGGAGCAAGTATAGACTATGTAACAAGATGTTTCAAAAATAAAATAAGTAAATAAATAAATACTCCCCTAGCCTAAGCACAAACTCCTTGCCAATTTTAATAATTTCATTTAAGGACAGTTAAAGGACACGAGGATCCAGATCTCTCTGTACACGCTGGCAATCCTTTCCATGTACCCTAAGATCCCTGGCTTGAATGAGGATGAGACTCCATGGTTCCAGAGTGATCCAGACACTTAACCAGGTAAAAGATAATTAAAATCTCTTTTTAGGTGGCGCTTGGGATGGGTCCCTGGGTCTCTTACGTACTAGGCGGGTACTTTATGCTGCATCCTTTGAGCTACATTGTCTGCCCTAAGAATCTTTCCCTTCACAAACACTCCCCTAATAGAGGACACCCTTTAGGAGAAAAATCTATAAAAATATTTGTAGGAAACAATTTCATTCTGAATGCAAAAGTAGCGGTATGTTTTTCTTTCATAGCTAGATTAATTTCTTTTCATTCTTTCATTCTTTTAATTTGGCCTTTCCCACTGTGAAGATGATAACATCTGCTGACTTTAGTTTGGGATGGTAGAACTTAGTGATAGAGTGTTTGCCTGGCCTGCATAAAACAAAGCCAGTAACCAAGGCATGGTCCTGGGCCCACAAAGTCCAAACAGCCCTGATCTGTAAAAGGACAACTGCAGGATGTAAAGTAGTTTAGATAATTCGGCCCTCCCAGCAAAAATTAAATGAAAACTAAGCCACTAAAACCCCATCCCCTAAGGTGAGACAGGTTGCCGTTAAGTGCTTCTGATGGAGACATTGGGGTAGTTCTTACATAGGCACAGAATATTCTCTTAGATTTGGTACTGAACATCTGGGATCATAAAACTCACACATTGCCGGGCGATGGTGGCGCACGCCTTTAATCCCAGCACTCGGGAGGCAGAGGCAGGCGGATCTCTGTGAGTTTGAGACCAGCCTGGTCTACAGAGCTAGTTCCAGGACAGGCTCCAAAGCCACAGAGAAACCCTGTCTCGAAAGACCAAAAAAAAAAAAAAAAAACTCACACATGGAAGGAGGGTAACAGCCCTGGGCTGATCAGAGGAGTTGGAGTGCACTGCTTGATTAGCTTGTAATACAATGTGGTTATTATGCCCAAGTCCTACAAAATGAGGTTGTTTTTGCCACCAGCTAACAGGTCAGATGCACTACAGTGATCTGGTATTCCTCGAGGCATCTGAGCTCAATGCTTAAAACTTGGTGGAGTGTAGAGCAACCCCTGCCTCCCAAGAGGTGGAAAGGTGTTTTTAATCATCATTTTCTTCCTGGGATCAGATGAGTTTTGCCATCTCTCTCTGGACCCTCTGCTTTAGCCAAACATGAAACAATAATAGAAAGAGAAGCTGTCTTGCCTTACACAATGCGGTGGTACTTGGCAGAAAGTCTATCCACCCAGGAGGAATCGGCGCAGGTGTCTTCGGCTGTGTTGATCATCTGTGGAAGTCACAAGAAAGACCTGAATACAAGGATCATCAGCAGACAACTTCAGGGCCGCACAAGGGCTTGTCTCTCCTCTCAAACACACCTTAACATGTGCGCAAGTCACCTATGAGCCCTGGGAGTTCAGAGCTGCTCTTAAGACTCCGCCCCTCCAGTTTTTCACCTAAATTTTTCACAGATTGTGTAGCTCTTTGATAAACTTAGCTCTCATGGTTCACCAGTGTATTTTTATAGACTGTAAAGAAATTGAAACCAAGAAGAACTCAGACTTTCTACAGTAGAATGAATAAGATCAATAATAATTTTTATATCTCTTTTCACTCAATAACACTATTTTAATATTTTTTGTTTTACTGAATTAAAACAATTGTAGGCATGTTTCAAGTTTAGGCTTGGTGTAGGAGGTCCTTCTGTTTGTGTGTTGCTTTCATTGGTTAATTAATAAAGAAACTGCTTGGCCTGATAGGGCAGAACTTGGGGATAGGTGGAGAAGACAGAAATAAATTCTGGGAGGAAGAAAGAGAGTCAGAGAGAGAGAGCCACCATGTAGTTGCCAGATCAGACACAATGAATCTTTCCCGGTAAGCTACGACCTCCTGCTGACATACAGATTATTAGAAATGGGTTAAATCAGGATGTGAGAGTTAGCCAATAAGAGGCTAGAGATAATGGGCCAGGCAGTGTTTTAATTAATAGTTTTTGTGTGATTATTTCAGGAGTAAGCTAGCCGGGCGGCCAGGACAAAAGCAGGCCCTCTCCTCTCTCCTTCAACATATGCTGATACTTAAGTTGAGGAAAATCTGTAAGCAAATCTGAAGAAAATTTATTGTTTCTATCACCGACTGTCATCCTCTATGCCCTCCAGCTGACGTGTCCGTGTCCGTGTGTAGATAGGAGCTAGATTTGAATTCACTGTCCCTGATGAGTCAGGTTTTCCTCAGTTGGTTCTGTGGAGCTCAGCCTTGTGTCCATATCTTCGTCCATCCTGATGCTGGCTTGTCTTTAACCTTGACTATTTGTACCCCTTGACCTTGTGTAGATCCAGCAGGCCCACCATATGGTGTTTCCCAAGCTGCTGTGCTTGCTTCATTTTCCTTCCTTCCTTCCTTCCTTCCTTCCTTCCTTCCTTCCTTCCTTC
>JABTXL010008166.1:4919301-5100046 GCA_025134845.1 Neodon shergylaensis | reverse complement strand
TCCTTCCTTCCTTCCTTCCTTCCTTCCTTCCTTCCTTCCTCCCTCCCCCACTCTCTTTCTTTGTTCTTTGTTCAAAGGGTGGTTCTCTGGGAGAGATCTAGATCCCTAAATCAGGGGAGGAACACAAGAACACCCTCTGGACCAACTCATCTTTTCTTGAACCACACAGTGCTTAAAGATGCCCAGGAATTAACATCACTTGTCTCTCTTTCTTTTTAGGTCAATTTAAAGAAGGTATCAGCCATGTTGGTTGATAGAGGTTTGGGTAGGGGAAGTAGGCAAGGGGAACGGGAGAGTATAATGATACAGAGGTGAAACAGCCAGGGAGGAAAGGCCTGTAGGCTGTGGGTGCGGACTCAGAGGGTGGCGAGCAGCCAGGGCCCCTTGCAGATGGCAAGGATGATTGAAACTGAAGGACTGGCACTGGGTTCCTGGCAACACAGACTACCCCTCATACAAACTTTACAATGGGGCCCTGGACATCTGGGCCATGTCATGTCTCTTTAAGGTTGACCCTGTTTAACACTGATTGGCTGTTCCAGACAAACTTATATTCTTTATGGTCAAAACCATGCCTCCTTGTATATTTTCTGTCATTGCCATTAAGCAAAACACAACAAAGATAAAACCAGAAGTGAAAAGGAAATCAAGTTCATTTCCTACTGGCACGTGATCTCATTGACCACCATTAGGTCTCTATTCATTCCTTCCTCCTGTCGACTCCTCAGCCTCCTGCCTCCTTTGGCCCAGTTACTCTCATCTCTCCACAGGGCCATACAAACCCAGATGTAACATTAGTGAAAAGTTTCATCCATACACCTTGTAGGGATCTATAGTCAAAAAAGTCAGCCTTATGCTTAGGAAGAAGTGTCACCATGGAAACCTGACCCACTTCTGATAAATATGCTGAACTATTTTCATAGCCATGAGGGATGGAAAATTCCACCTACTCACATGAATGTCAGAGTTTTGTCCTTACATCCCACGGTAGTTTGAATAAAAATGGCCCCCACAGGCTCACGGGAAGTGGCACTATGTGTGGGATGTGTGACCTTGTTGTGGGAAGTGTGTCACTGGGTCCAACAATGATTCCACTTGGTAGATATGATGTCATGATGCTGAGAGTACTACTTTAAGATTGGTTTTGGGTACCAGCTGCTCAAAATGATTCCAACTCATTTGGCTAAAATGGTGCACCTTCTTACAATGTTCTGGCCAGAACCTCAAATAAAAACTTCAAAAATCTCTATTGGCTACTCAGAGACTATTTGCAATTATACCAGACAGTAATCTTCAAATTTAACCATCATTTTAGTTTTACAGGATTTCATAGAAAGAACATCACCCCTGCCCCCGTGACAGCCAGAAGTAACTCAACAAGACAATGTCCACTCTCCCAACAAAGTTTGTCCTCATGGTTAGGGACATCAATTAGGGGTTGATTATAACTGATACAGGGCTGGGGGTTGGGGTGGAAATTATGTAGGCTCAGGGATCTTTTTGGAGAAAAGGGGGAAATTAGATGGGATAATAGGTAGATTAGTGTGAGCTTACACTAATATAATAGTGTGAAATAGAGTGAATAATTGTGAGCTATTATTTATAGACAATTTACATTGGTATAAATTCTTGTATATTGATTCAAATTCAAATTATATTTGTTATTTTGAATATGCTCCTAGTTCTGTTTACAATATGTGTACACCTATGCAAAGTTATTTTGTCATATTGCATGCATGCATGCTTCTACCTCTGCTTATGACCTTTTGTATATTTATACAATTTTAAGATATATTTGTCATATTGCACTATACATTTCTACCTCTGATCAAGATACTTAGACATTGTTTACATTTTCAGGTCATTGTCATTTGCTGCACAGTTGTTTAAAAATTGTTTAATATTCTAATATGAGGTCTTATTCTTTAAGCTATATAGGTATTAAAAATTACAGGTCAATAGTCATCTATGTTTGTCATACTTATAGTTAGACTAATCAGGTTCTTTAGATACTTAGAGATTGTATTCCACATAGATAGGTAATCTTCAACCACTTCAAAGAACTGTAGAATATGACATTTAAATAATTTAGGGTTCTGTTGATCTGAGACATGATTATTCTTGGCAGCACCAATCTATTCCCGAGAGAATGTTGGGCAACAAAGACTTGGAGCTTGTTTTCTTCTTGGCAAAACTGGCCTTTGGGCAAAGAACTGCCCAAGCCTCAACCACTGGCAAAAATGCATGGTGTCTGGACAGGACAAGCAGGATACAAGAAAAAAGACTGTCAAATTTTGCCAAGACAGGGTAAGACAGTTTTGAAATTTTTTCTGCCTCTGAAAATGGTCTTTTCAATTATTCCAGACTTTGAGTGATTTCCCAGGTAGCCAATTGCCTCTGTCATTTATTGCATATTTTGAAAATTGCTTAATTGCACTTCCTGTTTACTCAAGTAATATTATTTCCCTTCTCAGGTCTTCGATGGGGTTGAAGACTAGATAGTCATAGTTACTTTCCTCCCATGACCTAGCCAAGCCATTTCTAATCCAAGACTTAGACTTCTTAGGATAGGATAATTATCAAAACATTTAGTATATGTTTCTTGCTTGATATTGTTTATGCTAGTTGTAATTCCAATTTTTATACTTGATATTTGTTCTTATTGTATATAGTTTTGTGTTAGGCTTAGAACTCTCTTATTTAGACAAAAGGGGGAGGTGCTGTGGGAACACCTTCAGCTAGTAGCCTTTAAGATACCAGCCCACCTAAGGCATAGTTTCTTGTATATAAATGTAGATGTAAAGCTTGTGCAGGCTTGGTCTCTCTCTCTCTCTCTTTCTTCTGTATGCTGATCTCAATGTAGAACTTCTGGCTATCTTTCTAGCACCATGACTGCCTGTGTGCTGTCATGCTTCTCACCATGATGATAACAGACTAAGCCTCTGAACTGAAAGCCATAAATGTTTTCCCTGATGAGAGTTGCCATGGTCACACTGTGACTTCATAGCAACCCTATCCAAGATACATCCCCATCTTATGTTTCAAATCCAATTATCCCACACAATACTCACAGGTTCTGTTATCAGTGGTGTGTTGTCCACACTACTTGGACTAGTTTCAACTTCACTTCTGATGAACAAAAACGTGAGGGCACTGAAGGAAAATACATTCCAGTGAGATTTGCCAGGACACACACACACACAAACACACAGACAGACACACAAACACACACATGCACACACACACACACACACTTTCATCAAGCTGCCTTACTTTTAAATTGAGTCCTGATAACAGAGTTACTTCCACATACACCCTGTTGAAGGTCTCACTGTCTCTTTGGAGCCCCATTTTCTTTGATGTCCTTTATTTGGCAGGGTAAAGAGCAAACACATGACACTTCTCCTAATTTGGATCTTTGTCATGATTTCTGCTTTAGCCAATGGTCTCATCTTTTTTATGATGCTGGCTTAACTTTGATATCACACTACCTGGAAATAAAAATGAACACAACCCTGGTGTATTCATCATCTATTAGATTGATAAACTTCAAAAATGTGAACAAGGTCCTTAGTTGGACTGCTGTAAGGGATGGCCACTTCTACGCAACAATGACATAGGTAGTGAAATGGGCTCTTTCTGGAGGAGAAATTGGAAGGGTGATGTCATCTAAACCATATGTATCTTCTTTCCCCCTCACCAAAATGATGGAATACTACATAGTCAGGACGGTGTCAAAGTTCTGACATGAAAAGAACTCTAGGTGTAATGTCAGGAAATAGAAACACATACACCTAAGTCTGGTGATATCTTCTCACTCCTAAGGCACTGTATACCCATGACCAGCATCTCTCTACAAATACCTCACTCACTTACATTGAACTATGCCAATACATTAAGATATTAAGAAAATGGGGCTGGAGAGAGGGCTCAGGGAGTAAAAGCACTGGCTGTTCTCCTAGAGGTCCCGAGTTCAATTCCCAGCACCCATGTGGTGCTCACAACCATCTGTAATGGAATGTGGTGCCCTCTTCTGGCCTGCAGGGATATGTGCAGGCAGAACACTATACATAATAAATAAATAAACCTTTACAAAAAGATAGTAAGAAAATGGACAACTTTAAAATACTTTTGATGTTCATTTAAAAATACTTTTAAATGCATTTTTCCTATTCAAAAATTAAAATAGGAAGTTCTCAGAGTGTATTTTAGGCCTGCACAGGGTATCCAGGTTCAGAACAGTGAGCAATGTATGCTGATTTAGGCATCAAAGTGTGTGTGTGTGTGTGTGTGTGTGTGTGTATACTGTTCCTTGTATGTACGTTTACAGGGGTGATCATTTGGGACTGGATAACCAATTGGTGTGTTCCCTGGAAACTCTCTGATGGAAGCTGTTATCTTCCTTTCTCATGCTTCACATCCTGGCTCTTCCTTTCAAACTGCTTCTAACTGCACACAGAACTCATGTTCTCCTCTTCCTGGTCAGATGAGAGAAGAGCTGAAGGCAAACAGCTCTCAGACTGCTTCTCAGTGACTCACCCTAGATTTCATAGACCCAAGACTCGGCACTGCATAGACTTTTCACTTAAGCTGATGATCTTGAGTGTTTACTACAGAACAGTGATTGACAACTGCCTTACACGTGGAGCCTAATCCACGTATTGAGATGCATAAAGCTTTTATTTTCCAATTTGTCTTGCAAGATGGCTACTAGTGTTATCCCCTCTTTCCAGATGAAGAAGCCAAGGACTTGGAGAAAAGATCTGTCCAAGGTCATATGGGTAGAAATGGCAGAATATGAATAACTAACTGATTTGTGATTTTAGAGAAAATTTTATTTTTCTAAAGAAAAAAATTGGAGAGTACCTAATGTACTGGATAGACCAACTTTAAATTTTTACCATTAGGTTAAAGCTAGACATGCTAAATTAGAATTTTACAACGTGAAGAAATCGTCTTAGTACACTCCTGAAAGCTAGAGTTCCAAGTGACCTGTGTAAGGCACATAAAACTGCCTCTAACGAAATGTGTCAAGAATTTACAGTTTTAGAATAAGCTTTGCTATTCCTCCCCAATTGCCTAGGGACTACTCTCTAGGCAACATTTCAATGACAAAGAGATTGTTCCAGAACATGGCTGGGGAAAAACACCATTACTGGAGGAAGGGAAATATACTCCTCTTTTCCTGAAGACTAAGAAGGTAGTAAAAGTCTTTGTAGGCAATGCTATTTGTTATGTGCAGTGCTGACAGTGGATATAAACGGAATCCAGAGAGAATAGGTGACAGAATTTAAGGTGACCTAATTCTCGCTTGAGTTTTATTGGCGACAGGCCACCGTGTAGCGACTCAAAGTCATTTTCGTCCCCATTGATACAGTACACACAAGGAGAGGGACAGACGTGGAAAACTAGAATTCAGAAGAGATGTGAGAGGCGAGAGAATAGAAACTGGGTTAAAGAGAATGAGCAGGAGAGGAGGGCAGCGGAAGCTGGAATCGGCGCCCTGCCAAGCTCTGATCTGGAATGTTAAACTCAGTGTATACACATTCCTACATTTTAACATGTGCACTGCCCTGCGAAGCATGATGCTGTCTCCTTGTGTGAGGTCAGGGTCATGACTAGCATCCCTTTGCTGAGTTAGCCACCCAAAGCACTGCCCAGCACTTGGTCAGATCCACTAGTGATTCAGCTAACTGGATTCAGCTAACTAGATTCAGCACTGGATTCAGCTAACCCGAACACAAATTACAAGAGTGATGAAGCAACCTAGCAGATCCCATACTCTAAAGAGGACCCATCAGGTGTGGCCTTTCAGTGTTAAAAGGAAAAAGAAAAGAAAAATAACTGTGCTCAAGGTGCTAAGATTGATAATAACAAAGTTGACTCACAAAGTTGCAAGGAAAAGGTATTTCTGCTAGCTTTCTTGCTATGCTGAAACTATGAAAGTGTAGCCTCGGTGCTTAGTTAAAACAGAACAAGCATCAAGTCTTAATGTTTGGTGCTCACTGTGTTTCAGGCATCCTCTGAGGGCCAGCATCCCCCCTAGGATGAAGAGTACTGTGCTAAGTAGCATCAGTGACCTCCAGGGGCATGGAGGGAACCAGTAGAGCACTGACTCGGATAGCATGCTTTTGTAAGCAAAATTACTTCCTATGTCCTGGTTCTCCCTCATGAGCAACGCATTATGATTTTCCGTCTAGCATAGACATTGAAATTGAACTTCACGGCAGTTAGTTGACATTTCCCAGCTTCTCGGAGCTTTTGAGATCTAAAACTGGAGTTTCTGAACCCCCTCATTTGATATTCCTTGTTCTGGAAACAAGGCCTGTTGTTGAGAATTAAGAATCAGGAAACCTACATGAATTTTTATGAAATGTAGGTTTAAGAAATGCAAGGACATCAAAAGTTTTAGGCAGCAGGGCTCTTCAAATGCATGGCTAAGGAGTTAAGAGCACTGGCTGCTCTTCCAGAGGATGTGGGTTCTACTCTCAACATCCACATACCAGCTCACAACCATCTGTGACTGTAGTTTCAGGGGCTCTGACTTTTTTCCTGATGTCTTTAGGCACCAGACACACGCACAATATACATACATGCAGATAGAACATCCATACACCTAAATAAAAAAATTATAAAACAAGTCTTTAGAAAGTACTCTGAATGCCCAAAAGAACTAGTGACTAGTAATGGCTGCAGACCTTACTACGGACAGCCCAGCTCCAAAGTAATTCAACATGGGGTTCGACACTTCTTCCACATCCATCCCAAACCAGCCGAACCTGGAAAGCCAGAAGAATATCAAGTTAGATTTTGCTAAAATGTTTAGAGTAATCCTTAGAAGAATCGGTGAGAGGCTGAACTCTTGACTTGAGGTCTTGGCTCTGTTATGTACTGGTTAGTGTTGGGTAAGTTACTTTTCTACACTGTGCCTCCAATTCCCACATTAAGTGGAAAAAGTAGTGGTCGAGGCATGGTGTTACATTCCTGCAATCCACAGAGGTAAGATAAGAAGAATTCAAGGCCAGTCTGTGCCAGTGACACTCAGGAGGCAGAAGCAGGGTGGATCTCTGTGAATTTGAGGCCAGCCTGGTCTGTATATTGATTTCCAGACCAGCCAGGGCTACATAGTGAGACCCTATTCAAAAAAACCAAACCAAACCAAACAAAATCAAACCAAATCAAATCAAACCAAACCAAAAACTACCATGGAAAAATGCATGTGATTGCATGTGTGCATGTGTGTATGCGATTGCATGTGTGCATATGTGCATGAATGCATGCGTGTATGTGTACACTCACGTATCTTAACACTCGGGGTCAAACCCAAGTCCCTGCTCATGCTAGACAGACAATGCTCTCACACTAAGCTACATCTCAAGCCCCTCTATAATATTTGAGGTATTTAAAATGACTTCTTGGTTTAAAAATTCCTATTCTTTGGCATCAATTTACATTCTTTTCTTTTAATCATGGCTTGACTTTATTGCAATCATTAGCATTCATCATGAACAGCCATCCAAAGGTAAGAGAGTGAGGCAAGCAGAAAAAGCATTGCATTAAAATAAATGCAACTCTGGGGTGGTGGGAGCAAAAGGATGGGAGAGGGTGAAGATATTGTAAGTTAGTAGCTTGATTTACCTTGTTGTTTTGGGGCAGTTAGAATGGTTTTGAGTACAGGGAGAGCCTTAAAGTGAGGCAAGAATAATGTTCTTTGTTCTCATTTCCCCACGTATGAGAAGTACATGTGATACTAACCATGGGTAGCACACAGTGTCATAGAACCTCCATGATAGTATCATGTTCCCATCCATGTCCTCTGTGAAATGGGACTGGGGCACAGAAGGTTCAAATCTGTCATTTTAATTAGCTTAAGTTTCTATACAAAGGCTGCCCGAGGCTTGTGACTAGCCTTTTAGACAGCACAACCTTCTAGCTAGGGTGGAAAAAATTCTCCTTATGGATCCAGCGTGGTTTAGGTGTGACTGTCTCTCTCTTCTCTCAACCACTGCACTGTAAAAGCAGTCACAGACGATGATACTTTAAATGTTTGGATATGGCTACATCTCAAATCTTTACAAAATGCTGGGGAGATGGAGCCACAGATTGCTGCTCTGTTCTAAGAACATCTGCTTTAGAACTGTTACCTGTCTAGAACCTGACCTTGAGCATTTGAGCCTTTGGGTGTCAGCTCTCTGACAGTGCTGACCCCACAGAACTGTGAAAATGAGGTGAGAATGGTACTCGCGCACATGTCCATCAAACCATCGTGCAGGACAATGGGAAGGGAGATATCAGCTGACGTCTCTCTCGGCTTGTGTCCCAGATACAGCTCTTTACTTTTTGTTTTGATTTCCTTTGCTAGATCTTCATCGAATATCTAGGTCACTTACAAAGAGCTTTAGACATAATCGTTAGACCTGGCTGTGTGTACCAGCCATAACTGGAGACTAGGAACCCTGTTATTTCTCCCAGTATGGTGAAACCCCAGTTTACATTAAATGCAAGGTGCAAGAATCTTAGTTGAGATCATTTGAATTGGGTTACCTTGAACTTGCCCAGCCAGTTAAGGTATTAAATGATCCCCAGATGAGGATCCCAAGACCTAAACCGATGGTTTTGATAATTGGGACGACAGCAATGTTCCCTGTGGATACAAAACACAGGAAAAATGGCTTACTTCCAGTACAACAGATGCATTTCTACGTTAAATTAGTGTTTTTTTCTAACTTTAACTTCTGCCCCAACTCAACTTCTGAGTGTGCTCTGCACCCACGGGCTGTTTTTCCAGAGCCCCACAACCACTGCTTTCTGCTCTTGAGGGTCACCCAGGGCCAAATCCGTTATGGTGTTGAAGTTGTCATTAGCATGGTTGTTAAGGAGACAAGGTCTTGTCAGGCTGCACAGGCTAGTTCCCCACTCTTGGCTCAAGAGACCCTCTTGACTCCTCCCCAGGAGCACAGTGAAACCTGCTTGAGAGACAACTGTTCTGGAGTCTATAACGATCTGCACAATGGGCCTGGTGCGGTGGCACATGTCTTTAATCCCGGGACCTCTGTGAGTTAGAGGCCAGCCTGATGTAGACAAACAGCTCCAGGACAGCCAAGGCGACATAGATACCCCATCTCAAAAATATACATAAATACATTTTTAGAAAATTATTTAATTAAAATAGAATTTCAAAAGTTAAGAAAAATGCTCACATTGATAGTGGACATATTAAAATTGGAGTGATACAGATAAGATTAGCATGGACCCTGTATGAGGAGGACATAAAAATTCATAAAGCATTCCATATTTTGCACCAGCTTTGACCAAAAGCAAAAACAAAAACAAAAACAAAAAAAAACGAAACTAAACTAAACAACAACAACAAACCCTGCAGGCTGACAAAGAGACATATCCCATCTGCAATTCCATCGGGAACGGGGAAAGGAGGACGCAGAGTTCTAGGCCAGCCTGGGCTGCATAGCATCACTCTGCCTCCAAAATCCTGGAGGGAACGAGTGAACGGCTCTTCGCTCTCCCAGTTCCACACGGTCCACAATCACAGGGCACACGGGAGGTATGGTAATGTAAACTCTAGTTATGCTTATTTTGATCTCAGATTAATAAATCATATTAAATCATTTAGTCTCTGTGGCAATTTGAATGTAATTGGCCCCCATAATCTCATAGGGAGTGGCACTATTAGGAGGTGTGGTTTTTTTGGAGTGGGGGTCCTTGCTGGAAGAAGTGTGTCACTGAGGGGGCAGGCTTTGGTTTCCTATGGTCAGGATACCGCCAGTGTCTTAGTTGGCTTTCTGTTGCCTACAAAGATGTAGGACTCTTAGCTACCTCTCCAGTACCATGTCTGCCTGCACACTGTCATGCCTCCCACTATGATAATGGACTGAACCTCTGAAACTGTACGTGAACCATCCTAATTATATGTTTTCTTTCTAAGAGCTGCAGTGGTCATGGTGTCTCTTCACAGCAATAAAAACCTTAACTAAGTCCCTTAAAGGCTCAAGGTCACAACCAGTGGATTCTAACATTTTAAAGTCTATTTATTCCTAACAAGATTTTTAGTAATTTTCTTGGTGAACATTTTAGGGTGAGTTCATGTTTGAAGAATCATGTATGAATCATACAGTGTTTCTGATTGGTTAACTGGAAATATAAATTCCACTCTAGACTTGAAGGAATTGATAAAGCAACAAGGAGATTTTTGATTGTCTGTTTTCTTTGTTAAATGTTACTCAAAATGATTACATGCCTCCATTTGACAGCTTTTAAGGCTAAGCTCTGAAAATTGATTACTCAAAGCAAATGGATTAACAAAGGATTACTCTTTAATAACACATGTTCTGATAAACAAGTTGGAGAAAGGTAAAATGTGTGAAATGGCATCCGAGTTATACTTTAAAAGGATCAAATATCTTTACTAGGAGAGTTTTCTAGCAGGAACTTACAATATTAAAAGGGGAAAAAATCTGGAAACTTCCAGGAGTATCTGAAGGGAAGACAATGCACAGCCCATCTGTGATCTGCATCTATGGACTAGAAGACCACTACGTTTTTTCTCCTTGTTGTGAATGTGACCGTGCAACCACTGGGTTAGAGAATACTCGCTTTACCTGTTGCCCAAATGCAGCCGCCGAGCGTCGCAAAAGGCCAGAATTTGGGGCAGCCGAGTATCAAGTTGACCACCAAGGCGACCAACCAAATGGCAGCACAGAGCACCCACTGAAGAAACATCCCTGGAAATAAGACAACCTGGCATTATTGGGTAGGAAGATTCGACAATATGCATCAGCCACAAATCATGTCCTCACAACGGGCATGTGACTCATTTCTTCTTACAACTACTCATTGTCATAAATGACCCAATCTCAGACACCAAGAAAGCAAATTTCTTTATTGAACTTCAATAACTTGGTCCAAAAGCTGGCAGGTTCATTTCCGACTGGACCGTGAACCCTAGATGCTTGACACCAAAGTCCACAGAGGGCTCCTTCTTAACATCCTATTCTTTCACCTGTAGACAGATCAAGACTTTTCTACCAAAGAGTTTGGAGAAGATGGAAGCTGTATTTCCACTCTGATAACTGTCTCAATACCATTGGCAAAACGTGCACTAAGACCTTCCAAACAGTGCAGCAGTAACGTAAATCTTGGGATGCAAGTGACCATTTGTGGTGCATGCAGATGGAGTTTAACTCCCGTGATGAGGCTGATTTTTACAAGCCTGAGATTTAACTTTCTGGGCCAGGGCTCCTCTGCTTCCTATGGTATAAGGTGCTTCTGGCCATTGACCTGAAGATGAACACAGTGGTGACCATTAAAGGCTCCCGTACCATCAAGGCTTGGGGATGGAAAAGATAGATTTCCCACCCTGAATGAAGCGGTGGAAAGCTGCAACCCTGCACTGCCACTTTTGATTCTAACTTGTAAGATTTTTGTCTCTTTCTGCATTCTCACAAAGAGCAGATGAAAAAACAGGTCTATTAACCTCCAAGACAACAAAACAGTAACAGAGAGGAAAAGAAACTTTATGTTAAAAGTAAGAAACTGGAAACAAAAAGCTGGTGAGACTCGAGGGGTTGGGGTGGCTCAGACTAGAACACTCTAATATATGCAGAGAAAAGGAGGCCTTCGGTTTGGTTTTCAGATACAAACATACATGGGACACTTGTCCAGGATCACAAACACCAAAGCTAGGCCAGTTGCCCCTTCTGGTAATTTTTCTACTAGTTTCTATGCTTATCAAACTCCAGGCAAAAAGGAAAGATTTGTAATCCTGTTATCTAAGTAGTGTGAAGACTAAGGAATTAGGGAGATTTAAAAATAACTGTGCTGGGCGTGGTGTACACACCTTTATTCTCAGCACTTGGGAGGCAGAGGCGGGGGCAGATTTTTGAGTTCAAGGCCAGCCTTGTTTACAAAGAGAGTTCCAGGGGTGTCTAAAAGTGGAGAAACCCTGTCTCCAAAACCCAAAATAAACAAACAACAAATAAGAATAACTGGGAAGTTATTTTTAAGCCGGTGAGCACCTCCAAGCAGGTGAGCGCCTCCAGCCCCTACTCCTGGCTTCCAAAGGAAGGTCAGCTAGGCAAAAGCACCTCTTGGTTTCCTTCACTGAACAGCTCGTACTATGTTGCTACACTGTGACTTGGGTATTTCTAAAAATTACAGCTCTGTGCAAAACCATGCATCAAAAACCTCAAAACAGAACCAAATTCGGTTTGGGGAATGACACTGAAAACCTGCACCAGCAATGTATTAAAACAACAACAACAACAAAACAAGTCACCAATAGCTGGGCGGTGGTGGCGCACGCCTTTAATCCCAGTGCTCAGGAGGCAGAGGCAGGTAGAGCTCTGTGAGTTCGAGGCTGGTTTACAGAGCGAGTTCCAGGACAGGCTCCAAAGCTACAGTGAAACTCTGTCTCAAAAAACCAAACCAAACAAAAAACCAAAACCCCCAAAACCAGTAACTAATAAACACAGCTATCAGTATAAATCAAACGGTTAAGTACAGTAACAATACACTGAACACAGCCCTTTAAACTGAAACAGATCGGAGGTTTCTGGGGAGGGAGTGAAGAAGGAAGCCCCTGGATCCCCCAGCAGGGCTACTTAAGGGGGGTCTGACATCAGACATGGGAGGTGGGATGCAAGAGGAGACGTGCTCGCTAGTGAACAGGTGTGTGTTGTGTTCAGCCTGGTCTCTCACGCATCAGCTGTGTTGAAGGTTGATTTTCGAATGAATGCTGTGAGTGAAACCGGCCGTAACTTACCCATTCTATAAACACAGCAGACCCAGCCAAGGAGCCATTCCAGAGGTACCCACCCTGCTTCTTCATGAAGCACAGTCGGGTCTCCCTGTCCCGACTCACTCTCAGAGTACCACAATGGGCCCTGTGAGGTGACTTATCAGAGTTCTACTCCCTAGATGCTATGATCAATAAAACTTGAATTTTTTTTTTAGCTGTTATTTTTAAAAGGAAAAACAAAAACAAAACAAGTGGCCAAGACACGTAAAAGCAAGTTGAGATTAAAAAACAATTACCATCACCCGTGTCGTATTTTTTAAGTGGTACGAAGTTGGAGCCATACAAGAGAATTGCTACAGCAGAGGAGAGGTAGCCAGCGGTAAAGTCTGTCCCGTTGCTGCTCATGCTGGTAGGGGTGGCAGACAGCGAACTGTCTCACTCACGGCCTGTGTTTTTCAAGAGTTCCTGGAACAAAAGAAGAAGAACGAAGGTGAGAAGCTATGAGACTGTGGAGCAGCTGTAATCAGGACATGAAGTCTATTGGTCAGAAGCAGGCTAAGGCTCCTTTTTGCAGATATTTTTGCAGATGGCTCAGTGGTTAAGAGCATTGCCTGCCCTTCCAAAGGTCCTGAGTTCGAGTCCCGGCAACCACCTGGTGGCTCACAACCATCTGTAATGATGTCTGGTGCCCTCTTCTGGCCTGCAGACATACAGATAGAATATTGTATACATAATAAATAAATAAATAAATAAATAAATAAATTTAAAAAATTTATCATTTATACACAACGCTTGCAATTCATGTTTTCCATTTGTCCAGCCAATAATGTTCTATCACTAAAGTATGCTAAGATAAACCAAGTTATTTTCCTTCAGAGTTTGAAAACCTAACGTTTTACAAGACCTGGATCCAGTTTTCTCTACATTACAAAGATTATTTCCCTGTAAAGTAGACTGATATGATGAGCAAATGTGTGGGCTTGGACTCTTATTTTAACTAGCTATTGTGTCAACCAAACTCAAAAGCACCTGAGAAGACTTTCAGAACAATCACGCACTTTATAAGCGTTTATAAGTTTGCTGTGTTTCAGATATGAGCTGAAGGAGGAGTGCACGGAAGTTCAGGGTGTACGGCCGTACAGGTTCAGGATCTTTTCGTTAGTATACTTATAGTGGGTGCTAAGGTCGTAGCTGGAGGAGTCTTGTCTGAGGTACAGTCAGGGATAGAGCTTGCGCTAACATACACTGGGCCCTGGGCTCAGCCCTTAGCATAGCGCGCGCGCACACGCTGCTCGAGAAACGGCACCAGGCCCTTCACCGCTGTGTGCACGATGCTACTCAGATTTATATTTTGTATATTGACCTTTCTGAAATGTAGTTCAGTATAATACAGGCCTTTTTTCTCTCTCCAAATTCAATAAAGTGATGATACCCCGTGGGTATATGTTGAGAAAGGCACCGCTGAAGCGACCCTCCTTTGCAACTTTAAGGAAAAAATATTCAAGTTCATACATTGCTCTTTATATGGTCTTGTAGAGAGTATAAAATGTCTTGACATTGTTATGGGAGATTTAACAGAGAACAGAAACTACTTCAATACCCAATAAGCTTTAACACGGAAAATGCCTATTTGAAATACACGTGTAAAAATGTTTTCTATACTGAGATGCAGCTAGGGACGAGAAGACACTGAGATCTATTTAAAAAGCAGCACAGTGACGCCCTGCTCTTCACTATGAAGAATATACCGCCTGTAGGTGGGAAGAAAACTCATGCCGGGAAGTGGCTTACAAGGGCTACCGCGGAGGCAGATTATTTTACAGAAAGAAGCTCCGCTAAGGAGTGTTGATGGGTAGCCCCAGGTAGCAAGCCTGGACTGAAAGAATAATTGGTCGCGTATCAGAGCGCATGACCCCATTTGACTGCTGAATCAATTTCAGTTATTAGTTTACATAAACGATGTTCGGTCACCGCACACAGCTACCGCGCATTTCAAAAAGCATGCGATCTAATTCTGTGTGCGCTGACAATCCCAGCCACCTCGTGCTAAATCAGTGACGTTTCTCTGGGAAAGAGAAGCGTCAGTATTTTACCAAGCTTTATCCCCGATTCCCTTTTGGCACAAGCGTAACTCAAACCGCTCCTTTATAAACCTTTTCGGCTCAGATGAGGAGAAAAGCCCTCAGCAGGCAGAAGCAGGCGGATCTCTGAGATCAGCGCTGGCCTGGTTTACATAGCTAGTTCCAGGATGAAGCTAGTGAGACCCTGATCTTCACTGTCACTATTTAAGTCTTGAGTTAATGACGCTGCGTGCTAGGCAAGCTCTCTGCTCAGCTGTACCCCCCTTCCCCCTGTCCTTATCTTTACTTTCTTGATTTGAGACAATTAATTACACAGGCTTTTCCCGGCGGACTTTAAACTTCCTCCACAACCCAGCGAGGCCTTCCACTTGTGATTTATCCCCCACATTCATTTAAAAATGTTCCAGTGTTTAACTGGACAACAGAACGGTCAACATCACACGGGGCAGGAAGGCTGTGAACTGCCTTTACCTGTTTACCTTAGGCAAGGTGGCAACCAGGCAGTAGTTTTCCCGTTTCTCCGGGGTCGGGGGGTGGGGGGGAGGTGGGGGTGGAGTAAAAGCTTTCACTACGCTTCGATAAAAAAGTCTCAAGTCCAAGTATCTTACGGTTTACTTGTTAAGTGACCACCGATATTTTATTAAGCCACGTTAAGTCTTTCATTCATTACTGGTACGCCTGTTTTTCTTACTGATTTAAAGTTGTGAGCAGCCCTTCCGCTCCCTTTAAGATAAACTGGCGTGCTCAGATCAATACTGCCTGCTGTAGTCCAAAGATTTCATTTCTGGTTTCCTTTCATTTCCTCCAATCTGAGGGCAGTTTCGGCTGTCCGGGACTGACGTCACCAGGGCTGGCACGCACTTGCTCAGAGAGTTTTCCTAAAGAGCGAGCTACAGGGCAGTCCTCAGACCCGGGAGACCTGGTACTCACTGCGCTGGCTGCGGAGCCCAGGCTCGTCCTAGGATGAGTGCCGACTTCCTGCCGGTGTCTGGGAAGGAGGATCTGAGTCCCCTCCCAGGCAGAGGCTCCTCACACCCTCCCAGGGGAGGGCTGGAGCTCAGTCAGGTGACTAAGGAGTTGCCAGGTCCTCTGTCAGTCAGCAAGTTAACCAGACAGGTTCTTTGCCCTTAAACAAAAGATTCCTCTGGGAGTAGCCTTTATTTGTGCTGTTTGTGCATAAGACAAAAACAAAGGCATTTTGTTATAGAATGAGCAGGTCATCTCAATTTGTTCTTCCTTGCTAGGCAAAAGCTCTACTAACTTATACTCTCCTCCTTCATTTTTCCTTTTTAAAGTTTGAGACTGCTTCTCACGAGGTTGCCTAGACTGGCTTACACTCGACTCCATAGCCCAAGCGGGCTTTGAACTTGGGATCCTCCTGATTCAACCTCTCTCTTAGCTGGATCCTGGGTCTGGACAAAGGCATCTACCCTAACCCCCCCCCCCCCCCCCCCCCCCCCCCCCCCACTAAGTGTCCTGTAGGATTGTCATCTTCATGGCTCGCTGGCACATTGCAATGATCAAGGAAACCACACTAGAGTAGCTGAAATAGAGCTTGGTCCAGGAGTTGGTTTCTTTGAAAATGTTCTCCAGGAAACTTGGGTGCCAGAGCAGGCTGTGAGTCAAATTCTAGGTCCATACTGGTTCTTCCACATCAGCTATAGAAATCACCAGAGTTAAGAGTGCAGGTTCCTGACACCCCATAGAAAGTATGAGGAAAAAGCAGCCACTAGTGGGCAGTGTAGATTTGCCTGCATTGGACCCTCTCCAGCAGTTGAGGTGTGTGTGTGTGTGTGTGTGTGTGTGTGTGTGTGTGAGAGAGAGAGAGAGAGAGAGAGAGAGAGAGAGAGAGAGAGAGAGAGAGAGAGAGAGAGAGAGCTCTCCTAGATTGCAATGCTGTCCCTCCAGACCAGGCACTGCTGCAGCAGAGGACACAGACGTGAACTTGAAGATGAGGAAGTGCTAAGTTCCGCCCTAGTCTGAGTTTAAGCCTGCCCTCTTAGGGTAGCATTGAGCCGATATCAGCTGTTAACTGGTCATGTGAGGGTCACAGGAAAGAGAAGAAATGTTGAGACGTTAAAGAAGGTTTCCGGAGAGGAAGCCTTGTTTCCAATGCGGCATTTATCAGATAACCATGCCGGTAGGCAGGACATCACTTAAGGAATGAAAGAAGCTAAGCATCATCTTAAGTGAAATGATTAATTTAGCAATTGAGAAACGACTCCCTGTTTATGTGCATGCGCACTTCAGGCAGAGATTTGCTTATTGTGCTCTGTTTTATGCACTTTACTATTAATTTCTTTAAGTTTTCACATTAAATTAAGGGGCTTAAGCAAACTTACATCGAGGAAGCCTGTGTCATTGATTGCCAAGAGTATATGCTCACTATATGTGTGTCACATTTTGGTAACTAGTTCTAGTAGTTCACTTACTAATTCGGTGGTCTTCATTTTAATTATCATACCCGCTATGTTGACCAACAATCTTTTATGTCATTTATTTATTTATTTATTTATTTATTTATTTATTTATTTATTTATTTATTTATTTATTTATATGTATACAATATTCTGTCTGTATGCCTGAAGGCCAGAAGAGGGCGCCAGACCTCTTTACAGATGGTTGCTGGGAATTGAACTCAGGACCTTTGGAAGAGCAGGCAATGCTCTTAACCACTGAGCCATCTCTCCAGCCCCTTTATGTCACTTTCAAAATTGATTTTGGGTATCGTGACCTCGCACCAAGGAAGACAAAGCTTTCTCCTCCTAGTGTTAGAGATGGAATACAGGACCTTTATACACACTAAGCATTGCTTATTCCTGAGCTATGTCTCCAGTCCTTTGACATCTTTATATATTCTGGATATGAGCTTTCAGATAAAAAGCTGGTAAATGCCATGCCCCATTCTGTAGGATGTCTGCACCCCGCTGTTCTCTGCTGTGCAGAATTTATCAATTTGATAAAATCTTTTCTGTCAGTTCTTGCTATTCTTTCCCGAGTTTGGGGGTTTCTATTCAGAAAATCATTGCCTGCAGCCAGTGTTTGGAAATGCTGTCCCCATAATGTCTTTCTAGTGATTTCGGAGTATGGGGTTTTACATTTCGGTCTTTGGTCTGTTTTTAGTTTTCATATCTATTTATCTAGCAATCATCCATGTGTGCACATGTACATATGACTTATAAAAAGTTATTGGCAAGTTGATGTGGCAAAAGAAACTCTTTTCAGCTGTTGGGGATGGAAACTAGTTCTCTGTGTACAGCAGTAAGGGCGTTCAGCAAAAAAAAAAAAAAAAACAAAACAAAAATATAAAAAAAACGGGACTCTGGTTTTACCCATGGCTTGAGTACTTTCCTAGCATGCTCAAGTCCCCAGGAAACATCATGAGCACCAAGGAACAAGGAAATAACTATAATAAATTGAATCGGACCCAGCAGCCCCACTTTTTCCGGGTGCAGATCTGGAGAAAGTGAGTTGAGCACGGTGAAGACAGGCCTGTGTGCTTGAGTTCATTGCGGCCCTTCACCCCGGGCAGATTCATTCATAGAGAAGAATGAAGTCCTGCTGTTTGCAGCACAGTATAGGGAGCTGGAGGATATTCCATTAAGTGGAATAGGCTAGACAAGCACCGAGCGTTCTCGCTCCCATGCAGACTGCGAAGCGTTGGCTCTCTAGTGCAACAGTGATTTTTTTAGGGCCTGGAAGGGTTCGGGGGAGGGTGGGTTTGATCTGTGCTCATCACGTGCATGTATAGGCATGTATAGAGGTAGTTGGAACCTCATTAGCAGGTACAATCAATACACGTTAGCAAAACATAAATATAGGAAACACTTCTCCAGTCGATGAACCAATGATATGATGGTTATCCTTACTGCTAACATGGAGAAACTTTAGCTATTTAGACATACAATCTAGGTGGCCACAGCATTCCTCTACGGAGAAGTCCACTTCAGAGAGGGGCTCTAGCTCTCGTCATCTGAAGGAAGGAAGATCTTGAGAAGATGAGGAAAGGAGACATTTGATGGTAGCCAGGTTGGTGCGTAAAATTAAGATACGGTCTCCATAACAACATTACAACCCAAAGCAGCCGGTGCTGATGCCAAAACTGCGGTAAGTTACCCAGAAGGCCTTGCGGAGAAAAATGAGGGTCACTATCCCGCACAACAGGTTTTCAGTGGAGAGCAAGCCATCTTCTCTTGGACGATGATGCCATCTAGAACATTCCACACCTGGTTTCAAAGATTCAAGGAAGAGGCTGGTTATCTCCTAAGGGCTAACGACTGCAGGTGATTTTAGTGAAGCCTGTTAGGAAGGGAACTAAACCTACCTGGCCTGCACCCTAAAAATGGAGCAACAAAGTCTGGATGTTGACAATCAGCTTGCTGCGTAATTTACCGAATATTTTAAACTTTTAGTAGTAATAGGGAAAAAAAAACTTTACACTTAAACCCCCAGGCACTCACTCTCTTGGAAATGAACAAGATGCCTGTAACACAACATCCATACTGTAGCCCACAGGTCAAGGAATAATTTGAGTTTCAGGTCTCATTATTTAAGGAAAGATTTCACAGTTCTATAGTTGCCATAGGTGTATTTTTTCTTGTGCAGTGTAAGTTGAAAACTATTTAGAAAGGCTTTAACAGTCCAGTTGATAGTAAGGCCAATTGCAATGTGTGTGAAAATGTCAACTATCAACAAGAAATTTGAAAGAAATTGATTCTAGCCTTTGAGAAAGAACAGTTATGGTCTTGAGACTTTAGTTGAAGAGGGAAACACATAGGACCAAAGAGGTAAGAGAATTACAACAGAGATACGGCCTGAAGATGCCACCAGAATATTATATAAATCTCATGACAAAACCTGAATGGATAAGGATTTACTTATGATGATAGTGGTGTCTTGAGATGGATTCAGCACCTGGTGAAGATGCTGTAACATTCTTGAGATGACAGCAAAGATGATAGTTGACACAGTAGTGGTAGTCTTGAGAGGACAACACACGCCAAAGATTAACTCTAAGGTTTATGCTTTTTTTTAAGGTTTATGCTTTTATTTATGTTTTCAGAATAATGCATCAATGCTGCATAACTTCAACAAATTTAACCCACAAAGGCACAATGCTAAGGCAGGAAAGAGGAGAGGAGAGGGCTGAACGGGAACTTTGTGTTATCTGCTCGGTTTTCCATGTTGAATCTCCAAAGGACCTCTTCCAGTGTGGAAGTGTGTGGGGGTTCTTTCTTTCTTTTTTTTTTTTAAAGTCAACTGTTTACTTATGTCCTCTCTTTTCTAAATGATTTCAAACCGAGCGATTCCACTTTCTTTCCGCTTGGATGATTTCCATATATAATGAGAAATTAAGAACAGTGTGGAGGCAGAGCCAGATCTGCTGATCTCATTGCATTATGCAACCCCACTTTTTCCTGCTTTAGAAGAAGTGAAACACTTAGCTTGTTTTCTTTCTCCCCTCCCTCTTCTTTCCTTCCCTCTCCCCTACCAGCCTCAACAGTATCCTGTCAATTTTTTCCTAGAAGACTTAAAAGATAGAGAAAGCCACTGGCTGCTAAAGTAACTGAGACCATGATCCGCGTTCATCTCACCCTACCACTCAGGCAGGCCCACTTCCTTCCTCTTCCTTTTTTTTTTTGTGTTTGAGACAGAGTTTCTCTGTGTAGTTCTGGCTGTCGTGGAACTCACTCTCGAGCACTGGGATTAAAGGCATGAGCCACCACTGCCTGCCTGAGTGAATGATTTCTAGGCTGGCGTTGCTGTCTGGGTTCCAAAGTAACGTGCAGTTCTTCAGAGCGGTGAGCATAAATTGCCTCACAACAGCGACTACTTGCTTTTCCTGGCTGTCTGGAGCGTTGGTAGATCTCTGTGAGGCTTCTCCTTTTCCTTTTCTCTACACAGGGCTCCGAATGTCACCCTTCCTCTGTGGCATGACTGCTGAAGGCACACAGGAGTTGGATCTTGCCCTCAAGGACAGCATTTTTCTTGAAGAATATACAGATTGTTTCCCCATGCTGTCTTTGAGCTGCATTGGGATCCTTGTTGGTCTAGAGGCCACAGGACAGGGGACACCTGGACATGAGGAAGGACTGAGAAACCTGCCTTAGGCCAGGTGTCCAATCGTACCCAGGTGAAGGGAGTGCACTGTGCCTTCCTGGATGGTCAAAGCACCGGGCATGCGTGGGTCTTCTGAGTGTCTCCTGAATTGCTCCATGTCAGTAATTTAAGAGGAAAACTGAACAGGGAGATGTACCAGGTCTCTGTATGCGGCTCTGCCACCACCCACCTATCCAGGGCCTGGTTCTCTCGAGATTTACCTTCTAGGTGGGGGAACGAGGTGCTCCCTGTCACCACCACTGAGGTCTTTCATTCCTCACTGAATTCATTGTTTGCTAATACGGCCTTGTCACCTTATTGATGTCGGGAATCGATCATTTAAAGCCACTAATCAAAAATCAACTAACTCTATCATCTTCAAGATACTCTTTTCAAGAGGAGTTTATCATAAAATCGAAACATTTTCAAGAGTAATGTGAAATCAGGAGGAATGTTATTAAAAATTGATGGTGCGGGGTTGTAATAAATATTTCTGCCCTTCCTGGGGCATGTTTTCCACACAAAGTGTTTTACAATGAAGGTTACCTCAATAAGGAATAAATTTATTATCTTTACTAAAGTTTCAAGACAGGGTTCACCAGGAATTAAAGCTATACCCCCTATAATGTTAACAGTTCTAGAAATAAGCCAAGTATACTTTTAATCACCTACTTTGAGTTTAAGAAAGAATCAACTCGGGGGCTGGAGAGATGGATCAGTGGTTAAGAACACTGGCTGCTCTTCCAGAGGACCTGGGTTCAATTCCCAGCACCCACAGGACAGACATCTCACAGCTACATACAGGGGATTTTATACCTTCACACAAACGCACACAAAAAAATTTAAAGAAAGCATTAACATTACTTACTTAGATGTGTTTCCAAACTTTTTCTTTTCTTTAGAATTTAAATTATCTGTGCGTGGGGGGTGCTGGGATTGTTTGTGTATCAGCACAGGTGTCTACTGAGGCCTGCAGAGTAGAGCCAGTGGAGGTGGGGTCACAGGCAGCCATGTGATTGATAAGTCTGTATTGCTTTAGGGATAGAATCCAGAGCCTTGGGCATGCTGGGCAAACATTCTGAGGATGATCTCCTTCCTATTCCAAACCCTTAATTTATTTATTTGTTTGCTTGTTTGCTTGTTTTTCTGCTGCTAAGCCTGGTTCCAGACTCATGATCCTCCTGCCTCAGCTTTCTAAGTAGTTAGACCATAGGCTGTGCCACTACATGTAGCTGGGGCCTCTTATGTTCTAAATATTCATGAATTTATTTGAATTTAATGAAATTTCTATGAAGTACCTGTTATAAGCCAGACATGGTTCAGGACATTGGGAATAGATTAAAAAAAAATCTCTGCACCAATTTAGTTTACAACCAAGTGAGAGGCACCAGATAAGGAATGGTATCTGTGGTTTGTTAAACAGCGGTAGGGGAAAGAGAGAAGGGGAGGAGTGGTCGGTAAAGAGGTCCAGAGGCCCCCTGAGGAATGACAGGGTGTGGCGACAGCTGAAGCTGGGGTAGCCAGGAAGACAGGAGAGAACAAGGCCAGAAAGGTCGAGGTTCGGGTGGGGTGAGAGGCCCGCTGGACCACTGGAAAGACTTCGGCTATTCTGAGACAAACGGAGTGCCAAGAGTTTTCCAAACACAGGATATACGAGAGTCATCTTTTACAGACACCCAGGTGTATAACATCAAAAAAATATAAATGCTTTGTTATCTCCCACAGTCTTTGGCGGTCTCGACCCGGGGCTTCGGGCAGAAGGCTGGGCTCTCAGTACCTGAGGTGTGGCTGGGTTTGGCGATGGTGGCTCACTCGCATTACTCGGGCATGCTCTAGTCGCTGGCTGGAGAGACCTCAGTTCTCTTCACACGGGCTGCTGGAGTATTCTGACGTGGTGCTGGCTTTGCACGAATTTGAGCGTGCCCATGGTGCTTTGTGACATAGCCTCTGACGTCATACGCTGTCAGTCTTCAGGGCTTCCTTGGTCGTCAGTCTCTGATTCCGAGCGGGGGAGGAGAGACCGGAGGATGGCCTGGACACCTAGACGACAGCATCACTGAGGGGAGTTTGGAGGGTGACACCCAGGGGAAAAGAAAGAGACTTCTGGGACCAGCGTTCCTCACGGATACACGCGAAAGTAAACCAGTACAGAAGCCTAGGAAATAGCGCGGTCGGGGACCCCAGATGCCCTGGTGTAGTGAGTCCAGGGCGGGAAGACGCGGTGGAAGGCCTTTCCTGCCGCTCAGTGCAGTGGGAAACGTGGGTGTCAGGACCACTAAGGAGGACTAAGGAGGTGATGGTGCTTGGCAAGTGTTTTATGCGTCGCAGTGTCTTACAGGTGATTCAGGGCTTATTGTCACTAATCTTGCTAGCTACATCTTAAAGGAGAGAAAATTCAGCCGTCATCCTTTGGACCACTGTTCTCAGAGGCACAACCTGAGTTTTCGTTAAGTCAAAGAAAAGTGTGTGTGTGTATACTATATATATATATATATATATATATATATATATATATATATATGTAGGTATTAATACTTTATCATAGTATATACACAGATACTTTATCATAGTATACACACACATATATACTTTATTATAGTATATACACATGTATACGTTATCATAATATACACACACATATATATGATATAAGCAATTATTTTCTGGTTCCAGGGGCTTCTTATATGATGGCATGGAAACCACTAGATCATTCTTTGGTTTGCAGTTAGATGACTTTATTATTTCTGCATATGGAAAGGAACAATATGAAGATAATTACGCGGGCTCCACACATCAGGCTGAGGCTATGGCTCCGTAGAATAAACGCTCGCTGTGCAGGAGGGAGAAGTGAGGGGAACAGAATTCAGATCCTTAGGATTCATGGAGCAGTCTGCTGTGGTGGCTGCCGGCACCTGGGAAGATGGCATCTCTGGGCAAGCCAGCCAAAACTGGCAAGCTCAGCAGGAGCTCCCAGTGCGCAAATACACGCACACCCACCCTCAGACATGCAAACACACACACACACACACACACACACACACACACACACACATCAAACCAAGTCTTGTCCTTGCCCAACCAATCCAAGACTCCCAAGGACCTGACCATTGAGTGACTGAGTTAGATTAACTGACTCACTGCAGTGTGAGGGAGGGGAGGAGAGCTCTGTCAGAAGAACTGTAGGGTGTCTCTCTGGAAAAGAGGAAAGGTGATACCATTCTGAAAGGGCAGGTTTTAGGAGCAATCAAATGTAGTGTTTTAGTGGGTGGAAGAAGCCAGCATCACTCCTGGACAATGAAGCAGACCGGTTTCCCTGGAAACTACGATGTCAAATGTGCTCACGCACCACACCCTTGTCTGAAGCTCCCAGCTGGAACACACATCAACACTGCTTCACCGTATGGGGATTTCACTCTTCTGTGCAAGACTCGGACATTTCATTATTACTGGGACGTTTTCATCAGCACTGTTCCTGATGGTCCATGATTTTAGAGAACAGAACTGCTCAGCAGGAAACTATTATTCCAAGAACTTGAGCAGCTTGTCTGCAGCATTAATTGCTTGGTCCAAGAATGGAGTTCAACACGTTAAGTACACATCACTGTCCTCTCCTGGGTCACCCTAATCTGAGAGAAACACTGTGTCCTATTTTTTTGCTGTATGCTCTCCAGAGGTGGGAACAAGTCCTTTGTATCCCAAATTGGAGCATTTTGATATTAGCATCCCAATTAGAATGTCTCTTGAAACATGTTGAGGCATTCTCACACCCAAGGCTTGTAGTCAGGTTTGCCCGTCCCTAAGGGGGTTCCTCAGCAGCAAGTGCTGAGATTAAAGGCAGCACTTCCTAGTTCTGACTTAATTGGCCCATCCTGCAGTTGTCTGGCCATCTACTGCTGCTATACCGAGGATCTACCACGAGAGGGTGCTATTCCCACGTGTTCGTGGCTGCAACTCCAGACAGGAACCGGCCTTGGGGATTCTGTTAGAACCAGGTCAGTGTTTCCCTGAGGCTGTTTGTTCACACTCGGAGAAATATTGCCCCCATCTTCTGTGTCTTCTCTCTGGCAAACACTACTCAAAACTCACAGACAAAACCAAGTGTTACACTAGGAAAAAAATAAGGCATCAACAAAAAAATCAACCGAGTTGGGAAAAAAAATAGCGAGAAAACAGAAGAGGTAAAAATTCTCAGAGGTCTAGCTGGTTTCTGCTTCATATGAAGAGCAAATGAGACCTAACTTCAGCCCGCAGCTCTTTGATTGGAATAAAACCTGCCTTCTATGTGAACAAAGAACTCAATGGTTTTCTAAGGTGAGAACAGTCTGAGTAGTTAAGCACTGACCTCGAGACCGGAAACTGCGCATGTTCAAAAATCTAGAACTCTTGATTTCAATCTGAAATGGAGCATAACATTGCAGAAACAACTTTAGAATCCCCCAGGGACCTCACTAGTTGGCCTGCCCCTGTGCAACATCAGCTATGTCCCCTAGACACAGGGAGGAGTTGTATGTCTCTGATGGGAAAAGGAAGAGGCTTAGCCCGACTTTGAGCAGGTGGTTTCCTTGATATGATACAACAGGGGAGCCGGGAGCGGTCAACACAGAGAGGAAGAGGAAAGGGTTCAACGGGAAAGTCTAGGAACAAGCCGTCACTGCCTGTACTAACCAGGGATCAATAATGACAGTATCTTCCTTGCATGGTAAGGACCGATGATGCTTCTCTGCGTTATCTTGTCCAGGTCCTAGAACCGTTTTGCTTGTTCCCTACTGTTACTGATCTTACGGATGAGGGTTTCCGACTCTAGGAATAAACTTACTCTAATTATACTGCAAGTTCCTTTTTAAAAAATATAAACAGCTGGGCGATGGTGGCGCACGCCTTTAATCCCAGCACTCGGGAGGCAGAGGCAGGCGGATCTCTGTGAGTTCGAGGCCAGCCTGGTCTACAAGAGCTAGTGCCAGGACAGGCTCCAAAGCCACAGAGAAACCCTGTCTCGAAAAACAAAAAAAAAACAAAACAAAAAAAAAAAACAAAAAAAAAGAAAAAAAACCATATGTAACGATATCACTTGATCTCGAATTCCACAATAATAAACATTTATTAGGCCTTAATTATATTGAAGCTAAAAATACTTTTATGATTAACGTCTTGTTTCCTTAATATTATCAGTTTTTGGTTTAATCTTTATAAAGTTTTTGAGATTATAGTATAATTACAACATTTCCTTCTTCCTTTTCCTTCCTCCAAATCCTACCAATACCCCTGCTCACTCTCCTCCAAATTCATGACATTTTCCAGAGTTATTGCATGCATGTATATACGTGTATATATATATATATTATATTTATAAGTATAAAATATTCAGCTTGTATGTTAGTTCTAAAGCCAAAGTCTTTCTGATTCTGGTGACTGTGTTATCGATTCTTAACGCATTTTTCCAAAGTGTTTTGTGAGACTGTGTGCCTCATTTGGCTCCTTAACTGGACACCAAGCACACAGTGGAGCACGGATTTGGAGTAGTGCCAGCGTCTTTAAGTGAACATTCAGAAGTTCTCCTGCTCACCCCTGCTGGTCAGCTGTGCCTGGTGGATTTTAATCTCCGAATTCTAAGTCTTCTCATGTTGACTCTGTCTCCACAACCCTTTTGTTTCTCCAGCAAATGTCCCGTTTCATGCTGAACGCACTGATCTCTCTCTCTAGGCTCTCACCTAGGAGTTCTGTTTCACAAATTGGAGACACCAGGAAGAAATGGTTTTAGAGCTGCCACATATCTGGAGAGAGAGAGAGAGAGGAGAGAGAGAGAGAGAAAAAGAGAGAGAGCAGGTATGCTTGAGGTATACACTGGCTGTGCTCATTGGTGAAAACCAAAAATTTACCCAGAGGGAAATCCACTGTGAAAATAAAACGTAGTTTCTTTGTCTAGAATCCTTTCTCTACACCTGCTGGCCACAGGGAAAAATTGTCCACTTGGATTGAAAGCTTTTTCTGACCTCTTGGCATTCAAGGCTCAACAACCAAGTCCTAGGACTTGCCTTTTGCACGGTGAAAACACAGACCCTGTCAAATGACCCGTGGCAGCTGTGTTTCCAGAGCCAATAATAAATTCCCTGTGGCCCTCGAGCAGTGCGCGCCACCATTGATTTCTCTCCCTCTGCACAGCTCTTCATTCACAGGCCCAAAGAGCACAGCAATCTTTGCATTTTCCTCCAAGGCTCTGAAAGCTCCTATCACGATCTTCTGGGATGCTTTTGCCTGCTATTCCTGACCTCTTAATCATAGGGTGTCCAGATTGCTTTTCTGAAATCCAGCCCATAGTTCTAATAGGTTTCTCAAATTTACCTATACCCATCCTACATACAATCTGCTATAATTTCCAAACTGTTCATGGCCTTGTCTCTTGTGCTGTACAGAGAACATTGATCAGGAATGCTTGCTTATAAGAGCTTATCTCCATGATTCTCAGTCATTTCCCTCTCCCCCTCCTTTCCTCCCTTCCTCCCTTCCTGCTCCCTCTTCTCTACCTCCCTTCCTAGATTTCTTTTTTGAGACAGGGTCTCACTGTGTAGCCCTGGCTGGCCTAGAACTCCGTATGTAGATAAGGCTGGCCTCAAACTCATAGAAATCGATTGACTTCTGCCTCCCAAGTGTTGGACATTAAAGGCATTGCCACCACACATGTTCTCCACTGTTTTTCTTTTATTGAGAATAGACTCTTTTCTCATAGAACACCCGGATTATGTTTTTCCCTCCCTCCGTTCCCCTCAGCTCCTCCCTAACTCCACAGCCATCTAGATCCATCCCATTTCTGTCTCTCAAACAGGCCTCTAAGAGATAATAAAGTAAAATAAAATGAATGAAAGATAAAGCAAAAACGAACACATTGGAATTGGACAAATAAACAGAAGGAAAAGAGCTCAAGAGAAGCTACAAAAAATCAGATACACTCATTTTCACACTCAGGAGTTCCATAAAATAACTAAACTGGAAGCTATTATATATATATATTATATATATATTATATATGTATGTATATATATATATTATACACACACAAAGGACTTTTAGGGTAAAAAGAGAAAAAGAAAATATGCAAATAAAATAAAAACTAAAAGTTAGATACATTTTAAAAAGCAAGAGCCTTTCCATGACATTATGAGTCAAGGAGCCTCCATTTTCTGTTGGCCATCTATGACTGGGCACGTAGCCTACCCTTGGCTAGCTTGTTTCCCAGTGAGACTCCCTTGGAGGAAACTGAATTTTCATCTCCAAACCCAACGATTTTTCTTAATTCACACTGTCTATTCTGCCATAGCATGCCACAATGTAAAGGTTTGCAGTCATTCAGCAAATTATAGAGCTAGGTAATTTTGGAGTGCAATTATAGAGGGAATTGGAAGTTTATCATTGTGCTGGAGAGTTTTATGTCAACTTGACATAAGCTAAAGTCATCTCTGAGGGAACATCAATTAAAATGCCTTTTTAGGATTGGGCTGTAGGCAAGCCTGTATGGCATTTTCTTAATTAGTATGGAATGGGGGAGGGCCTGGGTTTTGTGGGAAGGTGGGTTTAGCAAGCTACAAGGAGGAAGCCAGTAAGCACCACTCCTCCATGGCCTGTGCATCAGTTCCTGCCACCAGATTCCTGTTCTGACTTCTACAGTGATGTGGCTGGGTAAGCTAAGTAACCCCTCCCCCACTCCATTCCTCCCCAAGTTGCATTTGATTATATTATTTTATCACAGCAATAGTAACTGTAACTAAGACAGTTGTCAAGACAACCAGTTTCATCAAAATCAAGTGCATAATTGTCTTTTCTGAATTGGAGCAATGATTTCGATGGACCACATGTCCTTAATTTCTTTTGACCCTCCACAGGGTCTCAAATTCAGCACAATCCTTTTTTCAGTGACACGTCTTGTTGAGATCACCCATCTTCTAGAAGCAGGGCCTGGATAATTCTCAGCACACTACTTTGCTTTCTATTCTTAAGCTGTGACTGAGTAGTGTCACTTCTTTTTTTAAAATTATTTTATTGATTTTATATTGAGCTCTACATTTTTCTCTGCTCCCTTCCCTGCTTCTCTCCTCCCCCCTTCAACCCTCCCCCAAGGTCCCCATGCTCCCAATTTACTCAGGAGATCTTGTCTTTTTCTACTTTCTACTTTCCATGTAGATTAGAACTATGTAAGTCTCCCTTAGTGTCTGCATTGTTGTCTAAGTTCTCTGGATTATGGTTTGTAGACTGGTTTTCTTTGCTTTATGTTTAAAAACCACCTATGAGTGAGTACATGTGACAATTGTCTTTCTGTGTCTGGGTTACCTCACTCAAAATAATGTTTTCTAGCTCCATCCATTTTCCTGAGAAATTCAAGATGTCATCCTTTTTTTCTGCTGTCTATACTCCATTGTGTAAATGTACATTTTCCTTATCCATTCTTTGGTCGAGGGGCATTCAGGTTGTTTCCAGGTTCTGGCTATGACAAACAAATCTGCTATGAACATAGTTGAGCACATGTCCTTGTGGCACAATTGAGCATCCTTTGGAAATATACCCAAAAGTGATATTACTGGGTCTTGAGGAAGGTTATTTCCCAAATTTCTGAGAAATTGCCACACTGACATCCAAAGGGGCTGTACCAGCTTGTACTCCCACCAGCAACGCAGAAGTGTTCCTTTTACCCTACAACCTCTCCAGCATAAGTTGTCCTCAGTGTTTTTGATCTTGGCCATTCTTACAGGCGTAAGATGGAATCTCAGAGTTGTTTTGATTTGCATTTTTTCTGATGACTAAGGATGTTGAACATTTCCTTAAGTGTCTTTCAGCCATTTTAGATTCCTCTGTTGAGAGTTCTCTGTTTAGGTCTGTACTCCATTTTTATTTTATTTTGGATTATGTGTTCTTTTGGTGTCCAGTTTCTTGAGTTCTCTGTATATTTTGGAGAACAGACCGAGGTCTGATGTGGGGCTGGTGAAGATCTTTCCCCAGTAGTGTCACTTCTTACAGGAGCCTGTGTCACAGGACCCCTTTTGATTGGTTTGAGGATATCAACTTGGCCCAAGCCGAGCCAATTATTTCAAAAAATGTACTTAAAGTGATTGATTTATTATGCCGTACAAAGTGGGTCAAGTCCAGTCCTTTGTTAGACCGAGCCGGATAAGGATAGTTACTTTCTGATAAAAGATGGGAAGTGAAAGCAAGGAGCGAGCAGCAGCTGCATTTCCAAGGGTGCAAGGGCGAGCCCCTGAGAGAGTGGAGCTGGAGCCTGGAGTTATAAATGGAGCAGCAGACCAGCCAGTGACAGCCCAGTCTCTGGGTCTACTTTGTTCTTGGGCTGCCCATTCAGCAAGTATTAGTTCAGAATTTTGTGCCTTGTGTTTTGGGGACCCATTGATGACTGATCTATGAGGGAAGTGAGCTTGCTTTCCCATGTGACGCTGAAGAAAATCAAAGTAGGTACAAGAGCAGAAAGGGCAGCCTTCTTCAGCCCTGTCTGTGCCTTTTGATCCGTCTCCCTTTTTTGAATGTTTGTTGGATACCCAACTTTTCTCCGGGTGCTCAGGTCTCAGGATTGGTTCTCACCTGTGCACCCTTTAACTAATGCCATGTCTTCTGTTGCTATCTCGACATTCAACTCTATCTCATACTTATGCACCCTCTGTTTATTCTTAAGACACCCCGATACCTTGTCTTCCTTTGACCTTTAGGCATGATGCATATACCACAGATGGAGATTCAAGGAGAATCTGTTTCCTATAGATACCCATACATACATACTAGGAACAGGTTTAAAAAAATTATCCCTGAGCCGGGCAGTGGTGGCGCACCTGTAATCCCAGCACTTGGGAGGCAGAGGCAGGTGGATCTCTGTGAGTTCGAGGCCAGCCTAGTCTACAAAGGGAGTTCCAGGACAGGTTCCAAAGCTACAGAGAAACCCTGTCTCAAAAAACAAACAAACAAACAAACAAAAAAACCCAAAACCCCCCCAAAAAACCCCAAAAATTATCCCTGAGAATTTTACATACATATACAATGTATTTTGATCAAGTCCATCTTTTACTTCCCATCTCTAACTCCTCCTGGTACACCTCTCCACATCCCCTTCCAACTTCATGTCCTCTTTCTCCTCCTCCTCTTCTTGAACATGAGTAACCTAAGACTACCAATATATCTGTAGTTAGGGGTAGGTCCTTCTAAATATCCCTCTTATCTATGAGGGAACACTGACAACTTGATCATGTATAGATTAGTGCAGGTAGCCATAGCTCTTGCAAGTTCATGAGTGCAACTCTTCTGTCATGTCCAGAAGACATTATGTCATGGCAGACCTCTCTAACCTCTGGCTCTTAAAATATCTCTGCCCCCTTTTACAATGCTCCTAAGCCTTGGGTCAGGGGCAGGATATGATACAGATGTTTCCTTTAAGTTTGGACACTCTATAATCACTTATTCATTGTACTTTGACCAGTACAATGAGTCTCTGTGTTAACTGATGTCTACTGCAAACAAACAAACAAACAAACTCTCTGTTTAGGCTGAGAGCTACACCAATCCTAGGGTGTCAAGAGCAGTCACACACCGGGGTGATACCTGTCAAGGTCAACCCTCTGGGGTTTTCACATTCCAGGGTGGATTAGAAAAATTAGTTTGGAGAAACAAAGACATGAAAGAAATACAGAGGCAGAGGATAGAACCAGAGGGCAAGTCAGTGAATACTGAACATGCTTGTATTTAGTCTCCATATGCTTATATACCCCAATTCAAAAAGAGGGAAAGAGAAGGCAAAGACTGATTTAACAGGACAAAAGGGACAAAGAGAACAATTACTTGCTTGAATATTTGAAATATCAAGTTTTATTCAATTCAATTATTCAATTCAATATTTGAAATATCCTTTAGTTAAGTATTCTGTTTTTTGGCAGGACAAGTAATGACCACACCTTAGACTAAACATCCTGTAGGTAGCCACTCCCTGGCTCACACCTCTGTCATATCCTTGAAGAAGCAGGAATAGGCTTGAATTCTCTGACCTTTGGTCAAGGTGGAAGTGGATCTATCTCTATGAGCCATCTTGAAGTCCAGAACACCAAGTAACCTCAATTTATGTTAGAATATCTTGTTTGTAGCCACACCTTAAGTCAGGCTTCTTGTCAATAACTTTGATAGAGCAAGAGTAGCTCTCTGACCTTCAGTCAAGGTGACCTTCTGTGGGCCCCCATACTAGGGTGTAAGACTAAGTACTTAAAGGTAGTCTGATAGAGCCGGGCGATGGTGGCGCATGCCTTTAATCCCAGCACTCGGGAGGCATAGGCAGGTGGATCTCTGTGAGTTTGAGACCAGCCTGGTCTACAGAGCTAGTTCCAGGACAGGCTCCAAAGCCACAGAGAAACCCTGTCTCGAAAAAAAAAAACAAAAAACAAAAAAAGTAGTCTGATACCATGTCATTTTAGAAAATAATCATAGTAGGCTCTCTCTTTGCATATAACCTCCATAACCTATATAATCTTTATAACCTCCCAAGTTTTGCAGGAGAAATTTTCATTCCCTTCTATGGTGTAGGCCTTGATCCAATTGTAGAACTCTAGAATAACTCTGAGGCCTCTCAGTCTTAGTGCTTTCCCCCTCCCCTGGGAACCAGGAACCTGATAATCACCCACGCCTCCACTGGAGCTTTGGGTACTTTCCCAGGAACTCTGCATCCCCTTCTAGCTTTTCTTCAGTAGACCCAGGCCCTGGAACTGGGGCAAAATGACCTGCAGGTGTTTCTCCTTGTTCAACCAACCCAGAAATCGCCATAGCAACAACCCATCATAGTTAGCTGACCATTAAACAAGCTAGTCACAATAGCTGACAACCCCCCTTTGATTCTGCACTCCTCCTTTGATTCTGTGGTTCTTTTCTTTAAAAATAGCTTGTAACAGCCACTCGGAGTCCTTGGCTTTTCAAATGCTGAGCAACCCTGTCATGACAGAATTAAAATCCTCTTGCTTTTACATCAACTGTGGTGTGAAAGTGGTCTCTTGGGGCTACTCCTCCTCAGTGATTGGGCTTCAGAGTCCAACACAATCAGAAAGTATCTGGTTACCCCAATAACATCCATGACATGATTACTCCAGGTTAGTCATTATTGTACCTCCCAGGGTTCACAGCAGATAAGACTATTGATGATTTTTCTCCCCCAGAAGCCCCCATAGCATCTGTCTGTACTGGAAAAACCAGTCAACAGGGAGGAGGCGTGTAGGTTGGTACCGTCTCCATACCCTGTGATGAATGTAGGTGGTGTCTTCAGTAATAGGATTGTACATCAAGTTCTGGGAGCCAACCAAGAACAACGGCAAAAGTCTGTGATGTTTTTAGTAAGCCTGGAACCCTCCTGGACAACACCGGGAAGGGGAGGTTCCCACACCGGGCACTGGGCAGCTTTTGTTTGAGGCATTATTTTTATTGCCTTCTGGAGGCTCTGCAGCTGGTGGCATTCAGAGAACTCATCTGACAAAGGCAGTGTGTGAGGACCCTGCCGCTGCCTCACGCTGGAGACCTCTGATGCTTCTTCTCATTGTGGGCTGGACATCTTCTTCCACGTATTTCTGGGGCTTCTTCTGATGGGCTGGCCTGTCTTTGAATTCTTGAGGTGTATGACACAGTTGGTTCCAGCTCCACCTCTGTCAGCGCCTAGAATCAGCAGCTAGACAGCTCCTGTTAGCTCACATCCTTCGATTTAATCTGTTTATCATCTGTAATGCAATCTCCAGCCCAAGCCTAAATTATTTTCATAACTACTTTGGCCACATCGACAACCATAAATTCTCCTTCCCACTTGGCAGCCTTGAGTTTCCATTGCTGGGTATTGCTGGCACTCTGCAGTTATTCTAAATGCCCGAGTCAGCAGTACAGTGCAGCATGGGCAGGGAGCGTGCAGCAATCCCCACACTGAACAAATGCACACTGGTGCTTTGAATTTGGAAGTGGTATAGGTATATACACCACAGAAGTTGGAAAAGACTTGGCAAGTGGCACATTTTTTTTCCATGTAATCCTAGTTCTGGTGGAGAACTAAGTTACGGGGTCCTAAATGCCAGCCTGGTATCATCCCTGCATGGTGTCTCTATGGACTAATACTGGCTAAGAGCAGGGGTGAACCACCATGGTGGGTAATTCCTAGTCTCCAGACTTTAAAAAGTCTAAAATTAGGCTCCTAACACTGTTCCTAACCTCATCCATTTCTGTGTAAACAGAGAGAGAGAGAGACAGAGAGAGAGAGAGAGAGAGAGAGAGAGAGAGAGAGAACCTGACAATTTCTGCACCTTCTCAGCCAATGGCCACAGCAAGGGACTTTGCCCAAGTCATTAACACAACCTGTGCATTGACTTCGTCATTTGTGAACTTGACCTACAATGCAGGAGTGAGGGAATTACTAGTGGATTCATGTTTGGCACAGTGCCAGCTCTCTGAAATATCATGCGCATGTTGAAGGGATTGTTTAGACTAAGCTCTTCACATTTGGCCTGATCTCATCTTTTCCAGCTGACTTTCCAGCTATGCATATCAATATGACCTTATGTTTACCAATTCGGCAATGACCTCCCTGAGACCAGCTCTTATCATGTTGGTCTGCATTATTTTCCCGGCACAGGGTCCCTTTCCAGCTTTCACTATTGCCTTTTTCTATAGTTTTTTCTTTCTTTTTTTTTTTTTTTTTAAATTTTTGTTTCTCTCTGTTATAGCTGTCCTGGAACTCGCTTTGTAGATCAGGTTAGCACCAAAATCACAAGAGATCCTCCTCCCTTTGCCTCCTGAGCACTTAAAGAGATTAAAGGTATGCACCACTACACCTGGCCTGTTTTAGTTTGTTTTTAAGATTAGTTTTTCAAGATACAGTGTTGCTGTGTATTCTGGATGGCATTTAACTCATCATGACCCTCCTGTCTGTGCCTTCATGAGCCTTACTATGGTGCTATTTCCTTCCTTCCTTCCATTCCTGCCTTCCTTTTTTTTGGGGGGGAAGTTTTTCAAGACAGGTTTTCTCTGTGTAGCTTTGGAGCCTGTCTTGGAACTTGCTCTTGTAGACCAGCCTAGCCTCCAAGTCATGGAGATCCACCCTCCCCTGCCTCCAGAGTGCTGGGATTAAAGGTGTGTGCCACTGTCCAGCACTGTGATGCTATTTTCAATGATGTGCCCCAAGTGTGGTTCTTCTAGGGCAAGGCAGAGAATTATAATATCAAGAATGCAGGAGAGAAGGCAAGGCCTAGGGAAGGCCTTGGGGCTGGGGAGGAATGGTGTAGGAAGTACGGAACAACTAGAAGCCAGGGAGAGGATGAGCAGTTTAGACTTTTTCCCCCCAAATTACAATAAGGAAGACTGATATGAGCTCCTAACCACTTGGACACGGGCCTAGGGTGAGTAACTCTAGCAAACGCTCCAACAAGGGCTCCGTAGGCAAGCCTGACAGCCTTGAGTGTCCCTGAGTCCAAGAAATTTGCTTCTGTGGTCTGGCTTTGTGGCAGTAATCTATGTTAGGAAGCCTGGGCATGTTTGGACAGAAACACTATTTCCAAACTTGGTGAGATGCGGAGATGATTCCGTCTAGTAACAGTGACCTGATTTTCTCCTAGTAAAGGATCACTTGAGAATTGACGGATGTGGCTAGGACACAGAGAGGTTGGTGGGGTGGAGTGGGGTGGTGATGGGAAGCAATGCGACAGTTTAGTTGGCCTAGAACTCACTATGTAGTCTAGGCTGACTATAACACAATCCTAATTAGTCTTAGGAAATGAAAACCCAGAGTCAGATATTAGGGGCGAGAGCGGAAAGACCAGAGAAGCAGAGCAGCCAGTCGGAGAGTTCTTACCTCCCTGGATGCTCAAACCAAAGTGGACGAGAACCTGTCCCTATAAGTCCTCAGACTGAATCCTGAGATCCTGTCTCCAACCGCCTAATGTTCTTCTCTCTGACAAGTCATTTCCCATCTCCATCTCCCTAGTGCTGGGATTAAAGGTGTGAGCCACCACCACTCGGCTCTGTTTCTCTTTTAAACAGATTTGAATCTCAAGTAGCCCGGTTGGCCTTGAACTCACAGAGATCCACCTTCCTCTACATCCGGGGTACTGGGATTAAAGGTGTGTGCTACCACTGTCTGGCCTCTGTGGCTAACTAGTGGTTTAGCCCCACGCTCTGATCGATCTTCAGGCTAGCTTTATTTGTTTAAGCACAAACAAAATCTCAGCACAGCTGACTTTAAAATCACAACAATCCTCAGCCTCCAAAGTGCTGGGAGAGTGGATGTGAGCCACAGTGACTGGAATTCTTTCTCTCTTCCCTTTGATAAGGCCAGGATTGCAAACCAAATAAGCAGATAATAATTTAAAGAAGCAATATAAAAGTTACTTGGCTCACTTGGTTTAAGATGTTGCACTAAGAGAAGCACACTGACAGAAAAACCAGTCAGTAGGAGCCTGATGATCTTCTGCAGCTCACTGCCCTCCCTGCTGTACTGTTTACTGGCCCCGTTCCAGCCCTACATGGGCCTGGCTTTGCTTCAATCTTTAGCTCTTTGCCCCCTGCCCTGTTTCGGGATTCAATACCCCTTTTCTGATGACTTGAGGAGCTTTTCTCATTATGGCTGTCATACAGATATGTCTTCTATGCTAACGATGTCACACTGAATTGTCCAGGATAACAGATTTTAGCTTAGAATCGGGGCCCAGTCTGTAGTGAGACCTCCTATGAATCGGTTCTGTATTGTTGCCAATAAGACCAATCAGCATTTGGTGCTGGGTCATTTCTTGGAACACGTAGCTGCTGCCTTTGTCCCCACAGCTTGCCACACAGCAGTGCCCTCTCAACAGGTACTAAGGGTTTGCAGCTCTAACCAGAGTGTCCTTCACCATTCCAGAGCATCCTTGAACTGCTGGGAGCTGTCTCCTCCACGGTTACTTAGGACTCCCTCCTCTCTGGTTTCTATCTGGAGGAGCTTTCAGATCCCGGTGTTTTGCAGGGTGGAGTTGTGGGGAAAGAATAACCCGGAACAAAAGGCCTAGCTCTCTTAGGATGGCTTCTACTCTGGTGTTAAGAAACACCAGTTAAAAGTCACCTTTCTCCAATTATTCCGTGGCCTCTACCTCGTGACTTTGCATCCTTAGTTAATTCAAGCATTAAAAATCGTTCTGAATCTCAAACCGAAGCATTAATTCCAGAAGAGAGCGTTGATGCATCTTCTTGGACAAGGTGTCACCCTATGCATCATCAGATATGCCTCCCCCCCTTATGACTTGCATCTTTTTTGGTTAATAGACCTTGAGACATAAAATACAGGTAGGATGGAGCCCCTTCCTTCCTCTCATCAAGTTGCATTGATGTGAGGCTCCAGACAGAGGCACCGGATTCTGTTTCCATGGCAACTGCTTCACTGCCTAGGGGGAAAACAGGACAGCAATTGAAGTCTGTGTTAATGGCAGCCCTAAAAATAATCAGTAATGTGTTGAAACGAAAGACGCAGGAAATAATAGATAAAATTAAATCCCTGCAATGTGGGGCTGAACAATGAGATGCTGGGCAGATCTCATTGCCACTCTCATGTGCTCCAAGGTGAACAGTGGTGATGGGTGTGCTTGAAGGAGAATCGATCATTCTTTTATTGGATCACTTATTCAGGAAACTGCTAAGTAGATCCGAGCCTTGAGTCAGCAGCGGCTTGATCCTGGGCTCTTATAGTTTTATGGGGTCAATAGACGAGGAAAGTTACCATAATTATTACAGATGTATTGCCCGCTATCCAGTAGCCATTCTAAACGTTTCCACTGGGTCTGACCATGCCCAGCTCCAGGGACAACTCAAAACAATTTATAGCATTTTATTAGTTTAGTTAAGGCTGTTGAGCTAAGGTGGAAGGCTCCCAGGTACACTTATCTATGAGACTGACTTCTGCTTGAAGCTCCGAGATCTTGTTTGGTGCTTGGAGAATGTTTTCATAATCTTCATTTTTCCTGAACATCAAAAGGATACATTTAATATCTGTCACTTTTGGCAGCTACTTTGTGATTAAGGGGAAAGGAAGTCTGAGAAGGAAAACAGCTCTCAGGCAAGGAAAATGCCAAGAGAATTACAGAGATGGGCTGGAAAGATGGCTCAGGAGTTGTGAGCACTGGCTGCTATTCCCCAGGACTTGGGCTCAACTCCCAGCACCCACATGGTGCCTTACAACTGTCTGTAGCTCCAGTTCTAGGGCGTTTGACACCCTCTTCTAGAATCTGTTGGCACCATGCATGATCATGGTACACATACACACAATACTGACAAAATACTTATACACATAAAATAAAAAAATTTAAATAAACAAACTAACAGAGAAACATGAGATGAGATGAGCTACTTGGAAGCTTCTGGGTAACCTTTTGCTACCACGAGCAAAATTATTTTTGTAGCAGCTTGGGTAGAGATTTCCTGTTTTCTGTTGCTTGAAACTAAACAAACAAACAAATCATTCCACTGGCAAGTAACTTCCTGCCATCGAATAACTTCCTCCATATGAACAGAGAATTCAGGTTCATCTTTGCTGTTGGCTCAGCTCCTGATTGCCCAATTCTCCAGAATTGCTCATCCTGGCAAAATGGGCCAGGTGTTTTGTGGAAAGATGGATAAATGGACATACAGCTAGCCAGCCACTCTCTCTCTCTCTCTCTCTCTTTCTCTCTCTCTCTCTCTTACACACACACACACTACTTTATTTTTTGAGAGGTGGCTTCTCCCTGCACTTGAAACACACTGATTGGCTACAAGGAGCAGGAAAAGACTTTCAGGGATCCTCCTGTCTCTGTCCCTACAGTGCTGGGTGGGATTCCAGGCATCCTCTTGTCTCTGCCCCTACAATGCTGGGTGGGATTCCAGGCATCCTCCTGTCTCTGCCCCTACAGTGCTGGGATTCCAGGCATGTGCCACAGCACCTGGCTTTTTGGGGATCTGAGTTTGGGTCTTCATGCTCACCCAGCAAGCCCCTTACTAATGAAGCCATCTCCCCAGTTCCAGTTCTGGCTTAGTAGAAGTGTGTCCCATTTAGCTTAAAAGCCCCAAATTATTTGGAAGAAATGCTTCAATTTCTGCTTTCCCATTTAGTCTCTCTTTGTGACAAAGATCCCTGATTTCAATTACGTTTCCAAGGTGCTAACTATAGCTTCATGCAGATTACCACTGACTACTTCTAATTCTAAAAGGTGAAAATTACCCATGATTTGAATCCAAAGCAGCGTGGAGAATATACTCTTGATTAGAAGACAGAACAGTGAAGCAAATTCTAATATGTCACATGACACCCATGTCATGAACCTGAAATCGTGTGCTGATCACGGGCCGTGGCTATGACTGGCTTCTGACAGTCCGTCTAGAGTTTAGCCATTGCGAGAAAAGGGGAATAAACGAACGAGCTCCAGCAGCCTGCCAAACACTGTGATTTCCATGTAAAGTGTTATCTAGTTTTAGAACCGCCCCCGTGAGCTAGATAAAACCAGCCTAGTTTTTCAGCTGAGGACACTGAGTAGAATTTTCCCAAAGCACCTAGCTGGAGCAAGCATCTTTGTTTACAGATTCTTCAACCTAACCTAATGAGATGCAAATTGGCAATCATAAACGATATTGCCTACCTCTGTATTGTGAGCAATTAGCGTGAACGTGAAAGGAGGAATTGCCTCTAAGCTGGTGATCACTGCGGCCAAGGATGGCTCCGTCCTTCAAAGGACTGGAATCCAACGCGTTCTCCCCTGTGGACGGACAACGAGGGTGGGCTGCAGCTAGGAAAAGCCTGCTCATTCTTCTGAAGACACTCTTCTTCTGTACCTTCCCTACACGTTCCTGTTTTATTTTAGGACACGCGCCAGACTTCTCATAAAAAGCTTATAGGTTTATCTGTTTTGGTGGCAGTACAAATTACTAAGCACTCCTGAGCAGGGATGACTTGAATTGCAGACTGTCATTCCCCTGCATAGGATGAATCCAGTGGAACCTCTCAATAAAGCTCTTGTGTCCCAGGAGTGTCAAATCTTGTCACGCATACGCTTATAGCCCTGTCTGTTCTGGTTACTACACATAAGCCTTTCCCATGCACGTGTTTTGTCTGTGCGGCTGCTTAAGGGGAAGTCACCGCTGCCTCTGCTGCATGGCTGTCACTGCTGTCTCTGCTGCATGGCTGTCACTGCTGTCTCTGCTGCATGGCTGTCGCCGCTGTCTCTGCTGCACGGCTTTCCCTGCTGCTGCTGCTGTCTCCTACAGTATGATGTGGTGCGCCCATAGATGCTGTCCTGCTATGCTCTCCCAAAGCAGACAACATACAGAAGTTCCTGAGCAGCTCTGCAGGGAGCCCTCGGATCCCATGCCACATCTCCTCAGCAAAAACCCACAACGTGTTGCTGTGTCTCATCACGTCTCAGAACACCCCCATCAGGGTCTTCCTACAGCTATACCTCCCATGACGCTATTAGGGCTGCAGAAGGAAGAATGGGTGGGTGAGCAAGGCTTGTGATCTCTCCCGTGCTGTCTTTCCTAACCCAGTGTTTCGATGGGTTCATAAAACATGTATGTACAGTTACGCATGCACACATCGGATACGCTGTGCACATTGGAATCACAGAAAGTGGCATATAAACTCTGAAAATACCAGATTTTTGCAGTTCCCCCCCCCCCCGTACTTAATATGGTATTTATAATCTGAAGCATTTCTAGTATGCCAAATTTAATCTAGCATATCTAGGGGACCTTCCTTCCTTCAAATACAATCCTATAGTGTTTTTTTTTCCATAGTATAAACTGTGTCCGAGGCAAGGGGAGACAATTTGAAATTCTGGTCTAATTTCTTGCTAGGGACTCGTGTTGAGCCAGCTTTGATGAATCTTTACCTACTTTCAAAGTGCAGATCGACTTTTGCGTGCTTCTGTCCAAGATGAGGGTGTCCTGGGACCAGTGTGCAGATGCTGGTTCTTTCCCATGTGCAGTCGACTGGCAGGGCTGGGGACAGCACATTGAAGATTCAGTGTCCACTGATGAAACAGAATCAGTTGTTTAGTAGATTCCCTGAGTATTTTGCTAATAACTAAGGTAGCCATTGAATTTACTTCTTTTTAAAGCTTGGCTTCCTTGTATATTACTTTTAGGGAGAGAAAATATTTCAGGCACAGAGTTTATTAGTATCGCTGATAATAATGATAACTTTGAGCATCACACATGCCTTAGTTATATTGCAACAGGTTTTTCACTGCTCTGACTTCAGCTTGCCGCAAGTCCCACACTACCCGACGACATCCCTCTTCTTGGTTTCAGCAGAGATCTTCCATAGGCGGCAGGGGCTTCCATGTTCTGAGATGAGGTGTGGATCCCCATGGGGGCAGTTGGGTAAACAAAGGGTGCGTGTAGCTGGTCACTATTCAGTTGTGTCCCTTATGAGGCGTGGGTAAGGAAGCCAGTTTGTTGGTCGTGTGACATGCTGCCTTAGCAAACAATCGGGAGGTTCTGTATATTATTATATGTGCACACACACATTTATATATGTATTTGTTTTAGTAATATATATTTACACACTACACACACACATATAAAATAACTCTTGCATAGCAGTGGGCTGATGGATTTCAGAGTGTGAAGAGACATCAACAGCCTCTAGAGAGGCATTAATATTGTCACCTCTGAAGAGACTGCAAGATGCCCATTGGAGGGCAGGGTTACATACACCCCATGCCCAGGGAACTGCTCAGTAGAGTCTACAGTGTCAGAGGGGAGCTTTTCTGATCTTCCTCCTTCTGCTGCCCATGGACACTGGGATAGCGAGGGCCAGCTTAGCATGCAGTGAGAAGATAGATGGATCTAGAATGCATTCGTTATACATGATTCAACTCTACAATAAAATCAAAAGATTTGGACTGTGTTATAGATTCGCATATTTTAAAAAATATATAGATTCATCTAGTATTGACAATGGCTGGCAAACTTTAACCTTCTTCCTCCTATGCCCCCAGTGTAGCTAGAGGAGCCCTGGAGTTTCACTCAAGGGGTTGGAAGAAAGTGACAAGGCCCCAGGTCAGGTCTCATGGGCAGTGGAAGGAATGATTTCTGATCATATCGAATGAACTTCATGGGTTATATTAGTTTTATTTTACCACGTAAACAATTTCTCATGCTTGTTCCAAATTCTATTCTAATATCTTGGCTCAACAGGATTTGGTGCCACGGGCCTCAGTGGAAGATTCTTTGAGAAATTCAGTAAGGTGTGGACAGGGGGAGATGAAGACAAACATCACCAGCTCTTCCCTGTGGTCCCTTCCATCACTCTGTCTCCTTTAACACAGGAAGCTCTCGGGGTGAACGCTGTTGTACGGCTGTTGGATGTGGAATGAGAAACAGAATTAGACAGGTGTGAGTATGCGCCACAGCGGGATGGGAGCACCATGTTTGCTTCCTTCCTAGACCATCCTGTGCTAACCACATTCCTTAGCCGCTGCTAGCCCCCCTTGGGACTGAAGGAGGAGGAGGATGAATTGTTCTTTTCTAGTAATGATCATTATTTTGAGGTAAGGGAGGAGTCAGGCCAACTTAGCAGCACACACAACTTTTATCTGCTTCCCAGGCACCGGTACAGTTGCCTGTAAGATGTCTGGAAGAGGCTTCTGCCAAGTGTTTACTTGTAAATTTTTAATTTAATAGTTTATGTTGTTGAAAACAGGTCTTAAGATCACCCACATGTCAGGCAAGAGTGCCATCAGTAAGCTACATGGCAGCCCATGGCTTTCATTGGTAGAGACTTTGGCCAAGTAATCTTTTGAACACGTGGAAAGCACAAAATAGCTATAGGAAGCAGCTCAGCCGCTGACCCCTCTCAGAAAGTTCTGAAGTAGTCTCTAGACCATGGAGTATGTGCTTTAAGAATTTGGGAACATAAAGGAAATGATTCCAGTGTTTAGCCAAAGCCTGTCAGAAACTCAAGGCTACTGTCCATTTCGGAATCGTTTGATCTCTTTTTTTTTTTATCACGGTACCAAAACTTCTAAAGAGGGAGAAAAGTTTGAGAAGGAGAAATTCTCAGCCTTTTTTTGTTTTTGCATTGTTAACGCAGTGTTTTAGGATTAGACAGTACCATATTCTTATCTGCTCACTTCCTGGCATCACGACCTTTTCCCTAACTGGGAAAACCACCCCTGTCCCATCATCGGTGGCTTCTTGTTTGACTCTGTGCTGCAAAAGCTAGGAAGCAAAGCCCAGTGAGACCCCAAGGTCGTCGGCTCCTGCCTTTGTGCCAGGACAGGCAAATGACCCAGGCCAATCACTAACCTGTTTTTAAAAGACCTCCAATCAGAAGGAGTCCAGGCGCCTTCCTGCGCTGTTGCTGGGTGTAGTTGCTCACCCCCAATGCCTTCTCATCTACCCTCTTATCTCAGGCTTCTTTTTTCCTCCTCACTTCCAGGGGCCCCCTTCTTAGCCTGGTCTCCGCTTCCTGCCCGCCTGTTCCCAGAATTGGTGGGAGACAAGTGTTAGCCGGCAAACAGTCCAGAGGGAAGGTAAGTCGCAGGCCCTGGTCCTCCGGCGTCTGGTCCCCACCTCCATAGGGTCAGGCAAGGGTCAGCGGCACCCCTCCTTTTACAAGGCATTTATTTGGCAGGGAGTGGGGTCTCCACCAACCTCAGCAAACACTTCAGATCCCTTCAGCTTCCCCAAGGCTGACATTTCTGTGTTGCTTAGCAAGTGGGACACTAGGGGGCTCCCAAGAGTCGGAAGAGGCAGAAAGTTGTTTGAATGAAAACTGACTCCACTCCGGGACTGTGTTTTGAGAATTCAAAATTTAAATTTTATTTTTATTTTTTTTAGTCGTCTTTAAAAAGAACCTCACGTGCCTGGAAACTGCAGCAGCTGGTTTACAAATCGTTTTGCTTCGCTGTCCGGAGGCGGCAGCTTTTAGGGCTGAGCTGAGATGTTTGAAAGGTGGAGCCCCGTTGATCATGAGCTATGGTCTCCTTCCCTGCCGCAGCCTCGCAAAGTTCTGTGCCTTAGGGTCAGAGGTTCCATTGTTCCTGGAGCTGAGCGTGGGGCCAGCGGTGTAAGTAAAGAGGTCTTTTCTTTTTAAACCACTTTCTTCCTCTTTTTAAACATGAGGAGAGAGAGAAGAAGAAGAAAAAAAATCATGGAGATTCTTTTCCTTCATTCTTCTCTCTTTAGTGGAAAGAAAAGAAATAAAAATACTTGGATTTGTGTGTGTATGTGTGTGTGCGTGCGCGTGCGTGCTTGTGTGACACACATAGAGAGAAAATATAAATGTTCCTCTTTCCAAGTTTTACAGACGCTAAAGACTATTAAATACCAATGTAAGATATTAGAACATATTATAGGGACAAACTGGGGCATTTCACTTAAAGAGAATATGTTTAAATGTGAACTCACTACTTGGTGTTTTTGCCCAAGCAGTTAGTATATATCGTATAAAAAAAAATAAGGGTGCTTATACAATTTTTTAGATGTGTTTATTATTTGTCTTATTATTTCTGAATCACACAAAGGGGGTGTGCAGGGGAGCCCAGGTCGATGACGTTTTACTGCTTCGCTTCCCAGTCAGGTGTAGTGGTTTTAGCCCTGAGCCAGCAGCCACCCTTCGCAGCTTGTTTTCATTAAAGTGAAATCAGGCTCACACAGCGATCTTGTTTCCATGTTTGAAACTTTTACAGCAAACTCGGTAGTATTTATGGAAAGAAAGGGTTACTCTCCTCTTTCCTCTCACAGAGGAACTGAAATGGGTTGAAATCGTGACTCAGTCAACTTTGTTTCCATTCATCTGCAGAGGCAGCCTTCCTTTCTCCTGGGGAAGGCAGACAGGGGTTTAAAAGGCCGGTGCCCCAAGCGGTCCCAGCGCCAGGAGCGACCCTTCCCTTTCACCTCTGCCTATTGGAGACCACTTAGATATTGAAGCGGACTGGACGGCTGGATTCAGGAAGCCATGAATCATGTCATCAGAAACGAGCTGCAGACTTTAAACTCCGTTCAGCATGTGGAAGCGGCAGAGAAATGACCTGTCCAGACAAGCCGGGGCAGCTCATAAACTGGTTTGTCTGCTCCCTCTGCGTCCCTCCAGTGTGTAAACTCTGGAGCAGCCGGCGTCCCAGGACCAGACGGAACCTCTTGCTGGGCACTGCCTGTGCCATCTACCTGGGTTTCCTGGTGAGCCAGGTTGGCAGGGCCTCCTTCCAGCATGGGCAGGCCACTGACAGAGGCCCACCCCACAGCCGCGACATCTCCAAGCTATCCTTCCCTGAGATCCCCCTGGATGGTACCCTGGCCCCTCCAGATTCGCAGGTCAATGGGAGCACACTGCAGCCCAACGTGGTGTACATTACCCTACGCTCCAAGCGCAGCAAGCCTGCCAATATCCGTGGCACGGTGAAACCCAAGCGCAGGAAGAAGTATGCCTTGGCATCTCTAGCCCCTGGTCAGGAGGCGCTGGTTAAACCATCCTTTATCCTGCAGGAAGTTGCACCGGCAGCAGACGCTGAAGTACCTGGCTATGATCAGGGCTCCCTGACTAAGGTTGGAGAACGACCCTGGAGGGTGTTGCGTGGTCCTGGCATCAGAACTGGGGGTTCAAACTTGCGGCAGCCTAGGGCGCGAGAGAGCAACATTAGGATTTACAGTGAGAGTGCCCCCACATGGCTGAGCAAAGAAGACATTCGCAGAATGCGCTTGCTGGCTGATGGCGAGGTGACTAGCATCCTCCCAGCAGTTTCGAAGAGTGGTGCCCGCTTGCTGGTGTTGGAAGGGAGCACCTCAGGCTCTGTGCCTGGCTGCGGGCCTAGCCCCTGTGGGCTACTCAAGCAGCCCCTGGACATGAGTGAAGTGTTTGCCTTCCACCTGGACAGGATTTTGGGTCTCAATAGGACCCTGCCATCTGTGAGTAGGAAACCGGAGTTCATCCAAGGTAACAGATTTACTAGCTTCTTATTTGCAGCTGTTGGGGATTTGGGAATCATTTTCTCTTTTTCCCTCACCCTCTCTAAATGATTTTTCCCCACCCACATTTCCCATTTGGACAGCAGCAGCAGCAGCAGCAGCGCTGTCTCTCCATATGCGTCACAATTCTTTCACACAGTCTGGTGCTGTTGGAGTTCCAGCCAATGGCTGTGCGGGGCATGTGAGGGAAAGCCTACACTGCGCAGTCTCTGCTCTCCATGTCCCTCACTGCACGCTTTCGTGGCATATTAAATCTAATTCAAGCCAATGACAATTTGCACAATGACAAGAAGCCAGGGTGGAGGTACAGGATTTGCTGACGGCCCTGCATATTGTTAGTGTCCTATGGAAACTTCCTTCCAAGGACGGTTTAAAGAATAAGGGGGTGTAGCGGGACCGGAGAGATGGCTCAGTGGTTAAGAGCACCCAATGCTCCTGCAAAGGACTGGAGGTGGAGTTTTGTTCTCGACAGATACATGGCGGCTCTCAACCGCCTGTTATTCAAGTACAAGGGTATCCAATATTGTCTTCTGATCTCGGTAGGCACCACAAATGCACTTGCACACGTGAAAACAAACACTTCTATACATAAAATAACGATTTAATAATAAAAAAGAGTAGGAGGAAACAGTTCTTTCCTCAGTTAATAGAGTCTTTGCCAGAGTTTCAGACAGAACTGATCACCTAAGAGTCAATGCAATGACTTTCCCTCTCACCAATGGAGTCAACCTCTTTTTCTAATATATAAAGAAAATAAGGCAAAGTCATTGATGTACTTAGGATGTATACTAACTAGCCATTAATTCCATGTTTATGGAGCACAATTTTCAAAGTTGTGTCTTCCTGGAACACAAAGGTAGTGTCTAGGCGTGTGGCCGCTAACCAAAGTTCGGGGTCACAGTGCTGGTCCGTGGGAATGATGATGCCACAGAGACGACACTCTTTGAATAAGGACACCACCACAGGGTTAGAATCTGAAGTACCCTCAGTCAGTGACCTGTGTTGGAACGTAGAATAATCCATACGTTACAAAATAAATCCAGGCTGAAATGTTAGCATATCTCTCAAGCTTCCCCAGCTATGGAACGGCAAGGCTGTCTCCTTCATGCAGCTGCTCACATGTGGAAAACAGTCCCTGGCACAGACTAAACCTTCAGTAAGTGTTGGCTATGGCTGCTATTACACCAAGTACACGAAGTCCTAAGTTCTCTGAGTTACTTTGAGCCTTCAGCCCTCAAAGGTCATTTTCTCTTGTGAGGAAAAACATAACCTAGCAAACTCTTTCTCTTGACTCTCCCTGATTCGTGCCGAGAGCTCTCTTAGATATTTCATTCTCTGTCTTGGGTTTCTATGTTATCCAAAAGCTAAGATTCAGTAAAACTTGTTAGGACCAATATGGACAACTGGGTAGCATTTAAGCATCTTGCTGTTTTTCATACCCAGCATAGAAGATGCATTATGTATGCTTTATTTTTAGGACGCCGTTTTATTGCCATGGAGCTGTCATACTGAGTTAGGGTAGGCGAGTTCCAGAAATTCTGTGCAGGAAGCTGCTGAGGTGACAAACTACAGGCCCCCCACAAACTTCCGTTTAAATTCGTGTATCCCAAGTTGCTCACGGTTTCCCAACTTGCATTGCCTCTTCCTATTATAGAGCAGAAGAAATGTATTGTTCTTCTTCCCCCCTGCCTTCACGAGTTTACTGGAGCAACCCGGGGAGTCCTAGCTGACGGTGTAACTGCTGGGCTGGAAGAATGACAGCTCTACTTTTCATGTTGTTTCAGGGGTCAGGTAGAGATGGAATCCATTTCTTGGAGTTCTGAGAATCCCTCCAGGATTTGGAAACACAGTGGTTCTGAATTCTGCAAACTTCCAGCAGGTCTGCAAGCTTTCTTAAAATATTTATTTAGGGAGTGTACAATCATGCTTTATTCTTAATTTATTTTGCTCAAAAGTGCGTTGTGTTCTTTATCAGAAAAGTCCCAAGGCTCTTACTTTAGCAATCAAATTGAGCTGGCCAGCTTAATACTTGCATTCATTTGGGGACAAAAGTTTCCTGAGCATCCCGTCCAAGCATCACCGGCTGGCTGCAGTGTCCTCTTATTTGTTTATGACATACCTTCCCAGACACACTGGAGACCTGGCAACCTTCTGCTATGCATCGAGAACATTTTCCTTTATCTCATACTGGATTGGAACAGAAGTGATAATGAGTGTTTGTCATGGTGTTCACACTGTGAACATGTGTCTCTCCTACACACAAATCTCCTCTAGGAATATATATATATATATATATATATATATATATATATATATTCATTGAATACTGGTGATTTTATTTTTTTATTTGTATGGTATATTGGGGATAGTGTATATGTGGGGTATTCATGTATTTTTCATTTTTTAAAAATTTTATTGATTTTTATTAAGCTCTACATTTTTTTTCTGCTCCCCTCTCTGCCTCTCTCCTCCCCTTCAACCCTCCACCAAGGTCCCCATGCTCCCAATTTACTCAGGAGATCTTGTCTTTTTCTACTTCCCATGTAGATTAGATCTATGTGTGTCTCTCTTAGTGTCCTCATTGTTGTTCTCTGGGATTGTGGTTTGTAGGCTGGTTTTCTTTGCTTTATGTTTAAAAACCACCTATGAGTGAGTACATGTGATAATTGTCTTTCTGGGTCTGGGTTACCTCACTCAAAATGACGTTTTCTAGCTCCGTCTATTACTTTAACAACTGTTTATGGAGCTCCCACTTTATAGCAGTCTCCCTTCCGGCCCTTTGGACTGGAAGATTACACACCATAGTTCAGGGTGGTTGTCCCTGGGGACCGGACATCACTGGATCTTGTGAGAGTGACTCTTACTGCCATTGACTGCATTGACTGTAGGCTTCAGTCAGCATCCCCGTGAGCTCAAGGTCATGACCTCTCTCGATAGCTCGGCAGCTCTGGGTTGCTGGAGGGGCTGCGCAGCTTCAGCAGGACCAGACAACCTTCCCCACCTTAGCCAAGGGGCAGTGCTTATGACTCCAGCACAATTTGGCTTTAATCATCTTAATCTATTGGCATTTAACTTTGTTCGTGGAGCACTGTCCCAGAGCAGGGGAAGGGAGTAGGGCTTCTAATTCAAGTAGGTGTGAGACCAAGGGTGCATACTGGCAGTATATACTGCCTGAGTCTGATTCCTGATCCATTCGTTTACTGAGCCTTTTTTTATTAGCATAATAATGATGATGGAGATTAGAATAATGATATTTGTAATAATATTTAATCTGGCCTTGTTATTAAAATGGATTCAACACACACACATATAATCAATATGTATAATTGATCAACACACATAACATATATAAAATTGATATAAATATAATTGAGTCAATATCTATAGACTCAAATATTTATTATAGTACCTACTTTATACTTATAAATATGACCTTTTGTTTTTACTTAGTTTCTAATCTGATTTAGCATCTTGTTGTGTGCTTTCTAGTTCTCTATATTTCCACTTGAGATCAGTAAATGGGCACCTACAATTGACTCAAAGCAAACCCTGGAGCTGGCAGTGGATGATACTATTGTCTCTAGGTTTTGGAAAGAGAACACTTTCCACTCCATAGCTCATTAAGTCCTGCAAAAGTCTCATGGTAGAGGTGTCCTGTGGAGAAACTGAAGCCTAACAGATGACATAGGTCCCAGGTGATGCCTCCTGGAGCTGAACTACAGGTGTGAGTTGGGAGGACTCAGTAGCTCATCCTTCATCATCCTGCCTTGTGGCCTCTGTGATCAATCATGTCCCAGGAGGCCCTGCAGGGATTCTAACCCCATTCCTCAGCCATGCAGACTGCAACCTCCTTATTTCAACAGCCTTATTTTCTTGGCTTGTCTGCATGTAGTCCTGATATCTTTATAGTTTGTCTCATATCAGTGGACCGAGGTCAGAAGGAGTGTGTGTGCGTGCATGTGCATGTGTGTGCATGTGTGTGTCTCTGTCTGTGTCTTTGTGTTTCCACCCCACCTTTCTTGTCCCTGAGTTCTCTAGCATCATGAATGTGTGAGAATCAAGTACCAGGTGGAGAGAATGAGGGCATGAAAATCTTTATACAACACTAGATCTGTTTCTCAAATTTCTCTCTAACCCTCATTCATTTTCAGAGAGTCTTTGGAATGGGAGGTTACTGGGGTCTTGCAGCAGCTACATGTTTATTCTGAGCCCAATAGCTATGTCATAGAATATAAGAGTCCTCCGAGAACAGTGGGAGATTATGAAACAAATCATTCATGTATCAGAGTTGCTTTTACATTTATTTAGTTTTGTGTGTGTGTGTGTGTGTGTGTGTAAGAGGACAACGTTCAGGAGTCGCTTCTCTTCTTTTACAGCGCCATCCAAGGCTCAAACCCAGGTCATCCAGTGTGCCCTGGAGGTGCTTTAACCAACGAGCAATCTGACTGGCCCAGGCTTGTCTCTTACAAATCTTTATAGGTAGAGTAGGAGCTGTGATAGGTGTAGGAAGGCAGAAAGCCTGACAGACACGTGAAGGCAGTGTAGACTCAGGAAAATGCAAGTACTTTTAAACTGGAGATTGGGGCTTGGAGCATGGAGGGAGACATCTTCTTAGACGTGCAGTGTGATGGTTATCCCATCGGGACCCTGAGCTTTGTCTCCAGAATGTGGGCAATGAGGAGTAACAGTTTTAGAGAAGAGAGTGATGTGGTTGGGCTTGTATTCTAAGGTTACTCTTTTCATTCACTCATGGCTACTTTAACAGCATAAACCCAAGACTCCAGACTAGGTCATCCAAAGATAAGGAGGTTGTCACCTCCCAACTGTCACTGTTGAGTCTGGCACCCCTACCACATTACTCCCACCCTCAAAAGTCAATTTGAGCCTACATTTTTTTTTTGAGACAAGGCCTCTCTACATAGCCCCGGTTGTCCTGAAACTCACTATGTAGATCAGGATAGCCTCAAACTCTCAAAGATCCATCTTCCTCTGCCTCCCAAGGTGCCTGATTCTTGACGTTTTAACACAAACCTGGAAGCAGGAAGAGTCTAGGGGTTTTTGTTGGTAAAGTAGAGACACTTAGGGAGAAGGTGTTCAGGGTAGCACCACAGACAACCTTCAGAACCAAGGGTAGTTTTAAAACTGGAAGCGATGGCTCAGACTGCTTAGGCAGGTCAAGGTGGGTAAGTCATAAAGCATTCCTCCCGGTTCCCAGGCTACACACTTCCCTGAGCAGTTAATGCCTATGATGAACTGAGCTCTGCTCAGCCCAGAGAAGATGAGCTATGAGTGAGCGCTAGTTACCGGGATACACAGACATGTATTATTTTGCTGGCAGAAGTGGTCTAAATTACCTAGAAATCTAATGCTTCTTTAATTTTAGTTGATAATTGTATATACTTGTGGGTTATAATTTGCTGCTTTGAAGGGGCATGGTTAAAACAGGCTAATTAAATCTATCATGTCAGATACTTGGTATTTCTTCATAATAAAAACAGTTTAGCTTTGCCCCCTGTTTTAAAGGCAGTTTTGAAATACACAATGTATTCTTATTTTAGTCACCATTCTGTGCAACAGATCATTAATTTTAAAAACTGTTCTCTCTCTTCTATGTATGCAGATGGGAGTGTTCTCACATGCACATGGCTTGGGTCTTTCTTTATGATTTCCATGGTGCTCTTTTGAGACCGTGCTTCTCACTGGCTCTCGTTGTTTGGGCTAGACTATCTGGATCTCCCTCTCTCTGCCTCCACCCCGACCCCACTCACAAGCACAGGCAGCCACACCCAGAACTCAGGTCTTCATGCCCGTACAGCAAGTACCTTATCCACTGAGCCATCACCCCTGCCGTGAGATTACTGAATCTTCTCTGTCCTATATAATTGAAACTTCAAACTCCTCCTTCTCCTTCTCCTCCTTCTCCTCTTCCTCCTCCTCCTTCTTCCTCTTCTTTTAATCAATGTGGCCCATCAAGTAGACTTTCTCTTCTCCCCAGACTCCAGTAACAAGCATTTTATCCTTTTCTAAAAATCCAACTAATTTAGAGTCTACAGACGAGATCACACAATGTCTGTCTTTTCCTTTCTGTTTATCTGGGCAGCACAAGGTTTCCTTTTTCCCTTCATGTTATCTTATGTGGCAGCATTTCCCCTCGTATAGGCAGAATAGTATTCTGTCATGTGTGTGGTAGCGTATAATGATGGCCAGGCAGGTTGCCTCTGTCCTTGGCTGCGGGGAATGATGCTTAGGGAATACAAGAGTGCAGGCTCCTCGCTGAGGTCCTGGTTTCCGTCCCTGGACAGCATCTACAAGTGGGGTTATTGGGTCATGTATTCTCTTTTTCTTCTTCTGAGGACTGTGCAGAGTTTCCCACAGGGACTGTATTCATTTGCATTTTCACCAACAGTATCTGAAGTTTCTCCTTTCTCCAGAACTCTGCCAACACTTATTTTACATCTTAATAATAGCCATTCCAATAGATGTGTGATGATGTCATCTATGTTTCAATTGACAGAGAAATCTATTTCCATGACTAGTCCTGAAGCCCACTACTTGGTTAGTTTTGTAGCATCTATACATACAGAAGGAAGCTCCATAATTTTGTCTCTATACCCTTTCTCCTTTAAAATGAATAAACCTAAAACTGTATGGAGATCTGTTTTCTTTTAAGACTCAGTGTGCTGGAGTTTGCTTTGCTGGACTCACACAGTCTTACGAGATGGCTTGAGGAACTTCCCTCTATGCGTCTTTGGTAGGTTAGTATCTTCTTCAGAGGGCTGGGTCTTGCCTCTGGTCCTGAAGAGCATGTGGTGGTGTCAGGATAACATCAACCATAGGTGCCTTTTTTCGAGCACTGAGATGCTTCTTAGCAAACTTCTTGTCCTAGTGACCTGTGACTTCCAACCAGGTGTGTCAGCTCAGGCTTCAGTTCTTCACTGTTTCTGTCCACTCACTTCTTCACATGGCTGTTTAATATGCCGTGTGTGTATACTTGGTTGACACTATTATGTTCTAAGATCTGTAAGGCTCAGCTTTTGCCTGGAACCTCAGGGAAATTCCTAATAAGTTCTCTCTTTAAAAATATACTTCATTTATATTTTCTTCTACCCAAACTTAGGACCAGAGAAGTAAGTCCAGTAAATGACATTTTTAAAGTACTTTCAATGGGTAAAGGGATTAATAATCCCTAAAATCCTGAATATGTGTAAAATTTCCTCTGGTTCTTCCTACTGACTCCTTTCTCAAGGCTCTCAGAGTCTGCATTTCTATTTGGGCCTCTCTTATGTGTGCTAGCTTGTCACACCTACTAGCTTCAAGCTGAGAGAGTTCACCTGCCTGTTCATTTCTGTCAAGTTGTGTATATGCAAGTAACATTATACAGATTGAGGAGATGGTATTTAGGAATATATATGTATCTACATACACATAAATTTGTGAAGTAGCAATTAATGAGAAAAAGAGTTCGTATATTTGAAGGAGAGTGGGAAGGGGCATGTAGGAGGGCTTGCAGGGAGGAAAGGGCAGGGAGAAATGGAATTACATTTTATAGTAAAAAAGAGATATGTGGAAAAATTTGTGTATGTGATTACCTTTGTTTGTATATAACCTGAGAATGTGTGTGTGTGTGTGTGTGTGTGTGTGTGTGTGAGTGAGAGAGAAAGAAAGAGAGAGGAGTGATTTTAAAATTCTTGGCCATGCTGCTAGGCAAAATATCTACCAGTGAGTTCAAGCCCCATCCCTTGGTATTTTGGGATAGTGTTTGTCTCATGTAGCTCAGGCTGTCTTTAAGACAGTAATATAAACCAGGCTGTCATGCACTGAAAACACCGTGGCCTCAATTTCTGTATGTTGGGGTGAGGTGGCAGCACCACACCCAGCACCAGCCTGCCAGTTTTGAAAGGATTAATTTTTAATCTTTATTTGTGTGTCCACGTATGTATGACACATGTGTGCTGGTGTCCTTGGAGGCAGGAAGAGATAAGACCTCTGAGAGCTGGCGTTGTAAGAGCTTGTGAGCTGCTAGACATAGGTGATGGGAACTGGCCTCCAGTCCTCCAAAGGAGCAGCAAGAGCTACACAACCGAGCCATCTTTCCAGGCCCAAATACACACATATGTATGTAATTGTCCGAAACCTGCTTTGCCCGCACTGGAGATTGCTGGAGTTGATAGGACTTAGTGAATTTTCATGCCTCGATGTTTTCGACATGACTGCTGGAGCAGCATGCACGGACCCCTTTACTGCTTTTTGGCAAGGGACACTCTGTAGTATAAAGCTTTCTATCAGTGACTCGCTGGTGCCTGAGTCTATGGAGTTGGAACTCGCCTCCCACAATGAAGATGCTCCTCTGGCTTTATCTGGGCTACTTCATGGCTCTGTAGAGCTGTGCTCAGTGAAAGGCCCTGAGCTGGACTGCCCCTCCCTTTCAGTCTCATTCACAAGGAGTCTGGGAACTTGGCCTGTGAGATAGAAAAGCCTTTTGATCCACAGCTCAGAACACTTTTGCTTACTTTTGCCTGGTGATAAATACAGGGAGACATTTACACTCCAGCAGCATGCTTGGCCTGCCCTTATAGTGCAGCAGAACCAGCCAGACAGTGTTTAAAATGAAAGGAATTTAATACAGGTAGACAAAGGAGATTGTGCAAAGCATACATTCTTGGTTAATTTTCGCGTCCATCTTCTCCGAAGAATGTCTTCTTTGTGCTGGGGATTAAAAAAATAATGACTTAAGAGAACATCAAAATTCTGAGGAAATATTCAGATATTGGAAGAAAGGAACTTTACTGGCAAGTCTCATTTTTACGACAGCCGTGTAACCTTTAATTCACACGGACATCCATACATCTGTCAAAGGCTGCTTTCCCACCACTCTGACAGCCAGAATTTTATCTCTTCACCATTAAGATTTCCCCAGAGAGAAGGGCACTGCATCATCTTGACAAATCTGAATGGGAGGAGATGAACACGGCTCAGCTCGAAAACACTTCAGGGTGCATGGCTTTAACCAGGCTCCTGTTTCCAGAGACCATTTTCCCATCATCACTTCAGACCTATCAATGTTCCTCTTACCCCCCTTAAAAGCTATATTTTATAGAAAGTGGAATTTTCCCCTCAGTGATACCTCCTGCTCTGAGATCTGCCACTACACTGACAGATATTCTTATCTGTGGGGGTCACACACACCCAGGTATAGTGGGAAGGCTGAGCCACAAGGACGGAAAAGAGGCCCTGGCTCCACTCACCAACCACAGAGCCTCAGATCACCAGCTCTCTTTGTTCTCTGGGAATCCCTTTCCCTCACAGGCAGGGAAGAGTGCTATTTTGCTGAAGAAGCATGCATGGCTGTGGGGACACCCCAACTGTGCTTTTCTGCAGAAGCACCAGTTAGAACACGACTTCTTGATAATCCAAATAGGAAGTATGTCAAATGGCCAAGCACGGTGTGTGCCTTTGGTCTCAGCGCTATGAAACGAGAGGAATGAAGACTGAGGTCCAGCTGTGGCTGAAAACCTGCAGCTGGGTGAGGGGAGAAAGCCGCGAGTCGTGGTGATGCACGCTTTTAATCCCAGCGCTTGGGAAACAGACACAGGAGATCTCTATAGAGCTGAGTCCAGCCTGGTCTGCATAGCGGGTTCTAGGCCAGCCAGGGCTACATAGTCTGACCGTGTTTCAAAACAAAGACAAAACAACAAAAGTCACCAAAGAATTTGGTGATTTACAGAAGAGAAATGGCAAATCTATGGGCTAGCAAGGATTACAGCTTGTGGCCAAAGATGGCCCACTACCTATTTTGATTTCATGAACTGATGTCTGCAATTCTACATGATGACATCTGCCTTTCATATGCCTGGAAAATAATAAAAAGATTGATAATGTTACTCCGATACTTGGGAATCATATGGAAGTCACACTTTAGTGTTTATAGTCAAACGGTATTGGCTTAGTCGTGACCAATTGTCGCTTTGCTGTCACTCTTTTGTGCCCTGGTGACACCGAGCCAGCATGGCACTGAATGGCTGTGATGGAGACCATGTGGCCAACAAAGCCCCAGGTATTTTACTCATTGCTCTTTGCATGGTGTGCAGATCACCGGGCTACATTACCCTAACATGGTTACAGCTCTGCTACTTAAAGATTTAATTGTAAGACCAACAGTTGTGCAATATTTAGTGAAACAATTATGAGAATCTGTCTATATGAAAGTCCTATTTTTTCCTTTCTATAATTTTTGCTTCTTTATCCTGGGAAAAAAGTCAAACATCATGAGAGCAAAAAAACAAAAGTTGACACCCATTTATTTGTAATTTAGCTTCTGTTTCTAGAACATGATGTCTAGTAGCTGCTCAGTGAGCAGCGAAGGCTGGCTAAAGGCTGATGAGCTATGAGCCTGGAGGGGGTACATGTATAGAAAAGCTGATAAAAACATTTCCTGGTTTTGCATTTATGCTAAGCACTAGAATGATGATTTTATTTATTCACCTTATTTTTCTTTCATTTAATTTATATTTATACAATGTTTAAGTTGGGGTAGACCTATCTACTGTGCTAGTCTTACATGGTACATGGGTATAGACAACAATTATATAATTAACATGTCCAAAAATCTTGAGAAAGGGATTTGTAATGTTTGCACCAGATAGAAGTGATAAAAATTTGAGGAAAGATTTTTTTCTTTTTAATGCACAGCCTTATTTAATAATAGCAAAGTTAGTTGACAAAGATACATGATCGCACCTCTGTTACAGAGGAGGAGGCAGGCTTGGAGGGGCTTTGTTCCTTGTCCAATGTTACAGAGTAAGGGGGTCATAGATCAGAGAGCCAAGGTCTGTTGGGTTCCATAGTCTAAACTTCAGCCACATGTCAATCATGTTCTCTTCCTAAATGTCTACAGCTTTTTATTCAGGGGAGCATGAAAGGAGCAGGAAAACAAACTAAATGTGGTGGTTGTAATGGTAACAAGGAGCTGTAGCCGCAGTGGGTGAGAGACAGAATAGGCATGCCATGCAGAGTGAGGTTGGATATTTATTTAGTGGGTTATGGAAGGAAAAGGGAAGGAGGGTAGGAAAGAAGGGAGAAGAGCAGAGAGAGGCAGAGGGAGGGAGGGGAGGAGAGGAGCCATGGCAGCAGCTACCTCTTTGGGAGAGAGACAGAAAGGAAGGGAGCTCAGGCTGAAAGCAGAAGGAAGATCTGCCTGCCTCAGTGGTGGACAGGGGCGGGAATGGGTGGGGCTTGTCTCTTAAAGGAACAGGACAGACTATTACAGGTGGCTGCAGCAGGTGAGTGTTTTTCTTAGCTATTCTTTCTCATGCAGAATTTTCCTCATTTCCTGGGTTGAGGAGACTTGTTTTTATTTAGTTTTATAGTAAGGTGTGAGTACTTGTAAAGATGAGGAGCTAGCTGTGAAGGTTTCTCTGATTTCTATAGATCACTTACTTCTTGCCCCTCCCAGGGCTGGGGTTGTACAGGAAATGGCTGCCTGCCTGTCCAGTGTAGTGGTTGTGCTGTGACATGTGGTGTTAGTTTTATACTTTTGAACACTTCCTTGCTTGCAGATGAAAAGTGCTATTTGTGAGTCACTGTGTGAAGGGTACAGGCTCATAGCCTCTCACAGTCCAGATGTCCCATGTGTTTGTGTCTGGAAGCTGCATTTTCTACTCATATTTGGTGACACAGGCCTGATGTGTCTTCCCCACATGATAGACAGATCTTGCAAAGATTTTATTGTCTCTCTTTCTCTCTCATTTTTTTAAATCAGCACAGTATTTGGGGTATACAGAACTGTCTTGATCTTCTTAGAATGTAATTAGGTCTCAGGAACCCCTGTCACTTAGTAAAAGAAAACAGAAAGAAGGGATGCAATGGCTACCCCACACTGTTGACAAAGTGGAGAATGAGTTTTCTTGGGAACAGCTTGAGATGGGGGCAATTGGAATGATTAAGTGCATGCGTTTGAAACGACTGGTGTGCCACCAGCTTCAAAACGGGTCAAGCAGCTCACTGTTTCCTGCAGATAAGAACACTCTGAGCTTCTAGCTGGGTGAAGAAAGTTGTAGATTCCCAACACCCAAGGCCGTTGTTCAAAGGGCTTTCAGAAACTCCCTGGGCATGCCTGGACATTCCGGCAGGAATTCCTCAGGGCTCTATTGTTCAGGCTTGTTCAGAATGAGTGAAGGGGGCTTTTTTACATGCTTGTGATTGAGCTGTTTTCTTCAAGAGCCCCACACGGGCTTCTGAGTTAAAAGCAAAGCTGCTTGTAACCATCTCTGTGACTTTATTTGGCGGGGAGGGGTCCTGACAGCAACAGTTCTGGCTTTAACCCTGAAATGTTGTTCAATGGACTCAATCATGATCCTTCCTGTTGATGATGACTCCACTGGGGTTTAGCATACTTTATTTAGTTTAGCAATGATACAAATGGCATTTCTATCCAGCGACTGAGATCCAAACAACTTGAGTGACATTTTAAAAAACATCTGTGCACACACAGTTGAAGAAAGTGGCATTTGCTGAAAGACACCATATGAGGTTCTGTGTGTCTGTTCCTTTCCAAGGGCACTGTTGTGCTCCTATCAGAAAAGAAAAACAGAAGAAACAAGCACACGTCTTTCTCCTGCTTTCCTTCTTTGGAGACTCCAGTAATTGATGTGAAGCATCCAATTCCTCTTTGAAATTTGTGACTTCTAAAAATTCTCCCCACCCCCAGCATCCTGGTGTAGCCTTCAAAAATCAGACAGCTGTTATTACAAACAGAGACCGCTCTGCTTAGACCCTGAATAGACAATTATAAATGTCTGGATTCCTTCCTTCCTTGTGGTGGCTGCTTTTAGATGTGGAATAAAAACCATGCAAAGCAGAGGAGGCCTGAGTGAGTGGTTAGTATCCTGTTCCTGCCACAGCTATAAACCTTGTTAAATTTTCTTTTCATTGTCTACAATAATTTCCCACTTCATAAGACTTATAACTAACCAGGAGTATCATTGATACAAGAATATCAAAACTTGTGGAGATGCAGGGACGATGGAATTTGTTTAACCAGTGTTTCACGTAGGATAGGTGAGAGAGGGTGTGGAAGAGTGAGTGATCTTCCCAAGGACACTTGCTCACTCAATGGGGCAGCATGCTGAGTGAAATGTTTGCTTCTCTCATTCTGCAGATGGCCACCCTCACCCTTTCATTCTCTGGGACTCATCTCTAGCATCAGTGAGCAACGACAGCCATTCTTCTGTTAAGATCACCTGGGGAACTTATCAGCAGTTGCTAAAACAGAAGTGCTGGCTGAATGGCCGGGTTCCCAGACCTGAGTGGGGCTGCTCTGAAGTCCATCACCATGAGTGGTCTAAAATGGCTCTCTTCGATTTTTTGTTACAGGTAAGTTTATCCAGTCGCCTAAGTGGTTCTCTGAGATTGACAGTGTTGTAAGGCCTCAAAGGGATCATCAGTTCCTGGAATTTCTATGAAGTTGTATTTAAGTCCTGGAGTGCTATGTCTGGCCAAGTGAAGCACCCGTATTATGAAAGTTTACATTCTTCTGGGAAGTGGTCGTGGATATTCTTTATAAAATTACTTTCTGAAGAAGCAAGCTACTGGCTAGCCTGCAATATTACCGCTCATCGTAGCTACAGGGTATTGAGTCATGGGGGTGTGTTTTACATATTCTCTGGGTCAGCTAAAGCTTGGTGAGGATGGGTAACTCATTCAGGTTCTGACAACTGCTAAGAATGAGAGCTCAGACTCAGCTGGGGCTTGGCGATGTTGAAGGTTTATCTTCTTATGGTATTCCCTAGTAGTGGTTCAGAACTAGTGTGCTCACGCTGCTACAGCCACCATTTTCTGTATTTTCTTTCTAGTATCCACTTCCCCTCTTTCATCAGGGCCTCCCTATGTAGCCCTGGCTGACCTAGAACTTACTGTGTAGACCAGAATGACTTCGAACTCAGAGAGATCTGTTTCTCTGCCTCCCAAGTGTTGCCATTAATGGTACACATTTCCTACCGTGCCTGGCTCCAGTGTTATTTTTCAACAACACTTTCATAAAAATTGAACATTTAAGAATAATACTCTGGAGACAGTCCTAGGTCCAGTTGGAAAACAATTGATTGGACCTATAACAGTTATGCACATTTTGCTTGGTTTGTTGGTGGTATACTATATAGAGTCCATAACAGAGCAGGGCTTTTGGTGATAATTCTTCCCAAGTGACCCGCATAGAACTTTCCAGGATTGTAAAACCCGGGCAATATGGAAGGAGCTTCCGTTTTAGTTCCAGCTTGAATTTTCAATATCCTAAAACCAAAACCTGCAATGTCTTCGGCAATAGGGACTTACTCTCTAGTTCCGACATTAGCCAACAGCAGGAATAATAGACTCTGAAGTTTGTTAGAACTCAGGGGCCTCTCCCTAGCTAACAGTTTATAGGTTTATAGGTCTATGTCTTACTTAGATGTAGCTGTCAACTTCACAGAGCTTAGGTTCAGCTGCAAAGAGTCTCAGCTGAGTAATTTTCTCCCTCAGGTGGAGTGTGGGCCTGAAAGTGAAGGACTGTCTCGATTGTTACTGGCTGTAAGGTGGTCCTGAGTAAAGCAAGCTCGCTAAGTATGAGCCTGAGAGTGGCCTCAGAGTGAGCTGGAGCAGCATTGCCTCATGGTTCCCGCACTGAGCCCTTTCTTTGACTTCTCCCAGTGATGGATGTGACCTTGCAATATAAGAAGAAGCACACCCTCTCCTCTACTGAGTTGTTTTTGGATAGAGTGTTTTTATCCTAGCCACAGAGGTAGTTAGAATAGGGGGGATGGATCTATTCCTGGCCCCAAGGTTTCTCTTTAATAACTTATGGATTCTGAGAGTGCCCTTTCCCTCTCTGAGTGTCTTCACTCAGAATCTTTAACATCCGCTTTCACTTTCCCTTTAGATGTGTTTCCACATTTGTAGCCTACCCAAAACACTCGAAGGCATTATGTAATGAAGCCTTTTTATGGAGGGCTGGATGTCTTAAGGCTTACCACTGTCCACCTTAAGCAAGTGCCAATTGGTCTTTGGATTTAGCACCTAGGGTTATACTTTTCAAAATGTAGAAAGGTCCTTTAAAAAAGCATATTAAAAGATCTTACTATTTCTATCAACTGTTTTTGAATAGAGTAGAATGGATGGGAGGCAGGACCATATTTAGCCTTCTTCAATCCACTTATTCTCCATTAGCTGTCCTTGCTCACTCTTCCCGGGACGCTACTGTGTGACTCGCGCTGCTTGGCTAAGCCTGGGTCATGGTGTGCTCTCACCAGCTGCTCAAGCACAGATTGTGGTCCATTGCCATGGCTATAATCTCTCTTTCAGTCATATTTGACTGCTGAAGAATCCTGGGCTGGGTATATAATCTCTACCCCCAGTATATTTTCTTGTAGGGGAGAAATATACGCAGAATATTTTGGGGAAATAATTGCCCACTTCTAGGACAAGCCACCCTTTTAAACTGTATTACTCTATCTTACATTCTTTCTTTTGTGTCTTTGGTGAGCTGGTGCTTGGGCATTAAAGCCTCCCAACATTCGCTGTTCAAACTTACCCTAGGAACTCTGTGTTTACACAAACCTTGTTACATTGGATATTGGGTGTCCTGGGTACACCCTTTGCATAATTCCCAGCTTAAATGTTTAAGTCATTCTGATCTGACATAACCTCTTCTTCCTCATCAAGATCATGCACCACCTGTGGCTCAGTAAAGTAACAAACACCTTCTGGGAAAGAATTTGTTCCTTAGTCCTCAGCCAACCCATCCCATAAGGCTTGGTGAGCAGGTGTAGGAGGAGAGAGCCGCTACTTAGTTCCTGGCAGCTTAGGCTCAAAATAACCACACAAAAACTGTATTAATTAAATCACTGCTTGGTCCATTAGCTCTAGCTTATTATTGGCTCACTCTTACATATTAATTTAACCCATTTTTATTAATCTGTATATGCTACGTGGCTGTGGCTTACCGGGTAAAGTTCCCAGCTTCAGTAACATGAGAAAACAAACGTGGAGCTCTGTCCCTGAGTGTCTCACACCTTGAGTCCTTGAATTCTGTATAAGGGATAGGAAAGGTTGCACTGTATTCTAACCATCTGAATCAGTTGTGCATATGTGCTTTATCCCACAGCAGGGCTAATGCACTTGAAGAAGTTTATGAAATAAAGTCTACATAAACTGGCCAGTTTCGTGAGTGCTGTAATAGTTAATATTTTTTGGTGTAAAATTTTTCTATTCATTCGCATGGAGGTTGATTTTTAAACAGAAATATGCCTTATCGAAGTGTTGCTTGGGAATGTAGCGAGTGGCTTCTGTGCACGATTTTAGATATTTCATGCCTGGAGCGAATTACAGTCGCTTGCTCTGTGGTTGCCAAAGCAAGGGCCAGGGGACACAGGGCAGTTGTTATTCTCTGCATACACTGTCCATTCATTTCACACAATTAATAAATCTATAGTCAGAAAGGCCGGACCATACTTCTGCCTCTGGAAAGTGCAGAAGAGCCACAGGCAATCTTTTCTTCTTGAAGTGTGGGGGTATGAACTGCACAGGCCAAAATTTATCACCACAGGGACGAGAAAACTAAGCATTCTAGAGACTATTTTGTTTCTAAGGCTTGGCCCAATTTCTCTCAAAAGATTAGATAAAATAACAGAAGCAGTTTCAGCACGTGGAAGCCCTGTTTTCTGACTTGGGAGACTTTACTATCATGGTAAGAAACTGAGATGGATTAGTTTGTGGAAGATGATTGTCAACCTTGCTGCTAGTCGTTTCTTAGCCTTGAGAAATCCCTTCAGCTTCTCTCTTTTTGGCTTTTCCATCTGTAAAATAGGACACTGTTTAGAGGGCTATTGAAAGAACAAATTGCTTTTATACATAACTTTGTGTATTTAGAATGATACTTGATACGCAGTCAGTAAATATTTATTAACTCTGCAAATTAAGCACCTAGACATTCATAGACATAAGTAGAAGTTAAGTAAACCAATCTTCCCTTCATTTTATTCATTGAATGTAATTTGACAAATAACTTAATTTCTTTGAACCTTTATGGACCGATATATTTTTCTTCTAGGTTGTCTGTTATTGAGGTTTAATTCTTTATGACAACTCTGTCTTTTCTTATAAAGTCTGATTTCCTCAAGGGCAAGTTCCTGTCTTACTGGACTTGTAACAATCCTGTTAGCAGCCAAATGTTTGGAAATCTCACAGTATCTGGGCACTGTTTTTGTTCAGGGAAAACTATCCAATTAAATTAAAATATTAGATCTGACGTGTCGAATTAGGATTGTTATAAGTAGAAGAAAAGCTGCTTGTGACACAGACAGTAAGTAACGTTGTTAAAGGAAGGGGATTAAGGGAAATATTCAAAGTGAAGAATCAAATGAACAGAAAATGGTTAGCACTTTGTATTGTCTGATGGACTTACACTTTCTGAGACTGTTTGTAGGATGAGAAATGAATGGATATTTTCCTTAAGGGAGCAACAGTTGTGTGTTCAGGGATAGTTGATTTCACAATCACCAAAAGTTATAGCATATTTCTTTGCGCTGTCATAGATTTTCCCAAGTTCTCATTTGTCCTAGACACAGGGAAGTTTAATTCTGCGCATAAAAAGGTTGAAAGAGGCCATCTTCTGCCTCAAGGGTCACGAGATTTCCTATGAGAGAAAAATAGCTATCATAGAATATACCTGGTACCATAATAAGTCTTATGGAAAGAAACCGGAAGCTGTGGATTATTTTCAAATGGTTGGCTTGAGAATGAAGTTAGGGAGTTTGACATTTAAACCAGAAAACAAAACTCCATAGAAAGAAATTTTAATGGAGAAGAATCTTAGCAATGAGCTCAACGTGTGAAAAACTTTGTTGAGCGGGGAAAATGGGTGCCTGAAGCGCTTCCTGTTTTTTTTTTTTTTCTCTTAGCTGGCTCTGAGTAACGAGGCCCAGGTCATCAATTCAGCAGTTAGCCACAGTTTGTCTTGTCATGACAGCTGTCTCCTCCAGTTACCTCTTCTCCCCTTCTCATCTGGTGCCTAAGGAATTCGCTCTGGGATGAATTCCATGGCATCCCCTTTGCTTTGATCTTTGTGGGTTGTTTAGTTTCCCACTTAGTGGTGTGATAAAACTAAAAATGCCAACCGTTTTGTGTATGTGTGTGTGTGTACACACAAGTGCACGCACCGCACGTGAACACATCTGTATGTGTTTGTGTATGCCCTAGTGTGTGGAGATCAGATGTTCATTGGTTGGCCAGTGAGGCACTGGGAATTTCCTGTCTTTACTTGCTGGTACTGGAATTACAAGTGTGAGCCTCCTGGCTTTTAATGTGGGTGCTGGGACCTGAACTCAGGTGCTCATGCACGTACACACACTTTACCCCGTGAGCATTCAACCATCTTCTATGCAAAGGAGAACCTTATTCTCTTTCACAAAACTGTTTTTTTTATTTTTTTTATTTATTCATTTTGAACCTTCTCTGCCAGGCAAAGAAAGGTTCTGTTTATGGCCCCTTGATAGATGAAAAAGGACTCCCAAACACAGTTTGATTCAACCTTATCGGTTTTCAGTATCGCGGCATTATCAATGTAAATGACCTCTGTCTGTGTATTATTACTGGAAGTTCCAACCAACGGTGCAGTTTCTCATTTACCCGACAGCAAACAGGGAGGGATGGCGGCTTCAAATCATGTCTTGGGATCAAGTAGCAAAGAAAGTCTGGGATTAGCTTCAGGGATAGCGGTTAATTATCTTGATGAACTAACTGGCTTAGACCCAGTGGGTGAAGAGGGAGAGGAACAATGGGGCCACAGAAGTGTGTATGCCTGCTTCGTATTGTTTGTTGAGAAAGCAGCCCAATTCTTATGGGGAGTATGAGATCACCTGGGTGATTTCCTTGGCCATCCATCACTTGCTCAGGTAAAGGACGCTTCTCTACACAATAAAAAAGACCGAGGTTCATGGATGTATTCTCCGGGACCCCAGGTTTTCCTTACTGAGGAGCTGTTAGCAGGCTGGAGGTCTTCGGTAAAGGAGAATCACATTTTGAGAGTGTGGTAACTGGTAGGTTTCCAGTGGATGATCAAACACTCATATTAGCACCCCTCAGTGGACTTAATGAGTCATTGACAAACATATAAATGAAAGGATGTAAAGTTGTAAGGGGGACGGGTTGGAGGGCATCTGGGGGGAATTAGTCAGGGGATGGGGTGTATATGATTTTGATTTATATACATGTATGAAATTCTCTAGAAAAAAAGAGACATTTTAGAAAACTTACCAAGGTCAAACATCACTGGGATGGACATGCATATCTTATGGTTATTACAGATTCTAGTTTTATTGAACTGTCTCATTTTGTCCGTGAAATTCAAAAGACACTATTTCAGCATTGCCGAGGCTTCTTAACACACTTAATGGCTGTGCTTAGGATGATAATGATGTTATCTTATTTAAAAAGTCTTCCCAAGGTCTCCCTTCCTTTTAATATTATCTTGAAACAGTGTAATTTAATTCTAAATATCCAATACTGTTTCTAATAACAGGGTGGACTACCCAGAAACCTCGGTGTTTATTGTGCACCCACAATGTTTCTTGCTTTTTACTATTTAGTGGAAGAGAGACGTTGGATGTAGTATAAAAAGAAGGATTACTTGTGAGATTAAAAGAATAAGAAACAGAGGGCTTGGGCCTTAAATGGAGAAACTATGTAAAAATTATTGCTATTAAGGAAGGTTTGGGGCTATTTTTATATAAATTCTAAGAAGAATTGATCTTATTCTTTTCCTGTCTGTGACAGGGTCTTGCTATGTACTCACACGGGCCTTAAACCTCCAGCTCTCCTGCCTCAGTCTCCTGAGTGTGAAGTCTGGCTCATTACATCCAGCTGACTGACTTTACTCAATTATCTCATTACCCTACGTTTAATTCAAGACAGTTTATTTAAAAGTAAACCACACATTCGATTAGTTATTATTTTTATGCATGCCTAGCTCACGAATTTGTGTTCAGGAGCAGCTGGTCCCTTAGGTTCTCAGACTGCCTGAGGGCTTCCTCTCTTGACCTACCTGCTTCTCCTCCTTACTGAGTTGAATCTGCCAGGTTTGTGTATTTTGAGCCACCTTTTAGCCTGCCTCTCCTTAGAGTTTCACAGTCAAGCAACAGCAAAGGTTTTTTTTTTTTTTGGTTTTTCGAGACAGGGTTTCTCTGTGGCTTTGGAGCATGTCCTAGAACTAGCTCTGTAGACCAGGCTGGTCTCGAACTTACAGAGATCCGCCTGCCTCTGCCTCCCGAGTGCTGGGATTAAAGGCGTTCTGACTTCCTCAGAACGGCCCCCAAAGCCTGTCTCTTCCTGCCCACTCCACCTTAACAGACTCCTTTATGAGCTAGAACTGACCTCCTGGGTAGTCTTTCTTAGCTGCCGTTTACCGTGAGAATCGTCGCTGAATCTACCACTCAGAAAGCTAAACTATATCTGTAAGGACTTCCGTTTGATTGGATAATTAAGTTTAAATGCATTAGTGCTTTAAAAATTATTGTGGAAGCCAGGGGTATAGTTGAGTGATGGAGGACATGCTTGACACATGGGAGGCCCCAGCACCTATCCTCAGGTCCGAAGTGAGTAGGCATGTAAACAGTGCATTTCAGCACTTCTTATTTTACTGTATAAACCAAATTGGGAATTATAGACATTTAGAGAACCGTTGGTGGGTTTTGATGAAAGTCAATGTATTTCTATTGAGGGATTTCTTAATTCTCTGTTGACCTCAGTTATCATTTGAGATTTGAGGGCTTGCCTCTTGACGCTGGTAAAACATCATTGCCTGCCCTGTTTCTCAGTGAGACTCCTTCCCAGGTGTCTTTGGGTTGATCCCACATCTTTTTCTTCGACCATTCTTGGATATACTTCCATTCAACAGACAGCTCCTTTCGATTTCGTGCCTCCAAACTGCATCTCACCGGAAGGTCTACAGAATCTTCCTTGGCAGAAATGGACAGGATTTCCTCTGAGAATTAGGTTTCATCAAGACCTCAGGATGGGAGGAAGGAGACAGTGGAATTACAGGGTCTCTAATTCAAGGGACAAATGCTTCCCTTTGATGGGCCTTAAAAGGAACATACTTCTGCTGCTGACTTTCCCTTTGTGACTGTATGAGGAGGGAAGGCAAATGCGTGTGCACTGAGCTGTGATGGTTTTCCCATCTGGGCTTTGACCTCGTCTTCTGCTGGAGACTTGAGGCTTAGAAACCACATTCTCTCACTTCACAACATGTAAACTATTTAATTGTTTTGTTCTGGAAATGAGAGAGGGGGAGAGGAAGAAGAGCGGTCCTTAATTACATCGACTCACACTTGGCTTAGGAGCCAACAGCTGGCTCCTGCAGTCAGTATCTTCTTTTCTGGAGACTAGCCAGTCCCACCCTCACTTTTTTAAAAAAAGTTTTTGGACAGGGTCTCACAGGCTGGCCTCAAACTCACAATCCCTCTCCTTCACTGTTTTCCTGTATGCTAGGATTGCGTGTTGCTGCCACCACATCTGCTTTAGTCCACTTTCTTTACAGAATAATTTGTGCCTCAAAAAACCTGTGCCCCTTGGTAAGGAGCACATAGTTTCCCAAGATGTATGCTCCTAACATGAAATATTTAAAAATGTTAATATATTTTTCTTCTAAATATTGAAAATAATTCATTGTCCATATTTACCTGAGAGTGCAGTCTTTGATGGAGGAGGGTCATCTTTCTATCTGTTGTTTCATTGGTTAAGTAATAAAGAAACTGCTTGGTCTCTGATAGGACAGAAAATTAGGTAGGCGGAGTAGACAGAACAGAATGCTGGGAGAAAGAAGCTGAATCAAGGAGTTGCCATGATTCTCCCACTCCAGGCAGACGCAGGTTAAGATCTTTCCTGGTAAGCCAGCTCGTGGGCTACACAGATTATTAGAAATGGGTTAGACTAATATGTAAGAGCTAGCCAATAAGAGGCTGGAACTAATGGGCCAAGCAGTGTTTAAAAGAATATAGTTTCCGTGTAATTATTTCGGGTAAAGCTAGCCGGGTGGCGGGACACAGCCCGCTGCTCATACTACAACAAGTCTTCCACTATGTATGTGCAATTTGTGCTGGCAAAAGGAGGCATCTCCATTATCTCTCATTTTTGGATGTCCAAAATCTTTTCTAACAGTACTTTTGAAAAAGGTGGTTAATAGTCGTCGGGCATAGTTGCGTTACTGCACTGCAGAATAGCTTGCTCTTCCTCTATCCCACTGTAACCCTGTGCCCATTAGTCATCTCCTCTTATCATCCCTTCCCAACCCTTCCAGCGTCTGGTGAACATGAGTCTGCATACAGTTTCCACGGCATCAATGCTTCAAGCTCTCAAAGATCAGTGGGGCACATGTGAGTTCTCTTTCTTTGCTTGACTAGTTTCATGTAATAGAATGTTCTTCAGGTTTGTCCATGTTGTCCAGAATAGCAGGATTTTATTCTCTTCTATAAATAATGCTCCACGTGTGACTCATGGTTTCATTTTCTATTCATCCACGTAGACACCTGATATAACTCCATGGTTTGGCTGTCATACACAGAGTATGGCAGTGAACGTGGGATGTAGATGCCCAATAGACACACTGATTTCATCTTCTCTGGATACGTACACAGGACTCGGATTTCTGGGTCATACGGTAGCAGAACCCTGTACATGCTTTTGCACGTATCCCAGAAACCCCTGTCTTTTATTTCTCTAAACCAAGAGATCAGTTGACCCAGGTGATTGCTTTTGTATTGAGTCAAAGAGAGAAATGTTTGATTAAAACTATGCTATACATAATCCTATATTTCTTTGTGATAACCAACCAGATATTTATTGTTCAATTCTAAATTTATTGTTAGTCAGAAGTAAAGAACGTATTGATTATCTATGGGCCAACTTTAAAATCTATTTTCACAGTTGCTGTGAACTTTCCAGACAGTACTGATAGGAATAATGCACAGTTAGAATCTTTCAGTCATGTGTCTGGTCATACATGGGGTGATGGGACGATGGTGAGTGTGAGACAGCCTGTTAGGCTGTACATAGCAGTCCGAGACTCAAAGCCTCTTTAACACGTTCTGTGAGCTAGAGTTCACCTTCTTCCCAGTATCACTGCTCCTTTCCGAGACCCACTTACTAACATGTTTCAGGGAGACTGGAATTCTGTGAGTTGGACTTCTGGGTTGATCTGTTGTGAAGCAAATTAAAAACTCTGAACTTGTCATTGAGTCTGATGGATATTGATATGCCCTGCCCATTCTCCCAGATATTCCTATAGAACCACTATAATGCATAGAGTGTCATCATCTACTCACACATTTGCTAGTCAATATACTAGTGTATGGCTATTTAAAAACCCTCACTGTTTGGTATTAGTTACTGAGGATATAGACTCAGAGACAGTGTTAAGGGTGAACCAGGAGCTGCTTGGTCCATTATGTACTCGCCAGTCATGTTAATGTTGTTGTTTACAGACATCATTCTCTAAGAGATGGATGGAGCTTCCAAAACCATTACTGTGATGGGATCAGATCAAGTGAGATTTGGTCTGGGGCAATGGCTTTTACAGGCTTTCCAAGGGACTACGAGGTCAAAATATTTTCATAATACCTAGACTTGTTTTCTTTCTCCCTTTGCCATTTTCTCTGTGTTAGTGTTCATGCTATTAAGTAAATTTGTCAGAAAATATTGCTGGCTAGTCAGAGGCTGCGGCAGCCTCCACACTGTCTAGCAGCTTATCTCAAAGTTAGATAACTGGGAACTCTCTCCCTGCAGCAGAACTTTCTGCCTCGACTTGTCCTTATCTGGAGAATGTCCCTGGGCCTGGAGGACTGACCTTATTTGAAAGCTGTCTCTAAACTAGATGCCTGATTCATCTCAAGCTTGAACTATGGCACAGATTCTGGCTAGAAGATTTGTGCTAGGAGTTCTGCTATAGGACCCTACTGCCATACTTGTTTGTCCTCAGGCTCCTCAATCCTATGTATTCCTTATATTCTGGAGTAAAGTTGAGCTGATTTGCCAAAATCTGTCTCCGGAAGACTGTCTCTGTTCCTGTTCTCGGCCGCATGCAAAGCTTTCTGTCACCCTTTCTGCCTCTTTCCCCTCTAGAACTGATGACTGACAGAGCAAGAAGGAAAGAAGATCCCCCACATGAATTTGTTGATGTCTTAGCATGAGTCAGGGTAGGCAGTAATCCACCAGCAATAGTCCGAGTCTGCGTCTCTCTGCATGGCTCACGAAAATACACAGAATAAACACCAGATTTCCTCAAGAATGGCCATGGTGAATGAAATGGTGCTTTATTAAATGTCTGCCTATAAGCTCATACTTTTTAAATACCGTGAGTGAAATCTCATGTATTGCATCTCAAAACTCAATTGTTATATTCAGATGGTTAATAGGACAATAGATGGAGGAACATGGACGTCTGGCTTCATCGCCAGTCAGAGGGGTTTGGTTTTGTTCATGTCAGGTAGGTGAGTGGACCCCTGGGGAGACAGTCTTTATGTTTTTCATTAACAAACAGTTATCAAGTACACATTATTTCTAAGATAGGAAGTGCACTGGTAAAGACATACAAAACCAACCATGCCTAGCACAAGAGGCTGTAACATCACGGCAGTAAGCATATTGGCCTTCCTAGCATGAGACTCCATGGCAAGCTGCTGAGAAAACCGGCTGTTGTTTCTCTTCCTAGGCAGCTGAGTTACTCTTGGAGTGGTTCTCTTCATTTGTATGTAATATCTGGGCCCCCACGTACCTGTTTGGGTTGTCTTAATGATTAAAACATCTATAATGTGATAAGCCTTATAATGTTTTGAAAGTTTTTTTAGTCAGTTATATTTAAGGCTTTAATTTATAAGAGGCACAGAAATGAATCCATGTTAGAATGGGAGATTCTACATATAGTGGATGTAAAAATAATTTTGAAAGCAGGGTCAATTTAGAAGGCAAAAACAAAATATTTTGAAAGACTAGCAAACAGTACATTTGTCAGAACTGGTTAGTGTTCTGAGTTCCATTAAGAATATGAGTCTAGCCAGCTGTTGGGTTCGTCACACCAATTCTAGCTGTGATCAGAATGGCATCTGAGCATGGTGACATAGTTGAAAAAATACAATCAACAGGAATTCTATGTAAATGCTAACTATGGACAACGTCACTGTACAAGAGACCAGTTTCCGGTGATGTTAGTCCTTCATACGTGAACAGGTGGAAGTTTTAGCTCCTTGATTATCCTAGCTCATGTAAGCTAAAGTGCTGTCTCATTTCTCATTAGAGGAAGGCATTTTAAGAGGATTTTTTTAGATTAGGTATACTTCATTTCTAATTTAAAATTTTTTGCTCAGTATAAATTCCTAAGAAAAAAATTTTAGGTTGTTTCATTCTCATTTTATTTATTTTTTAATTTTAAAATGTAATTTAAGTGTATGGGCATCTTGTTTACATGTATGTGTATTGCCTATGTGCCTGGTACCCAGGGAGGATAGAAGAGGGTATTGGATCCCCCGAGACTGGAGTTGCATACGGTTGAGAGACACTGTGTGGGTGCTGGGAATTGAACCTGAGTCTTCTAGGAGAACAGCAATACTTTTTAATCCCTGAGCCATCTCTCCAGCCCCCTCCTTTCTGTGTTAGATTTCCCTGCTTAATATAAATTCAGGCTACAAACCAAAAGTTTACAAGATACAAAAATACTTGTCTTTTTCTGTTAGTTGGCGTGCCTTTTAAAAGTCATTGCAGGGAGATGGGTGTGTCTCTGGCTGAGTTTATTTTTACTCAGCTCTGCCATTCAAATTATAGGAAGTGAATTTCTTTCCCTAAAATAGGCTGTTGGTTGCCTGGTGCCTCTCTCCAGAGCCTTTCTGTGGTGCAGTAAAACTTATGACATTACATCTGATGATCTCAATACATCCCCGCACTGCACTTGGAACAGAGATGAGCTACTATGCCTTTCGTTGTGATCTGTGATATGGGAGAAACTAGAGATTCGTTTGTGAATGGGCGCACACGGATAGCAATTTAAATGAGGAACTCTGGGGTGGAGGCAGATTAGAGCATTTCCTCCTCACATAGGTGGGGGCACTAAGAGCTTGTGCTCTTTGCGAGATCTTAGACATGGAAGATCGTTTTATGTTTCTCACTATTCCTCATCTGCCTGGGTAGTCATCAGTACACTCTTGCTAATCTAAAAGATACTTGCTGTCAAGGTGGCGTGTAACACAAGTGAAATCTATTGCTTCATAAGGTGACACAGGTCTCAAATTGTATAGAGGCAGGTGGGGAGAACACTCTCTCTCTCTCTCTCTCTCTCTCTCTGTGTGTGTGTGTGTCTCTGTGTCTGTCTCTCTCTCTGTGTGTGCCTGTATGTGTGTGTATATATTAATAAACTCCATGAGTACTGCTGTATTTGTCTACGATTGCTTTTCTCATGGTGTGGGTTTCCTTACACACTCCCTAGGCTGTAGAGACCCAGATCTGGCTCCATTTGTAGCATTACAAACACACACATATATTGGATGAGTCTCTGCCGTGCATTTTCCCATGTGAGTTGCTCTGACAATTAAATTGTTTTGTGTCTTCCCATGCCTGGAGTGGTGGTAGTCCATTTGATTCTATGTCTCTTTGCCTTTTGAAATACTTAAGATAATTGTTGAAAGTAAAACCCATTTCTTGCCTGTATCTTTTACAAGCAAATGAGACAGGCAATCAAATAACTGAAAGCCAGAGGAAAACTGCCAGTCAGAGAAAAGAAAGAATTTTCTTTTACAATTTCCAATTTACCTGCCTTTATGCTTATGACATGCAGGCTTTCTACTGTATATAGAATTCATGATCTGCGGTTAGTGCAGTGAAGCCCACTGAAAGACACTAACCACCAGGAGGCACCAGGTATGGAGGCAGCTTGGTGACATCCTCCTGACAGCGGTTTTGTAAATTCTTGTCTTGACATGGCACCGTTGCTGAGCTTGCTTTTCCTCAACACAAGGCAGTGCTTTGGTGGAGTACTGTGCGTAGTCAAATCCCAAGGGAGTTACAACCTTTAGAAGAGCTGACTCACTAAGAGCCATTCATTGGGCGCCCACAACCTGTTAGCCCTTGGGAAAATTATTGAGCCAAACTGCTGCTTGTCTACCTATTTTCTTGAATATTTAACCTTTTTCCCCCCCTCTTGAATTCACTGTTTTCTTTCAGAAGATGGCAGTTGCTAAATGTTAAAAAACAGATGGTTGAGTCTGAAGTGGTGGCACACACCTTTATTCCTAGCTTTTGGAAGTCAGAGGTGGGTGGAGCTTGTCTACTTAACGAGTTCCAAGACATTCAGGTTTAAGTAGGGACTCTCTCAAAAAGTCAAAAGCAAATAGTTCAAATAAAGACTCTCAGAGTTTTAAGATAAGAGCTGGGAAGATAGCTTAGTTGGTCCAGTGTTTGCTGTTCAATCCATTGTGAGGCCTGGATTTGGATCCCTAGAACCCAGCCAGGCACGGAGGTGGTTGTGCATCTGTAACCCTAGGCGTGACAATGGGTGCTAGGGACCCCCAGCATGGGAGGTGCAGGACAGAGGCATAAGGGCCACCAGTCAGCCAGCCAGAGCTATCAATGAATTCAGGTTCAGTGAGAGACTTTTTGTCAAACACTCACAGCGGGAGTGACATGGTAAGACACTTGAAGTCAGCCCCTAGCTTTCACATGTGCCTGTATGCAGGAACTTGTGTCACCACACACGTACATGCACATGCGAATTATCAAGTATGCATACCCACTCCACAAAGAGTATTTAGATACTGACTATTAAACAAGAAATACGTACGTGGACACCTGTACTCATCCGCTCACGTGGACCAGTTTAAAATGAGGAGAAAAATAGGTGGATGTCAACACACAGGTTTATCTCATTACCTGGTTCAGGCCATAACATTTGGATGATGGCAGTTCACAGTCTGTGCTGGTGAGAGCATTCTTATTGTACTGTCCCTTCTGCTTCCCAGCATGCTCTGCTTCAGTTCTCATTCTTTTCACGATTTCCCAGGATGCTCTGCTCACTGCTCTTCTTTTTTTCCAGGACAATGGGAGAAAATGGGGGAACTTTGCAGATCCAGCTATCTTCAGGTTTTCCATGTGGGCACAGCGCTCACTTCCATTGGTGCTACCTGCTTTCATGTCCCCATCCTTCTCAACAGGGCACTTTAACCGTGCTGTGCAGTGTGTGTCTGAAGGACCAGGCTGTGACAGCCATGCAAATAGCACCTGTGAACACTTTTAGAGATCTCCATAGCATTTCAGGAGAGCACTTTGTCCGCCCAGTGTAATGAAATATTTCTTCTCCAGCTAATGCTGCCTGATTCTTTAAACTCAAGTCTTAGGAGAACTCCTTCATGTGTTTTTCCTTTGCAGTTCTGGGCTGAGGTTCTTGGGCTTCTTCTGAACTTCTTATAGTAATCATTATTTACTGAATACTGAATTATTTAACATTTTATGCAAATGTAAACAAATGTTTTTTTTTTTTTTTTTTTTTTTTGTCCTCACTGGGAGGAGACAGTACCGGAATGATACGATCAGTGTGGATAAGAGCGTGGATGAGAGCAGCTTAGACTTCTGAGCTGGGATACTGAGTTCTGTCCTGTGTGAGAAGAGAACCCGAGATGTTAGCTACCTCTGCTTCCTAGCTCAGTCTCTTCATTTAGTGTCTCTTGCTTTGTTGAGACCTTGTCTGCAAGACTTGGTTAATCATCTTACTCTGAAGACAATGGAGAGATGAATAAGCTAACAGAGTCCTTGGGGGACTTGAGCACCTAGCTGGGTGGGGTTTGTCCCTTTGTGTAGAAGGAGTTGGTTTTCTGCAGCTGTTTGGTGGCTCTTGAGGAGCCATGCAGCTAGGCAGAGGTTCCCTTGGTTCCGTGCTATAGAAGGCGTTTTAAGTCACTTGGATGATGTATTTTTTTTTTCCTACAGACAAAACTATCGTTACCAAACGAAAATGGAATTAAGGGTGGACTGTTTTGAAGGAAATATGCCTAAAAATATCCATCCCCATCTCTTTAAAAAATTGGCTGGAATACCTGGATTTTTCTGAGTATAATTTTAGTTAGGTAAACACTGAAAAGATATTATTTTTCTAAAGAAAGAAAGAGCACTTTTACTAAAAATGACAGTTGGCAGTCCTCTTCAGTGGTAGATCAGTTTTGCAAAAATGATTTTCCTTGTCTTACAGTTGAAGGAAGTGTGAATTCAGTCAGGGCCAGTGACATGGCTAAGTTGGTAAAGGTGCCGTCTGTCAAACTTGATGACCTGAGTTCTGTCTCTGATACCCATGTGGCGCAAGGATAGGGCCCATATCCAAAGATTGTCCTCTGACCTCCACATGTGGAGGTTGTCATGGAAACACACCCCCACCACCGCAAACACACAGAATAAGTAAATTAATAAAGTAATACGAACTCAAACACTAATGTGATTAGCATCATTATTGCTTACCTGAAAATATTTACCCTTCGATAGGCTTCTTTGCAGGATACCCGCTTAAGAACAGAGAGACACAGATGGGCATTGCGGGTGCTTTTCTATACAATCCTTCAGTGTTTGTTTTAATGTGTTCACTAAACAAGCTCATTAAAAAGACATCTGGGCTTCATAGCTGTGTGGGATGTGCTTCATTAGGCTTTAAAAATTGGTGAGCTGTCTTAAAGGCATGCAGAATTATATTTGGTATATACCTAAATCAGCTGCCAGGCAAATGGTGCTGACCTTAAGGGTCTGGGTTACGGTGGTCAAATGATCCTTGGTATATTGAATGGGGACTAAGAAGGAAAATTATGACAAACTTCTGAAGAGTTAGACGGCATGATTTAATAGCTACATAAACCATTGCTAAACAAGTACAAAAATAGAAGGGCATACTTTAGTCAGAAAGCAAGGAAAACCGAGAAAAAGAAATCATTTGGGGCCTGAAGTCTGACTGTTAGATGTTATATATTATACCCCTAGGTATACATTCGCATACAGTCAGCACATGTTTGAATCTGAAGAGCATCTGTGGCAACATTCCTAGAAGATGCTGGTCACCATCTGTGATGTTGGTCAGAGTTGCCTGGCACAGTAGGCTGTCGGAGAATTGGTGAAATCATCAGAATGTCTCATGACTCTAAATTAGATTATATAGGACACTTTAAAACACACTGTAGGGAACGGCTGAACTTGGGGAAAGCAATAAAAAGTTGTTCTGTGTCATTCTTTTCCACCTCTAATTGCTCATGCTTTCATGGGGTTTAAAAATAAAAACCATAAAATATATTTTCAGAAATGTCGACAGGGCCTAAATTTACGAGAGCTTATGATCAAACACGAATACACTTAATATTCATGGTTTTTGTTATAGTTTGGATCATAATTCTCTCCCACATTCCCATGTATTGAAGGCACTGCTGGGAGGTAATAGAACCTTTAAGAGGATGTGTTCAGTAGGAGTTTTTAAGCAATCAGGTTAGATCACAGGAAGGGACTTGAACCCTCATCACTCCTCTTCCTCTCCTTGGTTCTTAGCTTCCTCTGCCTTCCCACAAGTCTAAAAGCAAGGAGGACAGCCAACTAGGGACTAAATTCTGCAAAACTGTTAGGGTTAAACTGCCTGGAGCCTGTTTTTCATTATTACCATCATACATTCATGCTCAATTATATTAATATTTGTAGGGGAAATGAATTGTTTTATAGTTTTGACTAAACTAGACTATATAATTGGAATTTTAGTTGGAGTTTAACTCTTTAGAAGAAATTTATTGATCATTTCATTTTGTTTTTGCTTGAGACAGGGCTTCTCTATGTAGTAGCCCTGTCCTGATCAAAAGAGGTGACATTGAACAGTATTGGAACCAATCTTTCTACCTCTGCATTATCACAAGCCTCTGAAATCTCAGTAGCTTTGGCACGTATTCAGGATCTAGCTGATGCTTCATTATTGGGTCATATATCTCCTATAGATTTCCTCTGTCTTATTTCTGGTTAGCTACTACAATACTGAAGTCTGTACAGTAGACTTTACAGTCAACAAAATCATCAGAATCTACAGAACCCAGCCCAGGGAGAAAACAAGAGCTAGACCCCTGGGTCTGTAGAAGTATGGCGCTGTGTCTCTTCTGCTGAAGAGTCAGAGATTGTGCTGGCCACATGCTCGAATGTGATTCCGTGGGAACTGCGGATACCAAGGGTGGAGACGCTTGAGTTGGACGACCTGACGTTGGAGCTGTTAGTAGAAGCTGGAAGCGCTTAGGACTCTGTCTGAGTCAGAGGACTTTGAACTGTGGACTTTTCTAACAGTTGTTTTCAATTAAGCCAGCCTGGCCTGCTGGGATTCTGGCAAGTCAGCTGTTCAGAAAACTCCCGTTCTTTGGAAATGTTCTGACTTTCCCAAGCTTTTACTCAGCATCTTGGATTTTGTTTTCATTTCCATTTTCAGATTTATAATCGCTTAGATACAAATTGCTGTGGATTCAGACCTCGCAAGGAGGATGCCTGTATGCAGAATGGACTGAGGCCAAACTGTGACGACCAGAATTCTGTGACTTTAGCACACATTGTCCAGCGAAAGAATGACCCAAGGCATTTGGTCTTCATAAACAATAAGGGCTTCTTTGACAGAAGCGAAGACAACTTAAACTTCAAACTGCTAGAAGGCATTCGAGAGTAAGTTTTCGGTCTGTTGTGCAAGTCCCATCTTTCTTTAGCCTGGGCTGTTTTGGAACTCTCTGTGTAGCTCAGGCTTTCCTGGAACTCACTGACTTCTAAGCTGATTGTAACCTTGCAGTCAGCCCCCAGCTTCAGCTTTCAGAGGGCTAGGATTACAGGAAGAAGTTGTCACACCCAGAACAAAGAGTGCACTTTCTAACGACCTGACATCTTGGATGATCACATGTGTGGTAAACGACAAGTCACGTTCCGTGAAAACTCAGGCCTGATGTTGGATAGATTTCCAAAGAAGTTGTGAGTGTGGGAAGAGAGACCTAAGGGAGTAAAATAACCTTCCCAAAGCAGCCAGTGCACCTATCAACAGTCCACAATGCCTACATAGCTCCTACCACATTCTACCTTCACCACCTTGCTCAGCCTTCATTGTGAGAACCTGTGTGGGTGAGGTTGGACAGATTCGGTGCTGTCAGGAATAGGGAGAATCAGGTGGCAGAAACTCTGTGATTAGGGCATGGGAGAAACAACAGAGATGTCCAGATCAATAATAAATGATTTGGCATGTCAATAGAATTGATAAGTGTGGAAGGATGTCAGATTCATGATAAACCCACACAAACTGCTGTTATTACAGGGGAAGAAAGACTCTCTGAAGAACAGGGCACCACAGGACAGCAGACCCTCTAAGTTGGGTAGGAGGACTTTGGAGGACTCAGAAATCTTTACAGTAGACAGACTGTGGGGTTGGATCTTGAGCAAAGGAAGACCTGTAGGAGGCTAGACCATGAAGTACTGTTATACACACTACTGACCAAAAACTCAGAGGTGATCTTAACAATTTGGGAGACATTTGGTAGAATGTAGAAAGAGTACAGAGTAAAGGGAGGCACCAGCGTGAAGCTAAAGAAGAAGTTGTGCCGAGTGGAAGTAAGAACACTGCTGATCTCATGCATTTGTGGATAGAGGAGGTTCAGATTCCGGAGTCGCAGGAACTGGCCACAGAGTCTGATCAGTCCCATCCCAGTTATGTAAGTCGTGACTAAATTTCATAGCTTGTGGAGCTACCCACGATCATTACCCATTTTAGTCAGAAATAAGATTCCATACTTAGATTGGAAGCTTAAGAGTCCATAAGATAGCAACAGCTCCCCAAGAGCGGGGCAATGTCAGGAAAACACCCCAGTAAGTCTGAAGTTAGTGATAGATCTCGGCTTTTCCAAGCCTGCACCCCCTGTTTTTTTCTTGCGGATACTTGTACTTGTGTTCTGATACACAAAAAGGGTAGGACTCCCCAATGATCCTTGTCTGCAGCCTATTGCAGTTGCTTCTCCTTGACTTTGCGCTTAGACAATGTGGATTTTATATACTCTCAATACTGAAAAAGCATACTCTTCCTGTTGGTTTTGAGAGTCCCATGAGGCTTTTTTCCCCCATGTCTTTCCCTGTGGATGCTCTTCACAGCTCTGTGAATTGAAGGCAGAACACGTGACAGAGTCTCCCTTTTAAATGTCTAAGCCAAGGAGAATTTATTGCATAGGAAAATTGACATTCTCAAGACATCACTTAGTAAATTGATACTACAGGAGCTTAAATTTCTTAGGAGAATTGAGAGTGCCAAGGGCATATATCTATCTATCTTAAACATTCACATAAATGTGAATACTTTTTAAAAAATATATAGTTAACTAAGTGTAATTAATTAATTATGAATATTAATACTTTATACAAAAAATGCTGCTTGGTTAATTCATAGCCCACAAGACTACATGGTCCATATCTTTAGGGAACCCAGAACATACAATAAGCCTTATTTAACTTCACACTTATGAGATTTACTAAGCATGCTCAGCTCTCTGACCTTTGGTCTTCTAGCATCCTCAGAATTCTTGACCTTGGGTCCCTAGTGCCAATGCATCCCTGGTCTTGTCTCCAGGTTTGTCTCTAAATAAGTGCACATTCTTGCCATGTAGTTTTTGAGGTACAGCTGAATGGATTTGAAAGTTACTCTTGAACTCCAGTGGTTATATGGTGATTTTAGCAGCATTTTAACGAGAGCTGGAGGAGGCCAAGCTGACATGTGGCAGAATATAATCTATGATTTAAATGAGAATTTTAAAAAAGATTTCTGTATTTACTGCTAAATCCTATATATGCTAGACACTGACTCTAGCCTTTCTATATGAAAAAAAGCAAGTTCAGTGAACTCTCTCAAGCTGATTCACCCAGCTCCTTCTTAAGTGACCTCAGGAATGTCTAGTGAGATGTCATCAAATGTCCTTGCTCTGAAAGTTTACAGCTGCCACCCTTTTGTTACTGTAACTAATGTCTGAGGCTACCGCCTTACAAAGTGGGAAGATTTATCTTGGTTCACAGCCTTAGAGGTTTCCGTCTACAGCCACCCAGGCTCTGTTTCTTTGATCCTTTAGTGGTGCTAAATGTCACCACACTTCCATAAACCAATGCCATATAAAAAACAATAGTAGAGTAATGGTTTTGTTTTCTTCTATGAACAGCACATTTGCAGTCAAGGATGAGGGGTTCTTTTCAGTGAATGGCCAGGAATTAAAAGAGGTAAAAGGAGAGGATGGAGTCCAGCATCCCTTTCAAAGCATGCTCCAATGACAACACCCTCCATTATACCTCACATCCTGAAGTGAGCACCATCTCCAGTCATAGTACTCTAAAGACTAAGTCTTTAATACTTGGACATTTGGGGGGACCTTCAAGATATAAATTAGAGCATCATTTAATACTCTACTTAAGAAAAACACTGGCCTTTCTCCCTTCTGTTCTGTCATGTCTATTGTTGTTGTCCTTACTCAGACCATGTCATGTTGGTGAGACTTTTTTGGGGACAAACTATCTGATCTTCTGGGCCTTTTAATCTTTCCAGTCTCTCCTCTGCAATGTTTTCCGAGCCTTAGGTATGAGAGTTGTTCTATAGATAATTCATTAGAACTTGGCTACATGAGTCCTCAACCCTACTCAAAGAATTACAGGCAACAAAGGGATGCTGAGAACCAGAGAAATAGTCTTATCCAGGGAAGAGTACACCAATTGGTTGTCCATTACCAAATGGTCAACCTTGAAAACACACACACAAGTAATAGTATGTAGACTGGGCAGATCTTATTTAAGAATAGATATGAATTTAATACACATATGTTTATGTAATAACAATGAAAAAGAGGCTATGAATTTGAAAGAGATCAAAAAGAGATATATGGGAGGACTTGGAGGGAAGAAAGGGAAAGGGGAAATGATTATATTATAATCTCAAAAATAAAAGAAATGACTTAAAAAAGAAGAGAAAAAGACAAGTACTGGCAAACACTCAAGTTCCAAAAGTGTAATCTGAACCAGAGGGAATTCTTCTTTTAATTGAGCTTTCTTAAAAAAATAATAATTTACTTTTGTTCTATTCCAAGTTTGAGCTAATTGAACTCTAAACTCTAGGTTTTGCTCAGGGAGAATACCCCACTGAAACCACCCATGCTTTGCTTCTCAGCTTTTCTTTCATTGGACCCACCTCGCTACTGAGAAAGCAGATAAAAGACTTTCTGTGGGACATATGGAGCTTAAGACAACGAGAAATACTTCAGACCTAAAGTGATCTCACTTCTGTGCTCCTCTTTGCCCATCTGTAACAACCTTTAAGTAAGAAATTAGGATGTCAAGTTCTAGTTTAGATAATTTGGTTCAATTGAAACAGAATTTTCTTGCATTTTATTTTTAAGAGAAGCGTCTGCTTGATGGCGACAAAGCCTTCTGGTTCTCAAGGTCTCTTTGGTAGTGTGATGTGTGCCAGATCAATGAAGGCAGAGCAGCTGGGGGAGGGGAGGAATAATGATTCTGAGCAATCGCGAAACACTATGTTATCGTTTCAGGTTTCCAGACTCTGCTGTTTCTGTGTTGAAGAGCCAGCACTTGCGCCAGAAGCTCCTTCAGTCTCTCTTCCTTGATAAGGTTTACTGGGAGAGTCAAGGAGGAAGGCCAGGCATCGAGAAGCTCATTGATGTGGTGGAGCAGAGAGCCAGAATCCTTGTCACCTACATCAATGCGCATGGAGTCAAAGTATTGCCTATGAACGAATGACGCAGGGCCTTCTGCCTCGAGGGCTGCACATGTGTGACTTTTGGGTTTTCTTAAATACAGCACATCAAGCATAAGTGTTTCTAGGAGGGAGGCCACATAGCTGAATATACAAAACTGACGCAGTATATATCATAAACCAAGTTAAAAAAAGTTTGCAGAGTTGAAAGATATGTATATTCAAGAAGTATGGGAATAGCATATTGCTTGCAAAATGCCTGATGCTATTTTTTGCCTAATTTTCTGGCACATGTGTCTCAGCATTGTTATTACCCAACGGCCCCAATTATTATTTCCACTAATATTTAAACCATTGTCATTGCCATTTGATGGAGCAATATCAACCAGAGGCACTGACTCTTCTCATAAACCCTTCTCATGCCGTTTGACCAATCTGACCAGCTCCCAGCAGAGAGTTTATTGACATTATCCTGATGATGATATTACAACTATTTCCCTAACCGTATCCAGAAGCAATTCTACATCGGGAAACTGGGACATGTGGGCTGCAGAAGCAGCAGAGTCTTGAAACACCTTATAAGCAGACATGGTAGTAGATTCATTCGCAAACCAGCAGTGGGTTTCCTATATAATCAGGTATCTCTGATCAACCAAAATCTAATACCCATTCCTTTTAAGAAATCAACCATCAGCATAGAAATATCTGTATGCAACAATGGCTATATTAGTTCACTTTACTCTCTTAATTTTGATTCAATTTATGTCTGGAGGTTAGAAAACTAAACCGCTATAAGGCATGATGTTACCTACTTGAAAACTTATTTTGTGGCATCTCTTTATGTTCTTATATGTTGGTTGGTTGGTTGGCTTTTTGCAAAAATGATTATAATGTCTCGTGTAGTCCAGGCTGACTTTGAACTCCTTATACATCTGAGGATGCCCTTGATCTCCTGGTGCTCCGTCCCCCAAGTGTTAGGATTACAGATGTGTGCCACCATGCCCAGCAGTGTCTGCTCTCAGACTCAGAGCTTCATTCATGCTATATAGGTGCTGTGTGATTGAGCCCATGACCCCAGCCCTCTCTTGTTTGTTTGATTTTAGTTTTGCAAGACAAAGTTTCTCTGTGTGTAGCTCTGGCTGTCCTGAAACTCCCTCTATAGACCAGGCTGGCCTCGAACTCACAGAGATCCGCCTGCCTCTGCCTCCTGAGTACTGGAATTAAAGGCATGTGCCACCAGCGCCTGGCTCCCAGCCCTCTTTTAATGACTGTTTGTTTACTAAATTGCCATTTTATAAAGGATATGCTGTAATAGCTGTAGTTTTTTTAATCATAGAAGACTTCTTTTGTATAATTAGGTTTCATCTGATTTAATTGTTATTATCTAGGAATTGATGATAAGTTCACATATTAAATATATTATGTTGATCAATTCAATATGAGAAGTCTCAATGAAACCTAACCTGTGTGACTGGATCTTTTCAAGATGAGCACACGACTAGAGAACATGGGGCAACAGATTAGTAAAATTAAGCCTCAAACAATTCTCCCCTGAATCCCTCTATCAGCTTTTAGTTTGGTTGGGATGACTGAGGTGTACAGTGTTCATGCTCTGAATTGTTCTGTCTTTGGGGAATATGCAACGTTGTCACATTTTCTACTTATAGGGAGGCTCTGAATCCAGATCAGGTTATTTCTCTCTCACTTTTAGCTCTCACTCCTTATTTAAAAGCGGATTGATTAACCTGAGATGGTGATGCATACCTGAATTCCTAGAACCCAGGTAGCTGAGAAAGGAGGATTGCAACTCTGAGGCCAGTCTGGTCTGCATAGTGACATCCTGTCTGAAATGTATCCCTCCCTTCACAAATGCTGACTTTTTCTTTCTTTGAAAATTTAAAAATAAAACGTTACAAAATTTTTCATATTTGCCTTCTCTTTTATTTTCAGTTGTTGTTCCTAACCTGCACAACATTTTCTGTATTCTGATGAAGAATAATTTAATACAACATGAACTTAAAACAACAATAACAACAACAGTATAGTCTACATCATAGAAGGAAAACGTTTGTGTAGGTGCTAATTGATACAAACATCCCAGCCTATGCTAATAGAATCTTAACTCTAACCAAAGACAGACCAAGGGGGAGAGGCAGCCTCTGACCCTCTTATTCCAAGCCCTGCATTTAATGTCATATGTGTTTCCTTTCCCTTGGAGTGTTGACCTTTGTCACATCTCTTCAATCCCCCAGACTGTGCCCTGAGTCTGACTGTGGCCCTGGTGAGTCACTATGTTGGCCTCTGTCTATGAGTTTTATCTCATTAATCTTCGTCTTCATTATCCTTGCAAACACTTGTACACCCCACTTGACTTAGAATTAAAAGAATTTCTACCAAGTTGTTCCATGCCTTATCAAGATGACCTATGTTCATTTTAATACTTCTTTAATTTTAGAAAATTTACCATTGCATCTGCATAGTGATATTAATTTCAGGCACTGTGAGCATCTTAAAAGCTTACTTTCATGTGTCTAAAGCTACATTGCCTCTGGCGGCAGCCTGGCCTCCCACAGGTGGGTCAGACTGTTTTTGCCTAGTTATTTCAACACGCTTGATACTAAACAGAAAGCTCAAAAACACTGATTATTTTTCTTTTAAGGGTTTATTTTTACTTTTTATGTGTATGTTACATATGTATACACATGCATGTGTATGCAGTACTCACGGAAACCGAAAGAGGGCATGGGAACCTCTGGAGCAATTGTGAGCTACCTGACTTGGGTTCTGGGCACTGAACTGAGGTCCTTTGGAGGAGCAGTGAGTGCCCTCATCAGCTGAGCTTCTCACCTGTCCTTCCAGTCACGCTTTAACAATGTATTTTATTTTGTAAGCAGTAAGCAATCAATGGTGCATTAGTTTTGAAAAATAGCTCTAAGCCAACCTTTGCGTTCTAACAAGTAACAAGTCTTCCTTTATTGACATGGTGAGAATGCTTTGTGCATTTCAGATGTGCTCAAATTCGACTGTAATTTGGTTTGCGTTAGCCCATATTGTGGTTTATTTGCTCTGTTACAGCAGGCTTAGAATAGAAGAATTGGCCTTGGCTAAGATACAAGTGCTTATTCTCCTGTGACGTTTTCCTTTTAGTGGATGTGAAAATGCACACATCTTAGACTCTGTAATAAAATGTTCCAAATTAAAGTTGTGAGATACTCATGCGTGTGTGTGTGTGCGTGTGCATGTGCGTGTGTGCATGTGTGTGAATGAGTTTTCCTCCAATCTGTCTCTGCTTTATATTGTCCTTTGGAAGAGCAAATAATTTGCTTAAATTGGAAAACAGAACAAACAATACTTGTTGTGGGAAGGATGGGAAAAAAGAGACAATTTAAGGGCTAAGACATCTTCCTGGATCGTGTGCACACATTTAATGTCATAAGCCATGATCACTATGCTTTCTCTTGGTGTTCGTAAGCACTGTACTATAGGGTTGACAAAAGAAATTAGTTAGCAGGTACCATACATCTTAGGAAGAGATTTAACTTTTTGTTAACTTTCCATGGCGTGATCCTTACAGTATGTTTAAAGTCTCTTTCCTATCATTTATATTAAATAAATTTGTTAAGTACTTAGGGACTGAAAAAAATGTAAAATATCCTAGACTTATTCTTAATTTTTTTATCTCTGGACTTGAATAACGAGGTGTTTATTATACTATATCTTTAAATATGCATTAATTACATGCAATGAATAAAATATCTAGATGGAAACTTATAGGCACATTGTTTTATGAAATCCTAGTGTCTATTTGAACACAGACTTAGGTAAGACACATTTAATGTGCTAGTCTGGAAAATATACTGAAACTATATATGGATAAAGTGAAAATGAATTTGATAAGTTTTTTTTTTGTAAAAATTAAGCAATATAGTCAAGAATCAAGCTAGGGGAATTAAAGGCATTCAGTAGCCTGTGGCATCATGATGGTTTGAGCCCACGCCATACCTTGGCTAGTAAAAACTCCACTCACTTGTGTTCTGTCTATAACACTAGCATCGAAAAGTTTTGATCCCACTTTCAGTGGGGTCTCATACCCATGGATACTCAGTTATGGGTGAATCACTTAGCTCTTGGTCTGCAGTCTCTGAGGGTTAAAATGCCTGTTTTCCAGCGAAATAAAGAGGATAAGGAATGATATTACCTATAGTAAGAAAGATTGTCACTTAATGAAGCAAATAATTACTTATATACATAATCTGAAACTTCGATTTTTGGAAGAAATAGTTTACAAACTGTTTTTTTCTTGGATGAAAGCCGAAGAACCTGTTATTGTTAGTAATTCTTAAATGTTTTTAGTCCACACCATTAGTTCCCAATCCACTGATACCAATTGTATTAGTTGTATTATTTAATCCTTTAATTTATTAAAATTCTATTACCTGACTTATTTGCTCTTATTAAAAACAAATTGAAACAAAACATGGCCTGTTTTGGAGTAGGAGAGAAGCTACGTTAATGTGCGGTATAAAAATAAGCTATGTGATTATTACCGAATAGTTTACTGAACACTAGAAATGTTCCAACATTAATAAAACAATTTTTCTAAACAAATGAATGAACTTTTGCCAATGGAGTTATTTCTTTGACATTGCGAAAAGCTTTAATGCCATGTGACCCGCGCCTTTGACTTTCAGAGGCCTTGGGCTTCCTGCCCTTATCAACTCTGCCCTGTCCCTGCTTACACACAGCTGTCTTATGTCACAATATGGCTTCTTCCCTACTTTTTAAGCTCTTGGTCCCCCGGGACGGGGCTCTGCTGTAAGAAGGGCCTGACTCAGAGTTGCTGGCAGTCTGCTGCACAGCCTGAAGACTCACACGCTGAGAGAATGAACCACAGGGATCCTTCCAGTCAGGACGCTGTGTGCAATCAATGCAACAGTTCTCTGCACTGTGGAAGCTTGGGTACCTCTCTATCGTTATTCTTCTGAAAGGCGCTTACTTTGATAAAATGATGCAGAATTTTGTGTGCATTCAGGGACCCTCATATGTGGTCTTTCTAAAATAAGCAATCTGTATTTCATAACAGTTCTTACCAGGATTTTCTAGTGCATTGTGTGATACAGAGCTAAAAACCGAAACCGGCCTCCCCCAAGCTCTCACGAATAGCAGGCTGCAGCTCTAGTCCAGCAGGCGAGACGGGGCTCTGAGACAGGCATGGCTCTATAAGCCAGACTCAACGCTGCGAGTCTGCAGGGCTGCCAGCGGTCTCTTTAGACCGAAGACAATAGGCGTGATTTTGTTTATAAATTGTCGTTTGTTATTGGCTCAGCTTCTAGTTAAGAGAATAAGACACTTGGGTCTTGATCTCAGGAATATTAGACTTTGAGGTCAATGCATTTTTTTAAAAATTTTTGTAGCGTTTTAATAATAAGCACAAACCATGATTCAGATAGTCTTTCTAAAATGGTGAGAATATGTTATGATTAAGCTTGCGAGTCTCAGACATTTTTAAAAAGGGGAAAAGAATAATTTATAGCTGCCTCCATGCAGGACTCAATATTAATCTCTTTTAATCAGTTAACATGACAGCTAAAATGTAAGACAGCCCCAAATATTCTGGCAGCTCTTGTGACAATATTAACTGTTTGCTCGTATTATGATATTCTCTTGTGCCACTTCCTTTGTAATGGGGATGTCAAAAGCACTGTGTTCTGTGGGAGGGAGGTGGTGCGTTTTAACAGGAGTGCATGGCAGGATCCTGAGTAGCAAGTCTCTAACTAAAGAAAAAACTTCCTAGTCAAACCTCAACTGTAGGGTGCTTTGTCTGGACTGGAGACATTTTAAACCCGGGGCCTTTATGGTGCCAGTTGTTAGGTACAGTGGGGATGGTTTAGTGGTGCAAACACTGTGCCAAAAGTCTCTTGGGGAGGAAAGGCTTAGTTTGGCTTACACTTCCAGGTAAACTGTCCATCACTGAAGGGAGTCAGGGAAGGAACTCAGGCAGGAGCCTGGAAGCAGGACCTGAAGGCGAATGCTCTTATTTGCTTGCTCCCAGGCTCACCCTCAGGGAGCTTTCTTACACAGCCCAGGTCCACATGCCTAGGATGGTACTGCCCCTGCTGGGCTAGGCCCTCCTATATCAGTCAGCAATAAAGAAAAGACCCCCACAGGCATGCCGACAAGCCATTCCGATGGAGGTAATTCTATGAGATTGTCTCTTCCCAGGTGTGTAAGTTTGAAAACCAAGATTAGCTGTCCCAAGCAGTTTCCATGACAACCAAGATTCGCCCTCACCCTGCTCTCCACTTTCCACAGAAGGAGTGAGTGAAGGCCTTGTTTTAGGTCTCTCAAAACCCTTTATTTCGCCTCATGTTGACTGGAGAATAAGCATGTGATCATGTGACTTTTTTTTTTTGTCCTCCTTCAAGTCACTGTGACTCTCTGATGCTCTCTGTCTCTGGTTTTGGTGGCGGCCATCTTAGAGAGAGCAATGCCTTTCTTGCGTTTCTGGCCTCAGCTAATTTTAGTGGTTTCTGTCCTCATTTGTGGGTATAGGCACAAGAGAAATAGCTCCCGACTGTCATCTTCAGCAACCTGGGGTGTGCCCTTAAACTTTTAGGGTAACTTGACTGAAACCAAAGTGGGAGTTGTGGCTTCAATGCTGAGAAGAACCTCCGGTCTAGGCAGTTAATAAAGCAGAGCTGAGGTTTAGTAGACCTGTTGATATCGTCTTAGGTACCAGGGCTAAGAGACACAGGTGCTCTGAAGGAGGTAAGACACACTGGTGATCATGGGCACGGGATTCTCAAGGAGGAGCTGCACCACCTCATTACTCTTTACAACAGCCATGGACAGAATTCTGGTAGAGTTCAAGGTTGCTAGCTTAAAGGGCTCTGAGGAATCTACATACGGTCCCAGGGTAATCTCTGAGGCACCCGATAGAATTCTAATCGATAAGGTAAAAAGCTAGTGTCACAGCAAGGCAGGATAACTTCATTATAAGTCTTATTTGGGGTCCTTAGGTGATGTCTGGGGAAGGGACTGAGGCCTTTCCCAAGGTCATGTACATTCAGTACTTAAGCCTGTTCATTATAACCTTAACAAAATATCCATTAACAGAGAGATAGTAACTCTGTGTCAGCAACTGGTCATTGCACTGGAATTCTTGTTTCTCTATTGGCTTCAATCCACCTCTGGAGTGAGGGCTCCTTTCCCTTTCCATGTCCCCATAAATTTACCTGTCTTTCCACCCTACCCAGGTTTCCACTAAATGTTCTATTTATTTATTTTTGGTCATGTTTTATTGAGAGACTTCAATGTGTTTTTCAGAAAAGTCACCATGTGATGGGCTATGTTCCAGTAGACTGGCGCATATTGCAGGAAGGGGCAGCGGGAGATGTGGGAAAGTAATTTAGCAAGCTCTAGAGGAGTTTTAGGCATGAGATAATCAAGGGAAGAGGCTGGATAAGGTATAGTTTTCAAGAGTTTTTTATTTGTAATTGTGGGTCATTTAAAAATCCATAGGAAATATAGTGACTTCTGATAAAAGTGCTGTTGAAGAGATAAAAGTTCAAAAAATATTTTAGAAACACAGATAAAAGGAGGCTGCTTCAGGCTTTAGATATATTTTCTTCAGCTGTCACACCAGCAGTCTTTAAAGAGAATTATGTAAACCAGAGAAGGTCACTGAGGACACATCAAAGAGAAAGACTCAGAAGGATGTACACCTATTCAAACACACGTGTGCTCAGGCAAATCCATACAGATACACAGACAGACACACAAACACATACACACAGATGCACACAGACACAGAAACAGACACGTGTGTGAGTGCAAACACATGAACCAATCCAAGTGAGCTAGATCGTTTTTCTTACCTTCCTCTTGAATAACTGATTTCTCCTCATGGTTGATGGCAAACCAGCTTTATTTACAAGCTCTGACTGGAGCTGTGAACTCAGGTTGAGGTGCCAGGAACCATGAGATGCAACTCATTCCTCAAATTTCTCAGGGCTTCTTTTGATGCAGCGGCTTCTCAGGTTGTGACACAAGAACTCACCTCATTTGTTAATGTGATTTCTCTAGTGCTTTTTATCCATTCATATAACCAGTGTTTTTTGAGTGCTAGCTGTCTGTCAGGATTGCTTTGCCCCAACCCCTACCCCAAGAAATGAGGAAACAGGCAATTAGGGTCTTCCTCATTGGCCGCTTATTTTCTTCAACCAAATGCCGGTGCATCTGTGGGAAAACAGGAGTTAGGAGCGCTTGTTCTAAGCTGTGCACACATCATGAAGACTAATTTCATGCTCCATTCCCTTAGCTGTGCCTTCCTGGTCTTCAAAGGTCCCTACAAGGAGAGGAAATGTAAATGTCCAGACGTCTGTGTGTACACAGTGAGGATCTCTTGGGTCAAATGCTTGTGGCCGCTCCCCCCAGCCTCTTGATGGGCACCTTCCTGTCAGCCGTGGTGAGCTTTGCAATCTCCCACCATCTGGTCTTCTTCTACTTGGTCTTTGGGAGGGAGAGCTGCCTATAAATTACCACAACAACTACAGAAAGCAGGCGTTTGGATCGCTGCCAGGCTTGGTAGGGAACTTTCAAATCAAGGAAATGTTCTAAAAAAAAAATCAATATTTAAAGAGCATACTTGGCAAGATGCTCTCCTCTGAATGAAATGGATGGTGTTTGTGAAGAAGATGACGAATGGGGGACAGTCAAGTTCAAGAGCTGTCCTCCGTGAGCTCAACCCTGCCCCAGAACTTTCCCTGCTGCCAGAAACCCTTATATTTTGTGCCTAAGTACACTGCAGAATTGCTACCTTTATTTCATCATTTTTTTCTCTAGAATCCTCCTCAGTGCAATTTCTGCTTATTGAAGTAATTTCTCTGCACTGTCTGGACACTTCATCTCTGTACAAATTCTAGGGCTTCTCCCTCTCTTTTTTACTAAAGCTGCTCTCTTCTCTGCTGGGCCACAGAGGTGTGCCCTTTGACATTCTGTCATTCCCAGGCTTCTACTTCCCTTAACACATGGGCCGTGTTTCTTCTAGGTTAGTGCTCTCAAGCGGACTTTGCTTCTACCTCTGAGGGAAATCACAGTCTTGGCTTCATTATTTTCACAGATATCTTGTGTATGAGCACAGGCATGTGAGCACGGGCATGTGTGTGCATGTGTGTGTGTATGTTGCTGAGATACGACCTCAGTATTTAGTGTGTGTTGGCTCTGATCAGTCTCTAGGGCCCTTCTGCCTTAGTCTCCTGAGTGTTGGAATTGACATGTGTATACCACTGTGCCTGGCTTTTGCCTGTTTGTGCTTCCAAATTTTTAATGGTCCTTTACACAAATGTTAGATGTCATTAAAATGAATACAAGGAGCAAAGGGGCACACAGCGGGAAGCTTAGTTGCAAAGCTGACACACTTATGTTTGTGAAAATTAGGTCACAAGAGTGTCCTGGCTTCACCCTGAGCTCTTTCAACCTTGCCTCCATGGCTTCCCTGAGAGAATCTGCATTGGTGCCTGCAATGACATATTTTGCAGTTACCACAGCCACTTGTAAAACTGATTGACACCTGTGGGAGTCACCGTGACTTTCCTGATATCTCTTGCTTGTCTGACACCAGCCAGGTTTGTAAGGTGATGATCTTCGATGTCCCCTCCTACCATTTGCTGATACTGAACAGGATACGTGCTCAGCATGGGTTTGGGCTTCTTGGTTCACAGAGATAAAGAGAGCATAGACTTGGATGTGCAAGCCCAGTCCGTCTGTCATGATGCTGAGTTGCACAAAACGAGGGCACACATAAAACAAATGCTTCTTTCCATCCCAAGCCTTGATGAGCATTTTCCTTGATTCCTTTGAACTGCTCTGGTATGGAAATGACAATGTAAAGCCATTCTTTACAGTTGATGTGACTTCGGACAAAGGACTGTGGGGCTGCTATGGTGTGAAAGCTGTCAAAGTTCACAGAACAAAAGAGGCCAAAGCACCCTTAAAATCACAGCATTTCCACTTCATTTTCCTTTGTGTTGTTAGGTTAAAAGCTGGATTTGCTAGTTTGCAAGTAGACATAGCACCCAATGCAGCCCTGGTTGACTGACTCGTCAGTTAGTGTGCTTTAAAGCAAGAGGTAGGCAAGAACCCAGGCCAGATTTACACTCAGAAAACCTGCTCTCTACTGGGAAGTCTTTTCTTAGAGTGCAAGAAGTCAGTTTATTTTCAAGACTAAGGACTGATACTTTTCAAAACTTAATATTATTATTTTGATTGAAATATTTTTGGAGTGATAGCCTCGTGATCTGCGATCAGAGCAATGGCAGCCTTAATTATGACAGCACAATATAAATTCAACAACTCAAAGTCTATTCAGTTGGTTTAGGTTTTAGAGCCTTTTTACTGAGGATTGGAGGAAGTTGAAAGATCAATATATACATAACTCTTGCAGAGATAAGCACAGATTTTAAAAATATGGGGTTCTCCATGCAGCATCCTGGTATTAGCAGGACACAGCATCAAACGCAGCTGAGTTTACTTTGTGATAGGCAGAGTAGAATAAAATTCATGACCTCAGTACAGCTTTACTTTGTTGGATAAACTACATTTTCTGAAGATTATATTCTTTCTTATAAGTCCAGACCTCTGCCATAACACATTTCTGAGCTGAGCAGTCAGTTTCAATGGTGCTTGCCTCTCGGCAGGATGGGATAGATGAACGAAGAATAATCTGGCAAATAAAACCTTAACCAATATTTAGTTTAATACATGTAAATATGAATTCAAGCGGGAAGAGGGGAAATCTAGAAAATGGAGGAGTGGTATAAAGTACACAAAGGCCACCAGGCTCCTACTGTTGGCATTTGATGGGTGACAAACATCTGCTGTGGGTCTTATAGGTTGTTTAGCAGCTCTTTGCCTTCTACTCACAATGAGCCAGGAGTGACCTCTCCTGTTATGACAAGCAGAAATTCCCATGGGCATGAGCAAATGCCCTCTAGATGGCCAAGGAGCCACCCTGTTGAAAGTCACACTGATCTTAGAGTATTGAGGAGCTGTTAATATGCACGTGGAATTTTAAATCCACATAAATAGAAGAAATCACCCACAGAGTTTCAGATCCATTAAGAGATGTGCCAAATAGGTGCCAAACCCTCCTACTGTGATGGAGCTGCTTGATAAAGTATAAGCTGGCATTAAAAGTTAACACTGAGAACATAGCAAAGAAAGGTCTGGACACCACAATAACATTTTACTTTTTCAAAAATGGATTAGAGTTTAGGTCAGTAAGCACGGAAGAGCCCTGAGCAGAGGTGGAAGGGAGTGGAAACAGCCCCAGGCTTGAATATTTCAATATCTGCACATGAACTTTAGAAAGCAAAATTTCTTTATGGAGAAAAAAAACTTCCAATAAAGCATGGATGAGAGAATCGTGAAGCTTCCATGACAGGTGGGCAGTAACCATCTGCCCTTTGACCCCGTGCTTGACAAGGAAGCTCAGTTCTCCATCTGTTGCCAGGGGAAAAATATCTCAGGTCAATAAAACCCTCTACCGATATGCCATTTTGGGTGGGAGTTCAAATTTTCAGCATGTGGCAAGCATAGAATCACCAGATAAGAGAGTAATATAAAAGCCGGTTCTTAAGTACCCCTGTGTGTGAAAAAAAATGATACTCCAAATTTCAGGAGGGTCACCTTCAGTAGCCATCAGTGTGAAGACACTAGTGAAAAATAAGGCTCCCTAAAATAAGTTAAATTCAAACGGAAAGAGCTCATTTGCCATGCACCAGAGTTTATAGACAAAAGAAGCAGAAAATTTTTCCAACAACTGATCCGATATGTGATGCAGGGGGGCAACCCAGACAATGTGCGCAGTCCATCGAATACTAGAAGAAAGTCGGAGAACTTTCCTTGTCGAAGGAAGTTTATATGGACTAGAACAAGAGACCATGGGAGAAAAAAGACAAAACGGATTTCTGTTTTTCAAAATTGAGTTCTTAAAATAACAGTTAGGTAAGCGGAGTTAAGAGCACAGGGCTCAGAGAACGGCTGGCCGTCTGAACGTGGAACGGTTCTCAAAGAGTGCCGGAAGACAAGCTTTATCGCAAGGAAGGCTGGGGAAGACCTGCACGTATCTTCTAGGAGATCTACAAAGACAGAGTGGAAAGAAGGAGAGGTGACCAGCGTGGGAGGAGCAATGTGTCTTCATTCCCACAGTCGACAAAAGTCACATATTCCCAAATAGAGAAACAAACAGCGTAACACAGACCTCAGTTTAGATAAAAACTTAAGCACAAACGCAATGTGGACACGCTACGGGATATTAAAATGAGCACACATTCCAGAGACCCACTCCTTAGGCTGGCGACTGTCAGGTATGCTGGCGAGCACAGGAGGTGTTTGAGAGACCCGACTGTTCTCAGGTTGTTCTTGGGAGGGTTGTTCGGATACCCCATGCCATGAAGCCCACTAAACAAAGCTCGGCCTTGCGGAGCATGCGCACCTCGCCTAAAGCCAGACTGCTTCTTCATAAAGCGCTTTGATCTTGGGACTCTCTTTTGATAACATAAATCACATCAAAGATCCTCAGTCCCCAAGCTGTCACTCGGCATAAAGAGATGTTGCTGTCCAATTTTTTCATTTTATTTTATTAAAGCAGCCAAGAATCAATTATATGTGGAACAATATTTTTTTCTGCTTTTATGGACTTCTGATGAAATTAAATATGGCCTGCAAAGTTGTTTGCGTTAGAAGAATTCTCTGCCTGGTACTAGCTTTGCTGAACACTGCAAGAACTGGTAAATGACGGATCTCTGAATCTGAGAAAGTACTAGGCAGATCTGTCCGTAGCAACCTTGCCAACAAGGCTGGAGAGATTGTGGAGTCCTTCAAGAGCCTGTGTGGTAAGTACAAGGACCTGAGTTTGGATACTGAGAACTCACAACATATAGGCATAGCGGTGTAAGTCTGTCACCTGAAACTTAGGGCCAGAAAGAGGGGTAACCCCAGAAGTCCCTGAAACTCATTGGCTACCCAATCCAGATAAGTCAATGAGCTTCATACTTAGGGAGAGAGCCTGGCTCAAAAAATAAGTTGAAGAGTAATGAAGGAAAGACACCCAATGATGACATTAGATTTCTGCTCTCATTTCCATGCAATGCGCGCGCGCGCATGCACACACACACACGCTAAGAAATATATACATAATTTTTAGAATTCTTGACTTAAATTTTAATTTTTCATGACAGACTGATACTATTCAGTTGGCAGTTGCTTTCCCCTCTGACCACACATAAATTCCTTCTGTGTTCTTGGCTTTTACTGATCTACTAGTGAACTCCGAAGCTTACTGTCATAGCTCATCTTATTTGAACTCTACCCTTGTTATCTAACTTCTGTGTGTTTCCTTATGTAGCTAATCACCAAATTTGGGTTTACAGTTTAGTTGGTGAGAGTTTACTTTCACGTATGCTATTTTATTTTGTGTGTTATAAAGACCACTTTGCTTGGCGTGATTTTAATTTTGGTGTGACCTGTTTATTTGAGGTAGCATTTTTATTTTGCCGTCTTTTCAGACAGCTATCTTCGATTTACTCAGAACACTAACAGCCAGCGTCTGTGGTTGCCAGATGGGTTTTTGTAATAAAAGTCAAGGCTCAGATTTTCTAGTGTAAGGATTTTCTGTCTTAACGCTCCTAGCAGCCTGCTAGAAGAGGAGGAGTTCCACAATTCCTGACAAACAGGCAGGAGGCCAGATTGAGAGAAGCAGCAGTGTCAGCCCCCTTCAGATGACAGGAAAAGGTGAGGTCAGTGCTGGGGCGCCAGGGCCAGGGGGCTTTCCTGCTAGGTTATTTCCTGTCTGCATATCCACTCCGTTTTCATAACATTTGTGTATGCTGGCATTGACACATTTTATAAGGAAAGAAAAGACACCCAGGAAAGGAAACTGTTCTTCAGAGTCAATGAATTATTGCTGGTGTTCTAGTCCTCCAGGGGTGACAGGGAAGCATGCAGTTCTTCTGTTCCCACAGGAAATGATCGGAAAGCAGCATTTTAGTTGCTAATTTAATTGTTTTCAGTACTGGCCAACAAACGGCAGAGCGCAGGGACAAGCACCTGACCCCGTCTGCAGACTCTGGGTTTGAGGGCCAGCCAGGTCACTCTTTTGCTTTGTGTCCTTGGACAAATCGCCAAGCTTCTGAGCCCAGGCTTTCCGTGTGTAAGGTGGGAATGAGTCAGCAAATGTAGCTGATACGGATGCAGTGAGGATTAAAGAGAATAATTCATTAAAGTCGTCGATGCACAGGCTCGGTTTAGAGAATGGGCCTCGGTGCTGCCTTTGAGAAGCAACTACATCAGAGTTTCCCCTGGTCAGGCAGGCCCCTCTTACAGTTCCCAGTCCTCCAAGGAGCCCATGGCATTCCCCCAGCCAGTCTCTTCAGGTCCAGAAATGCCTGGCGTCCCGCTCTGACTTGTCAAGATGACAAGCGTGCACATAGCTTCGGCAAGTGCTTGAGTATTTCATTTATTAACTAATTTTTAATTCCTAGAGTCTACAGATTGTTTTCATTAGCACACACTTGCCTTTATGCTCTACATATTCCAAACAATATTCAAATTAATTTTAGCATCTTCTTGAAAAGGTACATTGTTTTTACTATACAAACAAGAAAATCTGAACTTTAAAATGTTCGGAAGTATGCAATTGTCCTCTGATTTGGATGAAAACATATTTTCATTCTTGACTTTGGTTTGGACCTTGCGTCTCGGAGGAATTCTAGTCAGTGGCGGCATGCTCTCCTGGATGGAATTTCAGCAATGCCGGAGTGTGAGCAAGGGTATTTCCAGGCAGAGAGCAATTTCCTCGACTTTAGTAGAGGGTCGTCTGAGATCCTTAGAAAAACAGCAGTCCTTATGACAAGACAGGTGTTGCCCGGGACCTTATTACTGAACTTTGGTTGAGGTAATCCAGGGAGAGGAAGCAGCACCAAGGAGAGAATATTGCTTCTATTGGGAAAGGGGAGTCCCTGCCTTTTCAAGGGGAGCAAGGAGACCATTTTTTACACGACCTTGGAGAACTACACAGAGATTTCACAGTCCCCTTCAAGGGCACACGTCCAGGGACCCAAAGACCTCTCACGAGGGTCCCTTCCTGGAGAGTTGACCAGCATTCAGCAGAACCGTGCTTGGGACCAGATCTTCATACATACCCTCTGGGGGACAGTCACATCCAAAGCACGGCAAGTGTAACTGTGGACAACTTCTCTTTTAGAAGGGGGCCGTGGCTGAGAACTAGCTAACTGACCCTTCGTTAGTGGCCTTTATGTGGGGGAGAATCCATTGTGAGAACCAAGGGGGTAAGCGTAGAGCTATTGAGGACGCCCTTTTAAGTGGCCCAGCTGAGCCACGGTGGGACCACAGTAAGAACAGTGGCGTAAAAGAGAAATAAATGGTCAGACTCTGAGCACGTTTTGGAGATGGCACTAACTGGGTGCATGCTGGTGTAAAGAAAATAGGAAACTTGATGAGAAACAAGAACCAGGTGGGTAACGGCACGGTGGCGAGGGTGGGGGTGAAGGACGGAAGCTTGTTTTGGATATTTTATGTCTGAGATACTTCAAGGAGTTGAAAGGAAGTACAAGATAGGTGTAAGCAGAAGATATTTTAGTACATGAGAGTCCAAGAAAAACACACACATATCCACATGCAGACACACACACGTGCACACGCAGACACACACACGTGCACATGCAGACACACACAGACACACGCAGACACACACAGACACACACAGACACATGCAGACACACACATGCACACACACACAGAAAACACATGCAGAAACACATGCAGACACACACATGCATACAGAGACACACAAACACAGAGGGGGAGAGGAGGAGAGAGAGGTGAGAAGCTATATCTACCCATCACTATGATATAGATTTTATTATTATAAATATTTATAGTTCCATGCATACATATAAACATTGAAAAATAAAATAAATATTTATATAAAATAGAAAACTTGTAATTTTTCTAAACTGCAGTCTGATTCTGGGGGAAAAGCCAATCCTCTCATTTACAGAAAGAAGAGATGCAATAACGTCATCTTCCTATTTCCCCCTGGCCCTTGTGCTGGGAGGCAGCCTCCAAACTTAAGAACATTTGGTCCAGCTGTGAAAACTAGACTCTCTTATCGACTGGAGGCCAATGATAACAGCTGCCTCCCGGAACCCTTGACTCCATTTCAAGAAACTTGTCTGCCCGAACTTTATTAGCAGGCGGTTGAAAACCATGCCTCCTCTGCTTACTGGATACATTCCCGTAGTCTCTCTGTAGGGTGTTCTCTCCACTGCCAAGCACGGAGACGAGACTATGTTTTACTGTGGTTTGATTATGAAATGCTTTTTATAGGCTCATTACAGGAACGATTGGTCCTTAGCTGGTGTCACTATTTCAGAGGTGCTGGGACCTTTAGATCAACTGGAAGAAGTAAGCCACTGGGGGAAGGACCATGGAGGCTATGTTACCCCTAGAAGCTTCCTGTCTCACTCCAGCTTGATTATGAAATCAATAGCTCTTCTCTGCCATATATAAGCTCCTTCTGCCATGATGTTCTACCCAAGTGTACAGGACCAACTAACACTGGGCTGAAGTCTCTGAAACTGCACATTAAAGAAGTCTTCTTTTCTTAGATGGCAGCTCTCAGGTGTTCTGATCAGTGGTAGAAGCTAAAGCAGGTTTAAAACACGGGAATTGGTTGTGGCCGAGAGGGGTGCATTTCTTTCGGTTTAATGCAAGTGATTGAGCTGGGGACTAGCGCTCAGCCGCTGAGATACACCCTTAGCCCTTAATCTGAGTGTTTCCTAGTTGATGGGACATGGACATAAGCAGAATTGCTAAGAGCTGAAGCTACTGCCTAGTCACGCCCAAAAGGGTCAGAAGCATTTATTTATTAATTTTATAAACCATCACAGTTTCTCATTTTGCTGCAGAATTGGTCTTAATTAGAGCAAATCAATTATTTGATCAATTTTAGTTTTGATGCTGGGTAATCTTTATGTCATTCTTCTTTTCTGAAGATTAACCTCTATCATAAGACTGGGGGCAAGAGGGGATGACGGAAGCATTCGTGTGGCATTTCCTCACGCTCTTTGCGGACATGGAATAAGCTATAGTCTCCCTTTCAGAGATCTCTTTGCTAGGACCACAGGTGTCACTTTGACCTCCTGCCCTTTGGCATTGGGTGGACCTTTACTGCTTCTTTAGTGTCAGGGTTAATCATTAGGTTTTCAGGTTAGAGTTGGACTAAAGGATCATGTAAAAATTATATGCTCTTAATGAAAAGTAGGAAGACCTGTTACGTTTCACAGGCTGGAATGAAGTTTGAGGACCTTAATTACCAAGCGGCTGGGCAAGATTGGCAATTTTCAATGGAGATCTTATGGTGGAAGATTCTGGAAGCCTGCTGCTTTCTTCCTCCAGTGCACGGCACCACTGCATTGTGGGAAGGGCAATCACGAAAGCTCTGGTTCCCACCACTCCGGTCTATCCCTCACTTTCTGTGCTTTTCCTCCTGGGGTGTTTTTCAGCTAGTTCTGACTTTGGAGTGCTCCTTATTCCTTTTGGATAGCTGTGCAGACAGCATCTGCTTCTGCGGTTGCCAGTGCCAAGGTCGTCTGCCAAGAACAGAGCACAGGTTTCTCATCATGCTGCAAATAATTGGCTCTTGCAAAAGGATATCATGGGAATTAGAAGACTTTTTACCATTAAAACTCATGAAAAACATATGCAATGCTTGTGGATAGGAAAGAAGTTTATAAATTACTTATTTGCTTCCTGGAGGAACACAAAATTTCATCTCTCCCCTCTCTGTATTAGGTCTTGTAAAATTTCTGAATGCTGGCCAAAGTAAAAGTAGTCACCATATAGTTTAATGACATACATCACAGCAGGACAAAACAACGTCTTGTTTTTCCTCACGTTTTCATGGAAGTGAACCTCATGAGTATATATTCTTTGTCACCAAACTGTCATGATATGCAGTTTGTTTCAGGAAGATTGATAAGGTGGTCGCCTCTGCCTGCTAAAAAAAAAGGAAGCGTGGGTAGCCAATGAATAAGACTTCCTCTTCCATATGTAAGAGTGACTATATATGGCTTTCCCTCCTCATAGAGGTCAAGCGACTGAGGGAAGATGTGCGCTGTCTGAGGTTTTGCAGGCACCGTCCTGCTGCATCTGCACCAACACAATGGGAGGAAGGGGCTACATCATGTTTCTGTTTTATAGACGAGAAAATTGAGGAAGCCTTACAAAGGTTCAGCCACCCAAGGACAAATGGCTACTCAGTCCCAATGCCTGTCTTTGATTACAGGAAGCCTAATTTTAGAGTCCAGATTTGAATGCTATATTATATTGTGTCTCCAGGAAGTTTAAGTAAAGTGAAAATAAAACTACTACTTACCTATTTCTGGAAAATAATGCTTCTCTAAAAATATGAGTTGGGAGAGCCAAGTTACTTTATAAAGATTGAGTCTATTGTTCAGTATTAGTCATCTAATCCTTTTTATCAAAATTCATGCTTTTCAACGTCCTTAAGGACTGTTTGGCTTCATAACTCAATTAGAACAGGATTGATTGGATTGCTTTCTCATTAATGGAGCTATACTTTCCTTCCCCTGGATGGTTTATTCACCTTCCTCTTCACTGGCGCTGGATACTCAGCTTAATGCAGTAAGTGACGCAGAGATCCCTGCTCTAAAAATGTTTCCCCATTGATTTTATTTAAAAAGAGGATGGAGACAAATTAATCACATTCCTCATAAAAATGCATTCCTGCAATTATCAAGCCGTGGTGGTGCTTGAAGTCTCAAACGGTACAGAAAATGAAAGTCAGAAATAGGTCATGAGCATTGCAGGGAGAAGGCATAGCTTCTGAAAGAGTCTATCTGAATTTTATTGCCAAGTTTCAAGGACATGAAACATTATTTGATTAAGACGATGATTGCTCTATGTGTAACTGTCTGTTCAATATTCAGGGCTAGGCATTGACAGCTGCCCAAGCAAAGCCTTCAGTGGTTTTGTGGGCAATTGAAATGCCAAGAGGGAGGAGGGCTGTCTCGAGGAAGCAGAATTGAGGTGGTTAAGCAGCTGGTTAACCAGACCAAGGAAGATGCGCGCACTTCCTCTCATGAGTTTATTTACTAGATAGGGCAAAGAACAAAGGTTTCCTAGGTCATAATCAGTACCAGATTCCTCTGAGTTATAAGCGAGGGAGAGTTCCTTTGTTGGGGATAAAACTGTGAGCTTTCTCCTCTGTACTGGTTATAATTAGGAACAGCAAATGCAAATCAAAATAAAATGTCCCCTGTGTATTTTTGTGAGTTATATAAATATCATATTAGATTGAGAAATATGGCTACATAAAGTCCAACCGATACTTAGGGTTATCTGGCCCTGTCTCTAATGGGTTTAACAAGATAAAAACTGAGCTCATTTGGCGTTAGTGTCCTCCTTTGGTGGATGAGGAAGGGTGGATTGGTTTACCTCTTTTAGTTCCGTATATATTACATTTTGGTGACCTCATTTGCTGACTAAGGAAGGAGCTGATCAATCAGCTGTGTGATACCAGGGCACCATCAGGTAAATCAAGAGGAAAAGGGATTACAAGCTTTATGTGGTGGTTCATGATGTGAAAATGGAAACAAAGGAGAAAGGGGTCCCCTTTTGTCATTTCCATGGGCAATGCTTGACCAGAAACTTCCTCTAGTTTGTATCAAGGCTTTATATCTCAAGGGGATGACTTCCTGTGTGAAACCAGACCACAGAACTCCAAGGTATACAGGCCACTCAGGTTGCAGAGAACACCGGCTGTAGTGTCAACACAAATTCTATGACAGGTGAGAGGTTAAAGTTATATGATACTGGCTTCACCAAAGAGATAATTTTGTTTCCTCTTAAAGATAGTTTAAAATACAAACTTTTATGGCATAAAAGTGACCCTCTTTGGAAACAGGGTCTAGGTAGGTCCAATGGGCGAAAGACGAGTTTTTCAGGGTAGACTATAATCCCATGTGATAGCGCTCTTCTGGGAGGGGCTGCAGATGGAGCTTAGTTGGTAGGATGCTGGCCAAGTCTGAACAATACCCTGGCTTTGATGTCCAGTACCACAGAAACCAGTTATGGTGGTCAGTGTGTATAATCTTAGCGTTCAGAGGACAGTGGCTAGAGGAGTCAGAACTTCAAGGATCTCCTTCTGGCTGCATAGTGAATTGGAGGCAGCCCATTGAACCACTAGAGAATTCATTCAGGTTTTAAAGCACCCAGTCTATGGTACTTTGCCATGGTAACCTAGGATACTATGGCAGATAGGAAACTTCTGTCCCTTTCTTTTACTTAGACGATGGACCAAGACACTTCACCTGATAGAGATGAACTCAGAGGGTCAGCTAACCATTTCCTTAAGTTGAAGCAAATAGTTTCGGTACCATAGCTGCTTTGAGTCATCCATGCTCCTGAAATGAACCCCTTGCCTGAATAATCTCATTGGTTCACTAAGTTAATACTCGGGCAGAGTTGTTTCTTTGCTCTGTCACTGGTGCTCTACCTGGTGTGACTAGACACTTACACACGCCTCCCTAGGAAAAGTCACAATCAAGAACATCAAACGCGAGTCTCAACATCTCTCTCTGCCTTCCGTCTTCTTTTCACTCATCCTCTCTATGGAACACTGATCTAGTCACTCGCTTCATGTCTTACATTTACAAAATGAGGACCATTGGAAGGAAGGAAAAATTGTGATCTAATGCTCAGCAAGATGACTGGAGTCAATAATAGCGCATCCGCGTCACCAAGGGGGTCACTTTCAGGTGTCTCAGCACATAAACGAAATGATGAGGGAGATAATGGATGTGTTAATTATCATGATTTAGTCATTCTGCTTTCTACAATATATCAAATCATCACATTCACTCTGTGAATGTATGCAATTGATTTACCAATTAAAAATACTGATTTAAAAAAGCAAGGACAATGTTAATAGGTGCCTCATATATCAAAGGAGCTATTTATGCTGACATTAATAAGACCTCTCCAGAAAACTAGAAAACCAGAGTCCATAGGTTGGGGTCTCTCTCTCTTTCTCTCTCTCTCTCTCTCTCTCTCCCTCTCTCTCTCTCTCTCTCTCTCTCTCTCTCTCTCTCTCACACACACACACACACACACACAAATATTCACTTAGCATTAATTTTAAACTAGCAAGAGAAACAGTGGGTGTCATTACGCCCTCGCCCTTTAATTTTCCTACATGGATATGGTTACTTTATTAGTACTCATCCTTCACTTCTTTTCCTTGTTTCCCTCCATCCTTCCTCCCCCAAGTAATCCCCCTTCCTGCCATCATGCCTTTATAATTAAGTTTAAATTAAGTTTAAATTTTGGCTTTTCAAGAGAAGCTTTCTCTGTGTGTAGCCCTAACTGCCCTGAAACCTACTCTGTAGACCAGGCAGGCCTCAAAATCACAGAGATCCGCCTACCTCTGCCTCCCAAGTGCTGGGATTAAAGACATGTGCTACCACCACCTGGCAAATATTCTTTCTGTATGTGTTTTTGTCCATACAAAATTAATATTTTAGAAGGAATGGGCTCTTCACAGTTATGGAAGCAGACCTTCTGTAAGTGTACAATGAGCTGGCGTATTGTAGATGGCTGCAGCCACACCACAGCTCCATTCAAAGGCCAGTGTGGCAGATGGTATCTGTGGGCCAGTGGTTCTCACCCTGTGGGTTGCAACCCCTTTGGGGGTCTAACAACCCCATCACAGGGGTCACCTAAGACCATGAGAAAACACAGATATTTACATTATGATTCATAACAGCAGTAAAATTACAGTTACGGAGTAGCAGCAAAAGTAATTTTATGGTTGGGGGTCACCACAACATGAGGAATGGTATTAAAGGGTCGCAGCATTAGGAAGGTTGCGAACCATTGCTGTAGGCAGGTTGCTTGATAACCAGGATGTGCCTGTCTGCTATAGGACTGCATCTCACTTTTGTTCATTTCAGGTCTTTATCGAAAGAGATTCAGTATCATTTGTTATGGTTCATGGTGCGGGTGACCCTGGCGGGTCCTATGGGCAGGGAGGAGACAGACAGGTATGCCATGGCCATGCTGAGAGAGCTCAGGTATGGGGTATGGAGAGTTTATTTAGTGGAAGGGTGTAGGAGGGTAGGGAATGTGGGGGGTGGAGAGAAAGAGAGAGTGATAGAGGGACAGAGAGAGAGAGAGAAAGAGAGAGAGAGAGAGAGAGAGAGAGAGAGAGAGAGAGAGAATATGGAGACCAACTTGCCTTGGTAGGAAGGGGAAGACTGGGAGTGGGCAGAGCTTGTCCCTTAAAGGGACAGGGTACCCAGGTGACAGGGCAGGCCAGCATAACTATGATTATAACATCATTGATGAGTGCAATCTGCATTAGTAAGAAATCTATACAGAAATTGCGATCAGGATATACTGTATGAAAAAAATTATCTAGTTTCAATTCAGGAATAAAAGAAGAATACCTCATTTGAGGTCAACACCACTCCACAAATGCTGACAGAGACACCCGGAATAGTATTTTACACACAATGTGGAGCCCTGTGGTTGTAACAAGCTGGCCTGAAAATGAAAGGTTTAAGTATTAAACAAAGGGTTTAATGTAAACCTAAGTAGTGACTTTTAGTTCCTAGTACAATTACTTCTGAAATTTGTTTGAGAAACAATACTAACCAATATAATAACAGCAAGAGAAGACTGTTGGGAGTAACACTGAAGAGCACATGGCACCACTTTGAATCACGCAGACCTCTGCATATTAAATAAAGAAGGATGAGCTTCTAGAGAGAACGGTGCACAGAAAGCAGCCTCTTCAGCGGCCAGCTTTCCCAACTGTGCAACAACAACAACAACAAAACCCTGACGAATTTCTTTCCTTAAAACCTTGCCCTTCACTGGATGCTTTTAAAAGGATTTCTGTGCAAATCATTCTTGTTTCAAAGCGAACAGAACAGTAATACTTAAGCCACAAGATGTCAGTTGTGTAAACAGAATATTGCCCTCCTGAAGACACCCACATTCGAATCCAACACCCTGTGAAGATAAGTCACCTTACAGGACCAAAGGGGGCCTGGGAGGTGTGCTTGAGATTCCTTCATGAGTAGAATCTAATCACACAGGAGCATAAATCGGGGGATTCTTCCCCATTGTGGTGAGAAGCAACCTTAGTGAAATAGCCTTGGGAGCAAAAGCTTTTGGAAGGTGGAGTAAAGGGACCAGGGGCCAAGGAATGTGGGTGGCTTTTAGAAGCTTGGAATAGCCAGGAAACAGATACGATTTTAAAACTTCCAGAAAGGAATGCATCTGTGCTGTCTCTTCATTTTATTCCTTGGTGACCCCGGTCAGACTTCTGACCTATCTAACTATAAAAATCAAATCCCTTTGTTTTAAGCCTCCCAGTTTGTCCCAACAGCAAGAGGAGTAGAGATCGCACATCCTCAAAGCGGGGTGAGGGGAGGAGCTGTCTCATCCCTTCTTGGAAATCTCCCTACTTTTTTCTTTTTTTTCCCTTTAGTATTTTTTTTCAAAAGATCAGGGGAAAAATAAAATTTTCCTAAGATACTGGCAGGAACTGAAAATACTCTCCTACTGAACAAAGAGCACAGAGCCAAACAGCATGCAAACCATATATCCACACCCTTTCCTGCTTTCCTAGTGCCCGTTTTACCATCCCGCCCTCGAGATTTTTCCTACACAATGGCCTTTTTCTAGTTCCTGACTTACTGTTCTCCAGTTTAAACACAGCAGGCTAAAGAGCCAAAGCTAAGGGCACAGTGTTTGTCTTACTGGCTTAATTTTTTCAGCTCCATCTATTTGCTTGTAAATTTCATTTTTATCTACAATTAAATAAAGCCCTATTGTATACACACGTCCACTGTCCACTCCTCGGCTGAGGAGCATCTAGGCACTTTCCATTTCCAACCATCAGCAGCGATGAGCATGGATGTGCAGGTATCTCTGGGGTATCATGTAGAGCCCTTGGGTACCGCCCTGGAGTGTGTAGCTAGGCCACGATGTGGCTCATCTGTAGGAACTCCACAGTGATATCCACAGTGTTTGCACCAGTCCCCATCCCCACCAGCAGGGCATCATTTGTTGTCGTTTCATTTCTTTGTGACAGCCACGCAGTCTGGGGAAAGATGGAATCTTGCGTCTAAGCATCTAGAGGGATTTCTGTGTGGCACAGATGGATTCTCAGGCTAGTTTTAATTTGCCTTTGCCTGTTGACTAGCCACCGGTGGTGAACACTTTGAACTTGTTTACCAGCTATTAATACTTCTCCTTTTGAGAACTCTCCCTTCAGAACCATGGCCCACTTTTGATTGGTTGTTTCCTTGATGTTTAGTTTTTTGCCTTCTTTCTAGGTTTTAGGTATCATTTTTTCAGATTAAAATTTTCTCCCATTCTGTAGGGTCTCTTCACTTGATTGAGAGTTTCCTTTGCTGGACAAAAGCTTTTTAATTTCATGAGATCCTGATTGGTTATTATTGGCCATATTTCCTTAGCAACCAGAGTCTGTCTTTTTTTTTTCTTGTGAAGTTGACAAGAGCTAAAGTCATCTGGAAGAGCAAACTAACTGAGAGAATGCCTCCATTAGGCAGGTAAGTAGGCAAGCCTGTGGGGCATTTTCATGATTGATGGTTAGCATGGGAGGGCCCAGCCCACTGTGGGTGGCGCCATCCCCAGGCAGATGGTTAATAAGGAAGCCGACTGAGCAGGCATGAGGACTGAGCTAGAAAGTAGAGCTCAGGAATTGTTCTGTTTCTGCTCCTGCCTCTGTATTCCTGCCTGAGTTCTTGCTCCGACTTCCATTCATGATGGACTATGATGGATGTTTAAGCCAGTAAACCATCTACTCCTCAAATTGATTTTAGTCATGGCGTTTTATCACAACAATTGCGAATGACCTAACTAGAACAGAGTTCAAGTCAGAAAGTTGTATGTCCTTTTGTGTGTGAGTGATAACATTTTGATATTCCAAATAATACTAAAAAGGATATGACATATGTATATATATACACACACACTGTATATATAATAATATATATTATATAATAATAGTGTGTGTGTGTGCGTGTGTGTAAAAATCAGTGAAACATTGTCCTTGGCTCTTGTAGAAAATAAAACTTTAGTCTTGGGGTTGGAGAGATGGCTCAGCAGTTAAGAGCACTTGCTCTTGTAGAGGACCCAGCTTCAATTTCCAGACCCTCAAGGCGGCTCACAGTCATCCACACTCCAGTTCCAGGAGATCCATCTCCTCTTCTGACCTAGGTGGGCATCATACATACACATGGTGCACCTATATACATACATGCAAGACACATATGCATAAAAATCAAGCAAATCTAAAAAATATCAGAGCTAATCTTTCATTCTGCAAGTGGCACGGATTTTATACGCCTTTAAAACTTGACAATGAAGTACTTTCAAGAACACTTTATTCGGATTTTCTATAAGCTTTAGAAATAATAACTACATTAACAGAAACATCACAATTTCTGAAATAAGTTAAGAAAAGCAAAGGGAAGACAAGCATGCATTCTTCCGATGCCAATAGGGCATGCATATCACACTTGCAATTGCATTTTTCCAGATTTTATCAAAGAAAATGGACCATCACATTTCTCAGTGAAGATCCATACTTTCTAATCAGCAACATTGAACTTTTTCTTCAAAAAGAGATTTTTTAAAAGTGGATTAAATACTTGTTTTTAGGCAATTTTTCTTTAAGGTACAACAGCAGTATGGTTCAAAGGTTACTTGCAGTTCTTAGATAAAAGAATGAAATACAAAAAGTAGAGACCACATTTCCTTATTCTCAGTACCATTTGTTTTTTTGAAGAGAAATATTCTGAACTTCTAAAACCTTGGACTAATAACCATTTCCACGGCTAAAAAGAAACCCAGTGTTCTAATCGGCTTCTCTGTATGCGTTTATATAATACACAAATGTATAGATGTGCAAAGCTTACACAGAAAACACCAATATCAATCCCAGTAAAACACAGTTTTGTTAAGTGATGCTTGTAAAAGAACAGCATCTTTCCCTTCTAAGACATGCTTTCCTGGGAAGATTTAGAAAGAGAATATTTTAGACGGTAAAGCCTGCTGATTGGTGGAAAAATTACAAGGCTTGAAACCATGGAAACTTTTCCAGTGTTGACCAGACCGTGGCATTTAGACAGTGACAATATTGTTTAGGAAAAGTCAGTTTTAATGGCATCAACTTTTTCCTATTCCACGAAGAATACCTCTCTTGAATGCCTGTGTGGGAGGATGAACAATGTTGTTGACACCCACTGTTTGTCTGAGTCTTAAAAACTTGAAATTGGATGAATGTCACAGACAAAAGTAAAAATATGCTCTGTCCAACAACATGTGCCATTTTGAACACAGAAGCTTTGTACAGAGCTAAGATAGATTATAAAATAAGTGAAAATACTAAGAGCGTGGCCTAGGAAGAAGGAATTTCAATATATTTTAAGATTAGTTTTATGTATACACCTCCTTCAATTGGAAAAGATCACATAAAATTTTGTGTCTAAACTAATAGCTATCTTTAAATTTTTAGTAAATTTTAGAAGTGAATTTTTCCTTGCCATCTAATTTCCTGAGAGCAGAGGTCTGACTTGTGGATCACGGTACCCACTATATGATAAGGATGTAAAGCATGTGTACCAAGTGAATTAAGTATGACACAAATTTAATCTCTTTTTCCTGTAAGATAACAAACTGCTTTTGATATGTCACCGGGACTTGGTGTCCCTGAGAGTAGCAGATGCCATCCCAGAAGCCGCTTCCTTCCCTGTGGTCTTGCTGTGTTTGGAGGTGAGATCTGTGACATTCTGTCATCTAAAGCCTCCAGTCCTGAGAACTCCACCAAGAGCCCATGTCTGTCACATGTCAGCTCACAGCGGCAGCTTCCATCTGCGTTAGGTTCAGTCCTTTTCAAAGTCTCCTCAGGGCAGAACAAGAATAGAAAATAGTTCTCAATGTGTATCCAGTCACATACAAAGCACACAGCCCTGTGGCCTCTGGAGAGAGAGCAGTGACTCTTTCCGAACCAAGGACGGCAGCACACACTAACCGAGCAGGCCAGCAACCCCGCCAGCAACCCCGAATTCCTGGAGCAGACAGCAGGCCCAAGAAATGAGGAAACCGAAGGCGTTCGTCTGGCAACATTGCAATTATTTCAGCAATGCCCTTCTACTTGGAAGAATGTGAGCCATCTCAGGCATGGGCTTAGTATTTTTAGAATTCTTGTTATAATAAGCTTCTTCTAATTCTAGGCTCAACTAAGAAATTAAAGTTAGGCAGAAAGGCATGAGCTTGACAAGAGGCTTAACTTCATGTCGTCATGAACAAATAAAGTTTTTCTCTCCCAAGTGTTTGTGGAATGTGTGGCTGGATCATTGAATTTCTACATTATGAAGGTCAAGGAAGTACAATATGACAGAGGAATTTTGGTGGGAGAAAGGACCTTAGAGATTAATCTAGTGGTTTCTCAACAGTTCCGCAGATGAAGAAATTTAAAATGTCTATTTCACAAGAACATGTACATCAGCACCCAATGAATGCTCATAGTAACAACACAAGAGCAATACTTCAATTCAAGAGGAACTGTGTGGAACTGCTTGCTCAACAACACTCCAAACCCATGGCAGAAAATGGAGGATTTCAGTCAAACACCACCAGTCTTCCCTAGGGCACAATTATCAGCAAATCTTCAGGGCTTTAAACCTATCAGTGACCAGAAGCAGAGATTAGGAATGAGGATCAAGGCTTCTGGCTCATCCAGAGCTTTGAGAAGTGATGGATGTTTGATTAGGGAAAAGAAAATGACTCTTTACCTTCAAGTGATAACTTCTAACTCGTGACAAATTGGTTTTATTTTATTCTCTCTCTGTAACTGTCTGCGTCTCTCCCCTAATATACAGACACACACAGACACACACACATGATTATTTTATCTGAATCATTTGACAGTAGGTTGTAGAAGTCATACTCGTTGGCATGTTTATTTTATAGCTTATGTTTTCTAAGGATAAGAATTTTATATAATCACACTACAGATGCAAAATTCTAGAGAGCTATTAGATGATCACATCTACATTGACTTCCAATGTATAACTCACTATATTAGTTTGTGATCTATCCTTTCTTTGTTTTTGAAAATACACACACACAAGCACACACACCCACACACCACACACACTTGAATTTCCTCATTGCTTTCTATATTCAGTTCACAAAACACAATTGGCACATGGTACCAAATAACAAGCCAAAATGTTTCCGTAAGTTTGAAGTGTTTCTACCCTTGGTCTTCTTCTATTTCTTCTTTCCTAACCTTTTCAAACTTCCCAACATGAGCTGAACCTAAGTTTCCAAGGAAATAGGGCTGTGAGACAGAAGGAATCAGTGAGATTCAGACAGAAGAAAAAGCAGGAGAGTTGCCTCAGGAGACTGGCTGGGGCAGCCCTGTGAGGATGGCTTTGAAGCAGAGGCACAAAGACTTGGGGAGACAAAGTGACTTGCTTTGATAATTTCTCAGTAGGAGGTCTTGAAAGTCTGTCTCGGTTCAAACAAGAAGAATAGAAGGGGAAGGATTTGGGAGTGAGGGACTGCGGAGAAGCATCATTTTGTTGATAGGATATTTCTCGCTCAGAAGATAAGACAACCGTTTTTTCAGTCACATACAAGAGAAATGGGAGAGGGAAATGACTGTCCTCAGAATCCCATTCACCATGTGGTTTTGGCAACAAGAAAGGGAGTGGGGTAATAGTCCCCCAAATAAACATGTAGTGATTGTGTTTCCTGTGGCAGAGAGGGACTCAAGAGCTCAGGTGTGGATGAGGTCAGGACCATGGACTTGATGCTGGTGGATTCTACAGCCTTGGCAGACATTCCTGCAAGTTTCTGAGCTGGGAAACAGAAAGGATGGTTTGGGAGTAAAGATGAATGGTTTTGTCATGAACTTGATGGACTGAGGTATTGCTGAGCCATCCACGCGGAGAGTTGAGGGAACAATATGACAAGAGAGAACGATGTGGAGAAAATAAGTATCCTGTATAGACGAGGTGGTGGGGCAGTGGCTTTTATGATTGCTTCATTTTTCCTGTTTGTATGCAGGACCTAGATGGCCAGATGCTTAAAGATGTCTTCCTAATTAATCCTAAGGGCAAGCAAGCTAAAGCCTCCTGGGCTTGGTTCAACTTCTGCCTTTTTCCCCCAGGGAAGTCTCATAACACATATTTTTGTGAAGGTCAGATCTACATTATGCTAAAATTCTTTCCTCCACCTATAGCTTCCTGCTGCACATGAGTGGAAATGTTTTCCTTTGGTTTCTAGTGAACAGGCGTGTGAACATTGGAATGCCATGTTTGAACGGTGGTGGTGGTGAGAACCATTGTGTTTAACTAGAAAAGACAGCTTTTGCGGAATTCTTGGTGGTTTTGTGCCTTGGCTCCTGCCCATCTGTGCAGTCACTTTTAGTACATGAGGGCAGAATTCAAGCACTGAAGCCTCGTCACTACTTGGCTGAGCCATGAATTCATAGGGAGAATCCCAGCAGAATGGAGAGACGCTGAGTTAAAAATAGCCAAGATCATCTCTCTTTTTACTACGAGGATAAATGTGGTCCTCTGGGACCATGGTGGCCTCTCTTGGCTGGCAATAGACAATGAGCTTATATTGCACGAATGGATGGATCTCCCGTCTTCAGAACCTTGCCATCTTTTCCTCTCTGCCTCACTTGAATCCTCAAGCCTGGGTACCAAGTTTTCAGGCTCTAGAATAGTTAATCATGATTATAATGTTAAAATATGTAACTTTTTATCCTAGATCCAATCATTACCTAGCCCAGCGCCTCTCCACTCTTCCCCTTTTATCTCCTCTAACAGGAGCTTGTTATTGGCTGGGTCGTCAATGCTTTCTCTGTAGTAGGACCCAGCATCTTCCTTTTGACATGGATCCTTGACTATACTTCTTTATAAACATCTCATTATCATGTTCATGGGTGGTGGTGGACGCATCTCCATTACTGTGTTTTCATCAGACTGACCTATCTTCCATTGCTAAACCTTCTTTAAGGCTTCTGTGGCACCATTTACCGCCTCTTCACACTTCCCTATGGTAAATGCCTCAACTTCTCCCATCAGTCTGGATGTTTGCATGAGCAAATTCATAATATTATTGTAAGGTTGTTGCAAAGATGAAATGGTATACGATGCAAAAGATAGGTAGCAATTGAGACAAGACTTGTGTTTGCTCAAAATGCCTTTTTGGAGATGAGTATTTTAAAAGTTTGCTGCGTTAATAAATTAGAGAAGCGTGCACCTAGGCAACCACCAGCACACGAGCATTTTCTAGATCGGGATACTTGAAGGTAGGATTTTTCATAGAGGACTGATAATGTCATTAGTAAACATTATTCTTTCTTTCACCATTGCCCCAGTTCCCTCCTAATAGTCATAAATTCCAAGCAATGGCAACCTGCCTTGCCTTTTGTCAGCACAAAACCAATCAGGCTGAGTGGTGTGTCTGTCAGTGCAGCTCAACTCCTTCCTCTAAAAGTCAGTCGGAACTGCAAGCCTGTTTCCTCTCACCGTGAGCTTAAAGCCCCACACCTTCAGGAAAGGTAGCAGGGCATATACTTAGCAATTGCCCTTCTGGGGAATCGACACACTCTTTCTAGCTCTCGCTGAGTACCTGAGTACTTTGTCCCCAGTTTCCTGCCATATGCTAGTCTCATTCTTTCCACCCCTATTTTCAAGAACCAGGCCCTATTTACTCTCTCCTTAACATTGTTGTTAAATAAACAGCCTTTTAAAACTCTGTGCTTAAACCAAGAACTTCAGTGCAGGTCTGTAATCTTAGCACTTAGGAAGCAGAGGCAGGAGGATCACTGATAATCCCAGGCCACTTGGGGATTTTTTTCCATCTCAAAGAACCAAACAGCCTGTGCTTGAGCTCTATAGTTTCAACCCTTGGCCTTGCAGGCCCTGTCCTAATCTAGCTCTTCTGAACTGAGTTGCATTCCCAGCCAAGAGCCACACCTTAATTCACTCTGTTTACATCTACATTTATATGTGAGCATGTTTACATGTACAAGCTACGGTATGCACATCTAAGACAAGTGACTGCAATGGAGTTTAATAGATTGTAAATGGAATAGGGCAGGAAGAACATTTATTAACTTAGATTCCATAATTAACTAACCTTCTGATTTTTGTTGGCATAATTTGGCCCCTGAGAGATGGGCTTTATCTCTGCAGAATGGATATGTGACCACCCACTATCATGACTTCCAAGAGTCTAGAAGGATAAAATGCGCTAACACTGCTAAAGTCACTTGGAAATATCATGCTATATAAATGCAACAGCTAATCAACTATTTTTGGAATGGACCAGAATATCAGTGCATATAATGATCCCTACACAACACAGAGCATGAATGTTGAAACTTCATGTATTTGTTTGATTTGCTTGCTGTTTTTTTTTCTTGAATATTGAAAATGGTTTAAGGAATTTTTCTCTCATGGCCTATTAGATTTATTTTTCCCTGAAATGTTAAATCAATCGGCTGTAAGAAAAGCAAGTCAAGGATGTTGCATTTTCTGCACCAATTATTAGTTATTTAAGACTAAGTGTGGTTTATTTCAACATTCACTCACCATTTATTCTGTAGGCTATTTAATTTGTCTAATTAAATGTACAAATTAAATCTAGCTCAGTGTTTTTATTAGCAAATTATGTCTTCAACCATGTCAAAAGCTTTGCTTTCTTTCAAATCCCCCTTAACTATTTTGAGCACACTCTACTATTCTTAAGTTGGGAATTCTATGGACTTTTTTCTTTGACAGTTTGATTTTCTTCATGAAATCTTCCATAATGTGTCACAGAATATTTTATTAAATAAAAATACAATCCATCGATTGTAGGCAGCATTTATAACACATACGGAGGAGGAGGGTTAATATATAGGAGCCAAGTCATAAACTGGCAATATCAGTTGGGCCCTTTCCTCTTGTAAATCAAGGACAAATCACTCTTGAGAGGCAAACCGTTGAGATCTGGACTTTAAAAGAATTTTCTTCCTTTTTCATAAAATCTACGATGTAGATTTAGCAAGCAGATAAGTGTGGTTTATAGCAAGTAGATAAAAGTGGTCAGAGCAGGAAAATGATTACCCACAGGATGTGGTTTTACTTCTGTTCCAGTAAATATGATTCTACTGGAGTCTGTCATGAGTTGGATGGGCAACCCACAAGCTCACGTGTTTAATACTTGGTACCCAACTGATGGAAGCATTCCAGGATGTATGCAGGGCCCAGTGAAGAGCACATGGAAGTAGGTTTTGAAAGTAGTGTCGACGCTAAAGGTATCATCAGCTCAAGTTCTGTCAATAGCGTCAAAACACCCTAATGTTTACTATCCATGTTAAGAAATTTCCTCCTGAACAATCAAGAAAGAAAACACTTGACTTTCTTTATTAACATTTTTAGGAGTTAGAAAAAAAATCATTTATTTCTTTTTACTTTAATTTAGCTTGTCTTCCTCGTAAGTGTACTGATCTGGTAGCTCCATCTGAGAAAATATAAATCTGCATATGTGATGGTCTCAAACTTTCTTTTCCTATACGTTTCTATTCGTATATGCTTCCCTCATAGGACAATGGGAGGATCCTTATTCTCATGATGGTGAGGTCACAGTGTGTAACTCCTGATAAAGGTCGTCTTTGATGGCTGTCCTGATTATAGCTTTAGCTCTAGAAATATTGGCAGTACTTATGTTTCTGCAAGATTGTCACAGGATAGAAACAGCCCCTTATGTGAGGCATATTGAGAGACTTGGGAACGACATTGTCCCCAATTTAAACATTCAGAGTGTTTTGAGTGCAAATTGATGGAGGTTGAAGAGTGTGGCAGAGAGCTATGAGTAATGACAGATCAGGGACAGCTGAAGTGAATGGCTTTTGAGATGAAAGCGAATATCTGAATGCAAATACTTCAGGGAGAGACAGTAATATGAGTTGGTCCTCGCGCTGCTGAGCTGCCTGTCTCCTCTGCCCCTCTGTGCTCTGGGTGTTGTCATGGGGAATCTTTTGAGCTGCTCAGAATCTGGAGATGCTGTGGTGTGTCTTTAAAGGCAGCATCTTGCTAATTATCATGACTTTTAAATGAAACCCTGACCTGGTAAAGGCGTAGCTCTTCTTCTAATTGCTGAACAAAATTAAGTGTCTGTGTGGCTTGAATATGAAATGTCTTTCATAGACTCATGTGTTTGAATACTTGGTCCCCAAATGGTAGCTGTTTGATACGTAACCTTTGGAAGGTGGAGGCTTGCTGGAGGAACAGCTTCCCTGGGAGCTTTGAGGGTCACAGCCTGGCTCTCCATTCTCTTTTTGCTTCCTGGGTATGGATACAAAGCTTCTGAGTCTTACTGCTGTACCTTCCATGTCTGACCCCTGGAAGGGTAGACAAAGGCACACTTTCCTCCCCAAAGTTTTTTTTTTCCACAGTAGAACTGAAGTACAAGCACTCATGAAGGTGCTGCATCTACACAGTGAGTCTAAAGCCACAGGATTTTCCATCTATTCCACTAGTGCCAAAGTCCATTTAAACAAATGCCATAAATGTTTCTATTTCTCGTTCTTGCCGGTAATTCAGCTTCTGAGATGGCTACTGGCAATTCAAAGAAAAAGTTGTGTGTGTGTGTGTGTGTGTGTGTGTGTGTGTGTTGGAGGTGGGTTTTAAACACAAAGGCTATGTTATTATGTCACTATGTATGTGTCATAATGTCATAGAATTGTCTTAGACTCTGCTTTAGCCATTGCTCTGTATTGGTTTCTTTTTCTTCACCCTTGATCCCTTTCTCCTCTCTCCTCTTTTGCCATGTGTACAGCTTTAATGCCTAGTACTTTTCCCTTGGTATACTTCTCACATATCTTTGATGAACTGAATCCAAGCCATAAATGGAGATAAAGAAATAACTCACTCCTAAAAGTTGCTCTCTAATCTGCACACTTTCACCATGGAGCACATGTACTGACTTGCACACAACATGCACACATACACCACAATAGTAATGTTTTAAAAATACTGTTTTATGTGTCCTTAAAGTCAGATTAATAGTGTTATAGTGCTTCTCAGCTCTGTATTTCATGGTCAGTGTTTGCATATTGCTGGTTCATGCTATGGTTTTTGGTGTGGGAGGTCCTTTTGTCTTTGTGTTGCTTTTATTGGTTAATGACTAAAGAAACTGGCTTGGCCTGATAGGGTAGAACAGAGTTAGGTGTGGAGAACTAAACTGAATGCTGGGAGGAAGAAGGCAGAGTCAGGGAGCAGCCATGGAGCCGCCAGAGACAGACACTGGGAATTTTACCTGGTAAGCCACAGCCTCACTGCAATACACAGATTGATAGAGATGGGTTAAATTAATATGTAAGAGTTAGCCAATAAGAAGCTAGAGCTGATGGGCCAATCAGTGATTTAAATACAGTTTCTGTGTAATTATTTTGGGTCTAAGCTAGCTGGGCAGCCAGGAACCAACAAGGGGGACTTCTTCAACAGGTTTTAACATGTGCACTGGATTTTCCTAAAAATGGCCTCAAGATGCTTCCAGCTTCATGATTGGTATAATGCTATGTCCACACTCAGGGCGTACTTATTCATGAGTGTTTCTACAGACCAAGTGCAGCAATGATAACCATCTTCATGTTGTTCATGTACTATGTCACCTTTGCCAATTACACTTTCTCCTGAAATTGTTATCACATGTGATGTGCATGTACAGGTGTGCACATGTATGTGGAGGCCAGAGATCAACCACCTGTCATCCTCAACTGCTGGTCAGTTTATTGGCTGAGATGGGGTGGCTCATCCACCCTGGTGAATATTGTTTCTTCTTGGCTTGCTTGATAATGAATGCCAGGAACCTGCCTGTCTCTGCTTCTTGCAGCATTGGGTTGCTGTCATATACTGCTACATGTAACATTTTATGTGGATGTGGGTGTTGAAGCTCCGATATTCATGCTTTTGAGCCTGGCACACCACAGATGGGCTCATTTCCTCTTCCTTCCTCCCCCCACCGACATCTCAAGAGCAATGCTTTGTCATTAGCTTCACTATTTTCTGTATTAATCTGTTAGCCCAGGACTGTTCCATGGATAATGGTTCTGTTGTAGTGTATGTGCTTATTTGAAGCTTGGTACCCCAAATATAATTTGTATTTCTTTCTCAAGTTATTTCTTTATGCCAAATATGCTATTCATGCTTGTTTTTCTGAAACAAATTAGCCCCTTAAGTAGGTCAGCTACTTTGGAATAAATTTGTATAAACACAACAGGGAAAAGTTTTTAATCTATTGTGATATGTGGGAAAATGCCTTTTTTTTCCTACTTGGAAGAATGACATATTTTTATTACAGAAAGTAAAAATTCTTTATATATTTTGGATGTCAATTCTCTGTCACATGTTGAGTTGATGAATATCTTTTCCCATTCTGTAGGCTGTAGTTCTGTTCAATTGGTGGTGTCCTTTGACTTACAGAAGCTGTTCCGTTCCATGCAGTCTCATTTATCAATTGTGGATCTTAGTGTCTGTGTTACTGGTGTTCTGTTCAGGAAGTTGTCTCCTGTAACAACTTGTTCAAAGCTACCCCACTTTCCATTCTGTTAGGTTCAGTGTATCTGTTTTTATGTTGAGGTATTTGATCCACTTGGACTTGAATTTTGTTCTCAGTGATTAATATGGATCTCTTTGCATTAGTCTACAAACAGATAAAGAATTTTACCAGAACTGTTTGTTGAAAATGGTGCCTTTTAAAAAACCCCAAATACTCCTATTAAAAATGGGGTGCAGAATTCCCAAATAACTGAGAAACATTTAAAGAAATATTTTTAGCAATCAGGGAAATGCAAACCGAAAGTACTTTGAGATTCCACCTAACACTTGTCAGAATGGCTAAGGTTAAAAGGACAAAGTAACTGCTCCTGTTGGAGAGGATGTAGAGCAACGGGAACATTCCTCCATTGCTGATGGAAGTGCAAACTTGTACAAATACTATGGAAATCAATACGGCAGTTAGAAAGTTAGGAATCGATTTACCTCAAGACCCAGCTACACCCCTCTTGAGTATATTCCCAAAGAATGCTCCATTCCACCACAAGGGAACTTGCTCAGCTATGTTCACAGAGGCTTTATTCTTAATAACCAGGAATTGGAAACAACCTGGTTGTCCCTCAACAGAAAACAAGATAAACAAAATGTGGTACTTTTGTACAATGGACTATTCCTCAGTTATTAGAAAACGACATCATGAAATTTGCAGGCAAATGGATGGAACTAGAAAAAATCATGCTGAATGAGGTAACCCAGATGCAGAAAGACAAATGTAGTATGTATTCATTTATAAGTAATTATTTGCTGCTATGTAATTGATAACCAAGCTATAAGCTGTAGAACAAGCGAGGTTAGGTAAAGTGGAGAGGGTCTGGTGGCAGTGGCAGGGGGCACAAGGATCTTCCCGGGAAGGAGAATAACATAGATTTTACCAGTGGAGTGGAGGTGGATGGGGACAGGAGTGAGAAAGATCAGGAGGGGGGTAGAAGGGAGGGAGAGTGTGGAGAAAGATGGCTGGAGTTGGGGGAGTGGTATGGGAACCTGGTGCAGTGGAGACTTCCTGTAACCTATGTAGGTGATTCTAATGAAGATTCGTAGGAATGGGGGACAGGAAGACTCAACTGACTATCTCTTGTAGCCAGGCAAGACTTTCAATAGCAGGACTGGGTTGCATTTAATTGAGATGTTGGCCAAGGGGTCTCATGGAAATCTCCAAACAACCCAGGATGATGCTAAGACAGAAGGTTGCTCTCTGCAAACTGACAGTGGGGCCCTATTGCTAAGGATAGTATCCACACAATTCACTGAACATGAAGAAGCTGAGTAGGTGCCTATATGGAGTCTTCACCCTTATGTTCTAATCTTTGGTGTGGGAAGATTCTCTGTATTCAGGCTACTGAAAGAGAAGTGTGGATACCAACCCAGTTATAAAACCTTTGACCTACAATCTGTCCTGCCTGCAAAGTTAGTTAGGGCAGTGTAACAGAGAACTCATGGGAGTAGCCAAACAATGTCTGATTTGATTTAATTCCCACTCTACAAGAAGGAACTTGTAGCCAACACTTCTTGAGTAACCAAGAACCAGAGACTAGATAACCCAGAGAGTTGGGTAAAACCAAACACAACTGGTCTCAACCAATCAACCAACCAACCAACCAACCAACAAAACTGACTCCTAAGGATATTCTGCTATACTCACAGATCAGTGCTTTATCTTGTCATCATCAGAGAGGCTTCATCAGGCATCAGATGGGAACAAATGCAGAAACCCACAGATGGACATTATGTGGAGAGAGAGTCTAAGTTGGAGATCTCCATCAAATTCCATCCCTCTGAGCTCATGGAATCCCGTGGAAGAGAAGGCAGAAAGATTGTAAGAGCCAGAGGGAATGGAGGATACCAGAAGAGCATGGCTCTCTGCATCAACTAAACAAGGCACGTATGAGCTCACAGAGACTGAAGCAGCAGGCATAGGGTCTACATGGGTCTTCCCCAGGCCATCTATATATATATATATTATAGATATTAGCTTAATATTTTCAATGAAACTCCTGACTATGAAAGAGAGTGGGTCTCTGATTCCTGTACCTGCTTTTGGGACTCTTTTTATCCTGTTGGTTTGCCGTGTCCAACTTCAATATGAAAGTTTTTGCTTCGTCTTATTATACTGTGTCATTTGGTTACTCTCTCCTAGGAGTCTGTCCTTTTCTAATGAGAGTAAGAAAGGGAGTTGATCTGGAGGGGAGGTGGGGAAAAAGTGGAGGGAGGGAAAACACTAGTTTGAATATAATACATGAGAAAAGAGTCTAATATATATATATATATAAAAGAGTGCTTGGTGTTCTTCTAAAGGACTTGAGTTTAGTTCCCAGTAAGTACAGTGGGTGGCTCAGTAACTAGATCCAGGGCCTCTATGTATGCGTGCACACACACACGCACACACATCTACTCACACTTGAGTAGTCTCTAAAAATGTCTTTTTGCATCAAGGAATATTTGTTGGGTGAATTAACTCCATTCTTAACTCTGACTAAAAATGAAATCTGAGCCTGGATCAGTCTTCTGAAAGTTGAGGGCTCCTCCTCTTTAGTGAAAGCAACCAGAAAGCATTTCAGAGAGACTATTCTTGTAGACCTGACACTGCTGTTTATGTATTTCATTGAGGGTCTGTTGTTCCTTAATGGCCTTGCATTCTTTCTTGATAGAAAGCTTCTGGTGAGTGCAGGCTGGTGTTTTCTGAATGGGGTGACATGTGTTTGCTTCCTGACTTTTCCTTGCTGCTTTTAGACTGCGCTCTGACAGCTTCTGCATACCTTGGAAAGTACTGCTTGCTGAGAAGTTCCACTGGCCAGATCCCCTGACTCTGAGTCAGAGTCGCTCAGAACATTTCTTGAGAGTTGTGTTAAAATGTATTAAAAGAACAAAAGAGTTTAACACATCAAATGGTCTGTGCTTAGAAACGTCCCCCAAGAATCCATGGATACCTTGCTCATTGATACACCTGATGTGTAGTGGTCTGTGGGAAGCATACGCACCCCCTTTCCCCCTTCACTTTTGGAAGCAACCTGTAATGGAATATGAGATGTTCAAACCTGTCAGTTAATCACACTTAAGACTTCTTAGTAATGTGTATTTCCACAGCATTAGTGCATTGTGAAGGGTAACATCAAGTATGATATCTTTAATCCTGGGATCAATCGCAGATGTTTGGGATCCTTTATTACAGGATAGAGGGGGACATTTCAAAAGATTGAAGTGCTTCTCGTAGCCCAGGACTGAAAATGAATTACAAAGCCATTTTTCATCTTGTCAGGCCCAACTTCATGCTGCAGGGTTTCTCACAGTAAAACAAATGACTGTTTAGACAGCCTTCACCATTCCCTGGTATTAAGTCAAAGTAGTAATTCCCGCTGTGGAGGTTTGAAAATCTGCAGTTACCACTTCTAAAGCATGTGTATGAAATTCATAATAAACCCTTATGGTTGTATCACACAAAAATAATGCTAAAACAGCAGAAACAGGTACAACAGCCCATGCATTATAAGGGTCTTACTATAGGCCTAAAGTCATTAAGATTATAAAGGTATTACCTTCATAGGCTTCATCTAAAAGGAATCCTAAGTCTGAAGAGATTGTCTCATGCTTATTGGTAGCTCTGAAGGATGGCTTGGAGATTTCCTGGTAGCCAAACCTTTAATCAGGTACCTTGGGATACACAGGGGGCTTTGTAAATCTCTGTGTGCTAGTGAAACCCCTCATCAGTTATACCAAACTCATTAGGAAGTGGAATCCAGGCATGAACATTTTTAAAAGCCTTCCAAGGTTTCCCATATAAAGCCAAGGCTAAGACGCATTGCTCTAATTATAGCCTAGTGGTGTAGCCCAGAGTGTGGGCACTATCTTTGGGCATGCTGGGGAGAAGTGGGTGACTAAAGGCAGTGTGTGCTATTAATACATGTGGCCCTTTCTTAAGAACTTTGCCTGTGTTAACACATTTAACTCACCCTAATGGAAGAAGCTATTATCATCAACATATTACAGAGGAGAAAATGATGAGAGAAGCCATACAGTTGAGGCTGGTAGAAGAGGACCCAGATTCGTGCAGTTGACAATACAATGGAATTTATTTAACAAGTATTTGTTAAGCTCTTATGGCATATGAAATATTTATAAGATTTCTTCCTGGAGTCTCCAAATGTTCAGTGCAGTAAACAAGAAATGTTTTTTTTTTTTTTTTATCACCAACCACCTAATTATCAGCAACCTCTTTAGAATATCCTCAAATCAATGGTAGGGAGAAAATAGAGTTCATTTCAATAGTGTGCTGGAAACCCTTACACTACATGCATAGGTACCAAGATGACTGAGGTTTTATTTTTCATCCATTTATGCTAGGCTTATAAAAGATCACGGGAAAATGTCAGCCAGGGGCATTTTAGCAACTTGAACCAGGGTACATATATTATTCACAAATAGCACTCATCTCAAATAAGGCTGGAGGAACAGAATTCTTTTATATATATTTGAGACAGGGGCTTACTATTTATCCCAATAAGTATTGGCTTGTCTGGAACTCACGTAGATCAGGTTGCATTTGAATTCAAAGAGATCTGCCTGTCTATGCTTCCAAAAGTCTGAGAATAAAGGTGCAAGCCACCACACCAGGCAAAGAACTCTCAGAAGCAGAGAACAAATGAACAGTGACACTTGCATCCATTTTCCTCTCTAAGAATGGACTACTGGCAAAGACACAGCTTCTCTATGGTCATCTCAGGGATCAGCCAGCTATAGATAAAATGGCCTCACTGATATGCAGCATGAAAATCTATCTCTTCTCATCCTCCCTACTGACTCTCACTGCCAGGTTTCATAGAGGATGTGTAAGATTACCACTTGAATTCTGCAACCAAATTTGACACATCAGTTATGCAAAATTTTTTTCTGTATTAAGAGAGTCTCACAAGCTGAGAAGGAAAAAGGTACTCGCAGAGGTGTGTGTTTGTTTTGGTTTGTTGGCTGTTTATTTGGTTGTCTGCAATAGAGTAGGAGATTGGCACAAGATATCACCATGTAGCTAAGATTTCTGTTTGTACCTTTGATCCCCAAGGACCTCCTGACCCTTCTGCATCGACCTTGAGTGCTGGGATTACAGGTGTGCTGCCATTACTGATAAGAATACTCTCTTACTTTCATTAACAAAGAGCTTAGCTCCAAATCTGAGTAAAAATAGAATAATTATTGATCCAGTGATCCAGCAGTAGTCTTGAAATACTATATAAAGGCCAAGATACTACTTCCCAGTGGTATTAAAGCTAAAGAAATGAATACTTCATTGGAAATCTTTCAGTGGGTAGAGAAAGCTTTTGGAAATATATTTCATGGTGCTGGAGCTTGGGTTTGGGGGTCACGCGGCATACCTGAAACGTGAGGTCCAATCCTCCAAGCTATAAACAATACATGTGCCGTTTACAGTCATTCATACTTCACTGTAACTTAAGGGTTAAGAGCAAAGTCTGCTGCACTTCTAGGAAAGAATCCACGTGGCCGCTGAGACCCACAAACGGAGCCAGGGTTGAGATTGGGAGAAAGAGGTATGGTATTTGTAGGATGTCCCCATCATTGTGAAAGTTTATCTCCCAACCACTTCTAGAAGGGCTCATAGCTATTGCAGAAGGAAAATGAGAAAAAAGGGCTCATTTCTTTTCCTTGTTAATACACACTTCCCAAGGTCAATTTACAAATTAAAACAATGGATTTTAGAATATCAAAAGACAGTAAGTTCATTATTTTGGTACTAAGCAAATTAAGAAAACAGGCTCATTAAAATTCGTTTTCAAAGGGCAAAGAAAAGAGGAGGAAGGTTTCCAACAACATTGTTACCATCAGCAGCTTGGCTCAAAAATAAACATAGAGAGCAGATGTTTGAAGAAGTTTGACCATGAGAGGAAAGACTGCAAATTAATGTAATAAGAACCACATTGTCGTAAATGGTAAAGCCATTAACCACATTGGAAAAGAGAAATCATATTATAAAATATGTGAAGAATTAGCTGTGTGCACAAGAATCAAAGCAATGATGTTAACAGAAGTAGGCAACACACAGAAATCTGGGATTATCTCCAAACTGTAGACCCACTGAAGGATTTGGAGGTAATAAAGTAATTTCAAATAAACTGATACAAAAAGAAGATGTTACTGAGTCTAGCAGTGGAGTGACCCAGGAAGTAATGTATGGTCCCTTTGCTGTGGTTTTCCTTTATGAAATTCAGATTTATTTCTCCCCGAAGAACTGGAAATAAGGAAGATTAAAAAAAAGAAGTGAGAACTATAACCCTACAGACCAGAGAAATTGTATTTCCAGTCATAAATTTGAGAGGGGGAAATGCCAATGCCTGAAATTACATATCCCATTCTTAGTAATGTAATATAGCAGAAAATGCAATCTATCAGCTGATTAAGGGAACCTTTGGGGGGGAAAAAGAAATATGAAAAGGGCTAGAAAAAAATCATTGAGTCAGTTACTGGTGCAATAAAACAAATCTCCAAGAAGTTAGCATCTTAAATCCATCACAGCGTTATTGTTTCTCATGATTTGTACTTGTTAGGAACGCATTAGTAGTGTGGCAGGGCAGATGAATCTCCAAGAAGGAGCTGTAGCAGGTAGGGCCGTCCAACCATCCTCTCTCTTCTTGGGGTCTCACAGCTTTTCTGTTCAATCCAATATTTTGGAGTGCAATAATCTCAAAGCTATATGCCGAGTCACACCACGGGGCAAGACTCCAGAATAGGACAATATGGAAGCCAAGTCTTCTCCTTTGTTCTTGCCTGAAATGTCATTCAATGTCACTTCTGTCAAACTTTGTTTGACTTGTGGTCAAGCAGTGCCAGAAACCTTTTGTGCTTCAAGAGCCTGGGCTACAATTCTTCTCAGTGGAAGACTAAAAAACATAGGTGAGAATGTCAGATGGGTACAGTGTATAGTGCTGGGAAAAGGTCAGCTGTGGTAGCAGGCTTCAAGACCAGCTTCGAAGGTACACTCTGTTAGAAACCTCCGGTAAGATGGCAGACTTGCCGCTAGACTGCAGCAACAATAAAGACAGCAGTATAGCAATCAAAAGAACAGCGTGTCTTGTTAAATCCTATCTTCCCTTGATAGTTTCCAAAACCGAGCTTCAGATAGCTTTCTTAGCATGCTCAAGAGCCTGCTGCAAATAGCACAGCCAGAAAACACAGATCTATTTCCAATTTCAGTTGCTTTCAGAAGCACTTGGCATCCTCTTAAAACAAGTTCATCACTAAACTCTCATGGTCATGCAGGAAGAGGTCCTATTACCCAACAGCACTTTTGAGTTGGAACGCAGCACTACCCAAAAAATGATGGGAAATGTTCAGCGCCGCGCTACCAGAGCTTTACCAGTTTGTATCCTTCCTCTGCTCTTCTCCACAGTCAAGTTCTCTTTTATCAGCATCATTTCCCATTCTGTATCGGTTGCCATCATTTTATTTTAACTTTGATTGACCTAACCATATCTCCTCTGATTCATAATAGTTGGCCAACCCTCCGATTTAAAGGAGAGAAACACCATCAAAAGGGACTTCCTTCAAATTTGCTCCTTTCCATATCTCTTTGATCTTAGCCTTAACTCCCTTTCTCTTGTTGCCCTGTCTCACACGTGTCCAAAGATAAGCCCTTTTCTTTGCATGTTGGCTCCCCACCCACTTTCTCTCTGTTCTGTAAACTTTCACTCTCAATAATATCTTCTTCCACCTCAGACCTCCGTCTTCTGTTGGCTCGTCCCCTTCCTTTTAAAAACAATTTCACATTCCTTATCCTAAAAACAATAAACCTTTTCCAGTCTGGTTCCCCCTCACTTAAGTTGCTTGCCTTCCCTGCTCCGCTTTGACTCTACAAGGCTTATCAAAACAGTTTCCACTGGATGAATTCACCCTGTTATCTCCAACTTGCTCCATGACTCATTTTGGTCTGGTTTCAGCTTCCCACAAGTTGCTCTCTTAAATGACCCAGCCCTGAGTCCAGCTCTGAAACCAAGGTATAGACAGCTGCAAGCTCCCCACTTTATAATAGATGTCATTCCCGTGCCATTCTTCTGAACTGGTACTAGCTAGGAATAAAGAGTTCCATTGATCAGTTCTTCATTAAGTATTAAATTGTGTGGCTCATGGAAACACTGGGAACTAAAGACCAGAAATGTTGCACTTCTCTCTGAAGCCCACATTCTATACATTAAGAGAAATGTTTTCCTCTTAATGTTTAGCTGTGTCAAGTTCTGTCAGAAGGTTAGAAATTGCAGGACAGATTATAATAGCTCAGTTTATCCTAAATGTCTTCAAAATTGACAGCTATCTCCTGCTGCTGTTGTTACCCATTTATTTATGGAATGACACTTTCGTTGCTTCTAAGTGTTGACGGCTATGAATAAGGCACCAATAAACATTGTCATGCAGGTTTTATTGTGTGTGTCTATGTTTCCAGTTCCTTTGAGTAAATACCAAGACACATGGTTCCCAGGCCTCATGTTTCTTTTATAAGATACCACCAAAATGCCCCTCAAGCAAGCTTTAGGAGTTTGCATCCCCCAAACAATGAATGAGAATCCCTGTGGCTTCATAGCCTTATTTATGTCCAGCCTCTTGAGACTTGAATCTTAAGGTTCTACAATCCTTCCCCAAAGCCACCCATAGCAGGAAGAACTGGGGTTGACAGTGACCAAACTAAGGCTCTGTGTAATAAGAATGTGAGGGATGCATGACAAACGTGGGTGCTTGAGCTGGGTGTAGTGGGCAGTTCAGGCAATGCGCTTTCTAGACCTGCTTCAAAGGCTGTCTTTGGCAGGAACTCCTGAGTAAACTGTTAGCATAGGGGTCACGGGAGAGGGGAAAAAAGGGGGAGAAGAAGAAGGAAGGGGAGTGGAAAAAATGTATAGCTCAATAAAAACAATAAGAGTTAAAAAAGAAAAAAAGCAGTTTTTTATGCTATTCATCATTGATTGAAAGAATATTGTTCTTCCGATGCAAAATTAATAGGTTCCTTGAATTACCGTTCAGTTCCGCATAGCACACTCACAGGAAATAAAGTGTTGTCTCAGAACTCTAATGTGATTGGTTGAAAGCTCTGTTCTAAGCAATACATCTTAAGAGAGAAAGAAAAGGTCTTTTTCTTAATTGGTGATTGATATGGGAGGGCCCAGCCCATTATCAATGGTGGCATCCCAGAGTTGGCCATCCTGAGTTCTGTTGGAAAGCAGGGCGGACAAACCACCAGGAGCAAGTGGCTAAGCAGCGCTCCTCCGTGGCCTGTGCTTCAATTCCTGCTTCCAGGTTCCTGCCCTGCTTGAGTTCCTGTTCTGACTTCCTTCCGTGATAAACAGTGATGTGGAAGTTTAAACCAAATAAACCCTTTCTTCCCCAAGTTGCTTTATTCATGGGGTTCATCACAGCAACAGTAATCCAAATAAACATAGGAACATATTTACTTTGAGCTTTAAATAGTGTTTTATACTTAGCTATCATGCTTAATTAAATCAAGTACACTCTATAACATATATTAGGTGAAATTCCCAAATAATCAATAAAAATATGTTGATAAAAGGAGTTTTCTTACAATACGACTGTAGGCTTTGTGTCTATTTAATAGGCAGCTATGTCTTTCTTTATATGCTGTAGTCTGCATATTTTAGAGAGTTAAGTCTCTTCAAAACTACTAATTTTATGTGAGTATATATTTATATTATTAATGGCTACAAATTATTTGATCTTTTTACTATACACTATCCACATTTTTTCCAGAAAAAGCCCACCGTGTTTTCTTTTTTCTTTTGTAAATTTGCACATTTCACTGCATGAGATCAGGACAGAACATTTTTTTTTTCTGACAGCCCCTTCAATATTTTGATCTCTTCACCATGCATTATACTAGTGTCCACTTGCACAGGAAACAGGACATGATTGATTGTAGACAAACATCCTTTGAGGGGGAAAGTGCTACGCACCTTATGAATGTAAGGAATTTGACGAAAGGGTACGAGAGCCTTGTCCACATAAATAAGACACTGGGCTGACAATTTTCTCTCTCTTGAATTATTGTGCCCAGTTAAAAAAAATAACAAAGAATTGCTAAGTTTTTCATGTGATTTCACTGCAGAGAGAGATGTTAATGAAGTAAGATTTTGTTTTGCTATTACAAGTGTGGCATTGTGTGGAGAATCCCATATGCAGAATTTGACCTCTGAAAAGCAGGGCGGTGAGCGGCCTCTGACCTTTATCAAACTGGGGTTAAGTTAAAATGCTGTCTGGAATTCTCTAGTAAATATGTGTGTGCTGTTGACAACCGCATCCAGAGATGGAAGGAAAGGCCAGAACTTGAGGATGGCTTCTCAAAGTCACTTTACGTTAACTGAGTATTAGGAGGGATCTCCTTACTGTACAGCACTGTACATGGGAAATATTCCTGACCAATTAGACATAGGTTGCATGGATAAATGCATAAGTAAATAAAATAATAAAGACTAATCAATGTATTTTAGCTGGATCTGATGTATATATGTAAGCATGTTTGCTGGTTCATGGTGGAAGGCCTAGGCAGAGTTTTATAAGATTATATATTGAGTTATATAAAAGAGTCCAAAGGAGCTGGATGACTAGTCAGAGGGGACTATTTGCCTAGTGCACATGAGGCCCTGGGTTTTATTCTTAGTACAGAAAAAAAATCTCTCTGTTAAAAATATTAAGATAAATATAATTTTCTCATCATAATATAATGAAAAGAGAAGCTTATACTAACTAAAGGACAAAAATGTGTTTCCACTTAAACATAGTTTTGTTTACTTAAACTTAAAATCTTAAACACCCATCATAAAAGCATTCAGAATGAAGAAATATATCAAAAATTCAAAATATCTACAAAAAACCCTAAACATTCAAAATATCTAAAAGACAATGGAGGCTCCATCTATTGACTTTGGGCACAAATAATGGAAAAGAAGAAAAATAACTAAAATAATAATAATAATAATATGAATTATGAATGAGAATACACAGATAAGATTAGAACTGACCACGAAATTAATTAATCAAAACAAAGTAAATGATAACAGTGAGTACTAAAAGTTTTTAAAAAACCAACAAAATCAATGGATCAAATCCCTAGTGTCATTACCAAAAAGAAAAAGAGAAGAAAAAACATGCAAAACATACATCAAAAAACAAAACAACCTTTGCTCAGTTGACTGTCTTCAAATCCTATAGGAAACTAAAATACTTCCAAGTAAATTATTACCTAGTATGCAAACTTCATGAAATCTAATTTAAACAACTTAAACATACAACTATTTGTAACTTTTTCGCAACAAAATACAGATTTGCATAAAAATTATGTGAATCCCAAATCTGTATGATCACCAATACGTAAGAAATGCAGTCCCACGGCTGTCAAATCTAGACTCTGAGGAAGAAGTCACAACTAAAGCATAGCTCCACAGGGAAGAGAATGTGGCTTGTTTGAGTTATAGGTTATTGAGAAGTGGCTGTGTATCAATATTAGCAATTTTACTGAGACAAACAGGCTATAGAAGGAAAAGAACAGTGTTAGCTATACTATGCCTCTGTCTCCCAGGGCAGAGTGGATACTGAAAGCTCCCCCTGTTGCTGCAAAAGCATCAGATGGCAGAGAGGGACTTGCCACAGTGAGCAGCTATCTCTGTGACATGACTCAGGGTTCCTTGCCAGCCCTGGGTGCCCTTCCCATGTCACTAATACCAGAAATTACAGAATGCTTTATCCTTGAGGTCAGCAGTTCTAAAGATGGGTGTCCTTCAGGGTTTTGAAACACTCTGTTTAAAATTACTGACATCTAAGCCCCACCCCAGAATGACTGCATAAAGATATTTGTGGTCAGGACAGAGTACGTGTGAAATTTGAAATTCCAATAAATGTCATGCTTGTTCCTCTCCCACCAACCCTGCTCAGAGCTATTAATTAAAGCCTTTTCCAAGTGTGCTCTTATTTTAGTATGAATCACTCGATGTATATCATGAAGGAGGAGAGGGAAAGTCTGTCAGTGTGACTGCAGGAAGATTCAAATATGGATTCCATAAAAGAACGAACCATGTTGTCATCTATGTGGTCTAGCAGAGACTCATGGGAAAATAAAGGTCCACATGGCATCTCAAGGTTCTCCGAAAATTCTGTATCAGGAGACTGGGGCTTTCCTCAGACCCCCACTGGTTAAGCTGCTGGACTGTACCCATACTGGCATGGGGAGGGTTATCTGCATCACTCCAGTTCCAAACAAAGTGAGAGGCATTGTGGGCACGCAGAAGGGCTCCCCAGTGTTCCATGGGCAGGTCACTGTCCTGAAGCAGCATGAAGGGCCTTTCTCTGCTTGGCTTCTGCCTCTTCTACTTTCCTTCCCTCAGTGGTGTTTGTCTTTCTAAAGAAACCAACATTTGATTTCATTGATTTTCATTACTGTTTTTCCTCTCTTCTATTAGATTTCCACCCTAGGTTTATTATTTCTATGCTTTTTTTTGTATTGGATTTGCTGTTCTTATTCCCCTAGCTTCTTAAAGCAGGGGAAGAGATTATTGATTTTTGATCCTTCCTCCTTTCAACCGCACGTACTTAAAATTATCAACTTAACATCGGCCTCCCTATGTCATTTATTTCCAACTTATATTATTATGGTTAGAGAATACATGGAGTGCTTTTTAAATCTATTCCAATGGGTTGAAAATGTTTTATATTAGGTCGATCCTGGATGTGCTTAGTGTCCTCATCAGGGTGTGGACTCTGCTATTGAGTAAAAGGTGCTCTACACGTCAGTTGGAGCTGGATTTGGGTGTTTTTATTTAAGTATCCTGTATCTACACTGCTTTTTATTTTTATTGCTAGTTACCGAGGATGGAGTATAGAATCTGTTAACTTTAATTCCAAACTCCCCGCCCCCTTTTTTAACATCTCTATGAGCTTTTAAAAAAGTCACTGCATTTATGTATTTGGGAGTGGGAGTCATGTACAGTCCACGACAAGATACCTGTGGAGGTCAGAGAACAGCTTGTAAGAGTTTGTTCTCTTCTCCATTGTGACAATCTCAGGGGCTGAATTCCTCTCCCCCTCCCACTCCAGTCCGTCGGGAGCTATTACTTTCTTTTTTGATTATTTATAGATATATAATTGTTAATTGACTGAATATTTTCAATTAATACCTCTAAACTTTTATTAAAACATACTGATCATAAATATAGGATTCAGTGTGGCATTTGTACTCATGCATTAAGAATACTGATCAAATGTAGTCTCTTTTCTTTGGTATGGCTTTCTAACTCCTGGCATCCACTGTATTTGAGAGTCACACTTTCCTTTCTGTGTGGATTGTTTGCCTATCCTTCCAAACTTATGTTAAAACCTTGGCACTTAATGTGACGGTATTAGGAGATGAGGCCTTGGGGAGATAATTAGTTCACAATGCTGGAGTTCTCATGAATGAGATCAGTTTCCTTGCAGAAACAGAGCCAGAGAACACTCCAGCATTCTTTCAGCGGAAGCACAAGTTAGCAACTGTAGCCCCAAAGCAGAACCTTACTAAAGCCTGACTCTCATTCCTGGACTCTCACTGTGTTCCTGGGTTTGTACCTTTTCCTCCATTTTTATGAGAAATATAGCATCTTCTATTCTCTCTATCATCTCTCCATCATTGGAGGTATCCTTCTCATTACCTTGATCTATATCCCATAATAATCTTCATGTTTAAAACTTGATCAGGGCCTGGGTATAGCTCAGTTGGTCTTGAAAGCACAAGGACTTGAGTGTGCAGAAAACACACACACACTCACGAAAGTATAGTGACATGCATTGGAAACCCCTGCTGAAAGGGGGGGGGGAGACAAATGGACCCCTGCATTTCACTGCTTGCTGGTCACTCAGCTTGGTCTACTTGTTGAGTTACAGGCCAGTGAGAGATCCTGCTTCAAAAAAAAAAAAAAAACGTGAATCATCCTTGTGACACAATGAAGGTTTTTCTCAGGCCTACACATGAACGCATGCAAGCGTGAGTGCACATGCAGATAGACAGACAGACACACACACAGAGGGGGGAGGGGGGGAAGGAGGGAGAGTATTAGCATTTCTAATTCCTTCCAAAGCTTTGACATCTTGCCAATGTAATAAAATATATTCTTGGGTCACCTATTAAGTGCCCAGTGTCTCTGAGGACCATTATCCTGTCGTGGTAATAGTAATATTGTTTACCTCCTGGCTCCTCTTGGCTCATTGCAGTGATTAAACGTGCAATATGAAAATGGTGCCAGCTCGTGCCCAGTGTGTTAGCTGCTGCTGTCCAGTTTCTCCTGCGGGGGTAAGGCATGGAGTAATGAGGAGAGGGGAAATGATAGGATACTTCAGACCACTGTGGGCATGTATCCAGTGCAGCTGTGGGTGAGAATGTCAAATCATGCGGTTCAACTCCAACATGAGCTATCATTTACCTCTTTTTGTTCTAATGCCAAATGTGTTTGTCAGCAAATCGTAATAAAAGGCATCTGACTGAGTGTACAAAGGAGCTGAGCCTAGAAATACTGTATCCTTGTCCTCAAGATATTGCCGAAGTAGGGAAATGTGTATCGTGGAAAAGTAGAAGTACGTTTCCGCTTTCCAACAGGATTCCGTAAGATTCTGTTTGATGACAATTTAAATTCCACACATATGCTGTGAAGCTCACTGCTACTTCCCAGCAGGATGCAGCATCCTAAACTTGTGGATGCCCATGTAAGATAACAGAAACAAGCCCCTTAAAGGGCTCAAGCTGCTCAGAGGTAGGTTAGTGTTGAAGTTGTTAATGGATAGTCAAGCCTATGAGTATTCAAGCCAGCTGTGCAAAAAAGAATATTAACGTATCAGATATAAAGTTTCAGTTATTTGTGAGTTATTTTTATTTCTTGTTTTTATCATTATGATAAAATTATTCTAAAATAAAAATTATGAGAGGAAGGTAAATAAATTATGAAAAAGAGTAGTTGAGCATAAATCTTGCTTAATTGATATGGAGGGCCATGGTCTCCTGGTGTCCTCCATCCTCTCTGACTCTTAAAATTTTTCCACCTCCTTTTCTGATGGATTTCCTGAGTTCTGAGGGGAGGGATTTGATAGGATCTCCAATTTAAACTCTCTCTTTCCACATAACATCCATCTGTGGGTCTCTGCATCTGTTCCCATCTGCCACCAGAACAAACCTCTCCGATGATGACTAAATAGGGCATAGACGTGTGAGTATAGCAGAATATCACTAGGAATCATTTTGCTGATTTATTTTTTTAGAGCAGTCATGTTTGGTTTTACTGTAGATCTCTGGGCTATCTAGTCTCTGTTGGATATGGGTTCCTTTTTGAAGAGTGAAAAGTCAAATTAGACATTGTTTTGATACTTCCATGAGTTCTATGCCATATTGCCCTAGCAAAATTTGCAGGCAGGATAGATTGCAGGTTAATGGTTTTGTGGTTGAGTTGGTACCTTCCTGCACCAAAGAGACTAGAATATAGGGGTGAAGGCTCCATACAGGTACCCGCTCAAATTCTTCATGCACAGTGAGTTGTGTGGAGGCTGTCCTTGGCAGTGGGACCCTGCTGAAAGTTTGCAGAGAGAAACCCTTTGTCTCAGCACAGCTTGGGTTGTTTGGGGATTTCCATGGGACCCCCTTGGTCAACAACTATATTAAATGCAACACAGTCCCACCACGGGAAGACTGGCTTGACTACAAGAGATGATTAGTTGAGACTCAGGGTTCCTCATTACTAAGAGTCTTCATTAGGATCACCTACATAGATTCCAGAAGTTTCCACTGCACTAGGTTTCCATTGCACTCCTCCCAGACCCCCCAATTCCAGTCATATCTTCCCAAACTCTCTCCCTCCATCTCTTCTCCCCCCAGTCACTAGTTCTCTCTTGTTCCCTTCCACATCTGTCCCCAGGAAACCCATAAAATCTATTCTATTTCTTATTCCCATGGAGATCCATGTATTACCATAAAGCCCCCTTCTTTACCTAACCTTGCTGGGTATACAAATTGTATCTCGGTTATTATTTACTTAACGACTTATATCCACTTATAAGTGAATACATACCATATTTATCTTTCTAGGTCTGGGTTGCCTCACTCAGGTTAATTTCTTCTATAGCTCTATTCATTTGCCTTCAAATTTCATGGTGTCTATTTTTTTTAACAGTGGAGTAATACTCCATTGTGTAAACATACCACATTTTTATTTATCCATTCTTCTGAAGAGGGATATCTAGGTTGTTTCCAGTTTTTGGCTATCACTACTAAAGCTGCAAGGAATGAGGTTGAGTAAATGTGCTTGTTGTAAGGTATCTTTTGGGCATATACCAGGACATATCCTTTTGGTATATGCCCGAGTGGTATAGCTGAGTCTTGAGGTAGATCCATTCTCAAATTTTTGAGGAACCACCATATTGATTTCCATAGTGGTTGTACAAGTTTGCACTACAACAAGCAATGGGGGAGAGTTCTTTTGTTCGACGTTCTCACCAACATGAACTGTCACTTGTGCTATTGATTTTATGCTGATATTATTCCCCTTCTATTCCTATTATTCTTATGTTTGGTCTTTTCATGTTGTCCCATATTTCATGGACGTTTTGTGTCAGTAACTTTTAGATTTAACATTTTCTTTGACCCATGTATCCATGTCTTCTATTTCATCTTTAATACTCGCAATACGGTCTTCCATATTCTTGTTTCTGTAGTTACTGTTCACATTTCTAAATTTTTCATTTCCAGAAGTTCCCAAGTTTGTGTTTTACTTATTGATTCTATTTCCATTTTTGGATCTTGTTCAGTTTTGTTCATTTCCTTCAACTGTTCATTTGTTTATATTTTCTTTAAAGACTTTATTCATTTTTCTCTAAATGTTGTCTATACATGTTCTGACTGCATTTTGAACTGCATTATTAAGTAGTACTATAATTTTAAGTAGTGTTTAAATTACAAGTTAAAATATTTTAAAGTCATTTTTTTGGGACAGAATCTTAGTGTATCCTAGGTTGCCTACTATTCACTCTGGAGCTCATGCCAGCTTCAAACTCACAGCAAGCCTTCTGTGTCAGCCCCTACAGTATTGGGGTCATAGGCATGTGGCTTCCATACCAGGCTAGTTCATGCTGTGCTAATACAATGAGCGCTCAGTGTTCCTTATCTGAAATGATAAGGAAGGGGGAAAATAGTGAAAACACTTGGGAGATAATAAAAGCGGAGGAGGAAAGTACTTTTTATTATACTGATATTTAAGACATTTTGGTCTGCGTTCATTCTTCATTCTATTTTTAACATAAAATTTAATTATATCCATTGTAGAAGAAGGCTTGGAAATACAGAAATGCAAAGAACAAAACTACTCACAATTGATATTATCCAAAGAGAAACTTTGTTTTCTATGCACCTACATGTAAGATATATGTACGTAATTATGGCAATGTTATTGTGATTATAAATCACACTTGTTTGCTACTTACTTGCATGAGCACAATATAAATGCTTCTCAGACTGAAAACAGCGTCTGAAACTTGTTTTCAAATCAGGCCCCCATCTTTCTCTCAGAAACACTGTGCGTTTTTCCTCATCCTATCCTATGTCCCCATGTTATCCAGAGCAGGGAACTTGCCTGCATCAGCAGCCTTGCTTTCTATGCCTCCACATCAGGAGAAACTAAGATTATTGTCAACAAGAGTGCTAGAGAGAGTCACTGGAGTCTCTCCAAATAAATGGCCCTTTATATTAAAGAGGAAACCATCTCTGTGAAGTGGGTGAATATCTATCCATTGTAATATTAGGATGACAATTTCCAGATATTAAACTCCTGTCAGCTCCCGAGTAAGTGATGGGTGAACATGTAAATCAGAGGCACTTTTGGCTCACAGAGCATGCCACCAAAAGCCTCAAGTTCATTACTTCGGCTGTGTTTAATGCCACAGCACATGATTTATTTGGTATGCTTCCAATGTATTGTCGGAGAAAATAAATAATAATTCTCTATATGATTATGTGAGAGACTAGATCTTTGACAGGGGAATTACTCATCTAAAGACAGATGGAAATGCTTCTCACCACAGGAGAAGCTCTGAGTGCATTGTCTTGTTCCTAAATGAGTCTTTGATCAAGGCGTCTAAGGAACACATGGTTGAGGAAGTCAAATTACTTAAATCTCAGATTGTGCTGGCAAGCAAGGTTCTTGTGTATGACTGGGTATTATTCTTTAGACCTAGGATAGAGTTTACTAAAGTAATAGCAAGAGAAGAAACTTTCCGCTCTCAAAACAAGAAGCAATTGTTTCCAAAGCTGCCATTACCCTTCCCAACACTAACGGCAGGAAGGGTAGTGCTAAATCCTCAAATCCTATTCAGCTGCGAGCTAAAGGAAGCTGAAGGGAGAGATGGGCAGCAGCGGGGTGGGGTGGGGTTCCAGAAGTAAGGGTTCTGCTAGGGTTATGCAGAAATTCTACTCCAAGGTATCAGCTGAACCGCTTCTCTAACCCGATCCAATAATCAGCTCCCAGGGCAGAAGGCTGAACTGCCTATAGAAGTTATACAACTTTGAAATACATCCTTTCTTTCATCTCCCTCTTTAAACAAAGGATAGCGTGATAAGGAGGTACATTTACTAAAATGCTGAGTGACCGACTGTGGGAATCTTGATTGTACTGAGGTGCACCTCAGGGTTTCATAAAGGTAACACCTCAGGGAGACTCTATGAGGAAATTTCTAGAGGTGTGTTAAGGAAGACCTCTTGACTATCACACTCCTAATTGTGAAAAGTCCAAAGAAAACACTTGGGAAAGAGTCAGCTAATTGAGTCAGATAACTGAGCCTACCTTCCTGTTAACTAATACTCTGCTTCCTGACTACACCAGTACTTTTCCTCTCTGCTCCCTGGCCACCATGCTGCCCAGGTGGTCATTGCTGCTCAGGAACAGTGCTATTGATTGCCAGCTGGAGCCTCTGGTCATGGGAGCCAAACCCACCTCTCCTCCCTTGAAGTTGCTTTGTGGGTTGTTTTTGTCATGGTGATGAAGAGTCTCGCTAAATAGAAAACTGATTTTTAGGGAACTGATAGTTGCCGAGTCTCTCCATAGTGTCGTTTTAAAAACCTTTGACTGCAAAGTGTAGATGTTTGGAAATGTTTGGGTAAGTGGGCTAGAGAAGGCCTGGAATGCTGTAGGCCCAGGGTAGTGGGTGGTTCTGGTGGGAACTCAGAAATCCAGAATGCTACCAGGAGTGTAAAGACAAAGACGATGCTTCCCGGGGAATATGGAAGTGACCAGAGGCCCTTCCTTTACATTTGGCAAAGAACTTGGCCGCATTTTGTCCAAGCCTGTGAAGGGAGGTGCGGTTTAAAGGTGATAGACTAACTTATCTGGTGGAGAGGATTTAAAGACAGCTGAACACCTTGCAAGTTTGTCCAGAAAGAGGAACATTTAAAGACAGGGACAAAGGGGGCAAGTTTTTAAAAGAGACAAGTCCCATTAAAGAAAAGGCGAATGTTTTACACCGAGACAATAGGAAAAAATGCTGAGAGAGGCTTTCAGGAAGTAGTCAGACCCTACCTACCCCAGACTGACAAGGGTAAAGATTTTTAACACATTTGAAATCACTTGAAACACTTGAAATGCAGCTGGGGTGTCATGCTCTCACAAGCTCACCTAGAAAACTATTTCCCCCATAGTCAGCCACTCAGATACACAGAGGACCATGCAACCTAGGTCTAAGAGGACCTGGCTACTGCCCAAGCCTGTGCAAGGCCTTGGCATTGACCACACGATGTTGGATTTCGGGGAACATTGAATGCAAGATTTCATGGAGGCACTGCCCAGATTTCAAAAAAAGGTGTGGGTGGCCAGGTAGGGGATACTGTTTTAGTTGTATCCTGCTTAGAAGGTGGGGCCTAGCTGGGGGAAGTAGATCTCTAGGGGTGGGCCTTAACTAAGGTTTAAATTGAGCCCACCTTCCTGTTAACTAGCACTCTGCTTCCTGATTGCCAGTGTTAAGCAGCCAGTTACCTCATTCCATGGAGCAACCTACATCCCTGTTTCCCTTACCTCTTGCTCCTTTTTGCTATGGTAGACTATATCTGTGATTCAAAATGCCCTCCCCTTTACTTCAAGTTGCTTCTTGTCAGATATTGGTCATGATAATGAGAAAAGTAATAATACATGTTCCTGCCAATGGGTGTGTCCATTGTAGTGCGATCATACAGTTCAAACTTGCAAACAGTTCAACATCCCATGCCCTGTCAAAACAGGTCTGGGGGCTGTGGTTGTTTTAAATCTTTGCACCATGATTATCTCCATAGAGATAAATAGCTCTCTGCCTCTCTCTATATACATGCGTATGTAATTATAACATACGCATGTATATTGGGTTTACAAGGATGAATTCTGACCTCAGCTTTGCTAAAGGTGTTAACTGTACTGTTAGGTGTGTTGTCACCCCCCCCCCCATCAATTACCTCCTCTGTCAAAGGATGATATTATCTACCGCAGATGTGGGAAAAAAAGGTGACATAATGGTTTGATAGAGTTCCCGGCTCTATGGTAGGTCGAGGAAGACAAACATCAACTCCTTTTGTCCTGCTTAAGTAATTACTACATAGAAGAAACTGATCCTGGCTCTCAAAGTTAATGAGGGGCGGCCACCTGAATGTGCTTTGTCTGCAAGCTTCCAGGTCTAAGCAGATTCAGAGGGATCAGGAATGAAAGACAACCACTGGAATGAAATCCAGCTACAGGACTACCTGCTTTTTTTTTAAAAAATTTGATTTTTATTGAGCTCTACATTCTTCTCTGTTCCCTTCCCTGTCTCTCCCCTCCCCTTCAACCCTCTCCCAAGGTCCCCATGCTCCCAATTTGCTCAGGAGATCTTGTCTTCTTCTACCTGCTTTTATAAGAAGGAATGATAGGTTATAACCAAGGAGACGGAGTGACATTTGAGGGAGATGGCTATAAACTGTGCCCAGGATGCAAAGATCACCAGGTGAGGGGTGAACCCTCTGAGTTGTGAGGTCTCAGATAAAAACAAATGGATTGGATGGCAAATGAGCAAGTCTGACCCTGCAGGAGACTTTTCTGAGCTGAAGACTTTTCTCCCAGCACCACAGTGGAGTGTCTTATTATTTTTATTTATTTATTTATTTTTTGTCTTATTATTTTTAAAGTTGAACATGAGTGTCTGCATTAAGGTAGTTTAATAGTGTGTTCTTCTATATGGCTTTCTGAAGTTTGTACTAACCAAGATCGGGATGTCTCCACAGCCACAGCGATAGCAGGAACTCATTCCCATCATGGTGCTGGTCCCTTTGGCTGTGCTTTCTTCTCTCCCTCTGGCTGTGCTTTCTTAAGTGTAGCACAGAAATGGTGAATCATGACCCAAGTCCATAGTTCTTTTCCTCATCTCTGTCTACATCCCGTCAATGAAGAGGATTCCCATCACCTTTGAAATACTGACCCAGGACACCACTTCTATAAATGTCCAGAACTTTTACAACTAAACGTAGTGAGATTTGGGGATGTATCCATATGTTTCTATTTTTAAATGATTTTAACCTTTATTAAAAATGGATTATTTTTTCATAAAATATACTCAGATTATGGTCTCCCTTTTCCTGACTCCTCCCAAATCCTCCCTACCTCTCCACCCACCCAAATCCAGAGCCTTTCTCTCTCTTCCTCATTAGAACAAACAGGCAACTGACAACCATAATAAAACAAAAACAAATAACCCAACCAACTAAACCACATATGACAAAAGAAACAGAAAAAAAATTAAATGAAACACATACAGACACAGAAACATACATTTTCACACACAGAAATCCCACACACAATTGGAAATCATGATAGATAAGTAAAAGACATGAAAAAGTAAAACAATAAAACAAACCAGCATGCCATGGGAGTTCCTTCTGCTCCTTCAGCCAATAGCCTTTAAGATGCCAGCCCACTTGGGCGTGATCTTTTATACTATAAATGCAGCTGTAAAGCTTGTGCTCACTCTTTAGCTTCCGGCTCTCACTTCCGGCTGCTAGACTGTGTTCCTGTTCCCTGTTCGTGCAGATGATTGTGATTTAGGACGGTGATCTGTATGTCTGCCCTAAATAAATAACCCTTTATTATTCGTAATTCTAAACTAGTGTGGGATTATTTTGTATCTTCCACCATCACCAGCAAACCAAGAAAATGCCCAGACAAAGCAGTATGGGACAAAAACCTCCAAAATTACCATTGAGTTTATTTTGTATTCATCTTCCACTGCCTGGCACGCAGCCTTCCCTGAAGTGTGGTTTGTATACCCAGTGAGATTATTTTTTCCTTTGAGAGCAACTGTCAATTGGAGACAGCTTCTGGGTTAGGGATGGGGCTTGTGTCTACTTCTCCCTCTCAGTGCTGGGACCCTATGTGGTCTAGACTTGTGCAGGATCTGGGCACACTGTCATCTTCTTGTTTGGCAGCCAATGGAATGGAGGTTTGGAGAAGTTGAGCTGACTGAACAGATTCACATAGAGGCTAGAACTCAAGCTCAGACTTATAGGTGCCTTAGGCTTCCCATCATTCTGCACCACACAGCAAATCCTTAAGAAACCAGGTGTGAGAGCCCAACAGTACACAAGGCAGAGGGAGAGGCAGATGGAGGGCAACAGAAATATGAACAGCCCAAGCTTCCATTTTCTGGGTACACTTTTCCTGTTTCCTAACATCCTTTCCCCCCTAACGAGAATTAACCAATTCTGTTGGCATGCCAACACTGACAAGCCTTCCAGCTTCAGTTCTGGACCTGAGGGATTTGATTTGTTCCCATAAATTGCAAGAAACATTAATACTTTGGGGATGGTCCTGTGCTTCATTGTTCACAGAACAAACTGTGGCCACATAGTCGAGAACAAGAGCTCATTGTAAAGAGAAAGCAGCAGGCTTGCCAGCTATTAATATCCTAACTCAGCGCTGAGTGATGATATCCCCTAGGAGAATGCTAAGACACATGCGCTGGATTCCCATAGCGACCACTGCTCGCTGTGTGATTTGGATATTTTTGAAATTATGTTGTAGGATGGAGCACTTCCATCAATTGTTGGGATATATAAAGGTTCACTCTGTGTTATCCATGTCACGAGTTTTCCAGAATTAATGAGGAAGCATGAGCGTCTTGGTTTGTTGTTTTCTTATAGCTAAGGGAACATGCAGCGATACAATGAATGGGCACACATCCAGGGCTATTTCCTATTAAAAGCAGTTAAGCTTGTGCCAAAGTGCAGGAAAAACAGTTTATAACGCGCCAGTGTGGAACTTGTTGAGCTGATGGAAACAGAGGATATGATGTTTTCTTTGTAATGTTCCAATGTAAAATACATACTGCCTCTGTTGGTCCCAGGACTGCACTTAAATCAGCCCTGGCAGTCCTCCCTGCAGTCTGTCCATTTTCCTCTTGAGCATGGAATCAAGGCATTGAGAGCACAATCCTTGGGAAGAGCATGCCGTCAGTCTTAAACTACTCTTATTTATGGGCCTCTGGCAACACAATGTTCTCAATCAACTGAAGTATTTTCTTAACTAGCAGCCAAAGGAAAGAGGAAATTCTGGTGGGACCCAAAAAAGAGAAGCACACAAAGTCTGAGCATAATCGGAGCCAACACTCATTCTGATTCTATTCTGTGCCGAAAACTGTATGCATCTACACAGTGGTGCTCAAGAATAGCCGCTTGCCAGTCACAAAACAAGTGGCACTCTCTAAAGAGATTTTTTTCCCAATAAGACTATGCTTTAGGCCGGGCAGTGGTAGCACATCTTTCATCTCAGCACTCAGGAAGCAGAGACAGGTGGATCTCTGTGAGTTCGAGGACAGCCTGATCTACAGAGTGAGTTCCAGGACAGGTTCCAAAGCTACAGAGAAACCCTGTCTTGAAAACGCACACACATAAAAAAAAAACCCAAAAAACAAAAAAGAAAGAAAGAGACTATGTTTTAGAAAGACTGTTTTATAAATTACTATGAAGTTGCTATTGCCTACATCACACTATAAATCATATTAAATAGTATTGAGTGATTTTCTGCAGAATGCTGAAACAAGTATGAGCATGAAAAACAACAAACCCCCATAACTGATACATCATCTTTATCTTCTATCATAGTTATCTTATCTAAGGTGCACATAATAGAGCACACATTTTAGTTATTGTTTCCTTTCAGGGAACTGGGAAGAGTTATTCACAAAGGAGTGAAGGAGAGGAGTTTCAGTGATTTGGTGTTTTTCATGCAAATGATAATTGACTAGCTTATATTTGGAAAAATCTATGGTTAGGTAAATATAAGTTTGGCCTCTGTCTTCAGGGGCTTCTGTGTTTAACAAGATCTACTTCCTTTCCTTTCATTGTTTATCTTGAATTCCTTCTTCTATTGTGTGTTTTGGGCCAGACACACCCTTCTGACCAGCTGCTTTTTAAATCTGTATCTTCCCCTGATTTCAATATGGAGACAATACCGCTGTGGTCACTCCTGAATTTGACCCCTTCTGATTGGGCCAGTTTTGCCACTAGATCTGTGTAGCACTTTTCTGTGTTAGCAGTGACCCAACCCTCTGCAGCTGAAGACAAAAGCCCTCCTCCCCTTGACTAATACAAGGGCACGGGGTCCTGATAGCTGTTAGAGTGAGTCCATTCTTTCAGCCACCTGCTTTCAGCTCCAGGTTGTCCCTGTGCCACACCCGTGATAAGGAACTAGTGGGAAACAGTTTAAATTCTGGTTAACGGCTCTTTCCTAGGTTCCAGCATGAGGTGGAGTGACTTCACCGTTTTTTGCAGCTAATAAAGGCAATTCATCATGTCAGGAATGCTTGTTGGGAAACAGTGGAGAAGGAATAAAAGAGAATGATATGAGAGAATATGATATCACAATCCCTTCAAGGGAACACTAATGATGACCTCTTCTTAGGACCTACTTTTTAGATGTCCAAAGTACCCCCAATGTCACCATGCTGGGGACAAGCGTTTGGAAACATGTATTTTTGGGAAGCATTCAATGAAACTAATTCACCACTTAACAAAGCAACTGAACCTTATTCCTCAATAATTTATTCTCTGTTACTCTACTCAGTTCATCTGATCAACATCCATGTTTTGCTCATCAATTTGAAATAGAAATCCTTGCGTCTAGAAAAGCCAAGAGTCTAATAGCACACAGTGTCCAATCATGTGAAAGACATATCAACAGGGAATTGACAGAGAATGAAAACATCTACAACGTTTTCCTACTGGGTTCTTTGTAGGAAGAAAAGCCCAAGGCCAAGAGTCCTTTGTAAATATCACACGTGGCTCAGAAGGGTTCTCAAGGGTTCCTTCCTCTGGGTTAACACTGGATGGGGCTCTTTTGTTGACAGGTGTTAGTGAATTGCCTTGGTTCTGGTATTTTGGCTTTTTCTTCTGTTTTGTCCTTAGTAGTCATATGGGAAATATGAAAATGAGTTATGCTTCACCAGTTCCTGTTACAACAGAATCAAGATTTGGCGTATGAATTGATAGATATCCCTGCTACTTTTACGAGTGTGGAGGGGTGCATTAATAGCTTTTTTCATCACTCTGGCAAAATACTAGCAAGAAACTACTCAAAACAGAGGCATTTGTTTTGATCAATGGCTCCTGAGGTTTCATTTCATCATGGTGGGGGAGGATCTGGCCGATCAAAGCAGTTGACATCATCGTAGACAGGAAGTGGATAAAAAGAATATACAGGAATGTCCTGTAAGTAGTCCAAATAGAATCCATAAGGACACAAATCTGTGACCTACTTTCTCCAATTAGACCCCAACTCCTGCCTTTCATTAGCTTCCCATAAAGCCATTACGTTATGAATCTGAGACAGGATTAATCCATTCCTTGGGTCAAAGCCAACATGTTTCTTATTATCTCCTAGAAACACCCTCATAAATACACTGAGAGATGTGCTTATGAATCTCCTAGGCACTTCATAATCCAGATAGTTTGATTATCAGAATTCTCCACCATGTTACCAAAGGACAGAAATCTACACCAGCATTTGTATTAGAGCTAGTCACCAGAGTTGCCAACTAATGTGAGCTACCACATTGTTCTGCTCATATGCTTTGCCCAAATCACTTGTGTCTTGGCCTCTTTCAAGGCCGTTTATCACGTGGCTGGGGTGGGAGACTCAGCCACTCCAGTCCTTGCTCCCAGGTTCGTCTCTGGGGGAGTGCTGCAAGCTAGGCATTTGTTCCCCCTTCTAAGCAACTTAAGTTAGAATCTCCAGGGGATGTGTAGCGTGAGCATGGAGTCCTCAACTCTCTGGAGGCTGAAGCAGGAGGATCATTTGAGTTCAAGGTTGACCTGGGCCATGTAGTGGATGGAGTTGCCTAAGGAGAATGGATATGGGGAGGGTTTTAACCCTTTTCTGCTCTTCCTGCATCCCTGCTTTGCCTGTTTTCATCTGATGGAGAGAATTTTGCTTTGAGAATTTTAGTATCTCTGACACTGTGAACGGAAAGTCTCTGGTAAGAAACACAGTTCTTAGTAGAGTCTCTTAGTTCCCTGTTTTCACTCAGATGAGCCAACTTCAACATGCACTTGTCTCTTGTTGTAAGATTTGTGTGGACAAGAATCTCTAGAAACAATGTGCCAACATCCACATTCTCCACTTCAGGGTCATTTTTACTGCTGGGTCAGGTTAGACCAGGCCTTCCTCTGCTATCTGTAACCTCTGCGGTCAACCACAGGTGCTGCCATGTTTCTGGTCTGGGAATGCTGAGCTCCGCTTCTTGCCTTGATACGGCCTGTTATGAACTCAGTGTCTGTTATTGTCATCCATGTTCTGCTACCAGTTTTTGTATCTTCTGACAACAAATGAGAAAACCCGATGTAAGTACTTATTATGAGGGAGTTTGCTTTACATAGTTGAAAAGTCTAACGTTAGCTTGATCCTGGGGATGCTAAGGGGATCAAGTTGTCTGTATATGTGGGCTCCTCTTTCCAGACAGTCATTCTCACTGAGCCGGGAGCATGGATCACTCTTTCCATGATTTCATATCAGGGTTTGCCACAAGCAAAGTGAACATGGGATTCTGAAATTAGAAACCAAGCTGCAGGTATTAAACTTCGAAAGACGTGTTGTGGTCTATAACTTCATGAATTGATTTGTCCATGAAAAATGTTCTACCAAAACTAAAATGCTCAATGCCAACTTTATATTAGGGAAAGAGTTATTGTAATGGAACTTAGAAATGAAGGCCTCAGTTGCAGCTGTAATGTATAATTCTTTTTTTAAAAAAAAAAAAACAAGCATCTAAAATGAACTGAGTAAACAAGGCGAATTCACCAGGCCTGTGTCAGGAGCATGCCCAGCTCTGCTGAGAAAAACACCACCTTCCTCAGCGAGCACCCAGGCTGGGAAAGATTAATTCCCACTGTACTGGGTGTCCTGTTTATCTTCATTAGCTCTCCTGTCTTCAGAGGTCTGTACTGGTCCTGGCTTTCTTGTCTTTCGTGCTCAGCTTTGTCCTAAGTGAGAAATTCAGGCCTATCCCCAGGCATCGAGGCAAAGGCATTCACGAATTCTTCTCAATAGCTTTGAAAATTGGCCCAGGCCTCTGCTGGGTAATAATTCTGCATTGCTTACATCCTGTGTCTATAACCAAATCATCACAATTAAGGTTCTCTTTTGGTATTCTCGGGTGACATGATCGACTTCAGGCTTGTTGCAGTTTCCAATCCAGCTGAGAAGGTTTTGTTTCTCATTTCCATCTCATGATCCTTTCTAATTAGACTTAAAGTCAGTCCCTGAAAATCTTGGTCACAACAAGGGGGAAAAAGAATGTACTTATTCAATGAAGACAGCTTTTAGAACCACTGCCTCAATGATTGGAAATCACAATGCACTCAGCTTAAAAGATTGACGTCTAAGTGAGTCTATCTTCATGCCAAAGTGTCACCTTTCTTCTTCCACCTGTGGTGTCCACGTCCTGCCCGAGCTGCTTGCAGCCCAACCACAGATGGTGGAAGACCACCTGAGAAATCTCATATAGGAGTGGATGGCCCAGATGTCTGAGTTCTACATCCAGAACAGATTCAAGATGCTGCCTGAGATGATCAAGCCTCACAGGATACTTCAGTCAGGACTTGATCATAATTTTAAATTTTCTTTAGTTCCCCATAAGATTATCAGTGCCCCCAACCAGCAGGCAGTAGCCTGAAAACTATGCCCACATTCCCAAAAAATGGACTATGGATATTTTCCTTTGTTTAGAATGTTGGTTACAAGTTGTTATGGCTAATGGTCAGGAGAAAAGCTAAACAAAGGATATTAGATTCAGAGTTCCATAGCAATTGCTGTCTGAAGTGACACAGATCTTCAATCCAAGCATATAATCAATGTGCACCCCCAACACATCTACATTTGACTTTCACCCCAATTAGAGTCCAAGACAAACTGTAAATACTAATTATTCTTGCCAACAGATTCTTTTCCTTTTTTAAAAAAAAAAAACTCTATACTACTCCCCCACCTCCGTGAGTGTGTGTGTGTGTGTGTGTGTGTGTGTGTTACTGTGATTAGATGCCTGAAGCTTGGAAATTCTATTTAAGAAAGTCACACTCCAGGACACTCAAGGGCGTGTTACTGGCAGCACCATGCATAGACTTCTACAGGATTTTAGAGGCCAATGTGGGTCAAGTTTCTGTGCTATCTCCTGCTGTCAGAGTCTGCCAGCATCATTCAGTCAGCCTTCACCTTGCCCCCTGGCAATGGTTCAGGATGCCAACTTCATCAGAAGCTGCAACCCTGTGTGCTGAAGAATGTGTTTGCTTCCCAGTTACAGCAAATATAGCATTGCTAATATCTTCTGTGGTTTGGGGGCCTTTTTCCCCTCATGGTTTATTCCAATACTAGAGATTCTTCTTCCTCGGGTTTTTCTAGGTTTGCTGAAACATTATTTCTGTATCAGCTTAAGAAGCAATTTGTAAATTCCAAGAAACATTCTGGGGCAATTGTATGAGGATGAAATTAAATTAAATTTCAGGAGTACTTTTTTCCTTTTCCTTTGTTCTAGTCTGGCCTCCTAGGGAAGCTTCCTTCTTGTGGTTTGTTTGGCATCACAGTCTCCTGATTGCTTTTTTCCATAACTCAACAGGGACTTTTTAAACCCACTTTTAAGACCCTTCCTTGTTATCTTACTGTTTTCCCAAAAGTAAAATTTGTTTTTAATTAACTTCTAAAAAGATAGAAATTTTATGTATTACTGGGGTAGCCTCTGATGTTTTGAGTAGAAGGATACACGGCATATTTAAGTCAGGTTACATATATCTTCCCAAACATTTATCATTTCTTTATGATGAAAACATTCCAAAATTCCAGCTTGAAAAAGTCAGCAGTACATTAATGTCCTGTGTACACTCCTGGTACAGTAAAACTTTTGTTCTTTTTTCCTCCCTAGGGGAGGGGCGTTGCTTGCTGAGGATGGAACGCTCACAGCACACATGACCCCATGCTCAGCAGTTATCTCACTCAGAGTCACGTCCCCTGGCATTGCTGCTACCTAACTGCAGCTCTGTAGGCACTGATTAACCTCCCTCCCACCTCCCCGCCTGCTCTGCTCTGCTCTTCCCAGTGGCTGACCTTGGGTCCTCTCCTTTTGCACCCCCCCCCCCCCGCCACCTTCTCTCTGTGACAAAAAGTTGTCTGTAACCTCCAAAGGGAAGCACAATTTTCAGAAGTTTCTCAGAGGAGTCTTTGACACCTTCATAATATGTGGACTACTGTTTTTCACACAGAAAAAAAATGCAACATTGATTCTAGTGAAATCCAGAAGCATTACCAGCATGTGAGTACCCAGAAAACGCGCCAGAAATCAAAGCAAAAGTCAAAGATACTGTGCAGCCGCTGTCTTTGCTTTTAACCACAGGAAGATCCAACTGCAGCAAATACTGTTTGACACTCCATGTGTTACAAGAGGAAATCACAAACCAATAATGAACCTTAGGAAAAAATCATCTGACTCTGTAAAGTGCTGACCCAAGAAACACGGCTCTCATCTCAGAAGAGACAGGAGAGTCTTTGCTCTGGGACCAAATATGAGGATTACTTGTAGATTACACGTCCTAATGTGCCAACAGTTTCATGATATTTATATGATAATGTAATAGAATCATAAGTCAAGGCGCTGTTTAAATACATCGGTCAATATCTAAAGCGGGTGGAAAATATTGCGCTGTGAGAAAATCTCAGTTTAGGCCCCAGATGCTATCTGATGACATCCTTAGTGTTTGAACTCGTGCAAGATTGGGGTCTGCTGAGTGAAAACATTCCAAAAGGTTTCACCTGATAGTCACAAGGATGTAAAGTCAGACACAGAAGGAGATAAGGAAAGGTTATCACTGGGACTAAAGATGGCCCGGGATAAAACCTTAGGCCTTTGACCTGCTACAATCTAGTCTTTCCTCAATCATTGAAGTTCTAATCAGTTGATCAGACTTGTAGAAGCTTCCACCTACTGTGTGGTTTCCTTTTAAGAGGTCCCCTTCACAAAACAAACACAGGAGGAGGTCTTGCCTACATTTTATTATCTGGAACGTGACCAGTGTTAAGGACTATTGGATCCCGGCCTGTGTTGAAGCTGTCCTGAATGGCAATGTTCCAGATATGCACTAAGTCATTTCTCCACACATAGAGCTGGTGACCAGTCCCAGCCCAGCTACAAATCATGCTCTCTCCTGACGAGCAAGCACATGGTGACAGTGGCAGCTCAAGCATCCTGCATTGGCGTCCCTTGGCTCACTAAATGAGACATACAAAAAGCACCTGTACCAGGGTGGCCTGGCTGGTCCTGTCAGCTGGATGCTGCCATGAACTGACCTGTCACTTGCTGATACAACCTGTGTTTCTTTTTTGATTATAAATGACATCACAGAATATTAACATGGGATAAGACCAGCCCATGGCAAGAGAAGATAGGATGGAAGCAGCCCCCTTGCAGTTATATTTGAGCACAGACACAATATCAATAAGACCCAAGCTGTGAACTATTCTTCTCTCCTGGGGAACAGCTGTGCTAGTGGCCCTCCTACTTGCAGGCTTTCATCAAGATGAGCAGAGGGTTACTTCTGCTTCCTGACAGCTCACCAGACAGACACTATTTCCTGGAGTCTCCCCCAGAATTACCTAACACAAACCTCAGTGTCTTAGTTAGGGTTATTACTGCGGTGATGAAACACCATGACCAGAACAGGTCGGGGAGAAAGGGCTTTATTTGGCTTACACTCCCACATCACCATTCATCATTAAAAGAAGTCAGGATAGGAACTCAAGCAGGGCAGATACTTGGAAGCAGGAGCTGATGCAGAGGCCATGGAGGAGTGCTGCTTACTGGCTTGCTCCACATGGCTGGCTCAGCTTGCTTTCTTATAGAACCCAGCACCACTAGTCCAGGGGTATCACCACTGACTGGTGACTGGGCCTTCCCATATCAATCTCTAATTAAGAAAAGTGCCCTAGAGGCTTGCCTACAGCCCAATCCCAATTAAGGCTCCCTCCTCTCCATGACTAGGCTGGGTCAAGTAGACACAAAATCAGCCAGCACAGTTGGGCCTTTAATAGTGAGTTTTATGGAGGAAGATTCTAAAAATTAATAACCTATGGAATCTGAATGAGTTTAAAACTCTTGATGTAGGTACTAAGTGAGAAAGAAAATGAAAGCTGCTATTATTTTCAATAGAAGAAAGTAACAATAATCAAACATCTAGCCCATTTACCATCATGTTGATTGAATGACCTAAGTGTTGGAGAAAGGGATGCATGGCATAGGAATGAACTCCAGAGTTTAGCAGGGACTTCCAATACAGCCTGATCACCCACTGCTAGTGACGGCTCACACTAGTGTTAAATAGTGTTATTACCTGTGCTTATCTATTTGATATGGATGAGAGTCCAACACTTTATTATACATTTTCTTTATTGTATTTTACATCTAGTATAAGAATTGTTATATTGATAACTTTACAACTATGCTATTTTCAGACCAAACAGTAATTTTGGAGCTGTATCTTAGACAAAACAGACACTTAAGGTATCATGAGATCAAACTAAAAGGGAAAGGGAAGATTGCTCAGGAAATATTTGAAATGTGTAAAACAACAGAAAGTTCTTTATAGACAAACCAACTGGAACCCAGTCTAACATTATGAATATGCTTTGCAGCAAATGAAAATTGATCAATTTAGAAAAAAAATAAAAAAGACCAGACTAAACCAAGCCACTCCAAAGCAACAGAAACAAAAACAGAACCATCCACACAAACAAACTCCTAAAAATCCAGGATGCTCCAGCGGGCACGTTGCTCTTGCTTTTCCCTTACCAGGACTGGTGCATAACCCACTGTTCACAGTTCACAGTTGGCCTTCTGGTTGGAAGGCCTCTTCCTCGTCCATGCTCTTGGTGTTTCCATTTGTCAACACCAGTTTCAAAGGCTGTTTTTTCTTTTTTCCCGGTGAGCATTTTAGCTCTGCAAATGCTTTCTGTGGGCTTCCAGGCACATGAAGGGATGAATGAGCAAGTGTAAGATCTTTCTGAATTCTGATGGCTTACCCAGCACAAACAGAAGAAGAAAGTATCTTTGTTTACCTTTCTTCTATTGCTTCAGAGAAAACGCCTGGCCAGGACCGCTCACTGTTTGTGAAGTTTCAAGGAATTAGGGTTCGCTCTTTTTCTTCCCCAAAGCTGATTATTGTATGAAAAAGTGTGAGAAGAAAAGGCATAGATCTAAGCCACAGAAGCAGTGTCTTGGGGCCTTGCAGCTGGGTGTAAGCTACACATCTTCAATAAGGTTCCGTTCTTCCTCTGTTGCTTCTGGCCACAGTTTGAACCATGCTGGTCTCATTAGTTTGTGTCAGCGGCACTGTTAACTATGCCTTCTTTTTCTCAATCCCCCCCCCCAAACTAAAAGATGCATTAAACTGACAAATGTCTGTTGATAATTTTGTTTTAGTTTACGGGCTTTGATAGAACACAACGTAGTTCTTGTTTTCACACCCAGTCTAACCACAGGAATGCTGAGTGATCAGATTCTTTTCGGCTGAACTCATATTTATCAAGGGCATTTGTAAAAAATGAGGTAAGAGCAATTTTGCATGCCATGTGGGCAGCCGAACTTCAGAGGGTGAGTGGATGCTCACTGTGCATGCGAAACAATTGCATGAGACGTCAGCACCAGCATTAACGTTCTCAAAATACAAACAATGCTTTTCGGAAAAGAGGGCTGGCGGTCGGTTAAAAAGTGGCTATTGGTAATGTGACCAGAAATCAGAGAAAGGGTGGCAACTATTTAAATTCAGAGTAACCAGGCTTGGTTGTTTGAGGAAGAAAGAAGCAAAGATGGTTTTAGTCCTTTACCTTGGAAGAAGAAATGGAGAGATGAAAGAACTCAGAGCAGAGAAAACAGAGGGAGCGTGGGTTTAGATGAGAAAGTGGTATGTTCAGCTTGGGATGTTTTGACCTTAAATACTTCCAAGAATCTGGGCCTTTGTAGAAATGTTAGCTATCGGATTATGGAGGGAGCTGGTGGTATGACTGGAAAATAGATTTTGGAGTCATTAACATTCATGTTAAAGTACAAAGATCTGCAGTGATAACAAAGTGATCTTTTCATGCATTGTTTTTAACTTAACCATGCATGGATTCTATTTCATGTTGTAGGTAAGAGGACCCTCAAATGTTTAGTTTTCCCTCATGTTACTCAGGAGAGAAGACTCTGAACCTTGCCTGAACAGCACAATAGAGTGTCACCCTGCTGGTGGAGGTGTGCATGAGCCAGTCCCAAAGCTGTGCCCAAGTCTGTCATACAGAGGTGTGGGTATGGGAGAGATGTCTTCCCCCCCTTTTACTCCTTGTCCCTCACTGCCTACCACAGATGAGGGATCTGACCCTCCCCTCACCAGCTGCAGCATTTGGGAGAGTTTTCCCTGCATCTCGAGTGGGCAACACAGTAGAGCTGGCCCTGAGGGTGTAGGTAGAAAGTGTATGTGTTGGGGAGATGACAACACTGGCCTTGTCCCTTGCTCATCTCTGCAAGGAGTGAACTAGCAAGAGCAATGCTGGAGAGCTCATCCTGGTGGTGAAGACAGGGGAGAGCTGCCCAGCCCTGCAACTACCTAGGCCAGAACCAGGGTTATGAGTTGACTCAACCCAACATCCACGCTATCTATAGTCTGCTGGACGTGTGAAGGCACCGATCCTGCAGACACAAAGCTGTAGGATCTCCCCAATACAGGGCAGCAACAGGATGTTCATGAGGAGTTCCAGTGAGGGCCCTGCATTGATAATAGAGCAGAAACCAGAGGTCTCCAACCAGACAGAGAACCAGACCAAAATGACTCTTGGTAATGAACACTTGCACATAAAGATACATGGGTAAAAGAGCTTACTGTGTGCCACACTGAGGCTTCCCTGACAAGGGGAGGTTGATGGGCAGGTACAAAGGGATGGGAAATGAGTGGGCTCAAGAAACATGATGTGAAGGACACATAGAAAAAAAAAGAAAAAAAGAAAAAAATTTTGATTCTAAAACTCTAATATTTTTCTCAGTTTCCCAATGGACAAGATATTTCTAAAGTTCAAAGTCATATACTTGTTTTGTAAGACTCCTTTGGTTCTCCTTTAATTTTGACAGTCTAAGGAAATGAACTGTGCCAAGATACTTAGTAGGCAATAAACAAGGTCAAAGTCACACACCACACTCAGGATTAGAAAGAAGCTGTTGAAAAGCTCTCTATTACGCTTAATTGAAGATGGTAGCACTGTTTATTTGTAGATTTTATTTTCAGATTAACTCACAAAAATTCACAAACATTGATAAAATGCTAATGAGACTTCCAACACATTTTAACAAAGATTTTTGAATTGCGGAGGAAAAGAAGGAGATGTTTCTTATAAACAGATTCTTCATAGCGTCAGATTTCCCTAACTATGTCAAGAGGACATGTGCTCATTTCAATAAGTTAGTCATTGAGTTTATACCACTCCTTGGGAGTTCAAAAGGGGAATAGGGAGCCATGGCTAAACTCTCTTGTTAATTTAACTTAGAACCAATAAACAAACTTGAAGATAATGTCTCTTAGTAGGAACTCCCTAAAATTATAGACTACAGAATATTTTTGCCTTCACAAACATTTGCATGATTTTTATAACTCAGAAAATAGCTTCAAATTTTTAGAGATAAAAAAATCTGTTTCATTTTTTTTACAACTCTCAGGAAGAAATATAAGGAAACATCTGCTCCCTCTGACGAGGCAGAAATCCCACATCTCAGTTGACCTACTTCATAACCGTCTCTTAAACATGATGAACTAACATAATTGTTGTTATGCAGATTTTATTTCAAAGAATAACTTAAAATGCTTATTGCTCATTGATAACTAAATTATAGTGACGGTTTTCCACAGACAACACAAGTTTTCACTTCAGGTCTACATGTCGTCTAAGAATCACAGAGGAGCTTCAGGAAGCACCCACTCTTTACTGTCTCTAGGACAATCCATATTTTTATTACCTTGGGTTAAGAATCAGCATTTGAATTCATGTCTTTTCTCTGAGGTTTGCTGCCCTCTAGTGACTGGCTTCTCCAGTTCAAGCCTACGTAATACATAATTAATTTAATTATTATCCAAATTAAATAATAACAGACTAATATTTGCAAACTTGCAACAGAGATCCAAAACATTAGCTTTGCCATAAGGGTAATCCTACTCTCTCCAAGTGTGAGATTCTGTATCATTCACCACAGCCAACGGAATAGTTGAAAAGAGAAGCATGGTGTCAAGGTATTGAAAAACTTGTGAAGGTGTGACCTGGCATAGATTTCAGGGCTAAAGCAAACACAAGATTTAATGCAGTCACAATCTTTTTAAATCCTTAAGTTCAGTTATATCACACTAAGTCTAATTATTGCTCAAGAAAATAATTAAGAACAAACTAAAATAATGTGATTATTCTTACAAAGTTGTTTAAAACTTCAAGATTCGCCGGGCGATGGTGGCGCACGCCTTTAATCCCAGCACTCGGGAGGCAGAGGCAGGCGGATCTCTGTGAGTTCGAGGCCAGCCTGGTCTTCAAGAGCTAGTTCCAGGACAGGCTCCAAAGCCACAGAGAAACCCTGTCTCAAAAAACCAAAAAAAAAAAAAAAAAACAAAAAACTTCAAGATTCATGACAGCGGAAATATTGTTCCTCTCGAGCCAAGCCTGGATGGAAGACATGAAACATGAGTGCTCTTTTCATTCCGAAACCACCATCGCCCCTTGGCGCCTTTTCTTCCTTTACTTAGACATGTTTATGATAATTCAGAGAGAGAGTGTTCTCTGTCATGGCAGGTTGGTTCCAGTCCTTGCAACTGTCCCCATCTTCTTTACAGCAGTGGGTGCAGTAACCCTTTGTGGGGGGCCGGGCTGGTGACAAGGTCAGCTGTGTCCTTGGGAAAGTCTCAGTGAACAATAAAGAAAGGGAGAGATCAGGATTTAAAATGTGTGTGTGTGTCTGAGGATACACCTACATACAGCACACATGCTGTCCCTCTGTGCTTGTGTGTGCTCAGAGAGCTATGTTCAGAAAAAGGCTGATATTATTGTAAATAATTTTTCTTACTCCATGGTTTGGTCCTCATTTTTTTAAGTTAATAGTGCCTTTTAATCAGTAAAATATGTAATTTTGATGGTAAGATAGAAAGAATCCCACAGATTATATAGTAGCTTTGTACTCTCAGATACATAGTGGATAGACATTCTAAGCCTAACATACAGGGCCCATGTGAATCCCAGTGCGGAGCATATAAAAACAAAGACCAGTACAATTCAGAAAAGGGTTTCTTACCTCTAGTAAATGAAATAAATTTGTGTTGGGGTGTTACTGATGCTTGTACTTGATTGATGAATACTACCACACGAGCAATACATTGAAGGAAACAGTGTGTGCGTGTGTGACGGAGCTTGGAGAGACAAGAGTGTGATTTTCTCATGGATGGGGAGGGCTTGGCTGAATAGCATGAAAATTTATGATCTGAGGCAAGATTTCAATTATGGCCACTTTCCTGAAGGTGAAAAATAAAGGCTCCACCTTGAGTGTTTGGAATGGGGAGCTCTATGGTGCATTAGTGGGCATGGAGGCATGCATATGTAATTCCTTGGAATCTCACATTTTCCCCAGGGGTTTACATGCACAGGCCATCCCTGATTCATGTGCACAGAGCCAATGGATGAATAGCTCACGGACTCCTCACAGTTTCCTTCTTGAAACACATGCCTCCAGCGTTAGACTTCCCTCTGAAGAAGGGCATTTCCCAGAGTTCTGACCCGTTGTCCCACTCTGCTGGCTCGCTTCAGAGACTTTCTGTGCGCTCCCTTTCACAGGCTCTCTTCTCCAGTTCTTCTTGCTTCCTCATTCCCTTGGGTCTGGATTTCCAGTGGCTTCCTGGTGATGTCAGCTGGTGGGTCTGTTGGTTGTCAAAATCAATACCACTGTGAAGGTCCTCATCACTGAGGGAGGTCAAAGGGCTCAGCACCCTCCGTTTTAAGCCAAAGAGGCTGGAGGTAGAGCTATAGACCAGCCAGACACATCATATGTCATGGAACATGGATTAGAAATCCTGCCCTCTGCCCGTCGGCCTGGACATGGGCTTTGGTCACACCAGCTCTACCTCCACCGTGGACTTCCGCTATCTCTCCTATGTGACTGTTCTGAACTCTCTTCAGCCATCGAGAAATCCAATCAATTAAGTCAGTTGAAAATTTCTTCATTTTAAAATTTGGTCATTTTGCTGGGCATAGTGGCATACGCCTTTAGCCCCAGCACTTGGGAGGCAGAGACAGGGAGATCTCTGTGAGTGTGATACCAACCTGGTTTGTATACATACTGAGTTTATTTTATAACTGTGCACATTTTGAAGTTTATTTGTCAGATTTTTAAGGGGATTGTAAGAAGTAAAACACTAATCTACATAAGTCACCAAAATCTTTTTCTCCCTCTTTTTCCCTGTTTCTATTAAAACGTTAGGTCATACTTTACCCATTTGACACTGAGATGGTTGAACTGAGTCTTGAATAACTAGTTTCTTTCTCTCTGGTTCGTTTACTTAACCAACATGACCTAGAGAGTCTCTAGATTATCATTCAAATTAGATCATGTTGCTGCAAAAAAAAAAAAAAACTCTAGGTATTTCCAAATGAAATTCACAGCCCATTTACCATTCACCCAGATTTCACCCTTATCTCTTCCCGTGCTTCTTGATGAGTGCATTCCTCATATAAATGGCTTAATTCATTGTCTATGGAAAATGTATGTCTATCTCCTCACCATTCTTAGAATAACCAATTCTTCACATCCATTCAATATTGCTCATTCTCCTCAGCTACTACAGAGTCCTTTGCAGTCACGCAGCTGAGTAAGACCTTATTCGCGCCAGTTTAATGCCCTATTTCTTTCACGGTAATATCTGTAGCTCTTGGGTTATATTTTCTTCTTTCTCTGCCAGCTTCTAAATTTCGCTGAAAGCTCTGATCCTGGCATATTTATTGCCATGCCTGCTATGCCCAGGCCCTATACCGAGAGTTCTCTAGATTTTTCATTTGAGAAAGACAAGCTCTGTGAAGCCATTTTCAGCAAGGCTGAGCATGAGATCCCACTGGTTAGCCTGAGTTGGAAAGTGAACCTCAGTTTCTGAGAAGGTTGGTGTAGCTTTACCTCAGTCTCTACAGGAAACAAAAGTAAGCTCGGGCCTCAATTCTGTGTCAGGTGTGTGCACTGAATGAGGGATCAGGAAATTCTTTGACCACCAGGTCAAATGTCAAAGAACTGGAGCAGAGGTGTTCACAAGATGGAACCTGTTAATATGGGGCTCAGTGGGGTTGCTTAGTGGAATTTTCTTCATGTCTTATTATCTCAAGCAGGACTAATTTATGAATTTAAGGGGATATGGAAGGCTGCTGGTACAGCTCGGTGGTGGAGCATTTGCCTACCATCTATTCCTGGGTTTCGCTCTCAGCAGCACAGATACGGACATGTAAACAAACACAGGCTGACCAGCCTGCATGCCAGGCTCCTGATGGCCAACCTACCATCAGTAGCAATGAAACATTCTTGTTTTTATTATTGCCGTTCTCTCTCTGTGTGGCAGGGTTTTGCTACGTGGCACAGGATGACCTTGAACCTTGGTCCACTTGCCTCAGCCTTAAGAGTCCTGAGGTTAGAGAGATGCCCCACTACACCTGCAGTCACATCTATTGTAAATGGAAGGCAAAGTGTCTTCAAGGAAAAGCGCTCAGAAGAGCTCGTTCATCTCTTAAAGATCACCAAGGTCTGATGTTCCAAGAGCAGGAAGGCCACTCAACCAGTTGTTAATTTGAACTTCTTTCAGAAAAATTTCTCATGCACCTCATTGTAATTGTCTTGCTTCTTTTATGCTATTTCTAAAAAGCTCAGGAATTCATATTTTATATTGACTTATTTTAAACTTTTCATCCACTATTTGCTTAAACATTATAATATTTTTGTGAGTTAAAAAGATGCCACATACCTGTGGGTTGTTGGCATGTAGGACCATGGTCAGTCATCTCAAATACAATATTTCCTGTACTGAAATCCAAAGTTGAAGTGATTTGGGAAAAATAAAGTTTTAAGAGTAGAATTTCTCCCCTCCCTCTCTCTCTCTCTCTCTCTCTCTCTCTCTCTCTCTCTCTCTCTCTCTCATTCACACACACACACACCCTCTCTCCCCCCTTTCTCTCTCTCTCACACACACTCATACACATGTCACCTATAAATATCTTTATAGAACAGTGATTTTAATTTATCTTATTGCGTGACTTTGTGCAGTCTTTTAAGTTTTTAAGGAATGGCTAAGTTTTTCTTTTATTTTCTAGTGCGGGACAGCTACCCATGCAAATTAGATGGTGGTGAGGAATAAATAAGATGTGTATGAAAGTACTCTGTGATCATTAAAACACATTAACCATTGAGCTTTAGAGTATCAATTTAAGCAAACAAATGAATGAATGCCCTCGGCTTGGCTACAGGAGTCATTTTTCTCCTGCGGCTAAACAGAAGACTCTACCCTGCCTTATTGATGAGCGTGTCAGGGGCTGGTTAAGGGAGAGCTGAGAGATGATCTTGCCCTCCACGTTTCCAATAGTCTGTCCAATCTATAAGCACAAACACACGTTTGTATTACACGCTTGCATCGGGAAGCATCTCTCAAAATCTGTAAAAGAAACATAGAGAGGTGACTTTTACTAATTCATGGAAATCATTTACATATTTAAACCCACTGATATATTAACAGGCAGAAAAAAAACTATTGTAAAGAGTCCTAAGGAGGATATGAAAGTTCAGAGAACTATGCTCTCCAGAGTGATAAATTCACAGTGATTCTTGGGAGGTGGCTCAGTGATTAAGATCACTGGCTGCTCTTCCAGAGTACCTGGGTTCTATTCCTAGCATTTGTGTAATGGCTAAGAACCGTCTCTATACCTCCAGGGGATCTAAAGCCTCTTCTAGACTATGTGGACACTAGGTATGCATGGGGCGCACATACATACATGCAGGAAAAACAGCTATACACATAAATAAAAAAAGCTTAAAAAAAGAAATAGCATTTTGAACAGAGGTTGGCTGCTATAGATCCATGTAGTAGGTGAGGACCTTGAAATGCACTATCGAGAAATCTTCAGCAAGAAGCAGAGCCATTTATAGATGAAGTTCTTCTGTGTTTTCACTGTAGTGTTAAATAGCAATGATTTCCAGTCTTCTGATGTACTCAAGAAAATAAAGTTGCCCAAATAAATGAGATATGAATAGACTTCATAATTCTATGTAATTTATTATTATGCTATTTGCCTTAGTTAGTGTTTCCATTGCTGTAATGAAACATAATGACCCAAAAGCAAGCTGGGGGTGTTGTTTGACTTTCTCTTCCATATTGCTGTTATCATTGAAGGAAGTCATGACAGGAACTCCAATAGGGTTGGCACCTGGAGGCAAAAACTGATGCAGAGGCCATGGAGGGGAGCTGCTTACTGGCTTGCTCCCTGTGGCTTGCTCAGTCTGCTTTCTGATAGAACCCAAAGCTACCAGTCCAGGGATGGCCCCATTTACAATGGGCTGGGCTCTCCCCAATCAATCATTAACTAAGGAAAGGCCATACAGCTGGATCTTATGGGGGCATTCTCTCCTTTCAGGTAACTGTCATTTGTATGTCAAGTTGACATAAGACTAGCCAACACATATGAAATTTATTTTTTTTAAGAATATACAGTGCCTTCACCAATATTACCACTTTTTTGAGAGATATAAACCCATACAATAAAAGTTGAAGTCCTCTCTAGTTTAGGACTCTCTACCCTGCTCACATCATGAAAGAAATACACAGGTAGTCTCAAGTATCTCAAACTGACCTTGAATTTGCTCTACAGCTGCAGCAGTTGACTTTGAACTTGCTCTACATCTGCAGCTGTCCTGGAGGTCCTTATTTTCTGCCTTCACCTCCCATGGGCTGTGATTGAAGGGGTACACTGTCACATTTCAGTGGTGCTGGGTGTGGAACTCAGGGCTTCATGAGCTTGAACTCACAGAGATCCATCTGCCTCTATCTCCCAAGTGCTGGAATTACAGGGGTGAGCCATGGCACCTGGGACTTTCCAGACTCTTAATAAATGAAGTTTAACATCTTCGTTTAAAATTCTTTCATCTAAAGAGTGCTTCTACAACTGAAGATGGAGCTCAGTTAGTTGAGTGCCCTACAGCCTTGCCTGCAGCCAATCTTATAGAGACATTTTCTTAACTGAGGTTCCTTTCTCTCAGATGACTATAGCTTGTGTCAAGTTGACAAAAAACTAGCCAGCACCGTTCATTTGCTTCAAAAGTGTTCTGGAAAGTATTGGGAGGTATGACTTAGTTGGAAGAAGTGTGTCACTGGGAGTGAACTTTGAGATTTCAAAAGTCCATGCCATTTCAGTTCTCTCTCTGTATCACTCTCTGTCTGCCTGTCTGTCTCTCTTTGTGTGTGTCTCTCTTCTGATTGTCTCTGCAAATGTAAGTCCTCAGCTGCTGCTCTAACACTATACCTGCCTGCTGCTATTCCCCCACTCTCATGGTCATGAACTCACCCTCTGAAACTGTAAACCCCCAACTAAACGCTTCTTTTTATAAGTTGCCTTGGTCATGGTGACTCTTTACAACAATAGTAGAGTAATTAAGACATTATCTTATAGACTGGGCTTTTGGACTGAATAAAAGATGGAGAGGCAGAAGGCCTGTCAAACTCCAGAATTTTCCCTCCTTATGCCTTCATCCATCCAGATGTTATTAGCAAGTTCCTGCCACAGCTTTGAACCATTCCATCCCCAGCATGGTGGGTACTATACTACCCTCAAACTATAACTCGAAATAAATCCCCTTTCTAGAAATGGCCTTTTGTCAGGTATTGGGTTGCGGCTATGAGAAAAGCAGTTAAGTTAAAGCACCAGGGGCCAGCGTGGTGCACTGTGGTCTTGTGACACGGTTCAATTGTCCTGAACTTTTCTCCTGGGAACTTGTGGCTTTGCTTGAGTGTGGAGGGAGGCAGAGAACAAGCATCTGTGGTTTCATTAGGTGGAGAGCAAATGAGTTCCATTAGGTATTCTGTGGCATAAATACCCAAAGACAAGTCCTCTGCTTTTGGAGTATGGGTTGGGAAAGGAGAGGGAAGAAGGGAGGAGGTGGAGAGAGAGAAAGAGGAAGACAGAACTTTCATTTAGAAGCAGGGGACAACATGGAAAGTGTTTGCTCAGCTTGGGAATAGGCTTGGTGGGATGATCTTGGTAGTGGCCTTGCCTGTGCTATTTCTGAGAGCTGTTCCTGTGGTCACTTTACCACCTGGGGTATCTGATTGAAGCTGAGGTGGTAAGTTGTGGGGCTGTCTTTTGTGAATAGTATGTCCCAAAATATGTTTTATCTACCAGTTTCGACTGACCAAGGACTTAAAACAAGAATTTTCAGAATTGCATAATAATCATAATATGGGAAATGATGAGAAGATCCCCCATTCAACCCCCAAAGAGGGATTGGTAGATGCCCTGGGGCAGAATAATGCAGAGCATTAGGCAGTGACTTGGGAGGCTGCGGCAGGTCACTGAAGGACAGGAGTAGCGCTGGCAGATTCCTAATGTCACCTCTTCTAAACCATGGCAATGCTGGACCCTGGCACTGTGTTTGCTAAGTGGCCATGGGTTTATGGCTGCACAGCCTGTCCTGATGTCCAAGGGCAGCATGAGTTAATCACGGGGCAGCTCCAGATAATCCATCACAGTCAAAGGTGAGTGCTCCCCTTCTGTTTCTCCTACAGACTGGCCTCATTTGTCATCCTGCCTATCCCAAGGCACCCCCTTCCCACAGTCTTCTGAATCTGAGCTCGTGAACTGAGTCTTCGTTATTTTTTTTTCTTCCATTTATGTAGCCACTCCATCAATGTGAAGTCCAGGCAAGCTTAAATAAATCCTCTTTCTCTCCACCGCTACCACTGTTTTAAGTCATGGTAATTTCTCATTCACAGCCTTGTAATAGCCATTGTACTACATCGATTTCTCCCATTACTGTAATGAAAAGCCAGAGACAGGCTCCTTTACGGTTCTGGAGGGGCAAGGTCAAGGAGTCTTCCTGGAGGAGGTCTCACTGGAAGACTCTGGGGGTGGAACAAAATACCATGTGGAGTATGGATGTGTGCATGTTTGCCTGGTATCTCTTCTGCTTTTTTTTTTAAGTCACAAGGATTTATTTAGAGTTTCCATCTAAAAGACCTTATCTTACCCTGGTAACTTCCAGAATGTCCTTTTAAATGTCACAGCTGAATTGTGTTTTCCATCTGTGAATGCCTCAGGGTGGTACTTCAATGCAAAGACCTCAGGGACAGAAGTTATATTCCAAACACAGCCAAGTTCTTCTGTCTCTACTCCCACACACATCTGATTCCTTCCTGTTTAGCAATGTGATATTTTTGAAAATGCAAATTAGGATAGCTATTGGTTGAATTCTTGTTATTTTATAAAATATTTATTACATTACCAACAAAGCATACTGTTATATTATGTTTATATGTATAATATATATGTTTATCATATATTTTGAGACAAGGTCTCACTCAGTACCTCTGGATGGTCTGGAACATACTATGCAGACAAGGTGGCCATCAAATTTATAGCTATTCTCCTGCTCCTGCTTCCCTGAGTGGAGGGATGGGATCTGCATAACATTTTCACTCTTAGTTTTAGCCTCTCATTCATGCCTGCATTTGCAGTACAGCACTTTCCTCGGCCTTGGTCGCTCATGTTCCATGATCTGCCACACTGACTGACATTTGCCCTTGGGTTTTGCCAGGATCATATCTTCCCCTGAGATTTTGGGTCACAGTTTCCCGGGTCTAGATCATTCTTCCTTCTAATTTCTGCACGGATCCTCTGTCACTCAGTTTCCAACCTAAATGCTTTCTTCTCAGAGGGAATGTTGAAAACTAGGTCATAGTCTGTGGCGTAACCCACTTAAATCTCTGGCATAGTATTGATGATTGTTTTTGAATTGTTTGTTCTGCTTTTTGTATATATATATTTGTGTGTATTGCATATACATGGGTGTGCATGTGTTCATATATGTTTGTATAATGCATGTGTGTATGTGTGCATATATGCATGTGTGTGTATATATGTATGTATATATATGTGTGTGTATGTGTGTGTATATATATATATGTGTGTGTGTGTGTGTGTGTGTGTGTGTGAGTTCTTTATATATTTTGCTTACTTGGTAATGGAAAATTTGCTGGAAGCGAAGGCCCTTTCTTATGTAGTTTTACTTTCTGTTCCTTCAGTTACCTATAGTAAGTCCCAGTCTCAAAAATATTAATTAGAAAATTCCAAATATAGACAGTTTATACATTTAGGCCTCTAAATGGTTTACAGTGTGTTTAAATATACATGTAGGCTTGGGAGAGAAAAGAAAAAGTCCAAATGAGCCCCAGGCCATGGTAAACAGAGTGGCGGAAGCAAGTGAAAACCTTGGTGTGAAAGCAAACATCGAGCAGACTGAGATCCAACACTTAGGAAGGATGCACAAGGATTTTAACATTGTAGTAAAGAATAGGAACCTCAAGCAAACAGTCAACTTTGTCTATCTGGGAGGAAACCTCAGTTCAAAGGAGGGAACTATTTCAGACATCAAGAGGCAGCCAGGTATAGCAAGGGCTGCATTCCAGGCACTAGGAAAGGTTTGGTCAGCAAGAAACATAATGACAACAACAAAATTACAAGTATATGAGATGCTTGTCTCAAGCTGCCCTCTTTACAACTCTGAAACCTGGACAATAAAGTGCTCCCCAGAACAGCCGCTGAGTGTGTTTGAGATGGCATGTCTCAGGAGGATTCTAGGAATCACATGAAAAGATTCACTATGCAATTATGACATTAAGAAACATCTCCAATTACAGAAGGAAGTTTTGGCACCTGCACTACCTGGGACTGTGATCAGGCAAGGGTCTGAGGATTAAAAAACTCACAGAGACATTGGTCACTCTTGAAACAAGAATGCCAATTTTATTGTGTTCCAGGGCAGCTTATATAGTGCTCCTTGATCAATGGCCACACGCAGCCCTCAGGATTTTTGAGCTACAAGCCCACCAGAAACCACTCCCCTGCCATCCAGAATTCATGAGGGTCTCATGCTCAGAGAAGCTGCAAGCATAGGAAAACAAGTTTTTAATCCAGCAGGCAAGGGGCCATAGAAAATTCAGGGTCTGAGGGTCTGTGGTCCCCAACAGAAAGTAAACTACAGGATACAGTAATGGTGCTTGAGATTCTTTGGCCATGTTATGAGAATGAACGATGGCAGATACCCGAAGATAGCAGTGCTTGAACGAGTCCACTGGATAAGGTGAAGAGAACAACCCCAAGATCACTGGATAGATAGCATAAAGGAAGACTGTGGAATGTTGGGTATGGCAATAACACAAATATCTAGGACTGCCCAGGATAGGAACAACTAGAGAACCACCATAAATGGGCTGCCTATGCTGCATGCTTAAGCATTGCTGGGGCATAAATGATGATGAGGATGATGATGATAAAAGGTTTAAAGAGAAGTGGGCATTAGTAAACTCAATAGAAGCACCACTAGGTAGCTGCTTGCATATAAATGTCTTGCTTTAATATAACTCTATGAGCATTCTCATTTATAACTTAGATAGCCATTTGCATTTAGTCTTTACGTCTTGATTTTTCAATCCAGCAGAAAATTTGTCTTCAGAGTTCCTTCCTACAACTAAGAGCATAATTAGTCTGAGAACAATTTGTCCTAACGACGAACTGACACAACTTAGGAAGAAGAACTTGAGAGACATCTTGAACAAATTTATGCTTCTTTTGTTAGGAAAAAGGATCTTTCCTGACACATACTCAATGTCAGCATGCTCACCATCCTTCCCATTAAGTTATTTACTGGGTTTATGAAGAGCTCTCTCCTGCACTGACTCAATTTTATCCTATTCAGCTTTCCATCTGTCATAGTTCATATTTGTCTATCTGCAGTAATCAACCGTGGGTAGATTTGATTTTGTAAGAGCACATTCTGTGTTTTGCATCTTCATACGAATATCGTGTGTGGTTGGTGAGGAGGGATTGATGTGCTGCTACAAGATTCTCAACTCATATGGAAAGGCCTTTGCTGTCTAAGGGATTAATTGTTCTGTATAACAATATTGTGAAGTGGATAAAATTACAGCATGCAGGCTTCTGACTTGTATTTTTTTCTTTTTTCATTGACTTCAAGTATCATTGCTCCATCCTCAGATTAGCAAAAGTCTGTGAGTGTTTGTAAAGTTGCAACATTTTCTTCTCTATAAGCCGGAACAGTTGTGTTTTTATATATGTATATCAATATTCTCTTTTTGTTTGTTTAGTTTTATTGTGAGACAGGGTTTTGCTATGTATCTCTGGTTAGACTGGAACTTGCTATGTAGACCAGGCTGACCTTGAACTCATAGAAATCTGCCTGTCTTGGTTTCCAGAGTTTTGGGATTGATGATATGCAGTATGCGTGCTTCATATTTTTGAACAGGGGTGATGCTGTTTAAGTCAGTGCACCGAATAGATGGACCTGGGCAGCCCATTTCTTCCTCGTCATGGTTTAAGTGAACAGTGTCAGGATTCATTGAAAAGGCAGAGGTCTGGTAGGACTGAATTGACACTAATGTGTGTGAGCTTTGTAAGACAAAGCAAATGGGTGAGACATAGACTCTCATAGGTCATGCTTTGAGCCAGAATCCTCTGAAGTCATTGCGGAGGTCAGTCACTCATGCCACTGTGTGAATAAGACCAAGGAGGATACTTATGATAGCTGTGGGTTTCTGGTTCTGAAAGAAGATAGCTTCTTAGAAAGCATTTTGGAATTTAGAAGGTGCAGCATGTCAGGAATGGAGACACAATGCTTGTTTTGATGAGAATTCTGAACAGGAATGTGTTGTTAAGAGTGTGGTGGTAACTTGCATGAGAATGGCTTCTAAAGGCTCACATGTTTGAATGTTTGAACATTCAAATGGTAGAACTGTTTGGGAAGGATTAGGAGGTGTGGCCTATGTTAGAGGAGGTGTGTAACTGGGGGTGGCCTTATGCTATTCCCAGTTAGCTCTCTCTGCCTTGCACTTTGAACCAAGATGCAAGCTCCCAACTGCTGCATCAGCACCATGCATGCTTGCCTGCTCTCATACCCCTGACCATGATTGTCATGGACTCTCCCTCTGAAACCATAAACCCCAAACAAGCTCTTTCTTTTATAAGTTGTCTTGGCCATGGTGTCTCTTTACAGCAATAGAAAAATAACTTAAGAGGTAATATTTCATTTTCCTTTCATTTGTTTCTTTTCTTTTTACATTTTGAGATAGTCTTTCTCTAAGTTATTCAGCTTGGTCCTCGGTTTACTCTGTAGGAAGCAGATCTTGAACTTGTGATGCCTGCTTCTGCCTCCTGAGCAGCTGGGATTATGGGTCTGTGCCATCACACATGACTATTTTCTATTTTTTCAAGAACTTTTTGAAAGGCTCAGTTATTTGGGGTAGTCAGTCTCTGAATGAGAAATGGTCCTTGTTCTTCTGTAAGGTTAAGTCTATTGAATTTAGATCAGTGCAACCAGAAAACTTTACAACTTCCTACAGCTTATGACTGTCCCTCCCTCACCCATGTTTTCTAGCAACTGCTACAAATTCGAGCATCAAGATAGAGATCTGTATTTCTTCTAAGACTGTACTCATGCACTGAGATGGAAATGGCAGAACTTTTAATAGGGTACTGATTTACATCAGTGCTATCCAAATGCTAGCTTTATGGTTCTTTACTTGGAGCAGTGGAATGTTTTGGTAAATAATATTTAAATACAGAACAGTTATTAAATGAAATAACCATACTTGGTGGTCATTTGTTAATATACCTTTCTCTTCCTCATAAAAGTTAGCTGTTAATGTCCAAAGGGGAAAGAGGGGTAGCTGACAAGTGTAGGCAGAGACTGTTCGTTTGTTTCCCAGACACCCAGACCCAAATAATAACACAAAACTATATTAATTACAACACTGTTTGGTCACTTGCTTAGCATATTTATAATGAACTCTTACATCTTAAATGAACCCATTTCTATATATCTGTGTATTTCCATGAGGCTGTGACCTACTGGTAAGGTTCTGGCCGGAAGCTGGCATGTTTCTCCTTAGGCAGCTACAGGGTGTCTCCTTGACTCTGCCTACTTTCTCTCTATATCTCTGTTAGGATTTTCTGCCTGGCTTTACTAGACATTGGCTGAAATGCTGTGGGAGCTCCTTCAGCCAATAGCCTTTAAGATACCAGCTCACTTGGGTGTGGACTCTTATACTATAAATGCAGCTGTAAAGTGTTTGCTTGCTCTCTCACTTCTGGCTCTTGCTTCTGGCTGCTAGATTTAGTTCCTGTTGCCTGTTCATGCAGAGGACTGTGATCTGCAAGTCTACCCCTAAATAAATAACCCTTTATTACATGTAATTCTGAACCAGCAAGAGATGATTTTATAACTTCTGTCATCACCGGAACAACTTCTTTAATAGCCAATGATAAGAAAATGTATTCGTCGCATACAGAGGGGAATCCCACATCAGACAAGGTTGCTAATAAGGGATTTAGTAGTAAAAGTTGACAGCTGCTGATCAGATTGGGTGTTGTTAAATATCACATCAAAACTGTGTTGTTGCCTTTTCAGTGCTGGGGAGAAGCTCAGGGCCTCACACATGCTAAGCATGCAGTCTGCCATGAGTGCAAGGTCTGTGGTCCTCCCTCAGTCTCACTAAATGACATAGCTGCATTTGAGCTTTTGATCCTCTTGCCTCAGTCTCCTGAATAGGTAACAATTCAGTCCACCACTGAGGTGGCAAGTTGAAGTGGCTCCCTCTTCTGTTAATATGAGGTATTTGTTTATTCTTTTTCTTCCTATTTTATGGAAATAATCAAATTGCATATGAGTTTCTTAGAGAGAGACAGATATTCTTTTTTTTTTTTTTTTGGTTTTTCGAGACAAGGTTTCTCTGTGGTTTTGGAGCCTGTCCTGGAACTAGCTCTGTAGACCAGGCTGGTCTCGAACTCAGAGATCCGCCTGCCTCTGCCTCCCGAGTGCTGGGATTAAAGGCGTGCGCCACCATTGCCCGGCGAGACAGATATTCTTTAAAGATTATACAGGACATCAGGGTTTCAGAATTGGTCCAGTTTAGCTTGTGGATTGAATGAGCCAATTAAATCTGGGGGAAGACAGAGTTTGATTACACAGCTTGCCCTTTTGTAAATCATTTTGAATTTTAAGTACATACATTCCACAAATCCTTTTTTCACATACAGCATTAGGCTGACAGTTGAAGGAAGGAAAGGATAACAGAAACAGAAAGGAGAGGAAGAGAGAGGCATTTGGGGGAAATGGAGGAAGGAAGAGTGAGAGAGAAGAGGAAAGCCAACAAGGAGGAAGGAAGGCTGAAAGGCAGGATGGTAGGGAAATTATTGAGGAGAAAAAGGCGCTTACTGTGGCTCGCCACCACTAGAGGGCAGTGCAGCACCGGGTAGAAACGCCATCTTTAGCAACCAACAGTCTCCTTTCTCCCTGAAAAGAAACCACAGGCTGCAAAAGGGAAAGGGATGAGGGAAGTCATGGAGAAAACTAGTATTGAAGGGAGTGCAGTAGGATGCCAGACATGTTTCATTGCAGACACAAGCAAGGGGAAGAGCGGAAGGATGATTTCCATGTGCCTTGACAAGACTTATATGGAAGTTCTCCACTGTACCAGTGAATAGCAAGGATTGAAAAAAAAATACCATTTGTCGACCACCTAAGGATTTTCTCCTCTTCTCCCCGGAAATGCTCAACCTTGACAATAGAACTGTCTGGAAAGTACAGACGACAGGTTGCGAGTACGGTATGAGATCCTGAGGCCGTGATCTGTTCAACTGATTTCCCTGCTTCTTGATTTTACAGAGGATTTTTTTTCTAAGTCCGTGCTCAGAGAGCTGAAACAATGCCTTTCCTTTTTATCACCCCCCCTGAGAAATAATTAAAAAACCTAATATTTTCTTTTGTGCAGAGCAGGTCTAATTGTTGTTTGAAGCGATTTCATTTAAATCCCCATAAAGCAGGATGAAGTACGTCACAGCAAACACCCTCCCACCCCGTTTTAGGATATGACCTGTTTTAATGACTGCTTTGATATACACGCCGTGGCACCTTAACGTTCAGAAATTTATGCTTCCCAATTTAGATTTAGAATCAGGACATGTGGTATTTAGTGCAACATATGTTAGAGCGAATTATAAAGATGGCATCTCGTTGGGGCTTCAAAAGGAATGTGCTGGGAGGACTCGAGCTGCTCAGGAGAGGTGGCAGCTCCTCTCTCTAATCTAAAATCTGTATTGTGTTTTAGTCGAGCCCATTACTTAAAAATTAAGCCAACTGTTGATAAATGTGTGGGATAGTTTGTCGGGAATGTTCCGCACTAACACAAAGAATTCCACTCTAGCTGTTTCTGCTTCAAGTAATAGCTGCGTCCTGCAAAACTTATCTGTCAATTGATTTCTTTCCTAAATGGAACCATTATTTTTATTGACTCATGAAAATTTGAGAAATGTTTTTCTCTTTACCGTTTTCCAGCGATGTCTCGCACTTAGCTTTGAGGTTTTTTTCTTCCTTGCAAGTAAACAATCCGAAAACACTCCCAAAAGCCCAGCGGTTACTCTGTAATGAAAGAAGCCCAGACAACTCCGTTCAAAATAAAGAATCATTTGGCGAGATGAAAGGATAAGCTGTTTTATCCCTTTGTAAAACGCAGGACTCGGTCTCAGTGATCTACAGATTCTCCGGCTCCCTGCATTTCGTTCGGTCAGGGATTCTTTTACTGGACAAAGCTAAGGCATCGCTGTATGTAAACACAGGTCTTAGTTAGCTTATCGTAACACACGACCACGCTCAGGTCACATTTAGAGACACCTAAGCTACCGTTCCCAGACCTCACTTACAGTCTTCAGGGCTACATGGCAGCTGCCTTTTATTTAGCAGAGGAAATATTTGGGGGAAAAACAGTTTCCGGGTTATTCGGCCATCTAGCTCTTCGGCGATCTTCCCCTCGTTAGCAGAGAAGCCTGTAGACATAACAGCCAGGAGAGAACAATGTCATTTTTTTTTTTCCGGGGATCAGGACACTTAGGGATGGGGAAGAATCCTCTTCAAGGTTATTGTGTTTGTTTTAAATCTATATATATAGAACGTTTCCTGAAAAAAGACACGTAGAATTCCAAAGCTATTGGGTAAAATACCAGCATCTGAACCCAAGTGTCTGATACATAGTTATTCTAGAGATTTTTCTTCCAAGAGAATTTAAGATATGCTAACACTGGATATAAAAGAAATAAAAAATGAGAAATATATTTCTTATCACCTTTATATGCAGGTAAAATTAACAAACACACAGGGTGAGTAATTTGTAAATGACACACTTTGAAAAAAGTGAATTTAAAATGGTGTGAATTTAAAATTCTGTCACGAAGCTTGTGTATACTGTAGCTAGATCAAAATGCCAAGTGTTGACTACTGTTTTTGTAGAACCAAGTCTGAGCCAATTAGATCCGTCAGTCTTCTCGCTTTCTTCACACAACTGTCTGAGTACAGTTGGATGTCTGTGAGTTCGAGATCAGCCTGGCGTACATAGTGAGTTCCAGGACAGCCAGGGCTACATGGTGAGCCCTTATCTCAAAAGACAAAGACAAAACAAAACAAAACATAACACAAAGACAGAGGGTTTTTTTTTTGATTGTGTTAGAGCTCTCTAATAAATCAACACAGCAAAAATTGAGGAGTGATGTTTACATTCATTTGAGGGACTACTAGCGAGATATTAATTTTATTACCATTATTTCTGTCATTATTTCTAAGAGTGAAACAAGAGGTATTTGTCTTTCTCTGTATGCCTTATTCCACTTGACATAATGTCCTCTGGTTCCACAGGAGGATGCAGACAATGGAATACAAATACATACTATCCCATGGTATATCTCTAATACATCCTTTATCTATCCATCTGATTGGTTCTGCATCTTCGGTGTTGTGACTGATGGTGCATAGTGAACATACATGCAGGCCTCTTTCCATATGTTGGCTTCATTTTTTTTTTTTGGAGACATGCTCCAAAGCAGGAGGGCTGAATCATCCAGATGTATTTTGAGTCTGCTTTTTAAGGATCTTCCATAGTGTTCTCTATAATGGTTGCACTATAATCCACATTAGTGTTCATCCAGAATGCAGGAGAAACCCCAAACTTAAACCTGTCTAACAATTAAAAACGGGTAAATGTTCTGGTTATAAATTTCTTAGAAGAGGAAGTACAAGCAAGGATTTTCTTCCCAGCTCTGTGAGTAGCAAACAGATTAATTAAATTATCTATGTTAACACAGCTAATTTGCAGAGAAGAAGTCAAACCTGTGTAAGTCCCAGAGGTCACACGCTCACCTGAACATCATTTCAGGAGAGGTGTTGATCCAGTGGCTCACTTTCAGCAAAATGGCACCAGGGATATGCATTAGAGTGGCTGATCAATTTTGGTTGAGCCATTCATACTGCCATACATCCATGCCCGTAACTCCTGACCTGTAATCCAATAGCATTTCACAGTTGCTTTGTGCTATGTGCATACTTAGTTGAGTCTAATTAAAATATTCCAAGATTTTTCGCAGTTCTGAAAAAGACTTGGCATTTTAAATCAGACACATTAAAAACAACTATTAATAAAAGAAAGAAGGAAAGCCTCTAGCATTTACTGACACTGGCAGAAAGCATTTCTTTCCATCCGCCCATTAATCAGGCATGGAGCTGCAGCCAGGTCTTTCAGATCATTCGAGACACTGACTGACTTATGATAACACGACCTGGGATTTCTCATGACTTAACCGAATTCTGTGGTCCTCAAAGGTCAACATGATTCATGAGGGAAGTTATTCATTCAGAAACTCCTGTCAACAATCGGCAGTATTACGTGATTCAGTTATTTTGTATAGGTATATAAAGAAAATTTGGAAGTATTTGTTTAATCATACATTGATTTTTTTTCTAAGTCAATTTTGCATAGTGATGATCATCTATTTACTTTTGTTTTGTACAGAACAGTTGGATAAAGCATAGGATTGACAAAAACCTTTGAAGCGAAGCAAAAAAAGCAGTGGGTAATTTTTTCCCTGAACATGATGAATATAATACCTACAATTAAGTATTTCAAAACACTGCTCTTTAGAATTGTTTTAATGTCACAGGAAACAGTGTTCTTGGCTGCAGGAAGCTCAGAACATGTTCATGTCACAGCTACAGAGACTGTGAAGGCGTTGACAACTGCTCTTATTTCTTCTGGCCTAGACTGTGTTTTTTTTTGTATGTTGCTTTTTTATATAACACTCTATTTCATTATTTTCATTTTTATTAACACACACATATATGTAAATATACATACATACACATACATATATATGCTGATTCAGGTTGATATTTGAAACAATCACATCCAACGTTTTATTTTTCCCTATACCCTTTCTAACCTCTGTCAATACTCCACATCCAGCTTGACAGTTTTTAGCTTTCAAATGAGGAGAGAATGTCCAGTTCTTACATTTCTGTGCCTGACGTGTTTCACTTGACATACTGTCCTATATATCCATCCAGATTGCTGCAAATGGCAGGATCTCCTTCTTCATAGATAAATAATATTCAACTGCGCAAATATACGAGGTTGGGTCTATTCAAAATTGTGTTGACTGGCACCTACCCTGATTCCATATCTTATTAGCATGCATCCTGATCAAATTCTTCCTTCTGCACAGGAACACAGTTGGGAGACTGATGATGCATCGTGCTGCTGTAGTCCAGTTTCTTGATAGGGACGCGGTCGGGGGACAGATGATGGATCGTGCCACTGTAGTCCTATTTCTTGAGTGTTTATTATTATTATTTTTATTGAGCTATACATTTTTCTCTGCTTCCCTCCCTTCCTCGCCCCTCCCCATCAACCCTCTCCCAAGGTCCCCATGCTCCCAATTTACTCAGGAGATCTTGTCTTTTTCTACTTCCCATGTAGATTAGATCCATGTATGTCTCTTTTAGTGTCCTCATTGTTGTCTAGGTTCTCTGGGATTGTGATTTGTCGGCTGGTTTTCTTTGCTTTATGTTTAAAAACCACTTATGATTGAGTACATGTGATAATTGTCTTTCTGGGTCTGAATCACATCATTCAAAATGTTTTCTAGCTCCATCCATTTGCCTGCAAAATAAAGATGTCATTATTTTTTTCTTCTGTGTAGTACTCCATTGAGTAAATGTACCACATTTTCCTTATCCATTCTTTGGTCAAGGGGCATTTTGGTTGTTTCCATTTTCTGGCTATGACAAACAATGATGTTTTGAACATAATTGAGCACATGTCTTTGCGGCATGATTAAGCATCCTTTGAATATATATCCCAAAGTGGTATTGCTGGGTCTTGAGGAAAGATGTTTTCTAATTTTCTGAGAAATTGCCACACTAACACCCAAAAAGGCTGTACCAGCTTGCACTCCCACCAACAATGCAAGAGTGTTCCCTTTACCCGCCAACCTCTCCAGCGTAAGTTGTCATCAGTGTTTTTGATCTTGGCCATTCTTACAGGTGTAAGATGGAATCTCAGAGTTGTTTTGATTTGTATTTCTCTGATGGTTAAGGATGTTGAGCATTTCCTTAAGTGTCTTTCAGCCATTTTAGATTCCTCTCTTGAGAGTTCTCTGTTTAGGCCTGTACTCCATTCTTTTTATTGGATTATTTGTCTTCCTTCTTGAGTTTTTAAAGACTCTGGATAGCTCTCAAGTTTCCACTGGAGTTTAACAGGAGGAGAAACAAAGCTGAATCCAAAGCCCAGAGGGATTCTTCACTTTTCTTAGCTCCAGAACACCTTGGTTTGGAAAGCTGGAAAGAAGTTGAGACAGGAAATCTTTCTACATTTCTCAAAAATCAAGGCTTGTAGGTGAAGGAGTGGGGACAGATGGTGCAGTAGAAAGGACAGGCAGATATGGGCCTCAGAGTGTCAAGTTCTTTTTCCTGGATTTCCATCTTGGGAAAATCTCCTAAATCCCAGGGCACACTTGCCTGTTCCTGTTGGGAAAATGCAATCTTCTCTGGTGTGTGGTCTCACCTGCCACTGCTAACATTGGAGACTTCAGATGCTGTTTTATAAACATTTCTGACTGTCCATCTACCACTTCTGATGCAGCTGGGATCCAAGCAAGTCCTCTTACTGACGATTCTTGGTTACTATTTACTGTTTGTGATCCTGCAGTCATATCCTGCTAGACTTTGTTGGCTTAGATCACACCCCAGGGCTGAGACTAAGTGCCACACCATTGTGGTACTGATATTTATCCAAAGCCAAGCCTTCTCCCAATTGCATGTAATTTGAATTTTTCATAATGTATTTATATAGCTTCCATTACTACATGCCGGACACTGACAGTCAATGTGTTGCTTTTAGTGTTCCATTACAACCATGAGTAGTGTGTGAGTACAAACACACACACCCACACAGAGGCACACATACACAAACACACACAGACACACAAACAGAGACACACATACACAGACACACACAGACACACACAAACATACACGGACACACAGACACACACATTATTTTATGCTGCTTATGATAAAGGAAAGAAACAAAATTTAGCAAATAGTTAACTAAGGCAATAAGCAGTTTTGAAGAATGCTGGGAACACGTGTAACTGCTGTAATAGAGGGCAAAGGAAAACCTAGGGGGAGACTGTTCATCATGGGAGGGGTCTACAAATGTGCAGGGGACAATTGCCACCCCACCCCCCATGAAGTGCCTTCTGTTTTATCACATTTTGCTGTCACTCTCAATTAAAAACTACAAACATAGCAAGACAGAAGTAATAAGTCACGGAAAGTGGAACTTTGGGAAATGGTCTTTGGAACCATAGGAAAGGAGCATCGCTTGTAGTTCTTCTGTGTGCATAGTCTCCGTCCGCATGTCCTCTGGTGTGTAGTACTCTCTCTAGAAGTCCTAGACCTAGAATATTTACTCAGAGCAATGCCAGGATTTTGCTGATCTGTACGAAGAGAAAAGGCATGAAGAAACGACAGTTTGTTGCAACGGGATTTATGAGAGCTCCTTCCAGATTTCAGTCTGTATGCTGGGACAAAGCTGCAGTTGAGGTGAAGGGCAGCGGTTGAATGTTCTTTCATCCATTCGGGCCACACAAATGCTGGGTCGCTGTTGTGCAGCACGGTGGTTTCCAGTCTTCTTCATGCTCAATTAGAAGTTTCCAGAGCACAGAAGTTGTCAGGTTTCCAGCAGAAGCCGAATAGGAAAACAAGGAACACATAATCACCTCTCGCCATGTTTGGCAAAGTCACTAATTGTAACTATGGCTTTCTGAAACCTGTTACAGAAAGACTGAGGATGTCAGTTGGTATGAACTAGTAAAAGTGGGAATCCTTTGGCGCTGGGTCTTTGTCAGTTGGCACCGTTTAAGATGCCTTAGTTGCTTCTGGGAAAATAATGCAGAAGTAAGAAGAGTATATGAGAGTTCATCATACATGATGAATATTATTGGGTAATAAAATAACTTACTACTGTTAAATTTATCAACATTCACACTTCATAACAAAAACCTCCGTGAAGTTGCTGTTCAAAATATTTAGCAGTTATTAAGAGATAATGCAATAATGTTAAGAAAAGACCATAGATAGTCCACAGGACCGCCCCCCAAACACCTTCTGACTTGCATTGGGGGTGTCAGTGAAAGCCGTGGACTGAAGCATGTCATGAACCCATCGTATTCTTGATATATTGCCCTTTGAAATTTTCTTTCCTTTTAGCTCAGTCATCTCAGTATCTGGAAGGTAGCTTCTCTAAATATTGTTTTAAAAAGCCATTATCCATTGCAAGACACACATCATTAAAAACATCTTACCATATAAACAAGAAATGGGCTGATATGGGTAGAAAAATAGTATAACTTACTTGATTGATTGGTGGGAAAAGTTAAGAAAAAAGAAAATTGTCTGCTTGCTAACCTAATGGTCTAATAGGTGTACAAAGGAAGACTGACAATTATATTAACCAATTAAGCAAATGTGCCTGCTTTTGCACTAATTATCATTGCTACATTACTAGTTAAGGGCAATACAGACTTATTACTGTCTGGTGCCCTGGAATTAAGAACTTGCTGAGCATGGTTTTCTACTTCTGGATTTCTGACAAATGGAATCTAGTGTTGGTTAGCAGTCAAAGAAGGAGGTTCCATTTCTGGGCTTACCTTTGCGGCTGTTGGTAAGACTGCAGTTCTAGGGAACTGCAAGGTGTAGTATCTATGTTGTTGAGAGCTGTAAGTTCAGGACCACTGCCAATTCCTTTCTTTGGGGTGGCCACTCCAACACGACTGTTCACCCCAAAGCAGAAGCCACTCTTAGTTCACCGAGTCATAGGCAGGGTAGCCTGCCATTTTTATAATATGCTATTGCTACATGAAGTGGATCCAAGCTGAAACCAGTTAAGCAGGGGTGGGGACAAAGCAGAGCATGGATGCCACGAGGCGACGGGATGCTAAGGGAGTCATCGTGAGAGCTGCTTGCTATGCCTTTCATTTTATTTTTTGTGATTTGTGCTTTTTTTTGCTCCCCGGTTTATTTGCATGGCAGGACCTCAGTAGAGACAAAATGGAACAGGTCATGTAATTCCCATGGAGAAATAAACAGCTCTGTTTTTCTGCTTCTTTGAAATGTGCCTTCATCCTGTAGAAAACACAGAGTTGTTGAAAATACATAGTTAAAATGGAAAGTCTAAAGTAGGATAGATTGTCACCATGACACAAAAGAAAAATAGAATGTGTGTTATCTGGAGCTAAAGCTTTGCAGATGTTATTGCTGCTCTGACATTTTAGCTTTGCTTATGCACATCTTAGAGCACTAAGGAAAAAAATGACTGCTTATAAAGTTTTCTATGCTCTGTATTAAGTGCCTGTCATCATTTAAGGATGCAGCGTATTTTCTGAAGCTGGTTTTGTTGTGGTTTTATACATATTTTACGTTGGTATTTTTTTACTATGATTTAAACTCCCCCCTAAACAACAAAATTCTATGCATAGAATTCAGATATCAGAATGATTAGAATAAACAAATGATCACTTCTCTCAAATTGTTTCTAGTCACTAAGAATGCCATACAGTTGTTGCCATGGTTCCCCTAACATCTGTCGCGTGCCTTGGCAGACAAGTGCTTTATTCTGAGTCTGGTCAGTTATGAGGTAAACAAATCCAGGTAAACAAATCACATACTCATCCCAAACGCTTTGGCATAATCACCTGCATTCTATAGTTCTTGCTTCATTGTATCCAAGGAAATGGCTTTATTGTCCAGTAGTACTATCATAAAAATCACATCCTTATCAGGTTCTATTTGTGAAACAGGCCAAATGGATCAAACAAGTCTTCATTGTTCTGACAGAACTTGACACATGCCAATTTGTCATCGACAGAGTGGTAAAAAGATCTTGAATATGCTTTCCTTCAAAAAAGAAAGAAGATGGCAAAATGAATGTGTGCTCCATCTTTCAGTGCTTGTTCATGGTAACATGAGGGTTGGTTTGGGTGGGGAAAACCTTGTCTGCTCTGAATGATGCTACCAGAAGCAGTGCTAACAGTTTATATAACTCACAGATTTCCCCTTGCAGTGGCCATCAGAGAGTTCTCTTTTTCAGAACTTCCGGTCTGAAGTCCACGTTCTGACTTAGCCTACCTTGGCTGGGATGGACTAAAGGTCTCCACAAGATTCTACAACCTACTGAGGCTGTAGGAACATTCTTATCCATCCCATGGCAATGGTTCTTTAACAACTACAGTCTCATAAATAGATACTGACCTTACTGAAATTGACCAGTTTTCACACATGTTTTTAATTGATACTTCTTATGGCCTAGTTCTGAGATCAAGAGTAGGGTCACCATGTTCTCTATCACACTTCCATGTCATGATCATCTTCTTACACCACACCAACACCATAATAATAATCTGAGCCGGATATCTACAAAGATGGCGCTCAGAAGGCTCCTTTAGATGCCTGACAGGCATGAAACTCACCAGCCTGATCTTATTTACAAATATCAGGGAAGGCGAGGATGCTTATGGTGAGGGTCGAGTACCTTGCACATTTTACTTTCAAACCATGTGGATTAGATGAGAGCAGATGATCATTCCAAAACAATGTGCTTTGCTTTGTTTGTGCTATTTTTCTTTGGGATTCATAAGGAAAAGTTATGGAAGCCAGCTCAACAAATGTAGATATTAAGGTTGACAAGCTATGCTTGGTATGGTTTCCTATCGAAATCCCCAGCCTATGTAAATACCCAACTGACTGGGTTTGGGGTAGGTTGTCATCCTCCAAAGATCAAAATAATAGGGTTTGAGCAAGCAAGTTTCTAGTGCTCTAGATTGATCCTTGATGACAGATGAGTCCATGCTCATTCTTAGTCTTTGAAGGAACCTAAGTGCATATCGGTCTCATCAGCTGGGTTTCGAAAACATCGCATCGGGGTGTTGACAGAGCTTTCCATCTCACCTGGTTCCACAGCCACCTAGTCCCGAAGAAACACACCGAGGTCTACATTAATTATAAACTCGTTGGCCTAGTAGCTAAGGATTTCTTATTAACTAATTCTTCCATCTTAAATTAACCCCTAATTCTTGTCTGTGTTAGTCATATGGCTTGGTACCCTTTATCAGTGAGGCAGTCTTTTCCTCTTTGTCTGGGTGAGGACTGTAGATTGAGTCTTTTCTTTCTTTTATTATTTATTTATTTATTTATTTATTTATTTATTTATTTATTTATTTATTTATTCATTTATTAAAGGTTTTTGTCTCTTCCCCGCCATCGCCTCCCATTTCCCTCCCCTCCCCCAATCAAGTCCTCCTCCCTCGTCAGCCCAAAGAGTAATCAGGGTTCCCTGCCCTGTGGGAAGCCCAAGGACCACCCACCTCCATCCAGGTCTAGTAAGGTGAGCATCCAAACTGCCTAGGCTCCCACAAAGCCAGTACGTGCAGTAGCCATAAATAAAGGACATTGAGCCTATAATTAGTGATCCTAGAGAAGCTAAATAAGAAGGAGAACCCAAAGAAAAACATATAGGCATCCTCCTGAATATTAACCTTCATCAGGCGCTGAAAGGAGACAGAGACAGAGACCCACATTGGAGCACCGGACAGAAATCTCAAGGTCCAAATCAGGAGCAGAAGGAGACTGAGTCTTTTCTCTTCCCAGAATTCTCCTGTTCTGGACACCCTGCCTATACTTCCTGCCTGGCAACTGGCCAATCAGCATTTTATTAAACCAATACAAGGGACAAATCTTTACAGGGTACAAGACCATTGATTGTCCCACAGCATCAGTGAACAGTTCAGTTGTCAACTCCCTGGCCCAAGCCTGGTGTGACAGTGAACTTGTTTGCTTTAGGGGTCACATGAGGGTGGTAGAACTGATATTCTTTTTGTTTGTTTGTTTGTTTTCTTTTGTTTTTGTTTTTGCTTTTTTTTTTTTAAAGATAGGGGTTCTCTGTAGCTTTGGAGCCTGTTTTGGAACTTGCTCTATAGAGCAGGCTGTCCTCAAATTCATAGAGATCCACCTGCCTCTTCCTCCCAAGAACTGGGATTAAAAGCATGTGCCACCACCATCCAACAGAACTGATATTCTTTAAGACATTGAAAAGAATTTAGTTTGTTTTTCACAATAGGAAAGGCCTGGAAAGTCAAGGATTAAATTAAGTCAGCTATTCTGCAGCAGTGATGGTTTAAGTATAAGATCCAATAGAATCAGATATTTAGTCTATGAATCTGGAAGAAACTGAGAGGTCGATGCCTTTCAGCTCAAACCATTCATGAGCTTTTCCCATCTCCAGGGATTTCTGTACTTGAGGATTATCTGACTGAATTGACTATTTTTAAATCTATTCTGTCTGTGGCTTTTGAGAAAAGAGGGGGAATGGAAAGCTGAAATAAATGTCAGAGCAATCAATAATCTTGCATTCTCATGATATTATTAGACATAAAATGACATCAGGTAGTTTTAGAAAAATAAGCTAAGACAGGCCACCCAACTACAGGTACCTAACTTTTGACAGATGATAGAATTGCACACTGAAAAAGACACAATATTTTTAACAAATGGTGCTGAGAAAACTGGATATTAACATGATGTCAAATGAAACTAGATCTTTACCTCTCATCCTGCAAAAAAAAACCCACCTCAATTTGAAAAGGATCAAGGTCTTCAACACATGACAGATATTTTGAAGCTGCTAGAGGAAAAGTAGGGCACACACTTTAACATATAGGGCTATGTAAGGACCTCTGGCTAGGACTCTGATAGCCCAGGACACCTGTAACTGGAGACTGTACTATTGTTTCCCAGCTGCCAGACCTAAATAATCACACAGAAACTATATTAATAACAGTGTTTGGCCTACAGCTCAGGCATATCCATAACTAGCTTCTATATCTTAAATTAACCCATGTCTATTAATCTGTGTGTCTCCATGAAGCTATAACATACTGGTAAGGTTCTGGTGTCTTTCTCCTTCAGCAGCTACATGGTGTCTCCCTGACTCCACTTTCTTTCCTCCTGTATTTCTGCTTGGATTTCCAGCTTGCTACATTCTGCCCTGTCATGGGCCAAAGCAGCTTCTTTATTAACTAATGGTAATAAGACCTATTAATAGCATACAGAGGGGAATCCCAGATCAGATACCATTGCAAACAGGGTCTCATGGAACTAAAAATCCTTTGTACAATAAAAGAAGCCATCACTGGAATAAAAGTGCATCATGTAGAATGGGAGAAAATTTTTTGCAAGGTTGGTCTCAGAAAGAGAATTAATGTATAGATCATACAAGTAACTCTAATACAAAATATAAAAAAGAGGTAAGAGAAAAATGAGCCATCCATCTTAACAGAAGATTATCAAAAGAAATAGAAATGGGGAATAAACAAATTTTTAAATATTAAATTAAAACATTACAGAAATGCAAACTAAAAATACATTGCAATTCCACTTCATTCTGCTTAGAATGGCTATCACCAGGAAATCAAATAACATCAAAAGCTGAAGAGGATATGAGGAAGGAGGAACTTTTTGCTGTTGGTGGGAGTGTGAACTGTTGTAACCCTTCTGGAACTCAGTGTGGAGGTTCCCTAAAATGGTAGAAATAGAACTCCAGTTTGACTCAGTCCCACCATTCCTGGGCATATATCCAAATGACTCTATAGCCTACTTTACAGATGCTTGCTCAATTATGTTTATTGTGTCTGTATTTAGCATAGCAAGAAAAGGGGCTTAGCCTAGAGGTCCATTAACTGATATTGAGTAGATAGGGAAATTGTGGTATCCTACTTGCGACAGAATGAACTTCCAATATCTATGACTTTCTCCAAAGAGCCTAGGAAAGTCATAGTCAGTCATGGAATCAGGGAGGAGTTGGTGAAGCCCTCCGAGTTCCCGATGAACTATTGGCTGCTGATACGTTCTAGGGAAGGAGATGTCCTTGTCTTCACTTGTGTCCTCGCCAGGTTTCAGCGGATAGTGTCAAACCCATGACCTCACATATACTGGTTAAGTTTAGTGTATCTCAAAAGAAAGAAAGAAAGAAAGAAAGAAAGAAAGAAAGAAAGAAAGAAAGAAA